>CM065141.1:4832500-5495000 GCA_033026305.1 Cirrhinus molitorella | reverse complement strand
CAGTCTAACGTGATGCCTCGTTTCACGGTCCACGTTCGGGACGAGTGGCTAACTATTCCATGCAAAAATACCACCTGCAGCATTAAATGGTTGGGTTTTGAAGCTCTCAAGCGCTACATCAAGAACAAACCTGACAATGGAGGGATCCAGCGCATCAAAGATGTGTGTTTTGTGGTCAGAAGATGTCAGGGATTTGGCTTGCTCGACAATGACGATATCATAGAAGATGTGCTTGAGGATGACGACTTTGTTGAACTTGGTAATGTTACAATATGATTTACGTGTTCAGTGTTTGTTGAGAGATTAATCAGTCATTCAGTTCTTGGCTGGCTTAAGACAGATTGTTCTTTTGAGGCTGTTTACCACAAATACTGTATCTTGTTTTGCAACAGGAGTCAATAACATGTTATTTTACTGTTATCTTCAGCTATTGAAGGGGACACCATGTCACAAGATTTCATTCCAAGTCAGCCTGGGACGTCACATCTGTATCTTTATATTGACAATCATTATGTTTTAATTGAATAAATTACATTGTCAAAAGTAGTTGGAATTAATCAGTTTTTGCTGATATAAAATCCCACAATTACAATCATTTAAAGACATCATATTAAATGTGGACCTGGAAAGTTGTACTTAATCTATCTATAGTTATGCTTAATTTCCCTGATATTTTAATTGAATTTTAAATACATTTTTCTTTTTTTATTAATTTCATTGTGCTTATGTTTTATTTTATGACTGATTTATAACCTTTACTTATCATGTATATAACATTTCACCCGGTCTCACACTTGGAATCATTAGTTTATTTTTTGACAAAATACAGACTTGCATGTAAATGATTGTTATATCTTTTGGAAAGTCTCTGGAATGTCTAAACTTTAACAAATTGTCGAATATGAAAATGTCCTTAATTTGAATGCTAAAAACAGAACAAGAGCATACAGAGAACCAGAGCAAGTAAGTATGAAATATTGTTACTAAACATACAGCAGTTTTACTCTCATCAGTACCATTAATGACAGTGGTCTGTTTTTAGTACATTTCTCTAGATGGGAACAGCCTGACCTCCACTGATCTAGTGAATTTAGGAAAAAGCCTGTATAAGATTAAGGTAAGTGGGTTTTTGGTGAACTTCAACATCAATTTTGTGAAGATGTTACGTTTATAAACACTATTTCTCAATGGAAATGCATCACCACTGTTATCTGTCCTTCAGCTGGCCCCAGAGGCAGAGCAAAAGGTTGTGCAATCAAGAGAGCTTCTGGACACCATTGTGAAAGAAAACAAAGGTGAGCATGACATCCACGCAATGTTATGTAAAGGAAATGTGTGCCATTTCTTTTGTAAGTGATCAGACTTAAGATCTTTTCTTAAAAATAAAGGTTCCAAAAGAGGTTTTTACAGCAATGTTATAGAAGAACCATTTTGGGTTCCTCAAACAACCTTTTAGTGAATAGTTCTTAAAGGGAAAGTTACACAAAAATTAAAATTACACCATGATTTGATCAACCTCAAGCCATCCTAGGTGTATATGACTTTCTTCTTTCAAACGAATACAATCAGAGTTACATTAAAAAATGTTACCTGTGTCCTACATCGTTCGCTGGAACGCCACTCTCGTTAGCGGAAACTAGAGATTACGATTTTGAAAGTTGTAAATATGTATTTTTCTTACACAAACGCATCGATTCGCTTCAGAAGGCCTTTTATTAACCACTCGTAGCCATGTGGAGTACTTTTATCACGGACGGATGCACTTTATTGAACTTCAAAATCTCAACACCCATTCACAGCCATTATAAAGCTTGGAAGCACCAAAACACTTTTTATTATAACTCTAATTGTATTTATCTGAAAGAAATTAAATCATGAAAGTAAATTATGGGGTAGTAGTTTTCATTTTTGGGTGACCTATCCCTTTAATAGAACCATTTTTCTTAGTCTGAAGAACAGTTTAATCAAGAGTTTACTGTGAAATGGAAAGGTTCCACTGATGTTAAAGTTTCTTCATGGAACCACTGATGTCAATAAAGAACCTTCATTATTAAGAATATAGATTGATAACAATGTTGCAAAATAATCTTTTCAACTTGCTCTTTTGACTTAGACTAGACTTTCTGAAAAATGTAAAAATATAGTGCAAAACAGCACATATTTGCAAGCGCATACATATTTAAATGATCCTCATAAATATTAAATTGTTTGGGATTTCATAAATATGACTCATCAGTATGTTCTTTTTTCTTTTCTAGTTGTGTATGGCATCACTACAGGGTTTGGTAAATTTGCTCGGACTGTCATCCCTGTCAGCAAGCTCAAGTATATACACATTTTACTATATTTTTTTCCATAGATTTTTTATATATATATATATATATATATATATATATATATATATATATATAAATACCATTCACTTAAACATACTGTAGCAGTGATTCATATTTCAGTCACAGAAATTAGATAAAATAATTTTAATGTAATACAGTTATTGCTATTATTGGTCACACCACATGATGAGTGGTCGCTCCAAATGACACAAAGGCCTTATATCATTAAAAATCTATTTAAAGCAACATGCGTAAAAAAAAAAGTGCAGCACATGGCATTAATTGCAGTCATTTTTTTAGATCCTGTTATTTCTGAACTTTGTCCAATCTTGGCAGCTCAGTTGACCCTTTGCCGGGAGTTTGATTAACAGGCGATCTGACCAATCATGACCATTTTTGTCCGACAAACAAACAGGAGAGTATAATAATATTGGTTTGAACTTGAAAAATAGTGTGCATTGACATCTTTTCACAGTTAAAATTAGTGTAAATCATGTTTATTTTGTGCTATAACTAGTAAGAGATGATGGGTTCACATGCCGCTTGAACTGAGGTGCTACACCCATGTGAACCCATCATCTCTTACAAACTGTCAGAACACATTAAAGAGCCACAAAACAGTATTTGTTGTTTGAATTTCTTAAAAAAAATGCCAAAATTTGAACTCTGAGACATTGTTTCATAACCTGATCTCTCTTGTTTGTCCGTGATGTATTTTTTACTGCATGAGAACATGGTGTGTGTCATAAAAGTGCCATGGTTTGTCGGATGTAGCAACAGTAACTAAGGGGACGGGTCTTTGTGAAGGGTCAATTTAGAGTAGTGGAAGGTTGCTGGCTCAGGTTCTGAGATGAAATCATAAACATCTTTCATACATTAGAAAATTACATCTGGATTTTGCGCTTGACTGCAGGGTCAGAATAAACATGCTGCCTATGGCGAGTATTTATTTTACTTTCCTTGGCAGTGGAATCTGGTAAAATAGTTTAAAATAGTTATTCATGAATTTATAATAAATGACAAATAAATGCATAATTACCAAACCAAAATTACATGCACTAAATTATTATTTTTTAAAACATTTTTCTCATATTGTACAAAGATTAAACTGTCTTAAATGACCAAAATTGCATAAAAATCTATTCCAAATGACATTAAAATAAAGTATTTTATGTATATAAAACATTAATTGAATATAAAAGTATAATCTGGGACATATATCTGTAATGGACAACATTCTGCAGTGGTCGCACCACATGATATTTCAAATTCAGTCAAAATTTTACAAGCACAGAACTGGCCACCTAAATAAATCAAGCTAGATTCCCATGAAAGGTCACTATGAAATTTATAATAAAAATAAATACTTGTAGAAATAACTTAATTTTCTTTGTTGTTTTGAGGTCATACCACATGGTATCTTTGTTACCTACTTACCAGCCATTAAAAAATATATATTTTTCGATATTTGAAAGAGAGTTACAAACCTGCTTGATGTATTTGTAGGTCCTTAGCAAATTGATGAAAAATCCTATCTTTGAATGAATTTCAATATAAAAGTCCCAAAATGGTAGTTTCTTGATGTCACACCACATGATATTTCATAAAATATGATGGTAATATAAATGCAAATGCTTTGCAATTTTATACAGGATTACTAAACACTTTGGAAAACATGCCAACTAGTGCAAATAAATAAATTCAGGGTCATTTCAAAGATGTTTCCAAAACAAAAGCTATAGCCGGACAGTTGCACCACATGATGTTTTGACACTTTGAATAACAGAAAAATTATAAATAAATAAAGCTTTTCGAAAGGTTAAAGTGGGAGAGATGCTTCCTATATATGGCATCTTTTTTATCAATTTAACCCAATTTTTAACGGAAAAAATGCAGTCGGAAAGAAAATGTAGACGTCACGTCATTGACCCATATAATTGATTTATTTTTTACTCTTGAAATTTGCATTTAAATTAAAGTTTATATAATGGCATCTCACATATTTCTCTCTTTCAGGGAGCTTCAGGAAAATCTTTTGCGCTCACACTCCTCAGGTGTGTCAAAGTAATTATACACTACCAGTCAAAGTTTTTTTGTGTGTGTGTGTGTATTTTTGAGAGGTCTGTTAATACATAAAAAAGAGTAATATTGTAAAATAATATTACAATATAAATGATTTCTGAAGGACCATGTGACACTGAAGACTGGAATAATGGCTGCTGAAATTCAGCCTTGAATAACAGGAATAAAATACATTTTAAAACATAAAACAGTTATTTTCAGTTCTACTAATATTTCACAATACTATTATTTTTACAATACTTTTGATCACATAAATGTAGCCTTGGTGAGCAGAAAAGAGTTGTATGACATTTCCAAGATGTTTACTCATCATAGAAATATCCCTGCCATGAATTGACTGGCATTATTGAACCCCTTTTGATTCTGCCTACTATATACGATTGCTATTTTTGATTATATGTCACTGTAGGTCTGGGAAGCCCTTTAAGTCCTGAAAGAACTCGAATGCTCCTCGCACTGAGGATCAATGTTTTGGCCAAAGGGTACAGCGGGGTTTCACTGGAGACGCTGCACAGCATGATCCAAGCCTTCAATGGTACATCATTGCATCCCACATTATTTTAACTGAAGAGTGTATTGTTGGGGTTTTTGGTTTCTTTGGCACAGCATATGGTGTGCCATTTCAAAGAATACTTTTATGTTACTTGCTGTGTCTTTGAAATAATATTAGCAGAAGGTTTCTTTGAATATCTTCCTCAAAAGAGCTGATATTTTACAGTTTTCTTTCTTCTCTGCTCTCAGCCTCCTGTTTATCATACGTCCCGGAGAAGGGTACAGTAGGTGCGAGTGGAGATCTCGCTCCTCTTTCTCACCTCGCCCTCGGTCTGATGGGAGAAGGCAAGATGTGGTCGCCCAAGAGCGGCTGGGCGGATGCTAAATACGTGAGCATCATTGGATGCATTGGTTGCATATCTTTGTCCTAATGATAATGAAACCAACGCGTAAACATATTTACTTCTCGTTTAGCCTATAAATTCACGTTTGACCTTTGTATCGCCCACAGGTTTTGGAAGCACACGGTCTGAAGCCCATATCTCTGAAGCCAAAGGAGGTACGGTTAATCCCCCCATTGTGCAGTCAACATGTTTATCTCTGTTGACTTAGAGCTGTTTTGTGGGTCAGAAATGTGTGTCCTTGACCTGCCTGGTCCTTTTTAACAGCGGAGCCTTTCTTAGAACCCAGTGTAACCTTTAAAACAAGTCATTTTTGTATAGCTAAGTTAAAAACTAGAGAAGAAAGATTTAATATTTTTATTTTTATTGTGCTAGAACATGGTGTTCAGACTGTTAGTAGTGACAGTTCATCAAAAAATGAAAATTCTGTTATTAATTACTCACCCTCATGTTGTTCCAAACCCGTAAGACCTTTGTTCATCTTCCCAACACAAATTAAGATATTTTTGATGAAATCCAAGAGCTGTCTGACCCTGCATAGACAGCAACGGAAATACCATGACCCAGAAAGGTAGTAAGGATGTCATTAAAATGTTAAGATTTTACAAAGCTACGAGAATACTTTTTGTGCATAAAGAAACAAAATGTCCTTACTACCTTTCTGGGTCTTGAACATGGAAGTACCGTTGCTGTCTATGCAGGCTCAGAAAGCTCTCAGATTTCATCAGAAACTTAATTTGTATTCAGAAGAGGAATGAAGATCCTACAGTTTTGGAATGACATGATGGTGAGTAATTAATGAGAGAATTTTCATTTTTGGGTGAGCTATCCCTTTAATATATAGATTGATTGACAGGCAGATCAGTGGGTCAGTAGTATTGTTCTGTGATAAAAGATAAAAGTGTCTGCTCTGTCCACAGGGGCTGGCTCTGATCAATGGGACCCAGATGATTACTTCTTTGGGAGCAGAGGCTGTGGAGAGAGCCGAGGCCATCGCCCGGCAGGCTGACATCATCGCTGCCCTGACCCTGGAAGTCCTCAAGGGCACCACCAAAGCCTTTGATAGTGGTTAGCTTCTGTAAACAAGTGATTGATGTGTTTGGATGTGAGAAGACGTATTTAGACTCCTCCTGAGCTCTGCAGGCATAAACTGTAAACACTGCAGTAGCAAGCTTTCAGACTTGTCAGACAAAACATGATTTGGGAGACAAACAAATTTGCATAACACTGCCTCACATATAAAATCAATTCTCAAAGGGCATGCTTTGGTTTTGCAATGGTGATGTAGAACGAAGCAATTTTAATAAAAGAAAAAAATTTCTTACAGATATTCATGAGCTGCGACCTCATCCGGGACAGAAGGAAGTGGCCCTTCGCTTCCGATCATTGTTAGACTCTGATCACCACCCGTCTGAAATTGCAGGTGAATCCTACAGTGTTTGTATGCGCCATTAAAGCTCACATTTAATTTTTTACTGTTAACCTTTCTTGCTTTTTTCAATATTTGCAGAGAGCCATCGGTTTTGCGACAGGGTTCAAGATGCCTACACCATGCGCTGTTGTCCACAGGTAACATAAGAGCCCATTTTGGGTCATCCTAAATAAATTGTAGGTGTTGTTGACACCAGGGTTACTGTCAGTAGCTAACACTATTTAAAACATTTTTGTTAATTGAAATAAAACTGAAATAAAACTGAGATATTCAATGAAAACGTTAATAAATTAAAAAAAGTAAAAGGATAAAACTACTATAAATTAAACTGGAAATATAAGTTTACATCTTGCAATTCTGACGTTTTTTTTTTTTCAGAATTGTGAGATGTGAACTCACAATTGTGAGTTATAAAGACAGAATTGTGATATAAACTTGAAATTGCAAGTTATGAAGTCAGAATTGCCAGACAAACTTGCAATTCTTAGAAATAAAGTCAATTATGAGAAATAAAGGTAGAATTGCAATTCTTTGCAAAAAATTGCAATAATTTTTGTCAAAATTAGAAAAAGTATCCGAATTGAGTATAAACTTGCATTCGCGTTTTTATCTCGCAATTCTCACTTTATATAACTCGCAATTGTGAGTTTATATCACGCAATTCTAAGAAAAAGTCAGAATTGTGTTTATATATTGTAATTCTAATTTTATAACTCGCAATTGTGAGTTTATATCACGCAATTCTAAGAAAAAGTCAGAATTGTTTATATATTGCAATTCTGATTTTATAACTCGCATTTGTGAGTTTATATCACGCAATTCTCACTTTATATAACTCGCAATTGTGAGTTTATATATGACGCAATTCTAAGAAAAAGTCAGAATTGTGTTTATATATTGCAATTCTGATTTTATAACTCGCATTTGTGAGTTTATATCACGCAATTCTCACTTTATATAACTCGCAATTGTGAGTTTATATATGACGCAATTCTAAGAAAAAGTCAGAATTGTGTTTATATATTGTAATTCTGATTTTATAACTCGCAATTCTGAGTTTATATCACGCAATTCTAAGAAAAAGTCAGAATTGTTTATATATTGTAATTCTGATTTTATAACTCGAAATTGTGAGTTTATATATAGCAGTTCTGACTTTCTCATAGTTGTGAGTTTATATCACGCAATTCTGACTTTATAACTTGCAATTGTGAGTTTATATCGATCAGTTCTGACTTTATAACTCACAATTGCAAGGTTTATATCTAGCAGTTCTGACTTTATTTCTCACAGTTGTGAGTTTATATCACGCAACTCTTCGAAAAAAAGTCCGATTGTGAGTTTATATCACGCAGTTCTGACTTTATAACTTGCAACTGTGAGTTTATATCGATCAGTTCTGACTTTATAACTCACAATTGCAAGGCTTATATCGATCAGTTCTGACTTTATTTCTCACAGTTGTGAGTTTATATCACGCAATTCTGAGAAAAAAGTTAGAATTGTGAGTTTATGTTGTAATTCTAAAAAAAAGTCCAAATTTGTATCATGCATTTCTGAGTTTATTTCTCGCAATTGCGAGTGAATTGTGAGTTTATATCAAGCAATTCTGACTTCATAACTCACATTTGCAAGTTTACATCATAAGTCTGAGAAATAGCCAAAATTGCGAGTTTGTATTACGCAATTCTAAAAAAAAACCTGAATTGTCCATTTTTTTATTTATTTTTTTTTCAGTGGTGGAAACTGGCTCAGGAAATAAATAAAATAAAAACAGCAAATCTGACACACATGTAAAATATATTTTAATATATTTTGCCTTACATTTTGCAGGTCCATGGAATCGTCAATGACACAATTGAGTTTGTCAAGAAAATCATTAATACAGAAATCAACAGTGCCACAGATAATCCTGTATCCTTATTTATCTGAATTTGCAATTTTGTAACATTAACAATTGAACTTGTGTTGCAGTACCTACAGTGTCTGTTGGTCTTATGGCCTCAAATCGTCAACACTCATTTAGACTAATGACTTCAGGACTCTTTTTTCCTCCTGAGAATCGATTCACTGTTAAGGTTTGGCTGGTTAGCTGTTCAATGCCAGTACTACACCAGTCTCTTCTTTAGTTTGGCCTTGACCGTAAATTAGATGGTGTTTGCAGAGAGAGGTGAGACCATATCTGGCGGAAACTTCCATGGAGAATATCCAGCAAAGGTATTTAATCTCGTCACAACAGAATTTATTTAGCAAAAAGATTTGGATGTCTTTATTCATTCTCTCCGTCCGTTTTTAGGCTCTTGACTATTTGGCGATCGGGGTACATGAGTTGGCCTCCATCAGTGAGAGACGCATTGAACGTCTATGCAATCCCTCTCTGAGCGAGCTGCCTGCGTTTCTGGTCAACGAGGGAGGCCTGAACTCTGGATTCATGATCGCACACTGCACTGCTGCGGCTCTTGGTTAGCATCACAAAGTTCAGGACAGAATAACTTTCCTTAACCAAATAATGGAAAGTTTAATTTTGACTACTGTACTGAAGTCATGTTGACCATTAACTAAAACGGATGCATTTCCTTCTGCAGTTTCAGAGAACAAAGTGCTTTGTCACCCCTCCTCTATTGACTCCCTGTCCACTAGTGCCGCCACAGAGGACCATGTGTCTATGGGAGGCTGGGCCGCACGTAAAGCCCTCAGAGTGGTCGAGCACGTCGAGCAAGGTCCAAAACCTGATTTTAACCTCTCATATGACTACTGACATCAGCCACTGTTCAGTTTAGCTAAAATTGTTACTATAATGGCGCCCCCTATTGTAGCACAAGTGCACAAATTGTAATAGTACTTAACATTGTCCAACAGAATCTCATGAGAAGTCGTAGCTAGTTTATCTTATGGTTTATTGGTGGCATATTTCATGATCTCATTCATTTTTCATACTTTGTACTGTTTACAAACAGTATCATAATGTATCATAACAGTATCATAATAACAGTGTCATAATGAATTTGTAACTGCTTTGTTTTAGTGAATTGGTTGGCTAATTCGTATGAACTTGTGTGATCTCATGCATTTGTTTTTGGTCATTCTGTTTAAGCAGTGGCGTAACTTTTAAAAAAAAGTGGGTGGGACACTTGTTTTTATTTATTTATTTTATTTATTTATTTATTTATTTATTGGCGTTTTTGCCTTTATTATTATAGGACAGTATTAGGCCTGAAATCTGTCTTTATTTACATTTTACATAAACCTAATTTTTTATTTAGAAAATTTTAACATTAACATTACTTTGAAAATGTAAAATGTCCCTATATGAAACATGCCATTTTAAAGGGAAAAAACACATTACAAAAGAGTATGATTTTTAGAAAAAATGTATTCACATTGTACAAAAACAGATTTTATTTTTGAAAATGACCCATTTTTTAATTTTTAATTTCCCTACGAAACATGCCAATTACAAAAAAATTACATTGTAGGAAAAATTATAATTTTTAGAAAAATAATTTACACACTGTACAAAAACATACTTTTTTTAACATTTAAATTTCCATATGAATCATGGCATTGTACGAAAAAAAGTGTGATTTTTGAGAAAGAATATTCATAATTTACGAAAACTTTTTTTAAAAAAATGTAAACATTTTTGAAGGAAAAAACATGTAAAAAAAAAAATTTTTCAAAAAACTGTATTCACATTGTATGAAAACATTTAGAAAAATGTAACATTTCCATATGAAACATGCCATTTACAAAAAATAACATTGTATAAAAAATTATGATTTTTAGAAAAAGAAAAATCATTGTACAAATTTTTATTTATTTATTTATTTTTTTTTAACTGAAAATGTTAACAAGAAACATGCCCAGTATGGTTTTTAGAAACCACATTTTACGAAAACATATACAAAAAAAAGAAAAAATCTGAACATTTTTGTAAATTGAAAATTTCCATATGAATCATGCCAAAAAAATAAATACGCATTGTACGGAAAAGTATTATCTTTAGAAAAATTATTTTCGCTTTGTACGAACACATTTTGAAAATTTTAACTTTTCATGCAAAACATGCAATTTTTAGAAAACAAAAACTAAATACTAAATACTATTCACATTGAATGAAAACGTAATTAAACATTCTTGAAAATTAAAAATGTTAGTATGAAACATGCCATTTTTAAAAAAAAATGCACACATTGTACGAAAAAGTATGATGTTTCGAAAAATTGTTTTCACTTTGTACGAAAATGTACAGATTTTAAAAATTAAAAAAATTCCATACAAAACATGCAATTTTAAGAAAAAAAAAACTTAACTATGATTTTTAGAAAAAATAATATTCACATTGTATGAAAATATAATTAAACATTTTTTGTAACATTTTTGAAAATGTAAACTTTCCATATATGAAACAAAACACCTACACACACAAAAAAAACACACATTACAAAAAAGTATTTTTTTTTTTTTTACCATACATTGTATGAAAATGTAAAAAAAAAAAAATTAAGTGGCTTGATGGTCTTCTAAAAATGTAAAGTAAACTGGGATTTAGATTTCCATTATTTATTTAGTCATTTTTGTACTTTTTAATTTGCTGAAAACACATTTCAGAATGTGTCATTTAATCAGATATCAAAGAATATGTCTGTTTTATGTTTCCATACAGTGCTAGCTATCGAGTTGTTAGCTGCCTGTCAGGGGATTGAGTTTCTGCGCCCCCTGCGTACAACAACCCCACTGGAGAAAGTGTACGATCTTGTGCGAGCTGTAGTAAAGTAGGTCAAACTATGATACAATAACCCTAAAAACTCAGATATATTGATCTTTCAGGTTAATAATTGCCAATAATTGTCTCTTTGTCTTTTTTTCCCTCTTTTCTCAAGGCCCTGGATTAAAGACAGGTTCATGGCTCCAGACATTGAAGCTGTACATCGGCTACTCGTAGACCAGAAGGTAAGCTTCACAGTTTTTTAGTATCTGCATCACTATTACTATTAAAACAAACACCTTCACATTTTTTAATTCTCAGTTTTGAGCATTTTTATTTAAGACAGTTTACACCAGCATTTTCATAAACATATTGTTTCTTGCCTTTTGCATTAGGTGTGGAACATTGCTGGGCCATACATTGAAAAATACTGTATGGAATACATCCCAGAGTCCCGCCCCTCTTCCCCAACAGCCTTTGCTCTGGACCCGCCCCCATCACCACGGAAACGGGTCAGGCTGGAGTGACAGCGGATGGCATCCTGCTGATACTGTCCTATAGTCTCATATTCAATACATTACAATGAATTTACATAGAGCATTTAAAGTGTGTGCACGTTTCAGTATAGTTCTTACAGTTTAAATCTTTTTCCTTCATTTTTCTATTCATTATATGATGTGAAATATTCCCCTTCTGCTTTAACATTCGGTTGGTCCTTGAGGTTTTTCAGTTTTTGAGAGAAATGTTAGTGAATAAATGTCTTGTGATATCGGTTTTGTTTTTCTCTCCTATTTTCTCAGGAGGTAGCACACTTTGACTACAAAATAGAGTATGTTACTGTTTTCATTGGGATATTAAACTGCCTATCTAAAAGTTGCATCAGTCTGGTCTGAAAAGAAGTGTCTTTGAACTCATTACACAGAGGTATTTTGACAGATGGAAGGATGTTGTTCTTTGTTCCTTGACTCACCCCCATGTAAAATACAGAATATGTTAGACTTTCCTGTTTTTGTAGCTTGTGGTCAATTCCGTTTTTACATTTACTCAACACATCTGTTTTACTTTACCTTAGTGTTGCTAGGACGTCCATTGGTTCATATTTGGGATAAAATGTGTGAAATAATGCTTCTGTAAAAATTCTATTTACACCCATATAGTTGAGATCAAAAGTTTACATACACCAAAATGGTAATTATTTTACCAGTATAGGAAGGATCATACAAAATGCATGTTATTTTTTTAGTATTTATTTAGTATTTAGATTTTTAATACTGTGTTGATCCACCACTGTTCTTCAGAAAAATCCTTCAGATCCCACAAATTCAGCTTTTTTGTGTATTTGAACCCTTTCCAACAGTGACTGGACGATTTTGAGATCTATCTTTTCACACTGAGCACAACTGAGATACATATATGCAACTATTACATAAAGTTCAAACTCTCACCGATGCTTCAGAAGGAAACACGATGCATTAAGGGCTGGGGAGTGAAAACTTTTGGAATTTAAAGGTCAGGCTAAATTTAACTTATTTTGTCTTCTGGGAAACATGTAAATATCTTCTGTAGCTTCTGAAGGGCAGTACTAAAGGAAAAAATAAATTATATTTAGGCAAGATGAGAAAAATGTACACATCTTCATTCTGTTCAAAAGTTTTCACCCCCAGCCCTTAATACATCTGGAGCATCAGTGAGCATTTGAACCTTCTGTAATGCTGTCCGCAGTGTGAAAAGATGGATCTCAAAATGATAGTAAATGTTGTAAAAGTTTCAAATACACACAAAAAAGCTGACAAACCAAAGAAACTGTTGGACCTAAAGGGTTTTTCTGAAGAACAGTGGTCAGTTTAACTGTTCAAGTGGATCATTCAGGTAACAACACCATATTAACAATTAAGTGTATGTAAACTTTTGAGTCGTTTTTATACATCCAACTATTATTTTCTCTTGTGTACTACAGGTAAACGTCTTTTCTGTGAAATATCTTATTCAGGTCAGTACTACATGAAAAACAACATGCGTTTGGTATGATACCTCTTATTGTGTTAAAATAATTAACCTTTTGTAGATTCTGCAAGGTGTATGTAAACTTTTGACCTCAACTGTATTTCTTTGAGTGTTTTAAGTTGAGTTTTCAGTGAATAAAAATGTAATTTTATCATGCGGTGTGACGTCTGATGACTTTGAATATATACTTGTGCGTAAATGGCACATGGATCTCTTTATTGTGCCGTTTCGTCCAATTTAGTAGTTTCATAACGCATAGCAGACAGAATAAAGCTCATGTTAGTGTGATTTACCTGTGATTCAGTGATGAGTAGTGCAGTATGGGTCATACTGAGGGCTGCTCAGCAGGCGATGGGATGTCAGGGGCAGCTGCTGCTGTGTGTACGAGATATTGAATGTCCATAACAATACTGCTCAGCCTCCCTCAGTATGTCTCGCTCTCTCCTCTCTCTTTTCCCTCTTTTCCTCAGAAAGGTGATTAACTAGATAAGCTGCAACAGCAACAACAACTTCAGACCGCAAGAAAATCTTGCCGTGTCTTTTTCATTTTTGCCTGTGAGAAAGTTTTTCATGAGAAGTCGATAGGAAATACTGGCAAAAGACAAAGACTGAGGAGATATACATCTAAAGGTAATGCTTTCGTGCGTTTTAAATGGGACACTGGGACATCTGAGTGTGCGTATGTTTGTTTTCTATAAAAATATTATACACGGGTAAATATACAGATCTATAAATAGATACACAGCAGTTCAAAATTCGTAATGTCTTTTAAAGACGTCTTTTCTGCTCATCAAGGCTGTTTATTTGATTCAAAGTACAGAATAAAAGTAATATTGCGAAATATTACTGCAATTTAAAATAGTGGTTTTCTGTTTTTTAATTTATTCCTGTGGTGCAAAGCTGAATTTTCAGCATCGTTACTCCAGTCTTTCTTCAGTGTCACATGATTCTTCAGAAATAATTTTAATATGCTGATTTATTATCAGTTTTGGAAACAGTTGTGCTGCGTAATATATATATATATATATATATATATATATATATATATTTTTTTTTTTTTTTTTTGAGACTGTAAAATACTTTTAAGAATCTTTTATGAATAAAAAAAGAACAGCATTTATTTAACTACACTCCTGATTCTGTACATAACTGTTGGCAAAAATGTTTGTTTCCTGCAAGATGTTGTTTAGGTGTACACTACCAGTCAAAAGTTTGGACACACTCTCTCATTTAATCACAGGAAAAAAATGTATATTGTGAAATATTATTACGATGTAAATCAATGTTTTTCTATATTAATATACATGAAAATGTAATTTATATCGGTAATTAAAATTGAATTTAAAGAATCATTTTTCCAGTCTTCAGTGTCACATGATACTTCAAAAATAATTCTAATATGCTGATTTATTATCAGTGCTGGAAACAGTTGCGCTGCTTAATATTATTTTTTCGAACCTGTGATATTTTTTTTCAGATTTTTTTTTTATCAATAAAAGGTAAAAAAAGAACAGCATTTATTTAAAATAAAAACAATATACTCTACTGTTCAGAAGTTTGGGGTCAGTAAATTTTTCTTCTTTCTTTTTTTGAAAGAAATGAATACTTTTATTCATCAAGGATGTGTTAAATTAATAAAAAGTGATAGCATAGATTTACATTGTTGGAAAAGATGTATATTTTGAATAAATGCTGTTTTTAACTTATTCATCAAAGAATCCTGAAAAAAGTAAAATATAAAAGTAAAAAAAAAAATATTTGACAGCACAACTGTTTCCAACATTGATAATTCTAATAATAAATCAGCATATTAGAATGATTTAAGACTGGAGTAACAGCTGATGAAAATTCAGCTTTGCATCACAGGAATAAATTACATTGTAAAGTATATTAAAGTATAAACCATTATTTTATATGGTAATAACATTTTGCAATATTACAGTTTT
Source organism: Cirrhinus molitorella (assembly GCA_033026305.1). Taxonomy (NCBI): domain Eukaryota; kingdom Metazoa; phylum Chordata; class Actinopteri; order Cypriniformes; family Cyprinidae; genus Cirrhinus; species Cirrhinus molitorella. Next base: position 5,479,599 of record CM065141.1, on the reverse strand, counting down.
TTCTGTATTTTTGATGAAATAAATGCAGCCTTGATGAGCATAAGAGACTTCTTTAAAAAACATTAAAAGAGAGTGTGTCCAAACTTTTGACTGGTAGTGTATGTCATTATGGACTAAATATGATTCTGAGAGGAGACTTGCACTACATTTGTCTTAGTTGAATCTATATTGCTAATACAGTGTGTGTGGAGTAGAAAAATGAGTCTAGAAGAAGATACACGCTGGCTGGAATGGGTCACCAAGCAGTTTGAGAGCATTGCAGGAGATGACAAAGAAATCGACCTGGATGAATTTAAAACGGCTCTGAAAGTAAAAGAGGTGAGATTTATGAATAAGTAAACATTTGTAATGTTAGTTCAAAGTAAGTTTTTTTTTAATCTGTCTCCTGTTTGTTGTCATAGTCATTTTTTGCAGAGAGGTTTTTCGCCCTGTTTGACTCTGATGGCAGCAGCTCCATCAGTCTAGATGAACTTCTCGAGGCTTTAGATCTTCTGATCCATGGCAATGAGACAGACAAACTACGCTTCCTCTTCCAGGTCTACGATGTGGATGGTAAGGTGTACAATGCCATCATCTTTTACTCTTTTTACTTGCAACATAATTTTTAACTAATAATTTTTCAAGCTCAAGATTCTTTTGACTTTGACTTCTTTTGACAATATTGTATGTAAACACAATTAATGCTAATAAAGTACTTAAAATTAAAAGTACTAAGAGAGAGAGAGATGCCTTAATATATCCTTTGCTGTTCCTGGCACATCATTCCTAACTGATACGGATCATAGCCATCCATTAATAACATTAATGTCAAAGGATTGACTGTAATGTTGTGCCAAAAACAACAAACAGTGTTGATCCACCCTACAGTTTCTTAAACAATCAGCGGTAAACCATTAATTCAGTTATTGTGTTGATCTTGTCATGTAGGCAGTGGTTCCATAGACCCAGATGAGTTACGTACGGTTCTGAAATCCTGTTTGCGCGAGAGTGCGATCTCGCTCCCTGAGGAGAAGCTGGATGACCTGACGCTGGCGCTGTTCGAATCTGCCGATAAAGACAACAGCGGCTCTATCACCTTTGAAGAGCTGAAGGCAGAGCTGGAGAACTTTCCTGAAGTTATGGAGAACCTTACCATCAGGTGGGACACAATTATATCACAAAAGAGATGATGCTCAATTGCGAATAAGATATTTTTATACTACAGTTCAGTGAAAAAGATGTTAAAGGAATAGTCACCCAAAAATTTAAATTTCCCCATGATTTACTCACCCTCAAGCCATCCTAGGTGTATATGACTTTCTCCTTCCAGACGAACACAGTCAGAGTTCACATATACGGCCATTGCCGGAAGTCAGTGATTTGAGTTTAGAATTTCAAAAATATCAATATTTTGTTATAAAAACCCATGGATCCCCTTCAGAAGACATGTGTTAACCCCCGGAGACATATGGGTTAGTTTTATGATGGATATTATGCGCTTTTTGGAGCTTCAAAATAACACCCACTTATCCACCACCATTATAAAGCTTGGAAGAGACAGGATAAATGTTAAAACAACTCTGACTATGTTCGTCTGGAAGGAGAAAGTCATATACACCTAGGATTTCTTAAAAGGTGAGTAAATCATGGGGAAATTTTTATTTTTGTGTGAACTATTCCTTTAATATTGAGCACCCTTATATTTTAGATACAGTTTGGTTGGTTTGGTTCTTGGCTAGTAACTCTTTACCAAAGTCCAGAATGAACAACTCCTGTAATAAAAAAAAAAAATGTTCCAAATGTATTACCAAAATTACCATAATACTACTTTTTGTAATGTTCTGAATTATCTTGTAGCTAGTTGGTTTGGTTCATAGCTAGTAACTCTTTACCAAAGACCAGAACAAACCACTTTGTAATAAAAAATAAATAAATGCTCCAAAATGTGCCAAATTTATTACCAAAGTTACCATAAAATACTGCTTGTTTGTAATGTTATGATTCATCTCATAGTTGGTTGTTTTGGTTCATGGCTAGTAACTCTTTACCAGAGACCAGAACTAACCACTGTTTAATCAAAAATAAATGTTTCAAAATATACCAAATTTATTACCAAAAAAATACTACTTTATTTGTAATGTTAAGATTCATCTCGTAGCTGGTTGTTTTGGTTCATGGCTTGTAACACTTTACCAAAGACCAAAACTAACCACCCTGTAATTTAAAAAAAAAGCTCCAAAATTTACCAAATTTATTACCATAAATGATGACTTGTTTGTAATGTTATAATTTATCTCGTAGCTAGTTGGTTTGGTTCATAGCTAGTAACACTTTACCAAAGACCAGAGCTAACCACTCTCTAATAAAAAAAAATAAATGCTCCAAAATGTACCATATTTATTACCATAAATGATGACTTGTTTGTAATGTTATGATTCATCTTGTAGCTAGCTGGTTTGGTTTATGGCTAGTAACTCTTTACCAAAGTCCAGAACAAACTACTTTGTAATAAAATAATGCTTTAAAATTGACTAACTTTATTACCAAAATTAGCATAAAATTCTACTTGTTTGTAATGTTAAGATTCATCTCATAGCTGGTTGGTTTGGCTGTTGGTTTAAATTTATATACCAAAAAATACTACTTTCTCTGCTTTCACCCAGTGCCGCCAACTGGTTGAAACCTCCTGATCTGGAGCAGAAGAAACGCAAGACTCCTCGTTACCTCACACGGGCTTACTGGCACAACAACAGCCGCAAGCTGCTCTTCCTCTGCCTGTACGCCCTCCTGAACATGCTCCTCTTCATCATCGCGATGCTGAAGAACGCACACGGAGGCTCCCTGTTCATGTTGGCCAAGGGCTGCGGTCAATGTCTCAACCTCAACTGCACTTTTATAATGGTGAGTTGAGCTCACAAATTCATCTAATGCTCAATTTTCCTGTAGTGACGAAAGTAATTTTTTCTCACAGGTGCTGATGTTGAGGCGTTGTCTGACGTGGCTACGTGCCACCTGGGTGGTGAGGGTCTTACCTTTGGACCAGAACATTCTGCTGCATCAGATCGTGGGCTATGCCATCTTGATCTTCACCATTGTGCACACTGGTGCTCACGTCATGAACTTTGGTAAGCTGTAATAAACTTGTAATAAACAAAATCCAGTCTTGAAATTGCAAATCGCGTATAACGTATGGTTCTTAATATCTCTTTCTTTATGTTCTCAGCCCGAATGTCTCAGAATGATGGCATGTACCAGCTGTGGGAGTATCTTTTCACCATCCGTCCTGGGATTGGCTGGGTCAATGGCACCGCCTCCATTACGGGCGTCGTTCTGCAGGTTCTCATCTGCTTGATGGTGGTGTGCTCCAGCACGTTTGTCAGACGAAGTGGTCATTTTGAGGTGATGGCTTACTGATTGAATGCACAGTGAATATCTGTTGATTTGGAAAACATGAAACTGAAATAGGCCTTTAAAAACAAGCTTTGGTTTTGTGTAGGTGTTCTACTGGTCTCATCTTTCCTACATCTGGGTTTGGGCCCTGTTGATCGTCCACTGTGCGAACTTTTGGAAATGGTTTGTGGTGCCAGGAGTGGTGTTCATCATTGAGAAGCTTGTTGGCGTAGCAGTATCCCGCATGGGTGGGCTGTACATAGTTGAAGTCAACTTATTGCCCTCCAAGGTAACATTTGAGCCAATGTACATATTTTGGTGTATTTTGTTTGCTGGAACATTTAGTTAGTCATCCATGCTGAAAGCCTCACCTCTACTGCGTTCTATTTGTGTTTCGAAGGTAACACATTTGGTAATTAAGAGGCCTCCGTTCTTTCACTTCAAACCTGGGGATTATGTGTACATAAACATCCCTGTTATCGCCAAGTACGAGTGGCATCCGTTTACCATCAGCAGCGCTCCTGAGCAGCAAGGTAAAACAACTGGAAAGCATACAGTTATGTTAGTCCTGCAGTATTCTAATATATTGAAGTGATTTGTCAATATTTTAGTAGTGCATTTAAAGGGAATTCATTACTCAGCTTCATGTTGTTCCAAACTTGTAAGACCTTTGTTCATCTTTACGATGCAAATCTATATTTTTTTATGAAATATGAAAGTTTCTGAACCTGCATTGACAGCAATGTAATTAACACGTCTACATCAAAAAAATATCTTAATTTGTGTTCCGAAGACGAACAAAGGTCTTACGGGTTTGGAACGACATAAGGATGAGTAATTAATGACTGAATTTCAATTTTTGCGTGAACTGGTATTTTAAATCTTACATACATTTTTGTTAATGTTTTTGTTTTGTTATGCATTTTTTGGGAAAAGGATATATTTACCCAAGGCAAATATGTTTAACACAACAAGATTTGTTTTCAACAAATCTGAGACTTGTTTTTAAACATTCTATTTTGACTTGTTTATTTTTCAAAATAACATTTTTCAAATAAAACCAAAAAACAAACAAAAAACAATTGTTTTCAATTGTTTCATTGTTAGCTGTTTTCAGATAATGTGTCTTAAGTTTATTTTTCTTGACAAAACAAAACTAAAATGTAAGAAAAACAACCTTTTTTCTAACAAAACAAACAAAAAATAAATATTTAAAATAAAAAAATAAAATAAAATCTAATAAATTGCACAACAAAACAAATATTTAACACAATATAATATATATATATATATATATATATATATATATATATATATATATATATCCTGATAAGACTTGTTTTTTAACAAAACATTTATACAAAAAAAACAACTAATGTTTAAAACTATAAGAATTGTTTTCAATAAATCTGATACATGTCAGGCAGTCTGTTAAAGTTCAAGTTAATTTTATATATATATATATATGCAATTTTTATTTATTTATTTATTTTTTGTTTATTTGTGTTTATTTATTTATTTTTAATTTTTTTGTTAAAAAAAAGTTTTTAGTAAGTGTATTTTAACAAACTGCCTAAAAACAAGTATCAGATTTGTTTGCTTTTTTGTATACATTTATTGTGTGTATATATATATATATATATATATATATACACACACACACAATAAATATGTATACAAAAAAGCAAATGTTTAAAACTATAAGGTTAGTATTTCTTTTCAGACAATCTTTGATAAAACATTTTTTTCTAACAAAACTATATACATATATATATATATATATATATATATATATGCAAAAAAGCAAATGTTTAAAACTATTTTTTTGTATTTGTATTTAATAAATCTGATACCTGTTTTTAGGCAGTCTGTTAAAATTTACTTACCATACCTTTTTTTTTAACAAAACAAACAAATAAATAAATAAAATAACAAAATATTATACAAAAAAGCAAATGTTTAAAATTATAAGGTTTGTTTTCAACATATCTGATTCTTCTTTCAGGCAGTCTGCAAAAACAAACAAAAAAATAAAAAATAAAGAAAATTGTACAGCAAAGCAAATATTTAACCCAATAATAATTGTTTTTTAGACAATCTGTCTTGATAAAACATTTTCCTGCCATAAAAATGTGCACAACAAAGCAAGTGTTCACAAAAATATTCTTGCTAAACATTTATTTAAACAAATCTGAGACTTTTTCTTGTTCTCTCAAACAGATATGCTGTGGCTACATGTTCGTTCGATGGGCCAGTGGACAAACCGTCTGTATGAGTATTTCAGACAGCCAGACAGTCAAACCATTAGCAACAAGAGGCTTACCGCCAGCCTGAGAAATAGACGCCATGAGAGCAGAACGCAGGTCTTGGCTTTTCTCCATCATACATCCATAACACATAGTGATGAAAGTGTTTTATTGATGCAATTCTTTATTGGTGGGGTCGTTTTGTAATCACACCACTGACATTGCCAAGACTTTTTTGATTTTCTTGTATTATATCAACAGGCGTTTCTCCAGTATCTTTTGGAACAAATATTGCAATTTATTTTATGGAAAGACATGTTTTCACTAATATTTTAAATGAGTTTATATCAGTTTTCATTTTTAATTGAGTTTAGTTTTTTTTTTAGATATACACTACCAGTCAAAAGTTTGGACACACACTCTCATTTAATGTTTTTTTTTTAAAGAAGTTTCTTATGCTTATGAAGGCTTTTTTCACTTGATCAAAATTCCAGAAAAAAAATGTAATATTGTGAAATATTATTCTGATGTAAATTCATGTCTTTCTATATTAATATACATTACAATTTAATTTATATCTGTAATTAAAGTTGAATTTCCAGAATCATTACTCCAGTCTTCAGTGTCACATGATCCTTCAAAAATCATTCTAATATGCTGATTTATTGTCAGTGCTGGAAACAGTTGCGCTGCTTAATATTTGTTTGGAACCTGTGATACTTTTTTTCAGGATTTTTTAAACAATGAAAGGTTAAAAAAGAACAGCATTTATATAAAATAGAAAGGTTTTCTAACAATATACACTAATGTTCAAAAGTTTGGGATCAGTCGATTTTTATTCTTTCCTTTTTTGAAATAAATTAATACTTATATTCACCAAGGATGTGTTCAGTTTATAAAAAGTGATAACATAGAATTACATAGTTAGAAAAGATGTATATTTTGAATACATGCTGTTCTTTTTAACTTGTTATTCATCAAAGAAAAAAAAAATTCAAAAAAATATTTGGCAGCACAACTGTTTCCAATATTGATAATTCTAATAATAAATCAGCATATTAGAATGATTTCTGAAGAATCACGTGACACGACAGGAGTAACAGCTGATGAAAATTCAGTTTTTCGTCACAGGAACGAATTATATTGTAATGTATATTCAAATAAAAACCATTGTTTTATACTGTAATAACATTTTGCAATATTACTGTTATTTTCTGTATTTTTGATCAAATAAATGCAGCCTTGATGAGCATAAGAGACTTCTTTAAAAAAAACATTAAATGAGAGGGAGTGTCCAAACTTTTGACTGGTAGTCAAAACATTACAGTTAACATTTATTTTATTTTAAAGTGATGAAAATGCTTTATATGGTTTTAGAGTAAACTATGTAACTCTGCTCCATGTAGCTTGAAATTTTCAAGTCAGCAAGCTGCAACGAATCTGTGGCGTCTAATAAGGATGATGCTGTTGAACTGACTATGTACCGGACAAGTGGAACAAGAACAAACTCCCAGAAGCCCATTAGTGACCCAGTAGCACAGGCAGAACTGGGAGACGCCTCTCCGGTTACAAGAGAAGTGAGTTTTCCCACTGAACAAAGCGGAACATATATTCTATTTAGTGGTGTCAAAATTGCACGCAGGCGATTAATATTTTTCATTTTAACACGTTAAAAATATTTAAACGCAATTAAAGCATGGGCGGTTTGGCCACCCCACTCACAACTGCTAAGGAAATGCGTTTATTTGGATGCACAGAGCGTCTTTACGAGCACATCAAACGGGGGACTTTTCAGATGCGCGCTCCAACTTCACTTCAGCACCAGACGTCAAACAAACGCGGAAACAGTACCGATGACGAGGAGCTTCAGTAGAACATCAGTTAACTGCGGTCAGATGAGATGTTGTCACTTGTCAGGCCATATGTCGGTAAAAACGAATCTTCCTGTCCTGTCAGCCGTTATACCGTACTTGTAGTGTACGCTCTTTAAGTGCACGCACAAATGTGCCGGTGTGTGCGGTATTAGGCCTATATTAAAACGATGTATCATACTCAAACCCAAATGAAACGTCTGCGAGTATGCAGTGTCATAGTTATGTCATCAGTTAAGTCATGAATTTACAAAAATGGCGATTAAAGACGCCTTAAAACTGTGCATTATTTATAGGCCACATTTACAGCAGTGTCAGGTCCGCATCAAGTTCAGCAGCAGCAGCATTTAAAGTAACAGCCAAAATATCATAATAACCAGCTGTTGTGGTGTCTGATAATCAAAGAACAAAATAAAAAGAGGACTAATGTAGTTTTAAGCGTTATGTTTATATAATTTAGTGTTTGATAACTTGCTGAAGGGCACAGGTAGCTAGCCTATATGACATTTATTATAATGGGTTTATGTGAAGATTGTTTCAAGTTCACTTAAATTAGAAGTTATTTTTAAAAGTCTAATAAATGTTAAAGTGATAGCTCTCAATTATACTGTAATGTTGAATGGTTATATTCAATGGTTAAATATAAATCATAGAGACATCAGTTGGAATCAGTGATACTTGCCTTCAGTAATTAAAAAAAGATGGCATTAAACAAGTATTAAAAATATACATTCTTTATGTTGTTTCTACATTCATTTGAAGCATGAATGTGAAATTATTGCAATATAAAACTAGAATTAAAAACTTTAATGTCAGGTAGAATTAATCATGATTGATTTCAGGAAAAATGTGCGTTTAATTAGTTTTTTTTATCGTTTGACACCACTAATTCTATTTTAAGTAAGCTACACAGACTTACAGACTTAGGATGCACACCGACTTTATTTTCTGTTGTCTTCCAGCTTACAGCAAAATTAAGTGAAAATCACAGATATTGTAACATAAAGGTAAGTAATTAGTTTTAATGTCTCCAGTTCCATGGTACTCACTACCTCTACAGAAAATGTGATCTGATTAATTGAAAGTGATTGTCTTAAAACAATTGTATGCATTTGTTTAGTATGCCTTTTTTTTGTTAGTGCTATGTGGATGGACCTTTTGGCACCCCGACCCGACAGATCTTTGCATCTGAGCATGCGGTGCTTATCGGCGCTGGAATCGGCATCACTCCTTTTGCATCCATTTTGCAGAGTATTATGTTCCGGTGAGACATGCAACCTCTCCATTCACAAAATTAAAGATTTCTTGGGATGAAAAAAACACATTAATTTTTTTTTTATGTGTATGTAACATTTATTGTTGTCTCTTTTTTTTCAGTTATCGCATGAGAAAGCAAAACTGCCCCAACTGCAACTATTCCTGGTGTGAAACCATCAAAGACAATGAAATGAAACTGAGGAAGGTGATCAGTCGAATAAAAACTAGAATAGATAGGAGGGAAAAAAATATTTATTTATTTCAGAAAATTAAACATTTTGGTTTTTAACATCACTTGCTGTCTTAAAGGGATAGTTCACCCAAAAATTAAAATTCTGTCATTAATTAGTCACCCTCATGTCATTCCAAACCCATAAGACCTTTGTATATCTTTGGAACACAAATTAAGATATTTTTGCTGAAATATGAAAGCTTTCTGACCCTGTACAGACAGCAAGGCAACTGACATGTTCAAGGCACAGAAAGGTAGTTCAGGCATCATTAAAATAGTCCATGTGACAACCGTAATTTTATGAAGCTACAAGAATACTGTTTGTGTGCAAAGAAAACTAAAATAATTACTTTATTCAACAATTTCTTCTCTTTTCTTTACAAGAGTACCACAACGCATCTAGTCAGTGTTGTGGCAGTAACATGAGTTACATAATCAGATTACTTTTTCAAGTAACTAGTAAAGTACTACATTACTTTTTAATTCATAAGAAAATATCTGCGTTACTTTTTACAATAACTTTTCTCCTCATTTTATTGATTGAAAGCTCTCCTGTCCCCATGTTGAGAGAAATCGGGAGTAAGATGTTACTTTACTTCTGGAATAATTGTAAACATGCATTAATTCATCTCACTCACAAAAAAAAAACAGATTCAGTATTCTTCAAAATAAATAAAAACAGAATATGACGCAAACATACAATAATTAAATATGTTAAATAATACAACTGTCCTTTATGTATTTAATCCCATTTTACTGACCAGTGTCTTTGCTGCTAATAAGCAAAAATTACTCAAGATAAACGCTTTTGGTGTAAAAGGGCTTCTAAATTTGCCAAACATATAAGTTTTTATATTAAAAACAAACAAGCAAGCCCTGCACAGATTTAAAAAGTAACTAAGTAACATAATTAGTAACTTTTTTAGGGAGTAACACAATATTGTAATGGATTACTTTTAAAAGTAATTTTTCCCAACACTGATTATGGTTGAACCACTGATGCCACATGGACTTTTAATGACGTCCTTAAACGATTAGTTCACTTTCAGAACAAAATTTTACAGATAATGTACTCACCCCTTGTCATCCAAGATGTTCATGTCTTTCTTTCTTCAGTCGTAAAGAAATTATGTTTTTTGTGGAAAACATTTCAGGTTTTCTCTACATGTAATGGATATGAATGGTGCCCCAAAGTTTGAACTTCCAAAATGCAGTTTAAATCCAGCTTCAAAGGGCTCTAAGTGATCCCAGCCGATGAAGAAGTGTCTTATCTAGTGAAACGATCGGTTATTTTTCAAACAAATTGCCAATTTCTATACTTTTTAACCCCAAATGCTCATCTTGTCTCGTCTCTGTGTGATTATGGGTCAATACAGTTAGGGTATGTCGATAATATAAAACTCTTATCTCGTTTTCTTCCCCAACTTCAAAATCATCCTACATCGCTGCAGAAGTACCAACAGTGTTTACAAAGTAAACATACAAAGAAGATCAAACGCCCTTTACAAAAAATTGATTTTGATTTTGAAGTTAAAGACGAAAACGAGATGGGAGTTTTTTGACATACCCTAACTGTATTGACCTGGATCACACAGAGACGAGACAAGACGAGACGAGCATTTGTGGTTACAAAGTATATAAATTGTCAATTTGTTTAGAAAATAACCAATAGTTTCACTAGATAAGACCCTTCTTCCTCGGCTGTGATCATTTAGAGCCCTTTGAAGCTGGATTTAAACTGCATTTTGGAAGTTCAAACTTTGGGGCACCTTTCATATCCATTTAATGGAGAGAAATCCTAAAATGTTTTCCTCAAAAAACATAATTTCTTTATGACTGAAGAAAGAAAGACATGAACATCTTGGATGGCAAGGGGGTGACTACATTATCTGTAATTTTTTTTTATTATTATTAAATTGGATTTCTTTAAAAATATCTTAATTTGTATTCTGAAGATGAACAAAGGTTATACGGGTTTGGGATGACATGAGGGTGAGTAATTAATGACAGAATTTTCATTTTGGGGTGAACTATCCCTTTAAATTTAGTAATCAAACTAGCTGAACAAATCAGTTAAACTCATTTTGAAAACCTGGTCTTGTTGAATCTCACATAATTGAAAAAAAAAAATTGTAAAAAGTTAAAATTGGTTAAATTAATGTAAATCATGTTGCTATGATTTATTGATATACAAATGAACAACTTCGATCTTGTTAGGTTTGTAAATATCTTATACTGTAACTTCCTGCAGGTGGACTTCATTTGGATCAACCGAGATCAGAAGTCCTTTGAGTGGTTTGTGAGTCTCTTGACCAAGCTGGAGATGGACCAGGCAGATGAAGAGCCAGAGGGTAAGAGAGAACCTAGAAAGAGGGACATGTAGTTGACACTGAAATGGTCAGTCATGCTTGTTTTTATGTTTTCAGGTCGTTTTTTGGAAATGCACATGTACATGACGTCAGCCCTCAGTAAAAATGATATGAAGGCTATAGGTTTGCAGATGGCTCTGGACCTGCTGGCCAAGAAAGAGAAGAGAGATTCCATCACCGGGCTTCGCACACGTACACAGCCAGGCAGACCAGATTGGGCAAAGGTATGAAAAGCCCAGTATTCTACTCTATTCTGTCCTATTCTCCCTAATATCTCTGATTCTCTATGTTTATATGGATTTTCAGGTTTTCCAGAAAGTGTCAGAGGAAAAGAAAGGAAAGGTTCATGTGTTTTATTGTGGTTCTCCTGCTCTGGCCAAAGTCATCAAGGCCCAGTGTGAGCATATTGGCTTCAACTTCTACAAAGAAAATTTTTGAAGAGTTTACAATATTTCATTTGCTTGAAATCTAACAAATAATCATCTGACAATCTTATTTTGCCGACATGTCTGATGTTGTAGGTTTTGTAAAGCTCATGTTGTTGTATGCTTTCATTTACCTGTAGTGTTTGTGTAAGTAACCTTTTAACACTTTTAATGAACTTGTATATGTTTATTACTATTATTTCTCCCTTTCTGGTTATTATGCATCATGTAAACGTTTTTTTTTTTTTTCTTTAGTTTTAGCTCTAGTAAGAGAATCGTCAGAGCAGTTGGTGTCATGTAAAATTGTCCTGTATATAATAGTATTAAGTAATTTACTTGTGAATATACAGTAGGATATATTAGTTATATATTAGATGTAAATACAAATAATGAAATACATAATAATATAAAAATAATGCTAAATATTAAATACAATATTACCACATACAGTTGAGGACAAAAGTTTGCATACACCTTGCAGAATCTGCAAAATGCTAATTATTTTACCAAAATAAGAGGAATCGCACAAAATGCTTGTTATTTTTCATTTAGTACTGAAGAGCCAAGGGGTGTAAACTTTTGAACAGAATGCAGATGTGTACATTTTTCTTATTTTGCCTAAATATCATATTTTTTCATTTAGTACTGCCTCTCAAAAGCTTCAGAAGATGTTTCCCAGAAGACAAAATAAGTTATATTTGCCCCTGGTTTTCACCCCTGGTATTTAATGCATTGTTTTTCTTCTGAAGCATCAGTGTACTTTTGAACCTTCTGTAATAGTTGCATATGAGTCCCTCAGTTGTCCTCAATGAAAAGATGGATCTCAAAATTATAGTCATTGTTGAAAATCAAATACAAAAAAATAATTTGTGGGACCTGAAGAATTTTTCTGAAGAAGAACAGGCAGTTTAACTGTTCAGGGACTCATGAACAACTATCACAAAAAAAAAAAAAAAAACATCTGTGTATCATTCAGGTAACAACACAGTATTGAGAATGGGGTAATTTTTAAAAATTCAGCTATTAATTTCTCTTGTGGACTATATGTAAATGTCTTTTATGTGAAATATCTTATTTAGGTCAGTATAGGCTACTAAATAAAACAATGACATGCATTTTCTATTTATTTTGCTAAAATAATTAACGTTTTGTAGATTCTGTATGTGTTTTGACCTCAACTGTATGTACACAATAGAATTACTGATGTTTTTAATTACTTGTACTTATTGTACTACATTTATGTGTAAGTGTTTTAAACCATGTTCAATCTTACACTGTCAGCTGTTGTTATCTACCATTAAATATAGGCACAATGTTCAAACGTTTGAAATCGTTAGAGTAGATTGTAATAGATAGAAACGTATTCCCCATACCTGCCGCGTTTTGTTCTCTGTTCTGTTTTTATAGACTGGGGGAATTCACAGATTTCCTGAATAAACAGTCAAATCATGAATTCACTTGGTTTACAGAGACATCTTGCGATTATGTTCAGCAACGCAGCACAAGCAGCACTATACGGACTTAAATTATCATTTCAAAATTTCAAAGATTCTGCAAAGAAAATAATTTTTTTACATTTGTGTTCTTTTTTTAATGAACCATAGTACTGTTTTAAAAGGTGTAATAATACAAAATAATCAAATAAATTATATATATATATATATATATATATATATATATATATATAATTTATATATTTTATACATGTATGCATGTAATAGGCTACATCTGTAAACAGGTGGTTTTGATACTCTTATCAGTAATAATATTCACCTTATGTCACACTAATCTGACATAAGATTGGCTGCGACGGAAGCCCGTCGTCTCTCATTGGCCAGTGCTGCATCGGTACAGCTGAAGCATCTACTATGTAGCAGATTTGGAGAGAGAGGAATTTCTCCGCATATATTTTTCTTTGTCGTGGTCTATATTATGCCTCCACAGACCCTCAAAACGGACGGTGCGCTGGTTTCAGGTGAGCGTTTCATTCCGTTTTACAGCGCTGCATGTTGTTCAACGCCCTCATTCGCATTCAAAATCACATGAGCCCTCGCAGCTTCAATTTACAGTGATGCGATTAGATTTTATAATCATTCGCGTTATGTGCTGAAAGGATTAGTGCTCAATAACGGGGTTTGTTTCTCATTCTTAATGTATGTCACCATGCAAGTTGCATCTCTAGATGGCATGTAACTACACATTAACGTTTAAAATAAATTTGTAAAGTGTAAGCCTTCACCACAAGACTTAAGTATGCAAGTGATTTGTGATGGTAAGATTTGATATTTTGTCTTATTTTGTGGTCCAAGTATATGACAAAATGGTGGACCTGTATTTACCTCTATCCGCAGATGCTGCACCTGAATCCCTAACACGACCATAAGGGTTTCCTGAGATGTTCCGGTGTCAGTTCCGCTATCACTGCATGGCTGTGATGTGACAATGCGCTGTCTGGTGGCTCGCATCAATCACAAGACTCTGATAGTCATCTGTGCTGTGTTTGCCCTCATCACTATACTGCTGTGGAACAAGTGCTCCAGTGACAAAGACCTGCCCACACAGATCAAACCTCAGCTGGAGTTTGCACCCACCCCAGAGAAGGACGAGGAGAACGGGCAAGCTCCCGAAGCACCACCTGGATCCAAAGAAGTCACCTACGAGCAGATTGATTGTCTTATCAATGAAGATGTCATCATAAAAGGCCGTAGGGAGGGGGGCGAGGTATATCTGCCCTTCAGCTGGGTGGAAAGGTACTTTGACGTCTATGGGCGACTGGTGCAGTATGATGGGATGGAACGGTTTGAGTTCTCCCACAGTTACTCCCGGGTGTACACTCAGAGGGAGCCTTACCACCCGGATGGGGTTTTCATGTCTTTTGAGGGCTACAACGTGGAAGTGCGGGATCGGGTGAAATGCATCAGCGGTGTTGAAGGTAGTACGGGGTGTTCCTTATTTTGCCACACGGAGAGTGGCAACCCTACAGTTGAGGTCAAAAGTTTACATACACCTTGCAGAATCTGCAAAAGGTTAATTATTTTACCAAAATAAGAGACATCATACAAAATTTCACATAAAAGACGTTTATAGTCCACAAGAGAAAATAGTTGAATTTTAAAAATGACCCTGTTCAAAAGTTTACATTCTTAATACTGTGTTGTTACCTGAATGATCCACAGCTGTTTTTTCTTTGTTTAATGATAGTTGTTCATTTGTCCTGCCCTTTGTTCTTCAAAAAAATCCTTCAGGTCCCACAAATTCTTTGGTTTTTCAGCTTTTTTTGTGTATTTGAACCCCTTCCAACAATGATTGTGTGATTTTGAGATTTATCTTTTTACACTGAGGACAACTGAGGGACTCATATTGAACTATTACAGAAGGTTCAAACGCTCACTGATGTTTCAGAAGGAAACGCAATGCATTAAGAGCCAGGGGTGTTTACTTTTGAACAGAATGAGGATGTGTACATTTTTCTTATCTTGCCTAAATATCATATATTTTTTTCATTTAGTACTGCCCTTCAGAAGCTACAGAAGATACTATGTTTCCCAGAAGACAAAATAAGTTAAATTTACCCTGATCTTCAAATTCAAAAAGTTTCACAAAACAAAAGAATTTTTGGCCCTGAAGGACTTTTCCACAGAACAGCAGGCAGTTTATCTATTCAGGACAAACTAGGGACTCATGAACAACAACTATCACTAAAAAAAAATATCAAGCTTAGCCATTTTGTACATCTCAGTTTTCTAATTGCAGATCCCTTTAGCGTAACCGATGACGCTTTTACTATACTCTCATTCCAGCAGACTATTTTCAGGCGCTGCGTAATATTATTGCACCTGCTGTAACCAGGGTACGGCAAGAAAGCTCCTTGATTATTACGCCGGAATGAGAGTATAGTTCCTATCCATATCAGCCTGGAAAATCACAACTTTTCATTTTCTGTCAGTCTTAGTACATGATGTAACTACAGAAGTTTTAAATAGGAAAAATATCAAAAATCTTTGGTAATTTTTGAATGAGATGCTGATAGTCTAATCTGATTCAGTGATTTATGCTAAGCTATGCTAAAAGTGCTAACGGCAGACCCGGAGATCGGCTGAATGGATTAAAGCCTTTTTTTTTTTTTTTAAAGTGGAGTGTTTCTTTAACTTGTAACTTAGTGGCCAGTTACATCAGAACTAGGTTAAGTTATGCTAACGTATATGCTAGTGCAGCTGGCCACAGAAACAAACTTGGCCACTCGAGGTTTACATGGTTTCAAAAACAGTTATCTCATTTCTGTTTTATTGTTTACAGGTGTACCTATTTCTACACAGTGGGGTCCTCAGGGGTACTTCTACCCCATTCAGATAGCTCAGTATGGGCTGAGCCACTACAGCAAGAACCTCACAGAAAAGCCACCTGATATAAAGATCTACGGCATGTCTGAGGAAAAAGAGAGTGGCTCAAGTCCATGGGTCGTCCCCAAGGGTTGCACACTCTCGAAGCTCCAGGATCAAGGTCGGGCTGGGTTTGCACACCATTTTGTCACTGCGGGTATGAACTTCTTGTTAAAACTGTAGCTTTGAATTCAGATGAATTGACTGAATTGCTGTTTTCTGCTCACAGATAGATGATAACTTTGTTCTATTTCCATAGAGAATTCTGATGGTGTGTCTTTGGTCTTGGACAACGCAAAAGATTTCGTCCTGACCTTTGATGTGAAATTTGTCTCCAATGGTAGCATCTCTGTTCTTCTGGAGACTACAGAAAAGGGACCTCCTTACATCATCCAATACATCACTAGTCCACTTCTTCTTTCTTTTAAAGACAGAGAGGTCATCTACGGCATCGGCACTCGAGCCTCCTGGAGTACCGTCAGTCGTGATTTAGTGACAGATTTGCGTAAAGGAGTAGGTTTGTCCAACACTAAGGTGGTGAAGGCGACCAAGATCATGCCTCGCCGCGTGGTCCAGCTGGTTCTCAGAGGTTCTGGCTTTATTAGCAATATCACTGTGTCTTCCACTGCACACATGGCTGCCTTCTTTGCTGCCAGCGATTGGCTTCTTCACAACCAGGATGAGCATGGAGGGTGGCCGATTAAGGTAACCCGTAAACTCGGAGAGGGGTTTAAGAGCTTGGAGCCTGGATGGTACTCTGCCATGGCCCAAGGCCAAGCCATGTCGACATTGGTGAGGGCGTATCTGGTGACGCATAACCCTGCGTACCTTGGCGCCGCAATCCGAGCGACATCCCCCTTCAAGAGAACTTCGGAACAACGTGGTGTCAAGACCACATTTATGAACAAGTACGACTGGTACGAGGAATACCCCACAACGCCTAGCTCGTTTGTTCTTAATGGGTTTATCTACTCTCTGATTGGGCTGTACGATGTGGCGGAGACATCAGGCAACAAGCTTGGTCGAGAAGCAGGTGTACTCTTCAGTCAAGGACTGGAGTCGCTCAAGGCCATGTTGCCATTGTTCGACACAGGCTCTGGAACGGTTTACGACCTGAGACACGTTACCCTGGGTGTTGCCCCTAATTTAGCACGCTGGGACTACCACACCACACACATCAACCAGTTACAGCTGCTTGCATCAATCGACAGCGCCCCCATTTTTAGGGACTATGTGAAACGCTGGAAGACTTACCTGAAAGGAGGCCGGGCCAAGCACAACTAGACTTTCTCTGAGAGCAATTTTATATAAAACCTAGAACTATTGTTGGAGAATGAAGTAAACTGAGCATTAATAAATAAATAAGCATTTTTACTTTACTTGAAAAGGGTGCATATTGTATCCAAGCATCATGCTGAGGAGCTTGAGTTGTTGTAGAGATTTTGCGAATGTGTCTAAAATATTTATTTCCATAATATCATGGTATATTTGAATGTAAGAAACGATGCACAATTATTTACACAGATTTCGAAAAAGCACAGCAGATTTGCTTTAAAATGAAATGACTGTATATCTTGCATATGCTCAGTAAATGTGAGTAGTCACACTAATGATTGTGTATTGATAAATCTATGACTAGGTTATGCTGTAAAATGTCATAATTATTGCATAATAGTAAATGAGTGCTTTGTATGTTTTAGAAATATTTGATCTTTGTATTTTAAAGCACAATCATATCATATGTCTTCATGATTTGATACAGGTGCACAATTTGAATAGCTTTGTTTTCAGTATGTAATTATTTAGAGTTTAAATAAATGTGCTATTTGCGCTGTTTTAAAACTTTCTGTGAACAATCATTGCTACTAAAAAAGTGGAGTGAGAGACGCATATAGCATATTAACACCATGGTATTTTTGAATGTAAATCCTTGGCATGTGAATATGGTAATTATTAGTCACTGTGGTATAGATCAAAATGCCATGGTGTTATGACTTGATACAATCATTGTATCTTGGTACTGCCACAGTACTACACAGGGAACTTACATCACGGTTTACCCAGATGTCCATATTAGAGATACTCGGATGTAAACAACAGCTAGTGCAAAGTTAATGCACTAAATACATTGTTCTGCTAATTTATGTGGTCTAAACCACAGAAGAAAAAAAAGTGCGGAAGCTGCTAAATCATATAGAGATGTCTTTTTTGACAAAATATTTTGACAAACTAAAGCTAATAGGTGGTAAAGATACGTAATAACAGTATTAATTAAGATACTAGCCTAATATTTCACCTACCTGACCAGAAATGATAAGAACAAGCACAAATGTTGGAAATCCTGGTTCAGCTTAGCCAACCACAAATGTCTTGTTCCTTTTTTGCACTTGTTATAACTTTTGGTAGTCTTTAGTACTTTAAATGTTTTTCATGTCCGACTGATTAGTACAGCCCAAAACGTGACAATGATTTACAATTTTCAGCATCAATAATCAGCAAAATATTTTATGTTCAATGCTGCCAATATGGCTGATTGATGGCACATCATGAACTCTCATAAAACCATAGAAATACTCTTATTTCTAAAGTTTGAATACATGTCAATACGTATTTATTAAATAAATAAATCCTAATGACCAGTAAGTTATAAAATAATAGTACAACCTACCTGTCGTTTTTCTGAGGTGACCCACTCTGCAATCGATTAACCGACCTAAAGTAGTTCAGTGCAGTCAGCTCTCGATTAGTATGCCTGCCTACGCCGAGCTACCCAAAAACCAGCTAGCTAGCATAATTTCTCCTATAGCCACCACAGTACAATCTCGCAATGTCTCGATAATTCAAAGGGTTTGATTGAGATACTCCTAAATGACATGAATGTAATCTGCTCGGCGCTTCGGATCAGTGGGTTGTCAATCCAGATCGCCTAATAACGATCCATCTCGGCTAACAGGCTAAGAAGCTAACGGCGTCTTCGATGACATTTCACTGACAAACACAACAGAAGAGGTCGGTAAAATATCGATGAATTCGCTGTTTAATCTGCATTCCAATACAATCACAATGTATTCGTGGTTATGCGATTGTTAGAACTGAAATATATATCAAGAAATGAACGTTTATGGCGAATAAATGGTGGCTAACACTGTAGCTTCAGTTCAGTTTCCATATTTGGGCGGGCACGGCAGTGAGTTATTGTTAGTTGCACGACCAAAAAACACATTTAATGCATTTATTGGTGCTGTTTATGTGTACATTTAGTTGTCCCGTAGTTTGCTTTTGATCAAATGTGACTGAAAATTTCACCGCCGTGGTGTGGATTTAAATGGCTTGTTTGTTTACATGGTTCAGCACATCTGATGGGGCTTTAATTGTCCACAGGAACATCAGATCTCAATGATCTGTGTTTTGACCAAGTCAAGGGTAATTTTTTTGGTGTAATATCATGACAAAACACCCACCGGGTTTACTTTAGCAAATCTGTTGTCTTAAGGAGGGTAGAGTGATGCTTCATGGACATGATTGTTGGACCTTTTGGATCCGTAACAGGTTTTTGTGTTTGTAGTCAAGGTAAATTGTTATTGCGTACACTGTTAAAACTTAGAAATCAATGTTTTTGTTGCATGATTAGTCAGTTTTGTACAGACATATGTCTGGAAATGAGCTGTCATTTAGGTTGCAACTCTGTGTGTTGTAATACAGAGAATGAATACTGAACAGTGAATGCTCTTTAGAAGTTTTCTGCTGATTAATGATGTTTCTTACGGACCTATAGATTATTGCTTGTTGATTCAAGCTCATTTTTGTATCTGTCCACCAGTCTGCATGGCCGACGAGCTGCTGAGTTAGTGTCCGGCCCGTGTGCGAGGAAGGCCGCCCGGGCCGTGGAGCACTAGAGAGGAAAAATGGCAGTGCAGAACAGAAACTCTGTGCTGATCCTGTCGGGTCGAGAGCGAGGAGCTCGCCTGCTGGGCTCCCAGCGGCTCCTGCAGCAGCTGGTGGAAGACCGGACGCGCTGGATGAAATGGCAGAGCCAGGTAGGGTATCAACCTTAATGGCTCTAATGGTTCACTCTGGCCTACAGTCAGCAGACGTTCCTATATAGACCAGTTTCAAGACATCACAGACAGAATAATATCTTAATACAGTTTTTGCAGCAGAGAAATTCAAAGCCTTGTTCCTCCATACAGGCCATCAACTGAAATTATGTCAAAGTGTCTTGTTCTTAGACCTATTCTTATCAATTAATTCAATTAGTTATTAATCTTAAGGATGTTTTTTATTTAATAAGTAGGATGAATGAAGTACAATTTTAAAACAAGCATTTTAGATACTTAGGTCCCCTTAGTGGGGGTGGGGAGGTCCTATTACAAAACATTTTTGGAAAAATTTTACAATGTAATAGTTTTGTTGTCAGGGTTGATGACATCTGATAACAGTTATATTAATATTAATGCTCTTGTTTTAATGTCGACTATTATTGCAATTTGGTCATTGTGTGTGTGTTATAAAAAATGTAAACATTTTGGTTCTTTGACAGTTATTAAAAGGCTGAAAAAAAATCGTCAGAACAAGAGCTTGTAGCGTCAGGTTTATGATTTTCAGCCGATTTAGAAGTTGAATTGGTAGATTAATTCATTTTACTGACAGTTAACATAATGTTAATATAAATGATATTAATATAAAAGTCATAAAGCATAATTGTTATATTGATATAATTTATTTTAAATGTTATGTATATATATATTTTAAATGTTATGTATATATATATATATATAAATAAATTAATGCAATAAAACATTCTTACCCAAAATTAATTCAAAACATCAAAATCAACAATTTACTGTATACCATTAAATAATCCTTTAAAGATTTTTTTAAACCTCTTTTTACTTATTGAATAACATGTAATGTCTGATGGCAGGTCGTTCCACATTTTCATTCCTCTATACATTACAGTCCATTGCTTTGCATTCGTTTTTGAAATAGGAAGTAAAAAATATTCTTTTAATGCATGACTGGTGTTAAAATCATGACTAGCATTACTATACAAAAGTTGAGAGTACAGGACATACACTGAAGTATTTCTTATAAAACAAAGCAAAGAAACAGTTGTCCTATCCTTCACAAGTTGCCAACCTAAGATTTTGTGCATTCTCATAATATTAACGCTTCTATTACAGTTCAGAGTAAAATTTGTCCAAGTCTTTACTTGATGTATTCGACCTAGGGGTGGACGATATGGCAAAAATATATCACAATTTTTTTTTTTTTTTTTTCGGAAATGGTTAAGGATTTTATCACGATCATGTTTGTCATGTTGGTTTTACTATTTTGCAAGTTGTCTGAACAGTACAGCCAAACTCATTTCACTTTTTAAAAACAAAGTCTTTCAAGGTAACGAAGTATAAAATTAAAAAAGAATGGCTGCTATTTAGGCCAAAGTTAGCAAAGATAAAAAGCTTTGTCATTATTTTATTTTTGTTATTAAAAATAAGAACAAATATACATATTACAAATAAACATTATACAAATAAAACAAACAGTGCATTATTATTTCAGATACAACAGGTGTATTTAGCAGTAGCATTCAAGAAATTGAATTAGATATAAAAAGTGAAACACTTTATACTTATACACTATATACATCAATTGTACATTGATTCTTATTAAATCAACTATTAAAGTTCTTTAGTCAAAAGGAGTGAGTGATTTTTGTTTTGTTGTTTTATTAACATAAAAAAAAATAGTTCACCCAAAAATGAAAATTCTGTCTGTCAATTCTGTCCTTGTGTTTTATTTTTATACCATCATTTACTCTCATTTACTGGCGCAGGCATGTCAGAGCAGCACGCATATGAAATGTTTAACCGGCAAGATTTTGACGCAAATAATCGACTTTTGTGATTGTGAATAGTGCAGAGTCCTGTGAGTGTAACTCTACTACTGAGTTAACTCCGTTCTGAAAGTATGTCGCGTTGTACAGTATATTGAGACAGAGGCGCAAGAACGGCAGCTGATAGAATAGCACAATAGTACGATATTTCTCCAAAAGTAACTTTGATCGTGGAGAAAATCGCCATATCACACACCCCTCAACTCGACCACACCACTGTACAGTAGTCTAAATAAGTAAGAACCATTATTTGCACAATTTGAGAAATGCAATAATGTGGTGTAAATTTTGCACACCTCTTAATAACTAATAGACCTCTTCCCATAAGGAAGGATAAAATCTGTCTCCAAGAAACTCCAAGAAGTTTTATTTCCTCTACTTGTTCAATAGGCACACTCTCTTCACAGACAGGTTTAACTGTGGTTTGAGTTTAAGTTTTGAATTTGATCCAAACTCAATACTGTTTGTTTTTGTCAAGTTTGGAGCCATCTTAATATTACATACCCACTTTACCATTACTTGTAAATCTTCATTCAAATCAGTAGACAATTTCTCAATTGATATTGCTGGTAGATATAATGTTGTATCATCTGCGTACATAACTGTCCTTGCACACTTTAAAACTAGTGGAAGATCATTGGTAAAAATAGAAAATAATAATGGGCCTAAACATCTTCCTTGAGGCAAACCATATTGCAACTCTTTCACTTCTGAATAACTTCCATTATAAAATATGCATTGTCTCCTATTAGTCAGATAACTTTTAAATCAATGTACAGTCTGAGAAGTAAATTTATAACATTTAAATTTTTCCAACCATAATCCATGATCCAATACATCAAAAGCAGAGATTTGATTGTCTTTGATTGACCCTGATGCTGTAAAAGCTTTTGTCAAATAATCATGTCTTCTAATAATATATGTGTGCAATAAATACACTACCAGTCAAAAGTTTTTGAACAGTGAGATTTTGTTGTTGTTGTTGTTTTTTTAAAGTCTCATCTGCTCACCAAGCCTGGATTTATTTGATCCAAAGTATAGTAAATTTAGTACCATTTTTAGTACCTTTTTTTTTTTTCTTTTGAAAATATTTTAAAATGTAATTAATTTTCAAAACTAAATTGTTTAGCATCATTTACTCTAGTCACACAATCCTTCAGAAATCATTATAATATTCTGATGTGCTGCTCAAAAAACATTAATAATTGTTAATGAATAATAAAAAACAAATTAAAACTCCAAGCTTTTGAACGGTATAGTGAATGTTACAAATGCTTTTTATTTCAGATAAATGCAGATCTTTGGATCTTTCTGTTCATCAAAGAATCCTGATGTACTCAAATGTACTCAACTATTTTAAATATTATTATTATTATTATTATTATTATTATTATTATTATTATAAATATGTATTGAACAGCAAATCAGCATATTATAATGATTTCTGAGGGATCATGTGACATTGAATACTTAAGTAATGATGCTGAAAATTTAGCTTTGATCACAGGAATAAATTACATTTTAAGATATATTTAAATAGAAAGCAGGTATTTGAAATAGTAAAAATATTTTACATATTTTTACTGCTTGTGCTGCATTTTGGATCAAATAAATGCTGTATCCAAGTGTAAAGACAATTAAAAAAACATTAAAAAAACGTTCTGTGTATATGTAACATGTATACGTCTTGATTATTTCTACAGAAAGTAGAGTTGCCGGATAATCCACGATCAACTTTCCTGCTGGCCTTCAGTCCAGATAGGTAACGATTACGTTTTAAGAAAAAAAAAAAATAGAATACGCTTTATGCTACTTGTTTTTCCTTGTTTCCAGAGATTGTATTTACATTTTTTCCTTTTCTAGGAACCTTGTGGCCTCAACCCATGTCAACCACAACATCTACATCACAGATGTGAAAACAGGAAAGTGCCTGCACTCTTTAGTGGGCCATCGACGCACACCTTGGTGTGTGACCTTTCATCCCACCATCCCTGGCCTGGTTGCCTCTGGGTGCCTTGATGGAGAAGTCCGCATTTGGGACCTGCATGTGAGCAACAGTTTTGTTTAATGTTTTAGTTATTCCTGACATGTGTGTGGACCTTCCTCTTTTGCAAACATAGTTATCTTGTATGTTAGTAACAGTATGTTTGATTTTCATGCTGTTCAAGAGCAGCTCTAGGCTGTTGTTCTGGTCAGATTGAATTGCAAGTCATCTACATATGTTCTAGGCATTAGAAACCTAGACATTGCTGTTTAAATGAATGTTGTGGACGTGTTTTTTTTATTCCCAGGGTGGCAGCGAGAGCTGGTTCACGGAGAGTAATGTTGCCATCGCTTCTCTAGCGTTCCACCCCACGGCTCAGCTCCTGCTCATCGCCACCAACAACGAACTTCACTTCTGGGACTGGAGCCGGCCAGAACCTTTTGCTGTGGTCAAGACTGCCAGCGAGACCGAACGTGTCCGGTGTGGAAGCAGTCCTGCTATTTTATAGTGTTTAACATGAAATAAAAATGCACCCCATTTCATTTGTTAATATTCCTGGTCTTATTTGTACATGATTATCAGAACATGTTACAGAAATCTTTTACTAATGTTTAATAATGTCCTTCCCTACATTTTTTTTTCTCATTGAATATTCTGTTTCACTTAAACATGTCATATGTGACACTGGAGCACAAAACCAGTTTTAAGTATATTTGTAGCAAAATCCAAAAATGTATGTTTTTGTATGGGTCAAAAATATAAATTTTCCTTTTATCCCAAAAATCATTAGAATATTAAGTAAAGATCAGGTTCCATGAAGATATATTGTGAATTTCCTTCTGTAAATATATCAAAACTAATCAAAAATTTTTGATTAGTAATATGCATTGCTCAGAACTTAATTTGTACAACTTTATAGGCTATTTGTCAATGTTTAGATTTTTTTTTTTTCGCCCTCAGATTCCAGATTTTCAAATGGTTGTATTCCAGCCAAATATTATCCTGTCATATCCTGCATCAATGGAAAGCAAATTATGTATAAATCTCAATTTACAAAAAAAATTGACTGGTTTTGTGGTCCAGGCTCACATTATAATGGTTAAAAAGGTTGTGAATATCCTTTTATAACTTTTTATTCTTTTTTTTTTTGGCCAGGTTGGTAAGATTTGATCCTCTAGGTCATAATCTTCTGACGGCTATTGTGAACCCATCCAACCAGCAGGTTAGAAATGTCTATTTTTATTCAGTTAGTCAATTTAACACCAATAGCTCTCCTGTTTTTCCAGCCAGTGTGCATTTTCCCTTTACAAACATAATTTCATGAATGTTTTACTGTGTTTCTATAGAATGATGATGACTCCGAGGTCCCCATGGACAGTATGGAGATGGCTTTGTTCCGCCAACGTTCTCTCTTGCGCTCCCCACCCGTACGTCGCACGCCCATCCTGCACAATTTCCTCCACATCTTGTCCTCCCGCTCTTCTGGGGCACAGGCTGGCGATCAATCCCGGCCCACCCCTGAGCCCCGAGAGCCTTCCAGCATGCCCCGGTTCCAGTACCCAGTGCGGACTGAACCGGCTGACCGCCCTGCCTTACAGAACTGCACACAGCATTTGGGTTTGGGCTGCCTGTGCAGTCGTTGCGCTGCCTCGCGGAACTTATTCACGCAGAATCCAACAGGCCTCCAGCCTTCGGATTCGGCTCAACCACAGACTCAGTCAGGCCCCTCTGCCTTCTCGCCCGCCCCTAGCCAGACCCGCACCTCCACGGACCGACCTTCTGCTTTTAGCAGTGTGTTCAGTGGGACTGCAGGGAACTCATCGCATAGGGGACTCTTGCCTCTTAGGACTATTGATCCCTTGGGATCACAAGCACCTGGTCCCCTTGAGGCCCCTGGGCGACTCCCTGGGGCTGATTGGCCTGGTAGTCTGCTTAGCACGGGACATGAACATGGGTTAGGTGCGATTGGGGTGGAAAGTGGCGCAGGAAGGGGCGTTGTGCCTCCTCCTAGGACAAGCTCCTCTTCTATGGATCTTCTCTCTCTGCACAGGTTTCCCGATGGTTCCTCTTCATCACCCATATACACTTCTGCTACAGAAGGGCGAGGACTAGTGCTGCCTGGCACGGACCCCAACCGGGGACGGCCTAACGATGGCACCAGTAGTGGCCATCACCCTTTCTACGACAACGCCCAACGCAACAACCCCGCCTCCATACGCAATGTCCTACAGTGCAATCTGAGCCGTTACTTTATGGAATACGAGCGAATGCAGGAATTGGAGCGACCCGGTGGCAGTCGAGAGGTGCCGGGTGCACAGGGACACATGCAGGAGCTACTCAACAGCAGCATGGACGCGGAACGCCCTGGGCCTTCACATAACGGCTCGTCCCACACTGGAAATGGAGGCACGGTCCCCGGCCCCTCTCAAAACCACCCCAATCGTTGCCGTTCGTGCCACAACCTCCTCACCTTCAACCATGACACTCAACGCTGGGAGCGTTCCGGTCAGACTTCTTCTTCTTCCTCTCAAGACGGGCCATCCTGGCCGCTTTCAGTGCCTCCATTTGAGGACTCGGGTCAGGGTGCACGAGTGGAGACCCAAGCCCCTGAGATGAGGCCCATGGATTTGGGCGAGACCTCCTCTGGTCTACAGGGCCAGCAGCCCATGGGTCTGGTGTACAATCAGGAGACGGGGCAGTGGGAAAGCGTGTACCGGCAACCGACAGCCAGTGCTGCTTCTGAGGCAACGCAAGACGCCTTAAACCCAGAGGTGCCTGTTGATAATCCAGACGAGGACTCGCTCAGGAGGTGAGGAAGAACAAGAGCTAAACTTGGCTAATGAGGTGTGGTCACATCAACATAATTTTAGTGAAATTTGGTGGGCAAAAAAAGATCCATTGTTCAAATCAATGCCGATTTCTACTTGTCAACATGGGAAATTGGTATTTCTAGGGCTGCCCTCGACTTAAGATTTTTCTGGTCAGCTAGTAGTTGTTTATTTGAAACATTATTTGACTTTTAGTCACATTTTTATTAATACACCATATCATTCATTATAATGAGCCTTTAATGCCCACATAGCGCTCAGGTGGTTCCTTTAAAAGTAGACATTTCACTCTTTATAGATATATTTTTCATGTCTGTAAGGCAAGTACACATGAAGCTTCGTGCTCAAGTTCACAGAGACTGAGAAGGCAGAAAGCACATCCTGTTTGCTTTCATTATTTTACAAAAGTGCAACGTTTTGTTATTGTAAATGCACATACAAAAAAAGTCTTTACAGATTTGAAAGATGTATTACAGCAAGCACTCTACTCTTCAGCTTTCACTCTCCACACACTTTAATAGCACACATTTTTCTAGGTTAACATGAGCTGGCATGTAAAGTTGCTACTACATCTTTCAGATGAAAAGCCATATTTGAGGTCAATGAATGATTGGAGTGAGCGATTGGATGTCCTGCCCGATGTACAGTATTACCACATAGACCAGCTGTTAACGATCTGTCCATCACGGACTGCATGAATTGTTTTTCTGCGTTGTTTTTTGGTTGACCAAGCCTCCTCTTGATGACTTTTAGGAGGCTGGATTTTGCCTGTAAATATCTTATGTGATTGCATCTTTACATTAGTCTGTTACTTATTTGTTATCTCATCTTCTACCTCAGGAGGTTGTTGGAGTCATCGCTATTTCCATTCTCTCGATATGATATGTCTGGCTCTAGAGATCATCCCATATATCCAGATCCTGCCAGGTACCTGTTTGAAAGCCTGAATGTACAAACTTGAGGCTGGTTTTTAGACTTTAGCTTCAGAGTTTGACAATCTGTTCCTCTTCTGCATCTCCGCAGGCTTTCTCCAGCTGCTTACTATGCTCAAAGGATGATCCAGTATCTGTCTCGGAGAGAAAGCATACGCCAGCGTTCCCTACAGAATCGCCTGCGGACGCTTTCAAACTCTCAAGCCGACAGCCAGTCCAACAACCCCTCCTCCACGCCACCAGAGGCCAGTGATGGAGACTATGAGGACATTGAGTGAGTCTGATAATACTCATTGCATCCTCATTTTACGTACATCTGTATTACTGTATGACTGCAATTACGTTTGTTAACCCAACTTATGGTGTTTAACCTATTATTTACATTGCACACGTCTGCAGTGCATTGTGGCTTCAAAATGGCCACCGGAGCTGATCATGGCCACTCTAGTCAATGTTCGTGTTGTACCACTGAGCATCCCAGAAGCAGCTCTCTGCATTGCTTTGCTAAAGATAGGCGGCTAGTCTATTTCTGATGGCATCCAAGCCCCACAGTAAAAAAAAAAAAAAAACCTAATACATGGCTACAAATCTTTTATCCTTGTTGCCCATAATCTGACTTTTAAGTGTATTAAAGGGATGAGGCACTCAAAAATTAAGATTTACTTGCCCACAAGCCATCCTAAGTGTAGTAAACACTAGCTTTCTGTAACTGACTTTCCAGCAGAAATGTAGCCTAAGTACCTCCAGTGAGAAGTTACGAACATGGAAGTGTAAAGGAGAGAGCAAAACAAAACACCGGTCACGAATTAGAAGTACAAAACAAGGATTTGTAAAGAAAAATGTCAGAGGATTTCTATATCAACCAAAAGGAGACTGGTTATCCTTTGCTGTAAACAAAACTTGGTTCTCGTGAGACTAGCACCCTACTACATTTACCTACATCATCTGCTGGAATTCCACTCTACTTTTACATATGGATTTTTTTCTTGCATCAATTCGATTCAGGCCTTTATTAACCCTCAGGAGCCATATAGAGTACCTTTTTATGAAGGGTAGATGCATTTATTTGACTTCAAAGTCTCAACAGCCATTAACTGCTATTATAAAGCATTTTTTTATATAACTCTGATTGTATTTGTCAAAGAAAAAAGTCATACGTGTAGGATGGCATGGGGTAATTTTCATTTTTGGGTGAATTATCCCTTTAACTGTTGGTTACAGCACAACAAAGTAAGACATATCAATAAAAACAACAATAAACACAATTAAACCAGACAAGACACAACCATTTAGCCAGTTTATCCATGGTAGAACCCCAAAAATCAAGAAAAACCATGAAAAAATCAAGGAAAACAATGTCGGACAGGCGAATCTCATGGTCTGCCGAATATAGTAGCTTCAGAAATGGTCCTGGTGTGAGTTGGTAGTAGAGTCGTAATGCGCTGCAAATGTGTGCAGTGCAAAGAAGAAATAATATTTGTTTTTTTCTCATGGTCACAGGGAGCCTGGAGACAGGACAAGACACAGAATGCCCCGCAACGCTCGAATGTCAGCCCCTTCACTTGGGCGCTTTGTTCCACGGTCAGTGTCATTCATTATGTTTAACATTGCCTTTCATACACTACCATTCAAAGGTTTATGGTCATAAATGTTTTTCATTGTTTTTGTTGATTTCTTTCTAAATATACAGACAGTATTTGTGATATCTGAGCTTTTTCAGAGAAAAGATGTTCATGTTTTATTAATGTAACATTTCTTTATGTCTGAAGGAGGTTCCTGTTACCAGAGTACTTGCCTTACGCTGGACTTTTCCATGAAAGGGGACAGTCAGGCCTGGCCACTCACTCCTCTATTAACAGAGTATTAGCAGGTACAATAAGCATTTCACATCTTGCTTATTTTGTTTAATTTAGAATGCACGTTCAGTCATTTTAATCCCATAATGTCAGAAACATTAGGTACAAGAATAGTGTAAAATAAATATTAAATGGATACCCACAATTCTCTGTTGCAGGTGCATCTATAGGTGATGGGCAGTCAGCTGTGGCCAGTAACATTGCCAACACCACCTATAGGCTGCAGTGGTGGGATTTCACCAAGTTTGACCTTCCAGAGATCAGTAATGGTACGTTCTTCTAAATACTGTTGTTTTTGAACACATTCAAAAGTTTTTGCACACATAATCGGCATGGCAGCTTGTTTCACGTTTAACAACTTCAGATGCTAAATCTTCTTTTATTTTCTCATTTTCTTCTTAGCCACTGTGAATGTACTCGTTCCTCACTGTAAGATCTACAACGATGCCAGCTGTGATATTTCAGCGGACGGGCAGCTGCTGGCTGTGTTCATTCCCAGCAGCCAACGGGGTTTTGCGGATGAGGGCATCCTAGCCGTCTACTCCCTCGCTCCCCATAACTTAGGAGAAATGCTGTACACCAAGAGATTCGGTCAGTGTTGTCGAACAGTAACTCAGCAGCTCATTTTGACATTGACACTCTGTTTTAAAATATAATTTTTTTTTAGGAGAAATTCTTTTTTGAGTTTTGTTTTTAATCTGCATTTCAGGTCCAAATGCAATCTCAGTCAGTCTTTCACCTATGGGCTGCTATGTGATGGTAGGACTGGCTTCCAGACGGATCCTGCTGCATCCCACTACCGACCACATGGTGGCACAAGTGTTTCGTCTACAGCAGCCACACGGAGGAGAGACCTCCATTAGAGTAAGACTTTGAAAATGCCACACATATCTGCATGTCTTGAACGTATTGAGTTTTATTCATAGACCAAAAGCCATAAAAAGTAATACAATACTGTGACAAAAATTTTCTGATGGTCTGCTTTCTCTTGGCATCCTGCAGATGATGTTTAATGTGGTGTACCCCATGGCTCCAGACCAGAGGAGGCATGTCAGTATTAACTCGGCCCGATGGCTTCCAGAGCCAGGCATGGGATTGGCCTACGGAACCAATAAGGGCGACTTGGTCATCTGCAGGCCAGTGTAAGTAAACGTAGTAAGCTAAAGCAACAGTTACCCAGTAGACCATCTGGTCTACACGCATACCTTTAGTCCTTATCAAATCATAAAACACAGTAATTTATGTTTTACTCATTTGCCAAATGTTTTTATACACAGCAAATTACAATATACTTATTGCAGGGATAAAGTATCATGCCTAAGGAAACAATTTTATGTTTCTCCAATATTATGATAATCTAATATAAAAGTCATGCTTTTTTTTTTTTTTTGTTTTTTAAACACTATGGGTGGGTTGCACCAACAAGGATTAATCTTAAATCTAGATTAAATCAAGGTTTATCTAATAATTCTGTTGCACCAAACTTTAAACCTTGTTTAAAAATAAGCAGGCTTACATTTAACCCATCATTTTGATCCTGGAATTATTTTATATTTAAGATGGATTAGACTCCGATTTAAATCTCAATTATGGATTAACTTTAAATTTACAGATGAAGAGGTTTAAATGAAATAAAGTTCACCTACAGTTACAATATGTGGCTGATTGAACAAAGACATAAACAGTGGGTGTATCGTCAGGTCTCAGAGAGGTGTTTATTAATAAAAATGAAAATGAAAGTGCTTTGAGCCGGCGATCGTGAGGGATTTGGCAGCCCAAAGTAAACTTGCTCTCAAGTCCAGGTCCGGGATCCGTCATTCGTCTCAGTACAGTGCAACGTACGACAAAGAAAAGAAGAAACAAATATTACTGTATACCATTTAACGGCAGCAGTGATGAGGTGAGCGCAAGTGATCGCGGCTGCGTCTTTCACACCCGCTCAACGTGTGGCTGCTGAATGGCGATCAAATAGGCAACCGCTGTCACGAACGGAGGTAGTCGCTCCGCAAATTATTCCAGTTGTTTTTTCTTATCTCGGTTGTTTTGTTTAAGATATACTCCATTAATCGTTACTATAAATATATTTCCAAGATTATGAAATCCGCCTCGTTTTGATTGATCAGCCGTTTGATCAACGAACTCTACTTAACAGTTTATAAAGTCACCTTACATTTTACAAGTTGATTTCCTTTATGGACAGTTTATTTACAATTTTATCGACAGCAATTTATGGCAGAGACATTGTTGCTATTTAATAAAAATGCCGAATCCATCATGGCGGAGAAAATTTATCATAGATTAATGTTTTAATCGTAGGTTAGAACTCTAATCCCAGATTAGTTGATCTGTGCTTAAAATTAAGTGGTGCAACACAACATGATTTAAAATAAATCCCAGATCAACAAATCCTTGATTAGCTCTTAATTTAATCCTTGTTGGTGCAACCCATCCTATGGTTTAAAAATTTGGTGTCATGTTGTTTTTTTTTGTTTGTTTTTTTTAGATTCACCAAGCTTGCATTTGGCAATAGTGAAAACAGTATTAGCTGCTTTCTATTGGACTGCATTTTAAAATGCAGTCGGTTTGTGTCATAACAAAGCAAAATTTTCTGCCATCGCTCCAGTCTTCAGTGTTACATGATCCCTTAGAAATCATTCTATATGCTGGTTTTCTGAATTTCTTCTTATTATGGGCTTGTCTTAAATGTCGGAAACCATACATTTTTTCCAGTTTTTTCATGAATAAATCAATTTA
This sequence comes from Cirrhinus molitorella, assembly GCA_033026305.1. NCBI lineage: Eukaryota > Metazoa > Chordata > Actinopteri > Cypriniformes > Cyprinidae > Cirrhinus > Cirrhinus molitorella. The sequence continues at coordinate 5,447,201 of CM065141.1, read as the reverse complement.
TAAATAAATGTAATTTCAGAAATTCTTTTAATGTGCCCTTACCGTATAAAAGTGGTGCATACTGCTGAAACCCTATATAATTAAGGATAGCCAAGGAGCAGCAATCTCCATGTAAAACTGATCAGGCAGATCAAACCGTAAGTCGTAGAGACTTGAAACTTGGAGGGATGGTAGTACTCACACTGTCTACAACGTCACCAAGGTTTGCCTCAGTCGGCCTGACGGCGGGGCTAGAGTGCTCAAAAGTGCTAAATTTCTTATTACTCATAAAACATTCACGCAGGATGAAATGTCTTATGTCGTTGGAATTTGAGATCTGCGTGGGGCGGATTTTTCAGTCCAGCCCCCGCAAGATTCTGTCCCACGCCAGCCTGCTCCTGCAGAAATATGTAATCCCGTCCCAGAGAGGTCTATTTGACGTCTGCATTTGGATGTTTGGATGTTTCCTATCAGATGTCAAATAGACGTCTATTAGATGTCTTTAAGATGTTTATGATTTAGAATGTATGTAAAACTGACATCTTACAGATGTCTGCCAGACGTTTGTACACAGCAGATGCTTTCCAGATCAAGAGATCTTTAACAGACATCTTGCAGACGTATGCTATCTAGGATGGGTTGCTGCGTGCATCAATGGCAGAATGCGATCAAAATAAAGCTCCCTTAAAGCTGACATCTCAGTATATCGCAATCTCATAAAGCTCTTGACAATGAATATTATGCACAATGAATATTTTACAATGTATACACTTGGTATATTGTAAAAAATAAAGTGGTGAGTGGATTCTAACTGAAACACCTCTGATTGGCCGATATGTTCCAGAAATCAACAGATGGCTAACATGCATTGTTCACGCTGCAAACATGTTTTAAATTAAAATTCTTGCTTTTGCTAATAATTTTTGTTATATTAGTTGTTCTTAACGCTTTTGTGCAGTATATGAATACAAATTAATTTCTTTTTAGATAATTTATGTTTAGATATTTCTAATTTGCAGGAGTCCTGCAAATCATTTTATTTTCCTGCTTCCCACACACACACACACACGCGCGCGCGTCTCTACCCGCCCACACACACACTTGCAGGTCTCTAGTTGGAATCCTTGGCTCACGCCGGACACAGTACATGACACACATTTGTCTGTCAATTTTTTTTAAAAAACCTACCTAACTAGTTCTAGGTTTTTCGCCAGATTGGAACCAAACCAGTGCAGGAAGATTCTCTGTAGTGAATATCAATAATTCAACTCACCATCACAAAGCAACAGCAAAAAAGCTGGTGAATTTTGAGCATCTGTTAGACAAGGTTAATGGAGGTCGATCAGAACGAAACTCTGTGGGCCTGTTTGACTCCCAGCCATAAAGGTGCGATATTCCAAGCTAAATTTGCAACTTTGGAAGAAACCCAGCTTATGATGCCTTAAAATATTTCCTCTGTTCGCAGCTTCTAGGTTTTGCAATAGAGCAAATGCTAAAGATTTGTGGATTGCTTCTACTTAGGATGGACCCAGTAACTTTTTGGCTTCTTTAACCAGATCTTTAACTACCATGCCACCCAACAGGACAAACAAAATAAGTGCTACTGTGAAGCACAGTAGCCATGGAAATTCCAGATAAAACCAAACACAGTTTATTGGCGCAACAAAGGCTGCATTTTTACAACCAGTAATTTCCATATATGTGTTCCAGAGCCTGTGTCAATATTGACTCTGTGAGTTAAACATGCCTAAGACTCAGAGAGATGATTCATTATCTGTCTGTCAGCTGTTCATATTCAACAATTGAATAGTCAGGCGAGTTCCTGATCCCAGACCAGTGTCGGTTTTCAGATACGTGCACTATATAAGGACTTTTGATAAACCACCCTGTTACCTGAAGCCGCCGTTCATTAGATTACCTTCTTCATTAGTGGCAGGAAACTCGGGTGTTCAACTGGAAAGAAGCAATTATTGTTTTTTAACAAGGTTACAGGCCACATTACCTCTGCGCCCCATGACTTTTGCAGCTCATCACTTTCAAGGAATTCTCCCCCAAACTGATGGGTTTATAATCAGATAACAGCCCACGCGGACAGATGGAGTACGTCATAATAATCCCACTGCTTCTGTGCAATTCAGTTGTTCGATTTTTGTAATTTGCTCAAGTCTGGGTATTATTGGTCTTAAATGCACAATCCAAGATTATATGGCTCTCTAGAATGCTTGATTTTGATTGGCTGTTCTACAACTGTATAATCAACCATAATTGTTTCATTCAGTGGATGGCTTGCATTGTTGTGGAAGATTCACGTATGCTTCTCACATGATAAACTATGATATTTAATGTCCATTTGTTTATTTATACATTGTATACTGTGTAATAAGTGGGATAATGTACAATCAGCAAGTCATTATCGCAAATGAGACCCTACAGACTGATAAATAACCTGACGTGGAGCATATGTTGCCATTTACTTAGATTTGTAAACAAGATAATGAAGTCTAAAATATCTGTTTTGTTGTCAGTGATTTCCGCAGTGATGGAGACAGTCCGTCGGATCTGAACTCGGATTCTTTGTTTACCGTCAGCAGCAGCAGCAGCAGCAGCCGAACCCGTGGAGTGGAGCGTCCAGGGTCAGAAATGAGCTGAATCGTAAGTCATAGCTTGTCATAATCATAGATCCAAAAATGCTAATTTGTATTTATTTCTTACAGCACCAGCAGGTCCGGCTGGCGTTTTGACCGAGACATGGGCCTTATGAACGCTATTGGCCTGCAGCCGCGTCAGGCCGCCCCTTCTGTGACCTCACAGGGGACGCAGACACCAGTGGTGCGATTGCAGAATGCCGAGACGCAGACGGAGAGAGAACTTCCTTCAGCCAGCAACTTCCAGAATGCGCACACATCCAGATACAGTAAGACGTTTGTATAAATAGAATTAGAGTGAAATCCACTTTTTTAAAAGTAGTTTTAAATAAATTAACTTGAGGAATAATTATATTTAAGCATTTGTTTTGTTATGCACGCATTTAACATGCATACAAGCTAAACAGCTATATTTCCCTAAAAAAATGCAGCAAGGTTCAAAAGACCACTAGTAAAAAACATTTTTTATTTCATTATTATGTTACTTACGGGTGCATCTCAATAAATTAGAATGTCGTGGAAAAGTTCATTTATTTCAGTAATTCAACTCAAATGTTGAAACTCGTGTATTGACCCTTTCACACGTGAGTTTAAAATATTCTAGCTGAGTCCCCCAGGGTGAGTTTTTTTTTGGGCGACCGTTATTTTAGAACGTATCGCTTTATTGTTTCCATGGCGACGCGTCATGCTTGTCACATGGCACACCGCAGCCTCAATAGAGCTGTAAGATAGATGGATCGCGTTTATTTCAATTTTTTCTTTTTTTACTATTCATATTCACAAACGTGCTCACTATATTGTGAAACATCTAATATTCTGATTCTGAAATATGTGCAAGTAAATGTATTTGGAAGTTTAAACTCTTTTATAATGACCCTGTTAGTCGCTCTATGCCGGGTGATGGGCGCCGCCATGTTAGTTCATGCTGAATCCGAGCGGTAACACGCAAATTCATCCTCTCCTCCCAAAAGACATTAAAGTAAGTCTCCGGTGAGCTGGGAGAAGAGCAGAGTAAACTTTACAGTTGCCTACACAATGTGTATATGACATTAATAAAACATGTCGTCAGATTATATTTGTAAGATCATTATTGTCGCTTCCATAGCCATCAGCGTGTGTTTTTACAAACTATAAATGTATGGTTTTGCTAGTACTTATGTGTATTTAAATGTGTGGAACCTAAAATAAGCATTATATGGTTGAAAACACTTAATAGTTGTGATAATATGACAAGAGCTCAGCGCGTCCGATCTGCCTCAGTGCCAGCCAAAGCACCAAATTGGATTTGAATTCAGCAGCTGATCACGTGATGCGCTCAACGTTCAAATCACACTGGTGTGATTGTACGCTTCAGGGACCAGCCAAGACTGATCACACCAGTGTGATTGTACGCGTTAAAGGGTTAAATAAATTCAATGCACACAGACGGAAGTAGTTTAAGTCTTTGGTTCTTTTCATTTTGATGATGGCTCTTATTTAACAAAAACCCACCAAATCACTATTTAGAATACTTCATAAGAACAAAAATTCATTTACGGTGTATGTACTCAATACTTGGTAGGGGCTCCTTTTGCTTTAATTACTGCCTTAGTTCGGCGTGGCATGGAGGTGATTAGTCTGTGGCACTGCTGAGGTGGTATGGAAGCCCAGGTTTCTTTAACAGTTGCCTTCAGCTCATCTGCATTTTTTGGTCTCTTGTTTCTCCTTTTCCTCTTGACAATGCCCCATAGATTCTCTATGGGGTTCAGGTCTGGTGAGTTTGCTGGCCAGTCAAGCACACCAACACCATGGCCATTTAACCAACTTTTGGTGCTTTTGGCAGTGTGGGCAGGAGCCAAATCCTGCTGGAAAATGAAATCAGCATCTTTAAAAAGCTGGTCAGCAGAAAGAAGCATGAAGTGCTCTAAAATTCCTTGGTAAATGGGTACAGTGAGTTTGGTTTTCAAAAATCACAGTGGACCAACACCAGCAGATGACAGTGCACCCCAAATCATCACAGACTGTGGAAACTTAACACTTGACTTCAAGCAACTTGGGCTATGAGCTTCTCCACCCTTCCTCCAGACTCTAGGACCTTGGTTTCCAAATGAAATACAAAACTTCCTCTCATCTGAAAGTGGTCCTCTCATCTGAAATGGTCTTTGGACCACTGGGCAGCAGTCTAGTTCTTTTTCTCCTTAGCCCAGATAAGATGCCTCTGACGTTGTCTGTGGTTTAGGAGTGGCTTAACAAGAGGAATATGATAACTGTAGCCAAATTCCTTGACACATCTGTGTGTGGTGGCTCTTGATGCCTTGACCCCAGCCTCAGTCCATTCCTCGTGAAGTTCACCCAAATTCTTGAATCGATTTTGCTTGACAAGCCTCTCAAGGCTGTGTTCTCTTGGTTGCTCGTGCAACTTTTTCTTCCACACTTTTTGCTTCCGCTCAACTTTCTGTTAACATGCTTGGATACAGCACTGTGTGAACAGCCAGCTTCTTTGGCAATGAATGTTTGTGGCTTACCCTCCTTGTGAAGGGTGTCAGTGAATTTCTTCCGGACAACTGTCAGATCAGCAGGCTACCATGATTGTGTAGCCTAGTGAACCAAACTGAGAGACCATTTTGAAGGCTCAGGAAACCTTTGCAGGTGTTTTGAGTTGATTGTCTGATTGGCATGTCACCATATTCTAATTTGTTGAGATGGTGAACTGGTGGGTTTGTTAAATGTGAACCAAAATCATCACAATTAAAAGAACCAAAGACTTAAACTACTTCAGTCTGTGTGCACTGAATTTATTTAATACACGAGTTTCACAGTTTGAGTTGAATTACTGAAATAAATGAACATTTCCACGACATTCTAAGTTATTGAGATGCACCTGTATGTATTTATTTGCTGCAAATTATATTGTTTTAACATATAAATAAGTTATTACTGGACTAACAATTTCAGGGAGATGGACTAAACATACGAAACAATTTCTTAGTTTTTCTTAGTAACACAACTACCACACTCAAGGCCCAGAAAGGTAGTAAGGACCCTGTCTATGCAGGGTCAGAAAGCTCCCAGATTTCATCAGAAATATCTTAATTTGTGTTCCGAAGATGAACTAAGATTAATGAGGGTAATTAATGACAGTTTTCATTTTTGGGTGAACTATCCCTTTAATAGCCACATAATCAACATATTAAATTTTTTTTTTTTTATATTATACTTCTAGCAAAAACATTTTGAATATTCAGTGTATATGGCCCAGATGAAATGATTGTGAAGAACGAAAGAAAAAACTGCAGTGAAGTGTCTTGCTCAAGGCCATAGTGATTCTAGCGGATATCTATAACGCTCCGGTTCATTTCTCTGTAACCATGCTAAGTAATATTGATTATGTCCACTCAGAGCTGCAAAATGTGTTACTCTTGCAGCGGTTCAGGCAGCCAGCACCAGCACTGAGAGACACGCACCCCCAGAGATGACACACACACTGTCACACACACCGGTACAGGCGTCCGTTTCAGAGGGATCGCTGAACCGGACCAACTTACCCGCCACATATCACGGTAACTGCTTTTGTCTCACTCTTTCTCATCCTGTCTCTTCCTCCCTCATCAGGCACAGGTAATGGAGTGAAATTGATTGAACTGACCTCTCTGAGATCTGTGTTGTGTCCTGCTGAGGGCTTTACATTGTTATTACTGTTTCAAGTACTTTATTATCTGCTGTTAGCTGGTCTAATTAAATCTGTGGCCTTGTTTTCTCGATTTAATGGGACCCAGTTTGCACACATGGAGAGTTAATAGATAACTTGCTAAGACCTTGTTGTTCTTTTTTTGATCATTAACCGAAAAATATTAAATTTCTATAAAACCATGTGTTTAATTTCTATAAAAGCCTGTTTGTGCCACTGAATAAAAAATAGTGTATTGTGACTTATTCAGACTTTTTTTAATTGCAATTGTGAGTTTACATCTCGCAGTGCAAACTTTTTTTCTTAGAATTAAATGTTTTACTGTTGTGATTATTACTTTTTTAATGATTATTTTAACTCATCTCATGTTCTTATGATTTTATTATTTCTTTTTATGTAAAGCACTTTGAATTACCATTGTGTATGAAATGTGCTATATAAAAAACTTGCCTTGCCTTGCCTTTGTCTCACAATTCTGAGAAACAAAGTTTCTCAGAGTTATAAAGTCCCCTTCTGAGGGAACAAAAAGACTGATATTTTCTCAGAATTCTGAGTTTATATCTCTATAACTTGCAAGTTTGTCATAAAGTACAAAGAAAATAAAATTGCGAGTTTATCTCACAATTTTGTTTATATTACCCAAATCTAAGAAGAAAAGTCAAATAACTTGCAATTTTGAGTTTATATCATGCAATTCTGAATAACTTGCAATTCCGAGTTTATATTGCGCAACTCGCGATTTTAAGTTTATATTGCACAATTCTAAGGAAAAAAGTCAAATAACTTGCAATTTTGAATTTATATCACGCAATTCTGAGGAAAAAAGTCTTAACTCGCATTTTCAAATTTATAGCATGTAGTTCTGCTGAAAAAAAGGACTCGATAACTGCAATTTTGTGGAATATATCAAATAACCTTTCAAGTTTATATCACGCAATTCTGAGGAAAGAAGTCAGATCATTTGCAATTTTGAGTTAAAAAATGCATTTTTGTGCAATTCTGAGAAAAAGCCTTCAGAGCTTGCAATTTCGCGCTTATATCGTGCAATTCTGAGAAAGTCTTTAGAACTTGCAATTTTTAATTTATATCATGCAATTCTGGGGAAAAAAGTTAAATAACTCACAATTTTGAGTTTATATCACGCAATTCTGAGGAAAAAAGTCAGGTAACTTGCAATTTCATTTAGAAGACAGAATTACAAGTTTGTTAATTGCAATTCTGTCTTTATAACTCGCACTTTCAAGTTTATTTAATGCAATTCTGAGGAAAAAAGTTAGGTAACTTGCAATTTCGAGTTTATATCTTACAATTCTGAATTCTGCGAGTTTGTATCTTATATTTCTTTATATAATTTAATGCATTACAAACAAACAGCAGTATAGCAAAATTTGATTGAACAACTTGCAAAATTGAAAACAGTCAAAATTTCTGAATATATTTCCATGAAAACAAATAGATTTCAGTTTTCAGATTTTTTTTTTTCCTTTTTTTAAATCTATACAAATAGACTTGCATTGCATTCAAGGTATACATTTGATCAGTTCTTGTACCTTCTGGAAATCGAACCTATGACGATGGCATTGCTAGCGCTGTACTGTGCTTTACTGTTTGAGCTACAAGAAGGAATGAATCTTTTGTATGCTTTGCCATTATCTAATATCTCACTGTCTTGTTTGGTTTCCCCTAGCGGAGTCAGCAGCCGAACCCGGTCCCGGAGAAGACGCTCTGTCTCGTATCCGCCGCCTAATGGCAGAGGGAGGAATGACGGCCGTGGTCCAGCGAGAACGCAGCACTACTATGGCCTCCATGGGCGGCTTTGGAAACAACATCGTGGTCAGCCATCGAATTCACCGTGGCTCACAGACCTCGGTCAGGACGACTCAGGTGGGAAACCCAACCTCAGAAACGCCTGCTGGACTCGGTATCTCGACACTTTTTCACACTGAACCCTTGGTAGACTCTCTAGAAGCTCCTGGGCCGTCAGGGTTCAGCGGTGCTCCACTTCCATCACAGTTTACAACTCGTTCTGAGGGGGCATCCTCTATGGTTGAGACGGACTTGTTTAGAGATCATCAAGCCGATGATGTGCAGCACCACCCATCTCCGAGCGGTTTGAATATGTCCAACCGTAGCAACAACAATAACAACAACCTTCGCAACAGCTACAGTGAAAGCCGGAGCCGAGATTACCCTGATGACCTGTACGGCAGATAGTCTTAAGTCTGGTTTTCACAGAGGTGAACATCTCAAAACTGGTCTGCATGGTGCTGGAGTGCATTTAGTGGTGGACCCTTTGTTACACACAGAACATAGCGTTTGGGTCGGAGCCACTGAACGTCCCGCCTCAGTTCTGACTCCTCCCACTCTGGCCTTATTTGGGAATGAATGAGTGCCAAGTTTTTCATGGCGTCTCCTTAACTGGGAGACGCCAGCCTCACATTTTCTGTCAAAACAACAGATTATCGCTTTGGGGAAGCATCATTATTGCACTTGCGCGTTGCACTTAAGTTATAATTTTTCTTCCTTTCAAGGTTGAGTCTCAGACGTTTCGTCATTCCATGCGAGAAAGGGCATCATACTTGAATCTTTCCCGTGCTTTAGTACGGAATTGTAGTTAACCACCCTTTCAAGCTCCAGGAAAAATCATCAGCCAATCGAAGTGCCAGATGAGGCTGGGGGCGTGTCCTTACGATTCCTTTGGATCCCATGGGGTCTGTTGTCTTCAGGACGTTACGGTTTGAGGAATTGTAAAACAGTACAGACTCTTCACAGCTAAACACTAACTCTCACGACAACCTCTAACGGTTTTTGCGTTCAAATTCAGAGATTATGCTAGACGTGATTGTTTTTAGTGTGTGTGATAATGTGACTTTCAGTGGTCAAGTCATTCGGTTGATTAGTATCTAGAACAACATCTGCGTTGAAGTTCTCAGACTGGAAAGACTGTGTAAGTGTGTCCCACTAAACTTCCGATGGCGAATTTTATGTTTTTTTTTTTTTTTTTTTTTTTTTTTTTTTTAATTATTTGAATTTATTTATCTGTCGTTTGAAAAACACACTTATGGAAGCATGTCTGTGATTGTCCGTCAGATAAAAAAAAAAATCAGTCCAGGAACCGTCAACATTGTTCAGATCTCATATCTGCATGTGTGTCCAGTTCCAGAGCTTTTATACGAGGAGGCGGGCAGAAGCGGAAAGCTAAATTAGCATGTAGGCTGTAGAACGCACAAGCGTGTCGAGTGAAATTTGGTACGCTGAGCAGTTTTTATTGGGCTTTTATACCTTTGTGACCGTTTGTGTGTATGAGTCAGTTCACATGTTTGTTGTTACAATTTAACACAATGCATTTTTACTAATCCTACTGATATAATTTATCGGAAATTAAATATAAAACCATTAAAATTGTGCCAGATAAATTTCATCCTTTAAACATGACACTTTATGCGCAGTTTCGTCATTAATTCACCTCGAATCAACTGATTGGCTGACTATTTCATTCCATTCTACCAATCGCAACAAGCCTCCTATGATGCGTATGAGACAAACGGCTAGTGATTGCACTTAAGCACCCTTTTCTCCTTCCAAACTGCGCAGAGAACAAGGTTACAGACAATAAACCAGACATATCTCTTATCATAGATCTGGATTATGAGCGATAATCACTCTTGAATAGCCCATAATAGTGTATTTCTTGGGCGCTGGACATTTAGGAGAGAGACGGCGGCCCTTTATGCACGCACACTGCTGAGAGTCATTGAAGACGGGCACTGTCTGTATGCGTGTATGTGTGGATGTGTATGTCTGTGAGTGTCCACCACTGAACCTAGAGTTTTATTATAAATAAATGTAGCATTGTAAATGTAGAGATGATAAATCGAGAAAAAAAAGAAAAAACTTAAATCCATATTTCGAGGTGTTTTTTTTTTTTTTAATGACATATTTGCCTTGTGAGCTTTATTGTGCTTGTTTAGATTCTCGTGTACGATTGGTCAACTCTAGAGGTTTGAGTTGTCAATGCATTTGCATATGCACAGGCCTTTCGTTAACAAGCATTTATTAAAAAAAAAATCTCCCTCTGCTTTTATTTGCATAAAAGATTTTATTTTGGCTGCTTGGCTTGAATTAGTAGCTTTTTTGTATTAAAAAAAAAAAACAGTCCCCAATTGGAACGGTTTGTGTTTTGAACGTTTTTGGATGTACGATTCTGTTGGATTGTGGTCTCATCGCAAACAATGGCAGCTGAGGAACCTCTCAGAAACCGCATACCCTTTGGTGTTTTTCCATGAGTTCAGTGCCTTGGGGAATCTTCTCCTTACTGAACCACAAAAGCCGTTCTGATGTGTCGACAAATCCAGAATAGCTTATTCATAAGCCTTTTGACTGTTGAGTGTTTTAGTTATTGGTAGAAATATTGGTAAAGCTGAAGTCTGGTTGTGTTGGATGTCATTTCGATTATTTATTTTACCCTTTGTGTGAATGACGTACGCAATCCTAATTTTAAAAAAATGCTTCTATGATAAAAGAGAAGGCCCTTTTTACTTTATACTCCCATCAAAGACGCATCTTTTCCTGATTTTACTCATTTCTGACCATATGCACATCTTATTTTTATTAAGTCGTTTCATGCAGGGTTTGATTTAGACTTTTAGGCCTCCTGACAATTCATTTGTTCAGACGAGAATAGCTGACGGTGACCGAAAGTGTGACATTTTAAAAACTGTAATTGTGTTCTTGTTGGATGTGTGGTTATGTATATGCTCTCACTGCTGGATCGGTACCTTAGCTGAAGTCATGATGGTGGAAAAGACCAGAATTCAACTTCCTCTTCTGACCAGGCAAGAGGGACGTGTTGTTATGACTTACCATAAATGTGTAGTTGGTTCTTTATTTAGTGAAAATGAGGATTAGGTGTTGTAAAAGAATTTTGTGGGACACCAAAGATCCTGTGGTAATGACGATTATGAGAGTTTTAATAAAATGGGAATATGGAAATTAATTTAGTTGTTTTTGATATTTTCTATCACAAAATTAAGACAACAATTGTTATGCTTTAAGTTCTATTCTTTTATAGATACGCAGTAATATGATGGCATTTTAGTGGCATGTTAAAAAATAAAAAGATCTAAGATTGCGAGAATAAAGTCGAAATGCTTTGAATAACATTGAAATGCTTTGAGAATATGAGAATAAAGTCGGAATGCTTTGAGAATAAAATCGAAATGCTTCGAGAATACAGTTGGAATGTTTCGAGAATGAAGTCGGAATGCTTCGAGAATAAAGTCGGAATGCTTTGAGAATACGAGAATAAAGTCGGACTGCTTTGAGAATACGAGAATAGCATTGAAATGCTTCAAGAATAAAGTCAAAATGCTTTGAGAATACCAAAATAAAGTCGGAATGCTTCGAGAATACGAGAATAATGTCAAAATGCTTTGAGAATACGAGAATAAAGTCAGAATGCTTTGAGAATACGAGAATAAAGTCTGACTGCTTTGAGAATACGAAAATAGCGTTGACATGCTTCGAGAATACCAAAATAAAGTCGGAATGCTTTGAGAATACGAGAATAACGTCAAAATGCTTTGAGAATATGAGAATAAAGCCGGAATGCTTCAAGAATACGAGAATAAAGTCTGAATGCTTTGAGAATAAAATCGAAATGCTTAGAGAATGCGAGAATAATGTTGAAATGCTTTGAGAATACGAGAATAAAGTCGGAATGCTTCGAGAATACGAGAATAACGTTGAAATGCTTTGAGAATAACATTGAAATGCTTTGTGAATAAAGTTGGAATGCTTAGAGAATAAATTTGAATGCTTCGAGAATACGAGAATGACGTTGAAATGCTTCGAGAATGATGTTGTAATGCTTCGAGAATACGAGAATAAAGTCGGAATGCTTCGAGAATAACGAAATGCTTCGTGAATAAAGTCGAAATGCTTCGCGAATGCGAGAATAACGTTGAAATGCTTCGTGAATAAAGTCGAAATGCTTCGCGAATGCGAGAATAACGTTAAAAAGCTTCGTGAATAAAGTTGAAATGATTCGCGAATGCTAGAATAACGTTGAAATGCTTCGTGAATAAAGTTGAAATGCTTCGCGAGTGCGAGAATAACATTGAAATGCTTCGAGAATAACGTTGAAATGCTTCGAGAATACGAGAATAAAGTCGGAATGCTTCGAGAATACGAGAATAACTTTAAAATGCTTTGAGAATAACATTGAAATGCTTCGTGAATAAAGTTGGAATGCTTAAAGAATAAATTTGAATGCTTCGAGAATACGAGAATGACATTGAAATGCTTCGAGAATGATGTTGAAATGCTTCGAGAATAACGTTGAAATGCTTCGAGAATAAAGTCGGAATGCTTTGAGAATAAAGTCGAAATGCTTCGCGAATGCGAGAATAACACTGAAATGCTTCGAGAATAACGTTGAAATGCTTTGAGAATACGAGAATAAAGTCGAAATGCTTCACGAATGCGAGAATAACATTGAAATGCTTCGAGAATAACGTTGAAATGCTTCGTGAATTAAGTCGAAATGCTTCGCGAATGTGAGAATAACATTGAAATGCTTCGAGAATAACGTTGAAATGCTTCGAGAATAAAGTCGGAATGCTTTGAGAATAAAGTCGAAATGCTTCGCGAATGCGAGAATAACATTGAAATGCTTTGAGAATAACGTTGAAATGCTTCGAGAATACGAGAATAAAGTCAGAATGCTTCGAGAATACGAGAATAACGTTGAAATGCTTCGTGAATAAAGTCGGAATGGTTTGAGAATAAATTCAAATGCTTCGAGAATACGAGAATAAAGTCGAATGCTTTGAGAAGACGAAAATGACGTTGAAATACTTCGAGAATAACATTAAAATGCTTCGAGAATAAAGTCAGAATACTTTGAGAATAAAGTCTGAATGCTTCAAGAGTATGAGAATAAAGTCGACTGAGAGTAAAGGAAATTACAAAAAAGGAGCAAATTTTCCTTAATTTTGGTATATATCAAATATTTTTAGGAGACAGCAGTGTCGTCTTAAAACATTGGATGGAGAAAAAAAAATCCCAGTACAACTAAAAAAAAAAAAGCCAAATATTACAAAAAATGGCATTCAAATGTGTATAAATCACTTGTTTTTGTAAAGAAACACTGTCTAACAGCGACACAAGCAGGAAAAGTTAAAGGGTTACTCCACCCCAGAATGAAAATTTTGTCATTAATCACTTACCCCCATGTTATTCCAAACCCTTAAAAGGTTCGATCGTCTTCAGAACACAATTTAAGATATTTTAAAATTATGGTTGAACCACTGATGGCAGATGGACTATTTTGACAACGTCTTTCATATGTTTCTGGGCCTTGACAGTGTAATGTACTTGACAGTCAATGGGACAGTCAAAAAGCTACCGGATTTCATCCAAAATACTTTAAATTGTGTTCCGAAGACGATCGAACCTTTTACGGGTTTGGAACGACATGGGGGTAAGTGATTAATGACAAAATTTTCATTTTGGGGTGGAGTATCCCTTTAAGGTGGGAGTCCACTTCTCTCTCGATAGACCCCCTAAAGCATACGGTGAGTTTTGTGGGGGGTAATTGAGAATGGATGTAGGGAAATCACGTGAGAGGAGGCAATGCCTCCATCGCGATACTATTGGATATGACTTATGTTCGGCTGTGATTGGTAATCCTGCCTTGTGTTTGTGCACATTCCACAAAACAGTCTAAATGAACAATATAATGGCGTTAATGGGAAGACTAATTAAAAAAAAAAAGTAAACAACTTGCACACTTAGATATAACCACTTTGTTACGTCAAAATAAGACTTGAAATGGCATGAAAACATGGTCTGTGGTAGTTTTTAGTGAGTAATCAGGCTTCGTGAAATTTAAGGGATCTCTATTATTATGTAAAATATAATAATTTAACAAAAATAGTTAAAATATACAATTAACACAAAATATATTGTTTAAATTGTTACTGCCTTAAGTTATTTAGGATTAAATGTAAAATGCTTAAAAACACTAACTTCATGGTTTCTGCTAGTGTAAGTAATGTTTATTCAACCATTTGATTAAAACATTTGATTAAAAAAAAAAAACTTTGAGAACTTTGCCTCCTCATTTAAGAACATCACCACACACCACTGACATATATAGCTTTTTCCCCTAATGACGGTTAAGCACTTTTTCCCCCAAATTCAGATGGTCACAACTAATAAAATAACGACATCTACAACAAATTATATTAATGGGAATTTGAGAAAAATGTTCTTAAATGGGCCTTTTTTTGTGTATAATTAAATAAATATGTTTATCTTATATATTGCAGAGTTTCATTAAACTTACTCTGATCCCTGCATCCTCATTTCAACTTTACATATGTAAACATCTGTAAACATATCATGTGATATTTAAAATATTAAAATAGACTTATAATGAAATTAAAAAAGATGTGAAACAGCTGTGGAGCTTCATTACAGGTCAGGTAATTAGATTCCATCTGTTATGTAACTGCTGCCTTCCTCTTTAGATGACAGGAACGGCATTAAGCATACATGCTTTAAAAAGGCAGCTTGAAACTAGGAAGAATTCAGCAGCAATATGATCGTTCCACAACGCTTTGATCATTTTCCAGTAATTTAGTGTATTGATACAGCAGAAAGAGGTTGGTTGACTTGTTCCTGGTATGTATTCGGAAGGTGAAGATGGGTGTTACCGTTTGAGGAATTAAAAGTCCTCCCAGGCATTCTCTCATTCAGACTGCGCAGGAGATCATGGAGACTGAATCTGCCGTTTTCTCAAGGAACTTTGAATGGTTCGTTTTCAATGGTAAGTTTGCTGATTGGATCATGTCACCATCATAATTTACTGTTTAATTAATATCTTTATTTCCATGTACAACCAATTAGAGTTGTGTATTTTAGTATTTAAAGTGTACTTTATAGTGTCTACTTATAGAGTTCAGCTTTAAAATTGTTTGCTCATATGTCAAGTTAAACATCTCTTTACGACTTGATTTATGATAAATTTCCTTTTTTTGTTGCAGGCTCCTCCACAAGTTCCTCCATCATGCTCAACAGTAGCACGCACGGTCCCTTGCCCGAGGAATCATACTTGGTGTCAGGAAGACCACATCATTCATTTGGGACTGCAGGGGTGGTCGTCACCGTAATTATCACTAGCTGCATCAGCTTGCTAACAGTACTTGGCAACATCTTGGTTCTGCTTTCAATCAAAGTCAACCGTAATCTCCGAACCATCAACAACTACTTCCTTTTTAGTCTTGCTTGTTCTGACCTCATTGTGGGTGTTTTCTCCATGAATCTTTATATTGTGTATGCCGTGAAGGGATACTGGCCTTTGGGACTGCAGATGTGCGATTTGTGGTTGGTTGTGGATTACGTGGTGAGTAACGCCTCCGTGATGAACCTCCTGCTGATCTGCTTTGACCGGTACTTCTGTGTGACCCGGCCTCTGAGTTACCCGACCAAACGTACTGCAAAGTGGGCTGGAGTAATGATTGCCGCGGCTTGGTTACAGTCTCTGCTTCTCTGGGCTCCGGCCATCCTGCTTTGGCAAGCTGGGAGGGACAGGAGCAAGGTCCTGGACGGACAATGTTACATCCTGCTCCTTTCTAACCCTGCTGTAACCTTGGCTACCACCATTCCGGCGTTCTACATTCCCGTCATCATAATGATGGTACTGTACACGCGGATATCCCTGGCAAGTCAGAGACGAGTTCAGAAATTAAAGCCTGAATCCACAAACCTGCTTGAACCATCTAAGACAAGTGGTGAAACGCCAACCACAAACCCTGACCTAGTAAATGACATTAAACCCGATGAAACAAGCTCATTTATACAAGACTCAAAGCTTGTTAGAATGAAACGCATTCCTTCTATAGAGTTCAGCAAAACGGAGTACTCCTTAGATTCAAGTCCCGATGGCTCTGGGGAAGACCAAGGGCTGGATGCAGAAACCTCGAGACCGAAGACCTTGACAGGGTGTGCGGAAATTATCGGGACAACACAATCTCCCTGTTTTCAAAACCATGCTACCCTTCAGGTTCCAGTGCAAACCTCCCGTACCATCTCCAAGAATGCCAGACGGAAGGCTCGGAGAGAGCGGAAGGTGACAAAGACCGTTCTCGCCGTTCTTCTAGCCTTTATCGTTACTTGGACACCTTATAGTGTTATGGTTCTGATTGGTTCCTTCTGCCGCTGGTGTGTCCCTGAAATTCTCTGGATGGTGGGTTACTTTATGTGCTACGTCAACAGCACAGTTAATCCGATGTGCTATGCTCTGTGTAACGCCACCTTCAAAAGAACCTTCAAACGACTGTTGCTGTGCAAGTTCAGAAATCTGACATTAAAATAAGTCTTAGGGGTGTGTTCACACTTGTCATGTTTGGTTCAGTAAAACAAACTCTGGTGCAATTGCTCTGTTAGTGCGGTTCAAGTAAGTGTGAACGCTACCATCTGATACCATCAAACAAGCGGACCAAGAACTAAACAGATGGGTCTCGGTCCGCTTCCAAACAAACTCTGGTGTGGTTTGAATGAAATATGAACGCAACAAGGACCAAATACTTCTAAACTAACCAAAAACAGGAAGTAAAAACAAGATGTGACGCTATGCGACATGATTTCACGAAGGGAACAAGTGGTATATCCAAAACAATGAGCAGGTAAAGTGCCTTTTATGAGCTCTTTGTGAGTTCCCAGGTGGTGAAAATAAAATCATATACACACAACGAGCATGCTTAGTCCAGCAGACTTTAAGTCAAACGCACCTTTTCCTTTTGTTTGTAGTGTTTGGTGAGTTCCGTCAAGAAATGTCATTCAACCCGACCAATCAGGTTGTGAACGTATCACTATGCTTTCAGGTTTGGTATCTTTAGGCTCGCTGTCAAAAATGCCAGTGTGAACAATAAGCAGACCAGGACCTGATGTATCATTTTCCTTTTTGATCTGGACCAAATGAACCAAACAAACCGAACTACAAGTGTGAACACACTCTTAATAAAAGTCTCCAACCGATGACTCCGGACCAACCAATGAGGAACCAGATTCGCTCAAATTTTTTGTGACCGTAAAGCCAATTTACTAGAGCCAAAAATGAAAAAACTTTGTTGAGGTTATTGGTGTTTATGATGTTGCTGATATTGCATGCATTGAGTACGACTTTATGGTGTATCTCAGTTAATTAAAGGCTGAAATATGCTACACAACTTTGAAAATTTGAATATTTTTTTAAAAACTAGGCATTATACACTTACCAACTTTGTTAATAGTCAGAGGGGAAAACTGGTTTACATGTGTATTTTATACTTTTATATTTTCACACACATTAACAGATAATTTTGTGCATTCTTCTTCGCTTGAAAATGACATAGATCGCTACTTCACCATAAGCCGCACACCACGCCTTTCAAGTAAGGGCACTGTTGGCAGTGGAATTGCAAGCCAAATCAGGGTGTTCTATTCCTTCCGGATCATACCGTACCGCTTGGTGGAAACAAGCCAATATGTTGCTAAAAAATCAGAGTCTGTGACCATCATAGATTATGTGATTTTTCTATGGAATCTGTCGACTCAAATCTGCAGGCTGGCTTTAATTTTGCCAACTTTTTAGCATTTTAGCGTCAACTTCTCCAGGCTGTAAATCGTTGGAAAATCGGGGGAAAAAATCGTGTAGTGTATTCCAGCTTTAAGTAGTTTGCGAATGCAGTCTTACGGCAACAGTTTGTGTAAATCAATGCAATAGCTTAGAGAAGACTTTGTAATGTTTTGTAAGCATCATGCTTACAAATACTATTATTATATACATCATACTACTGCCAAAAGTGTAAAAAAAAAAAAAAAAAAAAAGTGAAGTATTTGGTGTTTATCATGTTGCTCACTCATATTAAATGTATCGCAAAGTCATTAAATTGTTTACAAATGCATATATGTAAAGTTGTTAATCAACTTAACTCATTGATTCATATTTTTGTGACTGTGGTGGTGGTGAACTAAAGTGAAAAGTAAAGAACACGTTTAGTATTTAATATTCATCAAGTCGCTGTAATTGCGTTTGTTCTACAAATTGTATGACATCTGAAAGTTTTTTTTTTTTTTTTTTTTAAGGTAAAGTTTGTAAGACTGTTACTGTTTGCACAATAAATGGGTAAAAACCAAACAAACATTGTGTTATAGTTTTACAAGTGACAATTTAACGTTATCACATCATTAAAATTACATGTGCTGAATTTATCTTGAACAATGTGTAAACATTGTTTTACTAACCGCTTGCACCAGCGCAAACCACCTTTTGGTGTTATAATGAAGTGAAATGAAGAATTAGCGCCTGACTTCATTGAATATGCATTTGTGGGTGTTTGGCTTTCAGACGCAAAATGGAGAGTATTAAAATGAATCACGCAACGCGTTTTACTGACCTTTGTACTCGTCAAATTACCTGTATTTGCGCCATTATTTAACGACTAAAAAAGCATGTCTTAAAGGTGCGCTGAAGTGCCTTGAAACAGCGTTATTCTATGTGGTGACGTAATTTCAATTGAAACTGGAAACAGGGTGAGCCATATCGAGCAGCCCCGCCCACTTTTTAAAATAGCCAATAGCGTTCCATTTATATCTGTTTGGGCCATAGCCGTTGAGCTCGGTAAAGCCGCATTTGACAGCTTTGACAGCCACAGTCTAATAGATTACCCCCTAGATTCAATATGAAACTCTTACTAAAACAAATAGTGATCATAATCATGCTGAGGCTGTGTAGTTTGATTTATGCCGAGTCGCGCATATGATCTGCTCCATGCTATCGCGTCTCTGGACCGGAGCCAAAGTCCGGGTAAACTGCGCACTGCCGCGGTTCGCGTGAACATCACAAAACCAGACCTCATTTGCCCCGACGGAAAGCATATTTACACCGTCTGAGTTG
Source organism: Cirrhinus molitorella (assembly GCA_033026305.1). NCBI lineage: Eukaryota > Metazoa > Chordata > Actinopteri > Cypriniformes > Cyprinidae > Cirrhinus > Cirrhinus molitorella. The sequence continues at coordinate 5,427,967 of CM065141.1, read as the reverse complement.
TTCCCTATCGCCTACATTGTGCACTACCTACCATTCACCATACAGAAAGTACTAACTGTGAACAAGTGACTGATCTCAGCGGCAGTTTCAGCGTCTATTTATAGTGTAGGGGGCGGGACACTACGGATTCTAGAGATTGGATAGAAGGTTTGATGAGAAGCTGAAGTGCAGAGTGATGTCATCAAAATTATATTGGCGGAAATGATGAGACTAAGTTTTGAATGCTCATATCTGGTAAACATGAATTTTGTCATTGTTTTGGAGCACACTGGCTTATAGATAACCTTAAGGCTAACACATTCATGCCAAAAGCCATAAAACTTTAAAGCAGCTGCTCTTGATAGATTGCGCTGATCATTATGGAAATGTTTCCTTTAATGTGCACATTGTTTTTAAAACGCGCTGAATTTTCCCCTCCCATCTGCGCTTTTATGGAACTGCATTTTAACGCTAATTTGCCCTGTTTGGCAAAACTGGCTCATTGTTGTTGTTGTTGTTTTTTTTAAAAAAGCACAAGGAAGTATTATTGAAAATACACTTTCATTTATTCACAACCTGTTGAAGTAATCAGTTAGTGTTGTAAATTTGATTGTACATCCATCAAATCTAAAAACATAAACATTTATAAACATAGATACTTTATATAGGCCGTTACTTCCAGGAGCGATTTTCATTGAAGCATTCAGCTTACATGTTATAACGTACAGAAATCGTCTTCATTCAGTTTGCTGTAATTTACAAACACTTCCAATTAGGGGCGTAATTAGGGTCTCAGCAGTTTTTCTCTTTAGTAAAGACAATTTGTTAGACAACAGATTTGCTGCGGCCTATTTTATACATGCAGAGTCAATTACAATTAAAAATTTTCTACAGAGATCAAATTACAACAGCATAGACACACATTTACTAATTACAAAACGAAGAAAGTGGAAATAAAAACAATAGGTAGGGCTACAGTTTTTTTTTTTCTCTCAGCATTCAACTTTTGGAGGATTTGGGAGTGTCACATAGGAATGTACCACTGAGTGGGCAATGGGGCAGTTGGGGTGGTCTTCAAGTTAGTTTTCCTTCCCTTTTCCTTTCTTCTTCTCGCCTCCCTTGGGTTTGGGGGTCTTTGGGGTGCAAGGTTTGGACACTTTAATGGTGGTCTGGCATTCAGCGTTGAACAGTGCCTTCTTCAATGTCCCAGACCTGCTTCTGGTTCCTGTGGTAGTGTCACATTCGGCCCAGCGACCAAACTTGTACTTGCAGTCAGCTAGAAACCGAGAGCAAATTCAACTGAATGGCCTGTCTAAATGTATTTAATGTATTCATATATGGTCAAATTCCTTACCGCCGAAGTCTTTCTTCCAGTTGCATGGGACTTTGCACTTGGTTTTCTTTGTCTGTTCGTTGCAGGTCGCCTCCCGAATGCCAGCACCGCAGTCGCCGCTGTTGGGCACGCATTTCCCATACTGCCATTCACTGCACTCAGCATCTGCTTTGGGCTCTTTGCCCTTTTCTGTCATAAAGTAGAGAATGATTATTAATGATATCACACCAAAGTAATGTGCATTGCATCATCTGAAATCATTGTGTAAAAAATAAGAACCTTTTTTCTTCATACTGGCTTCAACGGTGATCATCAAGACCACCAGCAGCACAAGCGCTATAGAAAATAAACTCCGCATTCTGGGGGGAAAAATACAGCTGGCATTAATTTCAGTTCAATTATGATGATAAATGCACAAGCAGACTATTCAAAAATATTTCAAAATAGCTTGTGCTTGTTCTTCTGTTATTCTTTAAATATGAATATGTCTATTTAGCTTTTTAACGTATTTCAGTTACCTGCCACGGCAGCGTTTCTAATTTTCATTTATTTTTTAACTGTACATTTTTAATATACTTATATATGTAATTTATTTTTTCAATTATATTTTTAACTGTAGAGGACAACATTCAGCCAGGCGACAATCTGAAATAACCAGAATCACATCTGTTTATGTGAATTCTTGCATTATATACGCTATATGAATGTAATATATTATATACATATACACATTAACCAACATAAATATATATTATGTTGTATTTATGCTGCTTAAAAGCATTCATATTTGATAAATGTATTATATTTTGTCCTTTTGTTTTCTAGGCTGGTTAAATTTGCTTAATTCATTTTTTCAAGCCGATTAATTCCACTAACCATCCAAAGTCCTCTCAGAAACACCCAAATCAGCTAATAACACATCAGATATGAATGTTTTGTTTGCACTGTCTGAATTAAAGACACTGTGTACATAATGTCCTCCGCCATCCTCGCAGCTCGCTGTGGTGACTCCATAAAAGACGCTCTCTATATTTTCCTCTTTCTCTGAAGGAAAAAACGCACACAGCACTTCTCCTTTTCATTCTTTTCCTGCCTCCATTAAAACAGGCTCCTTTCAAGGCGCAGCCCGCGGCACGGTTCCATTCTTCAGTCACTCATAAATGTGAAGGGCTCCTCGGGGTCGGACTTTTTGTGCGAGGAGAAACAGCGGTCGGCAGGGGTCCCCCGCCTCACCCTCCCCTCCTCAGCCTCCGCGGGGAGAGAGGCCAAGTACTCAAAGACCTTCAGCTGGGCCTTAGAGGAGCCTGATTCACTGGCTCCGAACAAAGCAGGATCTCGCCCGTTTTGCTTCCCTCTCTGAAAGGGCCCGAACACAGATCCCATGCTGTGTCTCGAGGAGGAGGGGTGGTCCTCCGCTCGACTCCTTTGAATGTAAGCCTATTTGCATTGGAGGACAAAACCCGCTCTGTTGATGCAAGAGGGTACGTGGGATGCTGCCTTTGATAAATGCAGAACTGGACATTTTGAAAACTTCCTCAAGGAGCACAAAGTTCACCGTCGAGCGCATGACACCCCAACCGCAGGCTCTCTCTCTTTCTCTCTCGCATCTGGAGCTTTGCGTTCCCTCGGAATTAAATCACAAGGCCTTGATGGTTCTGATTTGGAGAAGTGGGTCAGCAGTTGCTGGCAGCTGGTCCTCTTTGGCACTTCAGAGAGCATCATTTTCCCTGACAGCATTAGAGCGCCCTTGCACACGAAAACACAAACTCCACGACTCTGTTACAGCCTGAATGCAACTATTTAAACCGACATCCGCCATTAAATCAACTATAATCAACAACTTGGCGATAGCGTCGCCTTTAAATGTAATTAGCGATAGCTGTAGTGTCGCCGTCCAATTAAATCTAATATTGACGCTATTATTCTAAAACTCATTATGTATTCTTATAAAACGCAATTTATGCATTTTAAAGTCTAAAAAATCAAATCGTGCTTAATTTAAACCCTTATTGACGTTCAACTCGTTTGTTATTATGACATGGTGCATACGCCTCCTTTCATATACCATGTCATCTATATCACATAATAAACACGCCCAAAACATTATTATATATATCAATACATCTTATTATCGCATTAAAATGCAGATAAGAATAAGAATAAGAATAATAAGAATAATATAAGCATATCCATATAAATCCGATTCGGGTTAATCGCAGATATTTGCATTATTTATCACCCACTAGTAGGCTATTATTCAAACGCGAAGCGTCGTGAAACCTATGCTTGAAACGCATCGACTGCATTTTAATAAAAGGAGTTGTTGGGTTATGATGATGATTATGAGGAGGATGATGTACTTGCCTTATTGCTGTGAATATGATGCTGTGCTGTGAGCGTGTGTCTGTGTTCAGCTCTCTCTATGATCTCTTCTGCTCTTTGTGTTTCTCCGAACTAGTTTGAGCTGGTCGCATAGCTGTGCACTTACACTCACCCCCACTTCTCTCTCTCTCTCTCTCTCTCTCTCTCTTTCTCTCTCTCTCTCCACGTGATCTATCTATCTATCTATCTCTCTCTCTCTCTCTCTCTCTATATATATATTATATTTGTTTTTTGTTGTTTTTGTTTTTCTATTCTACTTCTGTGTGGGTTTTCCTGCTGATAATAATAATAAAAATCCTGCTTAAATAAATAAACAACATTTTTTACATTTATAGATGCAGAAAACAAATATATAAACATTTTATAGACATGCTTGCTGGTGAATAAATAAAAAAATAATGTACTGTAATACAATGACATTTATATATATATTGTTATTATTATTATTGTTATATGTTTTATTTATTTTCATTTTTTTGCTATCTTTTTCCTTGTTCCGTCACTTTAGAGTATCTAAAACACTTTCTTTGTTTCCTTTGAATTACCATAGTTTATTTTTCTATTTATTTTTTCTATTCTGCCAAAATTTCACTAAATTCAATTCTATAATTCAAGGTTGAGCTGAGGTTAAACTGATTTAGAAATACATTTGCGTCCTTTCCAAAGTCCAGAAATGGATCTGAAAGAGAGAGAAAACAATAACCTTATCTCCAATATGATAAATGAGTCACGAATGTCAACACATCCATCATTGCCGGTAACTCATTCAGACATAAAGACCTCCTAGGAAGAGGCTGAGTTCAACATTATACACACTTTACCACCCAGCGCTCCAAATGCTGAAAAGACACCATTGCTGTGATAAAAGAATGAGAGAGTATGGATGACAGCTAATGTTTGTTCACTAATGCAGTCAGACTTAATGTGTCAACATTATTAGTCAATTAAAAAAGCTTCTTTTGTTTTTAAAGGCTTTATTTATTTTTTTCCCCAAGTAGACAGTAACAATCCAACCCCAAGAACAAATATATGACTCTTCCTCTAACAAAATCTTATCTACTCTTATAAATAAAGCATTACCTAAGTTCATATCACATACAAATGAAAGACCTTTATATCAGAACAGATTGTTCACACATTTTTAAAATGTTTGACAGATTATATACATGTATCATCTATTTGGAATTGCATAGCAACTCATACAAAGCACTGACAAAATACATTTTCTATCATAACAACATCTCACCACAAACACACTATGGCAATGCTGACAACACAGCGTTGTCAAATGGCTGCTTTGTAAAAAGACCAGCTTTCCTGTCTCTTTATTATTCAAGCATTTAGTTAAATGTACACACACATAAAGTGACCCGGTTGAACATACAAGAAGTTCAACCGCAGACGATGATATAAATATATGTAAATATATGGGTAACTCTGTTACCCAACCATTTGTTACTGAAAATGTGATTTATCATCTAAAAACTCTACCAGAAGAATTTTCTGTGTACTTAACATAATTTGGCCGGAAACCAAAACTAACAAGTTCAAGTTGCTGCATGACTTCATAAATTCTGTAAAGAGCGCAAATCTTTATTCAAAACTATTCTAAGAGATACGATCCCATTCCTGAAGGAAACTTCATTCATTTAGGCTAACATTTATGGTCATAAAATAACCGAAGGCAAATCTATTGACTAAGAAATGATTACGATTTATAACATACGGTATATAGAGAGTGATTTAATGCTATCTAAGATAGTACCTAATGGAATGTTTTTAGGAAGTTCAAGCATTTACCACAAAGAGAGAAACTGGCCGTAAGCAACAGCTGAGGAAGCATTCTTAAACGCAGGAGGCTATGAAAACAACGTCTATCTCGAATCAGAGCAAACACGTGAAGTGGAAGCCAAGCTAAAGGAAGTTTCCAGTTGACTACGGTCACGTAAAATCTGTAAAACTTTTAAGATATGCAATCGGAATTTCTAAATTCAAACATCGAGTAAAATGTAATCAGAAGCAGCAGAAACCTCTCCTGTTAAAGCTCTCTTGAGGTTTTGTCTGGTTTTCTTTATAGTACTTTATAGTAAAAGCCACTTTCATACATGGTACTTCAGCCCTGAATTTCCCAGCATTTTGCACATTGTTTTCTAAGGAGTAGAGCGGTGCAGTTTTGGCCCTGAAAGCTGGACGTGACGTAGCAAACTCATGCATTCTGAAACATGACACAAACACTGTCTTTTTGGCATTACAATCAATACAGAGCAACAAACTAATTTCCGCACACATGCTGCCTCATAGCATCGCTAACATGTGGCCGTACCGGATAAACCGGCCACGGGAGAGAGCAGATAAGACTCTGTGGTTTGGTGGCGGATGGAAAGATGCTTCCGGAGACCGGTCACACAGCCGTCTCATGGTCCTCCCTCTGGATCATCTGGTGGTGTTGTCGGTTTTCCAAGTATCCGGCCAACTCCATGTCTTGAGCTTTTTCTGCGAACATCTTTGGAGTTTCACCCTGCAGAATAACAAAGCTATTTTTATTTGCCTAATTCATTATTTCGTGTTCATTTAATTATTTAGTTTTTTGAGACTTTTTATTTATACGGATGCTTGCTGGAGTAAAAAAATAAATAAATTATAGACAAATAAACATAAGTATGATAACGCAGGCGTATTGTTATTAAAAGACATTTCTTATATTTAATGCCATATTTTTCTTTGTTCTTATTTTTGCCACATTTTATTTATATACATGCTTGCTGGTTTAATTAAACAAATGTGACCCAGGACCACAAAACCAGTCATAAGGGTAAATGTTTTTTGAAATTGAGATTTATATATCACCTGAAAGCTGAATAAGCTTTCCATTGATGTATTGTTTGTTATGATAGGGTAATGTTTGCCGAGATACAACTATTGGAAAATATGGAATCTGAGGGTGCCAAAAAATTACAATATTGAGAAAGTCACCTTTAAAGTTGTTTAAATGAAGTTCTTAGCAATGCATATTATTAATCAAAAATAAAGTTTTGACATAGTTACAGTAGGAAATGTACAAAATATCTTCATGGAACATGATCTTTACTTAATATCCTAATGATTTTTGGCATAAAAGAAAAATCTATCATTTTGACACATACAATGTATTTTTGCCTATTTCTACAAATATACCCCAGTGACTTATGACTGGTTTTGTGGTCCAGGGTCACAAATGAGATATACTATAATGCCATTTTTGCAATTACAGTTAAAACAAATAAACAAAAATATGATAATATAAGATAAGGGAAAGTAAATATTGAGAAAATTGCCTTTAAAGTCGTCCAAATGAAATTCATAGCAGTGCATATTACTGATCAAAAATTACGTTTTGATATATTTACAGTGGGAAATTTACAAAATATCTTTACGGAACATATTTACTTAACATTCTAATGATTTTTGGCATGAATTATCCCGTACAATGTATTTTTGGCTATTGCTACAAATATATCACTGCTCCTTAAGTCTGGTTTTGGGGTCCAGGGTCACGTTTATGTATATATATATATATATATATATATATATATATATATAACTTACAATAACTTACACACATACATAGTAATATAATATTTAACCAAGATTAAAATCATGGTTATACATATTTGCATATGACCGCCTCCAAAGTAGGTTAACACATCGACCAACTGACCAATTTCACACTTCCGGGTTTTTGGCTTCCGGCGTGGCTGCATGCAGGGTAAAAGTATTTCCGGTAACAGTGATTGCCGAGTCTAAGGAGCACCCGCTCGGGCATCAATGTCTTTGCAAGAATTAAATCTCATGTAAATGTGTAAACTGTCTTGGTCATTTATTGGTGAGACTACAAAGTTTTATTTCAGAACTAAATTTCAGCACTAATTAGAAGTGACGACGCGTATATTCGGTTATATCATTGTCCGTGTCTGTTTGGTGCAGCCGTGCATTGTCGCACTCCATGAAAAAAAACTGTTTTTGGCAATGTGCTGGAGAAATCGACTGACAGCTCTGATCCTCCGATTTGCGAAAGAGGACCACGATCCCTGGATGCGTTTTTGCATTTCTTTATGGATATGGATCATAAACAGCACTTCTGTCATCTCGCAATGATGGGTTACTCACATTTTCTCCGCTCGTTATCATCTTCCCTTACGAAAATTAACCATGGTTTTATTATAGTAAAAGCAGGTTTGTTTTATTACTATTTGCATAACCACACAAATCAGATAAACAAAACAACAAAACCATGGAATAACTGCAATAACTTCCGTTTTGGTTTGATTCGTAGTTAACTTTAGTAAGGGCTAAGGTCTGTAATATGCACAGCATTAACAAACCTATTAGTACTTTGTTGTATATTTAGTTAATAAATATATGAACTCTAATTCAACTGATTTAGCTATACAATGAGGTCTTGGAAATAAATGTCTTATTTATTTTAGTCTCTCAGATATAGTTATAATGTGCGATTAATACATGGTCAACAGTTTCAGCGTTTCATTAGGTTGAGATAATCTACATATTGTTGTGACTTTTTTAAAGTTACTCATGCGTTTTTAAAATACAGGCAATAGCATGTATTCGCGCAACATTATAGCCCACATTAAAGCATATTATAACTCATTCTGACACTGAATTTATATATTTGTTCCTATGTGTAACGGTACGTACTTAGAATTTCGTTTTTACATAAATTAGGCATATAAATAAATGCTTGTCATATATTAAAACGAGCAAGGGAATTGTTGAATGAGCCTATATATAGGACAGCTGGTGAAATAAAACTACCCGCCGGTAAATTAAACAGCACTTTGGTTGACTTCGGTCATTTTTAAATGTGCTATATAAATAAACGTTGTAAATTCTAGAACGATCTGAGCGGCCATATAAGCTACAAATAAATTTCTTTGTAGATTATATAACAACAACTTGGAAAACAGACAAAATATAAAGGGTAAGAGACGAAATTTGAGACAAGAGCATACAACATAATGTCCGCAGACCGCTAGCGGAACTATATTTACCCTGCGTCACGTGATTTCCGATTCTTGTGAAAAAGGCCAATAGTGATACATCATCGCATCATAGGCTCCGCCCACTGTCATGCAGTCGTTTATCGGTTGACGTGTTTACACCGGACGCGACTTTCGCGTCGCGTAAAAAGCAAACGGAACTTCTTATAATAATAACTGACAGTGTCTACAGTATTCCTGACGTAGCCTACTGCTGACAACAGAACAAATGAAAGAACAAATGGAGGATGTTCGTTTTGACGCTTTTGAGCTAGTTTCCGTCATCTGTAAGGATTTAAAACGATCCTTGGCGTCAGAAACAAGTGCGGGTTTATTTTATTTACGTCCCGGATCGCACTGGATGATTATATGCGTATTTGGAGAATTTTGACTGCAGGTTGTTTTGTAAATGAGGCACTATATAATAGAGAGTTCAAAAAACTTTTGTTGAGAAAGGAAATCCAGCTGTACTTAATCTGAGAGCAGCTGCATCGCAAACCGTAGGTAAATAATTTTACCTTTGTCTAAAAATTATTATTTATATGGATATGATTAAAAACACTTACATGCAAGGGGGTAATACTTTTTTTATGTATAAATATATATAGAGAGAGAGTATTTGCATGTCATGACTGCACTGAATGTAAACAATGCCACTAAACCTAAGGTAACTGGCAAATTTTGCTGATTATTGCTGCTGAAATTGAAAATGGTCAGTTATTGTCATGTTTTGGGCTGTACTAATCGGTAGTAGAGTACTATAGACTGCCAAAAGTTAGAACAAATCAAGAAAAAAACTGTCCGAGGACCATAATCTTAAACAACATTTGTGTATGTTCTTATCATTTTGGGTCAGGTAGGTGAAATATTAGGCTAATATCTTATTTAATACTGCTCATACGTATCTTTACCACTTATTAACTTAAGTTTGTCAAAATATTGTGCCTTTTCCTTCTGACTAAGTCCTTCTCTATATGATTTATCAGCTTCCGCATTTTTTGTTTTGTTTTATACAGCATAAATTAGCAGAACAACATATTCAGTAGTACATTAACCATGCAATCCATACTGTTGTTAATATGCGAGCATCTCCAAAATGGCATCTGGGTAACTGACCAAACCGCGACCTATGCGCAAACCCTCTTTTTGCAATGACATTAGCCTACGAATAACTAAATGTAGTAAATACAAACCACTGTGTTCATAATTAAGGTCCAACATGTGGGCGAATCTCACCTGTAGATCTGTCTTCATGAGGGACGCTCCTGCTTCCACCAGGTAACAGCAGATTGTTCTCTGGCACAACGCAGCTGCCTTATGCAGGGCCGTCTCCCCTCTGAATGAAAACATAGCGAAACACATCCTAACTATTATGATTTGTCAGTCAGAGATAGTTCTTTTCTCCCTTTCACTGCAAATTAAATAAGTTAAAAGATGGCTGCAGTGCTACTTACGTTGATTTCTCCGTCACATCCAGGATGCAGGCCGGAGCTGTTCACAAAAACAGTGAAAGATCATTTAGAAATGAGACTCAAGTCGAAAATGTGAAAAATGAGTCCGACTGACTCACCATTATCAATGATATACTTCACAATCTCTTTATTTCCTATAACGACCGCACGATGGAGGACGGTGCAGCCATGAGGGTCCTGGACTAACAGGTTCGCCCCTTCTTTATGTATCTGAAGAAGCTGAGAACATAAACGGGCAGAGGAGAAGTCCATGAGGTTTGGTAATGTAGAGCGCTAATGTATGATATTGCTGGAATAGGTTATTTTATGAATACCTTTTCCATGTTGCCAGATTTCACGGCATCAAAGAGCAAAATGATTGATTCTGAAAGACATTGAACCAAATATGAGTGCTTTTATTGTAATTATAGAAAATGCATGAATATTTGGTAATATATTTTATTAAATTACGATTATATTACATAAAATAATAATAATAATTGTATATTTATAATAGTTTGTTTTATTAATAAAAAAATTGCTTAATACAATTATATATATATATAATAAAATACAGAATTTTCAAAAATCATGTTTATCAATAAATAATAACTGTGTATTTATAATAGTTTTCTTTATTAATAGTACATTTTAATAAAACAAATAATTGCTTAATACAATTACATATAATATATTTGTGATTATGTGATAATATTTTATAAAATGATATTAGATAAAATAATACTAATAATTGTATATTTATAATAATTAGTTTTATTAATAATACAATTTATAAATGTAAAAAATACATGAATTGCTTAACAATAATTGCTTAACAATTATATATATATATATATATATATATATATATATATACTTGAATATGTGATAATATATTTTATTAAATTAAATTAGATAAAATAATAATTGTGTATTTATAATAGTTTTGTTTTATTAAAAATACATTTTGAATAAATACCAAAAATTATGAATGGCTTAAAACAATTATATATATATATATATATATAATGTTTATTACATTATTTAGATTTATTATTTCGTGCATATGTGATAGTATAGTTTATCAAATTGTATATTTATAATAATTTAATTGAAAATTTAATTGCTTAATACCATTATATATAATATATATATGTGATTATATGATAATACATTTTATTAAATTATATAATATAAAAAATTATATATATATATATATATAAAACACACATGGTTATGTGATCATATATTTTATTAAATTATATTATATAATAATTGTATATTTATAATAGTTTTATTAAAAATAAATGTTTAATTTTTTGTATACTTATAATAGTTTGCTTTAGTAATAATACATTTTTAACAAATTAAACAAATTATTTGCTTAATAACATTGTATATTATAGAATATTAATTATATATTTATTAATAATAATTATATATTTATAATGGTTTCATTAATAATACTTTTTTAATAAATAAAAAAATATATAAATTGCTTAATACAATATGTTGTGTATATATATATATATGATAAGTGATATTATATTTATATATATATATATATATAATATTTGAATCTTACATTTTTACAATAATAATAAATATTTTTTATAATACTTTACTGTTTTAAATATATTAATGAATACAACAAATATACAAATAAAAATAAATATATATTTGTACCTTGATCACCGTCATTCCAGCCCGAATCTAACCTGTGAAATTAAAATCAAATATTAATACCACATCTCACAATCAAATCCAACTACATCTGTGTGTCTCACCAGCGATGATTATTAAATATTGTATGTACCTTGGCACATTCACTGAGTCCTCATCAAGTGTGTTTGAACGATTCAAATTCATAATTTTTGCTCCCCTCCTTCAAGATGAAAGACATTGGGCAAAGACAAGCTTATGTAAGATATTCATTTGGAAATGGATATCTTCTGCCCCTCTCACTAACAAAAAAACATGACATGGTGCAGTGGTATAATTCAAAGTACCATGGCATTATCGTGCCATTGTAGCGTACTTCTGTTGCAGATGGGCATTAATTAAGCACATGGAATCATGAGAAGGGTAACTTTGCTTAGTAAGCTTAGAAAAAGTACAAGGCATAATAGTGTTGGCATGAAAACAAACAAAGCCTTGGCTGTTAAGGTCCACAAAGTGCTCAGTTTGAGATGTACCTGCACAAGCCTGGCTTTGTGGGAGTCCCAGGATCGCTAGTTTGCACGTGCGTGTCGCTATCCGTGTTTGCGCTTTCCGTTTGGCCTTCAGCATGCGTCTGGTGAACCCTGCGAGAGCATGATGGGATGGACAGACAACAGAGAGGACGATGACCCTGTGTTTACATGCCGTTGGGGGGCGGGGAAACTCATTGTTTGTGAGATGTGTATAATTTACTGTAACAGAACAAGCCCTACAATGAGGTCTGACAGATGGGATGTGTTTTTTCAGCGATCTGCTGTGTGTCAGGCAGGGGGAGGGTGAGGGTAAACATGGATAAATGAGTTTTTAATAGCAGGGGCCTTTATGAGGGACTGTCCTGTGCTGGATGGACTCACATTTGAGGAACACACAGATTTGTGAGCTCACAGCAGACTTTGGCACAAAAATGTCGCTGTCTCTCACTCTCTCTGTCTCACCATCAGACGTGCATGCAAATACACAGACTAAAAGACTTCCCCTGAGGGAATAGACTAGAGCTGAAGAGCAAATTTCTGTTTTTTTTTTTTTTTTTAACAGGAAGGAACGCATTTAGTTCAGTCTAGTGTTACACATTTACACAAGCTGCTCTATATATGTCTGTATTTGGGACACATACCATATACTAAAACGTTCTGAAATGCATGTCACTTTAACTTTTTATCCAAATTGTTATCCTAATATTATGTATGCATGTATGTATTTATTTACAAATTACAATATTTACAATATACTTTTAGATAACAATGAATAAATTGTTGTGCTAATAATATTGTACTTATAAAATACATAGTATAAAATGGATAAAATAATAATAAAATATATTTTAATATTTAACCAATTTTAAACAATGTATTATAATTATTAATTTGTATATTTATAACAGTTAATTTTATTAGTATTTTATATATATATATATATATATATATATATATATATATATATATATATATATATATATGCTAATTCAGCTTACACAAACTATGCTAATATATATTTATATACAAAATGCATAATGTAAAAAAAATATTGAATCAAATATTTGTATATATTTAAATAATTTAATATTTTATAATTAATTATTATAATTATAATAATTATTTATAATTAATTTGACTCTTTATTTATATTTATAGATTTATTGTAGTAATATTAACTTTATTCCTAATAAAATAGATATAAAATAGATATAGCAAACTATATTTTAATATTTAAAACAATAAATTATAGTTATGAATTTGTATAATAGTTATTATATTAATATTAACACATTTAAAATATAATATCAAATAACCTAAATTATATAATGCCAGTTCAACTTTTACTCAAATGATGCTAATATATTTCATATACAAAATGCATAATATAAAAAACAGATATAATAAGCATTTTAATAAATTATATTTAAATGTTTAAATAATTTAATATAATCTATAATATAAAATAGATATAATGAAATGTATTATAATTCATAATTTGTATATTTATAGTAGTTTATTGTTCAACTTTAACTCAAATTATATTATATGTACAAAATACATAATATAAAAATAGATATAATAAAAATGATAATATATTATATTTTAATGTTTAATACAATGATTATTTTGATTCTAAATGTATATTTACGTATAATATATGTATAATAGATGTAATATAAAATAATCATAATAAATATTTAAATAATTTAAAACAATGTATAATATTCATATTTAAGTTTATTGTATTAATATTAACACATTTTAAAGATAATATAAAATATAATATAAATAAAATAATGCTAGTTAAACTTTCACTCAAATAATGCACAATATAAAAAGATACAATAAAATATTTTAATATATGTTTAAATAATTTAAAATACTTTATTATAATAATTATTTTGATTATACATTTGTATTTATAATTTTATTGTTATATTAACTTGATTTCTAAAAAAAAAAAAAATACTATACATGTATATTAAAATATTTGTACAATTTTGTCATGACATTTATTAAATTAGAAAAGAATCCAAAAAATAATGTTTTTTTTTTTCTAGTGGTTTTAGATGTTTAAACCTTATTATATACTGTATTACTGTAAATTAATATTGTATTAATTATATTATATTAATATTTTGGATTCATACTAAACCTAAATGTCTTTTTGGCAAAACTGACAAGAAATGCATACAAATTAAGACATTTTTTAGTTCCTCAATGAGGGCTTTGGGCATGTTTGCAGTTTTTTTTTTTCTGGGGACATTCTCAGAAATTTCATGGCCACAAGCGAAGCTAAACCTGCCTACGCACGTACTCTGCAAGACAACGGTGTTAAAATGATCTGCCAAAGTAAAAAAGTGACATAAAATTGCATCTGGAGGCTGTGCAAAAGCTGTTTGCCGCCCTAACAACACGAGCTGATACAGTTTAACCACACATTTTTGTCATCTGAAGTGACTCGTTTCAATCTACCTGCGCAGTGGAGAAGGCCCAGCAGAGCAGGCTGGAAAAGCAAACTGGTCTGTGCTGTTGGAACATCCCCCAACAGTTTCCATCGCCCCCGGCATTCCGGGCGACGTGCCCACCGTCTCCTTGGTGACCAGCTCCGGGTCCAAGATGAAAAGCTCATCCTGAGAGATCTCCGTCACATAGTTTAGATGCTCCTGCAGAGATATGCAATGCTGTAGGTTAAAACGGCACACTGTGACATGTAACACAGATGTAAAACGTCAAAGTTGCCTTTTGTAGGTACCTGACCACGGTCTATTCTGTAGAAACGGTCTGCTGTAGTAGCTGTAAACAACCCAAAAATGTGATTATGGGGTTACCAAACAACACGCTTGAAAGTTTTGAAAACGTCAAGAGCGATGAATCTCACAAAAACAATTCAACGTGGAAAGCCTAAGTTGAGTATATATAATTACAGCACTATGTTATTTTTTCTAAATAAACTTGAAATGCTCTACTTACAGTCCAGGAAGCACCATTTTGGTGAAAGCTTTGGCATGTGCAGTGTGTCTGTATTCACACCATCCCCCTCCTAAAGAGAGAGAGACAGAGAGAGGAAAAAATACAGTGAGAAAGTGCAAGTGAAAAATGGCTCCTGTCCAAAACGGCCTCACTGTGTGAGTTCAATTAGTCACAATGTGTTTTTCTGACTGTAATTGAACAGGAAGTCAACGTGCAAAGGCTGTCACATGCTCAATATCACATGCTTGGCATGAATAGTGGTAATTATAGTGGAAAGTGACTCTTCAAAGTAAAATACATCATTTGTGTTTCAGAGAGGTGTTAATGTCACCACAGGAAACTGATTTCGAGCTAAATTAAATGAAACTTTGCTTTTATTTGCAAGAAGTAGCATTAACAGAGAAGTATTCTTATTTAGCCAAGAACGACTTAGTAAAAGTCATCTTTGCAACTCATTTTAGTATCTAAGCAAGCACTCATGCCAAATGGGCTGAGTTGAAAATAAAAGGTCTTGATGATGTCATTTGAAAGGGAACGTTGTTTTAGAGGTGGAGCATGTTATTGTATTTTGATGAATTATCACAAAGACAAACCTATTTGGGAATAACATGCACAGATGAATCGGTCTCAATTAAGACCATTTATTAAAGCTTCATAAAATAGCGGTTGAGCCACTGATGTCACATGGTCTGTTTTATCGATGTCCTTACAACCTTTCTGAGTCGTGAACGTGTCAGTTGTGTTGCTGTCTATGCAGGGTCAGAAAGCTTTCGGATTTCATCAAAAATATCTCAGAAGATGAACAAAGGTCTTACAGGTTTGGGACGACAAGAGGGTAAGTAATGATTGAACTTTCATTTTTTGAGTGAACTATCCTTTTAAGAAGATCAACTGTAATTTTTTCAAGCCAGATTTGACAGTTCAGACCCTCCCCTTAACCTTTGAAAACGAGGAAGGAGGTTGTAGGCAAATCGGCCTGTTGGCACATTTCTAACCAGCATTCAACAAGCTGAAAAGCACCTCATGTAGCTTCTCGATATGCAGCCGACACGTCTCCAAATCACTGTTCCCGGGAACTGTAATTATCCCCATAGGAATTGCTGAGAAGGTGAAAGAAACGAGAAAACACAGGTTAGGATCAGTTTAAATCAGGTCGTATTTGAAAGTCTATGCTTTGCTGGGAGTGCGTGAGTAGGTTCTCAGAGCTGTGAAAAAGAGAGAGGACGTGGAGAAGAGATACTCACAGGCCTCCCTGAGCTGCTCCTTATCATAATGAAGTGCTTCGTAATCACGCATGCTGATACGATTCACCTGGATCTGCACTTTCTCTGTGATGGGCTGCTGACTACATCCGTAGGGAGAAAAAAACAGTCAGATTTCCTCTGGGATTGAATGCGTATAGATAGATAGATAGATAGATAGAGAGAGAGACAGATAGACAGACAGACAGAGGGATGATGGACAGACAGACAGATTGATGGACCGATGGATGGACGGACAGACAGATGGATGAATAGATATATTGATGACAGAATAACAGAGAGACAAATAAAAGGTTGGATGGACGGAGATAGATAGACGGATAGATAAATAGAGATTATGGACAGACAGCTAGATGGATGGATGGATCGAGGGATGAATAGACAGATTATAGAAAACAGATTTAGATAGTTGGATGGAAAGACAGACAGATGAATGGGCAGACAGATGGATGAATAGATAGATCGATGACAGAATAACAGAGAGACAGACAAATATAAGGTTGGATGGACAGAGATAGATAGACGGATAGATAAATAGACAGAGATTATGGACAGACAGCTAGATGGATGGATGGATCGAGGGATGAATAGACAGATGGTGGAAAACCGACAGATTTAGATAGTTGGACGGAAAGAGATGAATAGACAGAAAGACAAACAGATGGATAGATAGACAGAAATATGGATGGACGGACAGACGGATGAATGGATCGATGACAGAATAACAGAGAGACAGACAAATATAAGGTTGGATGGACAGAGATAGACAGCTAGATGGATCGATGGATTGAGGGATGAATAGACAGATGGTAGAAAACAGACAGATTTAGATAGTTGGATAGAAAGACAGACAGATGGATGGACAGACAGATGGATGAATATATAGATCGATTATAGAATAACAGAGAGACAGACAAATATAAGGTTGGATGGACAGAGATAGACAGATAGACAGAGATGATTGACAGAAAGACAGATGGATGGATGGATCGAGGGATGAATAGACAGATGGTAGAAAACAGACAGATTTAGATAGTTGGACGGAAAGACAGATGAATAGACAGATAGATTGATGGACGGATGGATGGATGGACAGACAGACGGATGAATAGATTGATGACAGAACAACAGAGAGACAAAGAGATGGATGGACAGACAGAAGGATGGACGAATGGACAAAAAGATGGACAAACGGATGGATAGATATCTATCAGATAGATAGATAGAATGATAGAGAGATGGATGGACAGACGGACGGATGGACAAATGATGGATAGATTAGACAGACAGTCAGACAGTTACTGACTCATACAGTTGTGGTAGAGATATTCTTCTCTTGGTCTTCTGCAGCATGTTGGCCTGGTTCCTGAGGGTGATGCGTATGACGGATGGAGCCAGTCTGCAGGGTTCCCCATCCACCTGCACAGGGATGGGCTTAAAGGTTGTCAGCGTCACCTCCTGACACTGATGAAGCCTCTCGCCATGTCCTCCAACCTGCAGCGTCGCCTGTAGAAAGAAAGCAGCAACATTTGGATGGATTCAAGGGTAAGTGTAGAACAAATCCAGGAAGAAACCCTAGCCAAAACTCACCAGAGAGGTCATGGTGAAGCCAATGACCTCAATGAGCCCGTCATCATGTTTCTGTGGCCCAAAGTCATTGTGCTCACTTGGGTTCCCCCATGGCATCGTACCAGCACAATATCTACAGAACATAATGCCCAGCTCAGTCAGGATAATCTCATTTTAATGAACTCTAGACTACTTTCTCATGTCTAGATTATACTTCATCCTGGAATAAACAGAATTTGGAACATCGAATCTCTTTTTATAATGAGGTTTTCAGTCCAAGTTTCCTGGTCTGATGACATGAAATTTGATGTCACTAGTTTCTTTTTTCTCCTAAATTTCAGTATAGAAAAAAATAAAGAGGATCTACTGTATATCAAATAGCGCATAAATTAACACAAGGATGTTCATAGGTTCTCTTATACAGTAGTTACGTAAGACATTTGGTTTGCATAGTTCCGTTTCAGGTAACTTTACCTGGGGATGTTGAGGAACAGGAGGCATTGCAGTTTCATATCCTGTACTTTACTAGTTAGATCAGTACCATCACACTGCACAGGAAATAAGAAAAAGCATACGAGAGAGCATTGCTTTTTTTCCAGTTTCAAAAACTTTGGCTCATATTATATATTTATATATACACAACTCAACCTACCACAACCCTGATGTGTTTAGACAAGTCTTTGGAGCTGCCCATCAGGAAGTCTGAGAAGGCTGTCTGCATAGGAGCACATGTATTTGAGCACATATTTTACAAAGAATACACTGAAATATCTAACGTTATTGGAACACACACTAACCCCTGCATAAAACATCTTATTGCGAAGTCGACTGTTGAACCGTTCTGGTTTAGCCTCTGAGGAAACAAAACAACATCTTAGAAATTTGAATCCTGTCACAAACCACAGATTTTACAGTATGCAAACTTCCATTTCATAAGCCAAATTCAAATTACACGAGTGAGTGAGCACACCTCGGGATTCGTGAAACTCCAAGGTCACATGTGCATCAAATCCAAGGCTGAAGTAATTGTTGAAGACGTCAATGGGAAGCTGAAATAGACACGGATGGTCATTAGCTCGCCGTTACCGTTCATTTCAACACAAAAGAGTTTATAAAAACTCTTTACACCCTCATTCATGCTTGAGTTGTTGGGAAGCAAGAAGGATGCTCTTTAGCTAAAGTCTACCGCCCTCTACTGGTGTTAGCTGACCTTGTCCGTCTGGTGTTCGTCTCTCTCCTCCTCGCTAGCTTCTAAATTGGGTTCCACGCTCAGGTTCCATCTGTCCAGCTGGACGATGTTGCCATCTTCTACATGGGATAAGATCTTGGACACTGGTTCATCTGTATAACCCTGGAAGTCCACAAATACACAGAAAACAATGAAGAACTCAGACAGTGGGGCCATTTTCTCTTGTTTTGGCACTAGAAACCACTTTTACATAGAAAATGTGACTTCTTGCAAAACAAAACAAAACTTGTGGTTATTTTAAAATACAGGAGGCCTAGATGTTTATGAGAACATTACAACCAGGAGTATTCAGGTTTGTACCCCGCCCCAGTTGAGAGTCCTGGCCAGGTCGTTTCCTGTCCCGAGGGGAAGCACAGCCACGGCGGGTTGAGGGTTCAACTGGAGCTCATCCAGCACTGAGAGAATCCAGCCAACCTGTCCAAACAGCATATAAACACATGATGGACCCCATGAGCAACAGATGAATCAATTAGGCAATATCTGAGATATTGACTTGGATCAGTCAGAGTGTGATGCCTAATGCTTTTAAATTTCACTTTGAGTCGAATCAGTTTCTAGTACCTGTCAAGCATGTCAAGCACATTGCATCGTTGGAAAATTTGCATAATGTGCACATACTGAAACCGTATAAGCAGAAATGATATTACCCACTGTCCGGTTTCATCTAGATAAGGGCACAGAAATTTGACTAACCGTTCCGTCTCCGCCACAAACGAGAATACGTAGGTTGGGCACTTTGCTGTACATTTCTAACCTTGAAAAGATGAAGAGAAAGTGTAAGAGAACACGCTCCAAGAGAAGAAAGAAAGAAAGTATGATCTATCACCTCTTACCCCTCTCTCGGACCTCCCTGAGTGAGGTCGAACACTTGCCGGGGGTTCAGGTACCACATGAAAGAGCGGATGATTTTTGTTCCCTTTATAGAAAAGAAGAAGAAGTGCTATTATGGCTGTAAAATAACGTCTCTATGCACTAGGAACGTTGAGTGTCGGTTCTGACCTGGTTTCCGCCACTCTTCGGATTGACAAAGACCAGCAGAGGCTTCATGAGCTGAGAAGGAATCGGTCTTACCACAAAGTGCTTCCATTTGCCATCCTGGGGAGAATAAAAAATTTAAACCTCGTCGTATAAGCATATCACTTTCATTCACAAAAGTTCAAAGGTTTAGAAGTGTTCGCTACCTCGGTGGTTTTCTTGCAGGGTTTGGCCTTCAGAGATGTTTTCTTCTTTCGTTTACTGCTCTTCAGCGATGCCTGTACAATAGGTATAGTTTATACAGGTTTATAGGCATCTTTAGACATACTCATTGTAGTGTTTACATTTGAGGTCAAAATGAGGGACTAATATGCAACTGCTACAGAAGGTTCAGATGCTCTCTGATGCCTCAGAAGGAAAACAATGCATTAAGAACCTAGGGGTGTAAACTTTTGAACAGAATGAGGATGTGTACATTTTTCTTATTTTGCCTAAATATCATATTTTTTTCATTTGGTACTGTCTTTCAGAAGCTACAGAAGATACTTGCATGTTTCCCAAAAGACAAAATAAGGTAAATTTACCCTGATCTTCAAATTCAAAAAGTTGGCTCTCAAAGCATTGTCTTTAAACCTTTTGTAATAGTTGCATATGAGTCCCTCAGTTGTCCTCAGTGAAAATCTCAAAATCATACAGTCATTGAAGGATTTTTTTTGAAGAACAGCAGTTTAACTGTTCAGGACAAACAGGGGACTCATGAACAACTATCACAATTAGATCATTCAGGTAACAACACAGTATTAAGTATCAAGCGTTTGTAAACTTTTGAACAGGGTCATTTTTATCTAACTATTAGCTTTTGTGGACTGTATGGAAATGTCTTTTATGTGAAATATTGTATTCAGGTCAGTATTAATAAAAAATAACATGCATTTTGTTTGAGCTCTCTTATTTTGGTAAAATAATTAACTTTTGGCAGATTCTGCAAGGTGTATGTAAGCTTTTGACCTCAACTGTATATAACTTATAAAAATTATTGTTTAATGTCTATTTGTGACTGTGGACCACAAAATCAGTCGTAAGTGTCCTTTTTTTAAAAACTTGACCTTTATACATAAACTTAAAGATGAATAAATAGGCTTTCCATTAATGTATGGTTTGTTAGGATAGAACTATATTTAGCCGAGATACGACTATTTGAAAATCCAGACTCTGAGGGTGCAAAAAATCTAAATATTGAGAAAACTGCCTTTAAAGTTGTCCAAATTAAGTTCTTAGCACTGCATATTACTAATCAAAAATTATGTTTTTATATATTTATGTTAGGAAATTTACTAAATATCTTCATGAAACATGATCTTTACTTAATATCTCAATGATTTTAGGCATAAAAGAAAAATCTATAATTTTGACCAACACAAGTGTATTTATGGCTATTGCTACAAATATACCTCTGTGACTTAAGACTGGTTTTGTGGTCCAGGGTCACATTTTTTTTTTTTTTAAAGATTTATTTTTGGCTTTTTTTATTATTATAGGACAGATCAGGAAGGACAGGAAGCGAGGTGGAGAGAGAGAAGGGGGTAGGGTCGGGAAAGGTCCTCGAGCCGGGAATCGAACTCGGGACGCCCGTTGCGCAACGGCGCTGCATGTCGGCGCACTGCCCACAAGGCTATCGGCGCCGACGTCCCGGGTCACATTTGATTAAAAAAACCCAATAAATGTAATAATATAAACCCTGTTTTCTTCAGGTCAGATGGTACCTGCTGTCTGCGGACTCTGATGATCCAGGTTGGAGGGATGATCACAGCCGCATGAGCTCCGAGGGAACACGTCTCATCGATTTTCTGCAGCATGAAGCAGGTCACCTTGTTGTGAAACTGTAAGACACATAGTAAGTGCATTGATATATATATATATTTTTTCATACATTTGCCAACATTTTTGAGTGCCACTCCCACTCAAACGTTTAGATTTTTTTTATGATTTTGAATGAAGTTGATCATTTATTTGATAAAAAATATAGTAAACACGGTAAGGGTTTGAAATATTACTACAGTTTAAAATAGCTGTTTTCTATTTTAATATATTTTAAAATTTAGTTTATTTCAGAGATATTACAGCAGTCATTATCTTAAATGTCACATTAAAAAACATTCTAATATGCAGTTTAAAAAACAATTATCAGTGTTGAATAGAGCTTGATATTTAATATTTTTGTGAAGACCGTGATGCAGCTTTTCGAAGTTTTTACTGTCACTTTTGATCAATTTTAGGCACCCTTGCTGAATACAAACATTCTTTTTTTAAACTTTCTGACCACAAACATTTGAACGACAACCATTTTAAAAAACTCATTTCAGAGACATTCATTACTTACTGCTTGCTTACACCATGAGCAGCTGATGGCCACAATATCTTTACTGTGGAAGGAGAATTTCTGCTGGAAACCCTGAGGAAAAAAAAGTGAAATTAGGCCATAAATACTTTGATGATTACATGTTCCATATTTTATGAGTCTTACACTGACCTTTCCACATTGCCGGCATTTTCCATCTTGCCGTCTCCTATGGACCCAGTGATGTCTCATGTTTGGAGTCTGAAACACAACTCAGCTCAGTTATTTTACAAACCTAAATGATAAAGCTCATTTTAAGGGACAAAAAGCCTTACCTCTCGGACATTTCTCATCCCTGGATCTTTAAATGATTGCTTACACCTAAAGTTAATCTATAGGGAACAGTAAATTTAATTTGTTGTGATCTAGTTCAATACATTGTTATTTGAAATTATTTTTAGCTACAACAATCATCTTACCTTCTCCAGCTGATCCATGCATACAGTGTGAACAGCTATTTTGCAGGATGCACATTTGTGGCGTGAAAGAGATTTTTGCTGAGAAAAAATTAAACCACAGTTGGCATCTTGAATCTGTGTATAACATCTGACCAGTAGAGGGAGCTCTCATGCAGGGATTTTTACAAAAAGAGGCATGCTACTATATAAACTACTGTTGATTGTTTTAAGAATAACAATATGGATCATTTACCAGTGACTTTGCAAAGCAATACGTCTCTCCAACGTAACAGAAATCTCCAGACGGACTGGTCTCAAACCACACGTGTTGACCAAACTGCGCATTTTCCTGTGGAAGACAATTAGCTAGTAAGTTGAACAGAAGTTACAGATGATTACTAATGAATTACTGTCATGAGATGAGATGGGAGTGTCAGCTGCCACCCAGATAAATGAGAATGCTAACCACTGGAATCCTAACTTGTTTGTCAAAATACAAATGAGTAACTTACAGTCCAATCCACGGTGCTGCAGATCTCTTTGTTTGGTTCACATTTGGCGGGTATTATGGCGCCGGATTGGGCAGCGTTGTCCTGCACACCAGCCTTGGCGATGGCTTTCCTGACAGAATCAATGACAGTGACGTTAACCAGACTAAAAAGACTGTCTGTGTCCATCATATCCTAAATCAATTAGAACACTGCTCAAAAGCAATAAAATTAGGAACAGTTTTCCTTGAGAGGATGGGATCTTATTTTAAACAGCTTTCCACCAGGAATGCCTTGGAGGTCTCTTTAAATTGTATCTGTTTAATTCCATATCAATCAATAAAGCTATTTTCACCAGCCACCCACACAGAATTACAGAGCATGGCTTGGAAATCTATAGGTTTTTCTGTTTTTAATCTGCTTTCTGCACTACCACATTACACTGTGGATACTTAATGTTTAGCCTAGGTTATTTAGCTCACTAAATTTGCAAGATGCACTAGTGAATTTTATACTAAACAAAATAAAAAAACACTAGTCTTTAATGTAACTTTATTGGGCACATCAATGTTTATGCTAAATGCTAACATAATGTGCAAGTGAATAATAATGTGCAGATGTGGCCTCTTCTGGAACCCTGATGTAAGTATGAAGTTTATGCAATGAACACAGGAAATGCATTTCTAAAGACATATATTACCTTTAGTTTTGGGTGGGGTTTTTGTAATCCTTTTGTAATCAAAACCTTGCTCACCCTGACCTTTGTGTCCTAATCCCTACAGAGTGAATCAGTGAAGCTTAGCAACCTGTTGATGAGAAGCCCACTGGGTGATCAGTAACGTTGATGAGTCACATTACCTCGCTATGGTAGCAGCTGCGCTAATGAGCGAGCGCCATGGAGCTCGTATCCACGGGATGGAGAATGAGAAGGTCAATGCAATGAAAAGCTGCATTGCGACTGCCTGCTCTCGCATTCAATCTAAATGTTTAAATGCTTGAGAAACTACTAAAGATATTGACTTGAACGTGCTGACTTCGTAAGCGGAGATTCACATGTACAATCTGAACTATTTAGAGACAGCATTCATCTTTAATAAGAGTGTGAAAACAAAGTTGAGCAGAGGTCAGCTTCATGCAATTGTGCAAAGACGTGATGCAGCAACTTGGTGACCTCCAGCGATATAGTTGCCGTCATTGTGAATACACTTTTAATGTTACAAGCCTAAAGAAACTGACTTTAGGCACCCCTGACCAAAGCAAACTCCTGATCAAGGGTTTGAGGAAATCCACCCCAGAGATTAGCTTAAGCCCTGATCACCTACCTATAATTTTTCAAGTAACTCTGAAGTCCTTGCTTAACTTACTCAGATGTCTTTGATCAGGGTTAAAGCTCTAAAGGGCAGATTTAAGGAAACTTGGCCTAGGTCAGGGGTAGGCAAGTTTGGTCTTAGAGAGCCGCTGTCCTGCAGATTTTAGCTCCAACCCTAATCAAACACACCTGAACAAGCTAATTAATGTCTTTAATTACTAAGGCTATAAGCAGGTGAGGTTTTTTTTCAGGGTTGGAGCTAAACTCTGCAGGACAGCAGCTCTCTTGGATCGAACTTGGCTACCCATGGTCTAGGTCGTAATTAGTTTCTTTGGCTGCATTCGAAAGCTGAAAACTGTCACTGGGGTAGTACCCTTTCAAAGCGTACTAATGTGTACGCTTTAGCTCAGGGGTGCCCAAACTTGGTCCTGGAGGGCTGGTGTCCTGCAGCATTTAGCTCCAACCCCAATTAGACAAACTGAACCAGCTAATCAAGCTCTTATTAGGCATCCTAGAAACTTCCAGGCAGGTGTGTTGAGGCAAGTTGGAGTTAAACTCTGTCCCTCCACCATCCATCCAGGACCAAGTTTGAGCACCCCTGCTTTAGGTACGTTTAGAAATGTCTTTTTGTGTGTGTGTGTTGTTATGGTATGATGTACCTTCCCCATTGATATCTTTTTTCTGAGAGTGTACTGAGGTTTGAAGGCAACAACGCTACGAAATTCTACTATAGTCACATTCTGTCATTCTGTAGATCATTAAACCTTTATTCTGCCTCAGAAGTCAGTCTACAGTCAGTTTTGGGAGGTACCTTAGAACGGAAATGCTGCCTGCAAGTCATTGACTGATAGGTCAGCAAGGCAAGTCAGCTGCCTAAGCTTTATGACACAGCCTTTGTATTGCTGTTGTTGCATTTTATGAAACCCTACATCTAATTTGCGAGCAGAAAAAGTATTACATACGACAAGAATCCACTCCAAGACTCCAGGCTGGGATCGTAATAAGCTCCCAGGAGAGGATTGAGTGGCGCATGACCCCTGTAGCAGGTAGAGCTTCTTCGGTTTGGAAGTGGCAGGCCTCTTCCTGGCCAGGGACTTCCTGCTTTCGAGATGGTGGAGACCCGTCGGCGACGCCTCCTCTGGCTGCTGCGGCAGTAGCGGACGTGCGGGCCCGGCTCCGCGTGGCCATAATGTGACGAGTTCCTCCGGAGGCAGCGGGGAACTCGGATCAGCGGGTGGGCCTGGACACGCTCTGCCACCACAGCCAGAGGAAGGCACTCCTGCTGGCACAAGACAGCGGACTCTTTGATCTCCCAGTCTGACAAATCTGCCTCCTCTAGGCACTCCTCGTGCAGCCCCGAGTGACGACTCTCATCCGAGTGGCCGCTGGAGTCTTCGCTGTCACTATCACTGTCACCTTCTGAGAGAAGCACATCCGTGTGACTCCTAAACTTTGTGCTGCCTCCCTTGAGTTCCACCTGCCCTGGTAACGGACTTCGGCTCTCCTCATCCTCTTCCTCCTCTTCTGTCATCTGAATCAAGCTGGCCAGCAGCATGGATGGACCTAGGAGGTGTGTGTCTATATTGCGGAGCTTGCCCACCTTCTTCCGGCGTACAGCAAAGCGAGGATTGGCCTTCGGGGTGGTGGTGCTGGAACGCCGTCTACCACTGCTTTTCTGAACCGGTTGGCTGCAAGTGATTCGAGGCAAAGCCTGAAGTTGGACACTGGATCGGCGTCGCTGGCTCAGTGCACTGGACGGAAGGCCTACGCTGGAGCGTCGACGGGCGCGGCTAGCTGGCACTGCAATGCTTGGCCTCCTGTGTCGACAGGCTTCAGGTACATGGCCGTCATGCATGGCTTCTCCTGCCTCCTTCCTCTTAAAATGACGTCGGAAAAAAGTGTCCATGGTGGCTGGAAGAATATAGTTCTTTTTCTAAAGTTTCCTGTGAGGCTGTTGATTGAAAATGTAGCCTGTCAGCAGAGATTAACCATTTCAGGACTAAGTTCTAAAACTGCTGAAAGCTTGTTACACTGACCTCCATTGACCAAGCTTTAAACCTAATCCTTAAAATGGAGATAATCTAAGTTGACTCAACACATGCCAATGCTTCCCACAGATTATCAAATTTCATGATCAACAACAGACTTCACAACTGTGATAAAAGACTAGTTTGAGATAGCACGATTAGCAGCTAGTGAATCTGGCCTACCAAGTTTGTCCTTTTGGTTAACTTTAAGTTAAAAACCGTCATGGGGACTCTAACCTCCACAACATACGGTATGCTGGCCCTTTCAGAAAGGACGACTAGACACGAGTTCATACTTGTCATTAACATTGCTATGAATGTGGAAAGCTAGCTCCGCCTGTCCTAGCACAGATTTTCCTGGGGTTTACGCCAGGACAATTTGCCTTCCAAATCGCGTTAATACTAGTAAAGCCAGTTGACTACAAAGGTGCACTGTGAGTCCACAGTGATGACATCATGTCATAATGACGTGAAAGGCACTCAAGGAAATGAAGCTCTGCTCAGCTCATGAACGTCCTGATTATCACACGGGGATGTCCAGGGCAGATTATAAGGGCTTTCTGACCCTTCAGTAGTGACTGCCTGTACTAATTATAGCAATGTAACTAGTCTATCTCATTTAGAGACGGATATGACCTAGACACGACTGTCAGGGTATAGAATGATACTTACTGGTGCAGAGTATTTTGTTATACTACCATGTTAAACATGCCGCTGTACTATATTAGGAGTACAAACAAGTTAAAAAAAAGTAATTTGCGCTAAAAATAATTTGTGTCCGCACTATACACTTCTCTGTAGAAAAACAACTGTTCTTGCTCTCCAGGCAGAATAAGGAAGTAACACTCAACCAAGACTAATTACTGTCAGGGTAATTTTTAGCAGTGGTATGTAATTAGTGAAGTGGGTTCATTTAGTACCAAAATATGCACTTAAACCCAGAGTACGAGTTTGATTAGCTCCATCTAAACCTAGACGGCAATAAAAAAGATAGATAATAATACCACATGATTGTTCAACGCTGATTACATGAAGATTAGCGGTTCTGTTTGTTTACCCTGCTACCGATTTAACTGTAAAGCACAGCCTTAGGCTGTTGTAAGTAATTTTGACCTATATTAAAATTTGTTATTAATATTTTTATTTTATATTTAGACATCGCAGTGTATAAATGTTGCAGTATATAATGATTATATATTAAATATAATTTAAAATGACAAAATACAGCTGAGGTTTCTGAGGTTATCGCAATATATATATGTTGCAATACACAAAAGAAATAATATTTTTCAATATAATTAGGAAATTGCACAACTCAGCTACACGTTTGTTTATGTCTGCTACATTTAAACAGATTAACATCAGTTACACAAAGCTTCACGCATGTAAAAAGATAAATATTCATAATAGTACTTATTATAAGAACAACAACTGGTCCAAACTCATTGCTAAATGTCCAGATACAGTACAAACACGTACAAAACCACCTTAAACGCTTCATTCCAAGCCCTAACTCTGCATTTCTGTCCAGTTAATAGTCAAAATACAGCAACAACAGCAACAAAAATATATTATACGACCTGAGAGTTTAGCTCCCCGTTTTCTTCCCTGACCGTCTCCTCACAGTGAACTGACAGAGAAAGTCCAAGAGATGAACAGGTGAGGCAGCCTCCCTCCACACGCACACGCACACACACAGCACAGTGATGAACTACACACAACTCAAGCCTACAGGAAGAGAAGCCCCACATCCACCCACAAACAACACAGCTCACTGGGAAGCAGCAGCACACATCACAGAGGAAAAAGCCATCGACTAGGCAGGAGGTAACCGGTAGGAGGGAATGCAGAGTGCATCGAAGCCTCCGGTTTAAAATAATGACCAATTATCAGCTTAACGCTGGGAGTTTGTGCAAGACGTACGCGTCTACACTTCCTAGACTCCTAGATCATGTTCCTGGATCTAACACCAGGAGCACAATTAATGGTTTTATGATAATAATCTCATTGTGAACATTGTGCAAAGGTGCTTCTGCTTTTGAACAGACCGTTATGCATATTGCTTAAGAAAAAGAGGACATAACACAAATTTTGGCGCGACATGCAACACCCACAGCTGTGAAGATGATTTGTGTGGTTCAACCCACGAGAGCAGCATCAGGTTTCAACAGCGTGTAGGTTTTTTAACCATTGTAAAGCTAATCATAAAGATGATGGCTTTAGTGAGGACACCTTGTGTCTATTCACGTCCACTAATAGGACGATGCCACTCCACCCCAAAAGCACAATGAGTGTCATTTCCATTTCAAGGCCCTCGTGCTGTTGCATTATGGATCAGTGCAAGAAAACACGGGTGAGGGGTGAATGCGCTTGAATATCAATTTGCCAACCTATAACGAACATCGCAGCTCTATTGCGCCAGGGGTTCGAGCTTTAGATATTGAGCTTCAATATGAGCCACTTGATCGTGCCCCTTGTTCTTTGGGGCGCTTCTGTGCGTGACGGATGTGCACAGGGCTGGCGACTCTGTGTGGAAGTAATTACTGTCTTTTAAGTGATGGGGCAGAGAGATCTGCTGGCTGTTACCATGGAGTGGGACATCATGGCAACCAAACCTGCTTAGCTGTCCCTTAGTCATCGGGAACTTTGCTTGATATAGAAACATACCCCAGCTATATATATATATATATATATATATATATCATGTACTAATTTGTCTTTTAATTGACACACTTTCAAATGCTACACTTTAGGTACTAATGTGTTCCTGTCACTGTTCAAGTGACAATACCCATTTTTCTGACAGTGTAACAAACTGCGGTTTGTCAGCAACACTTTTTTACACATAAATGGTTACATCAAGTTTGTATTCATAATCTATTATCTAAATTTTCTAGACCACAAATTCATCTAAAGTGAGTGTACACTGCCATTAAAAAATTTGGGGTCAGTAACTTTTTTGTTCTTTATTTTTAATTTTTGACGTCGGTTTAAAAAAAAAAAAGAAAAACTAAAAAGGCAATTATCTCCAAGTTTACATCTTGCAATTCTGACTTTTATAACTGTGAGTTATAAAGTCAGAATTGTGAGATATAAAGTCAGAATTGCGGGATATAATCTAACAATTGCAAGAAATATTTTATATTTTAATATTTTTTTCTCACAAATATGAATTCACATCTCACAATTCTGAGATGTAAACTTGCAGTTATAAGTTATAAAGTCCAATTCTGAGGAGAAAAAATAACTGATATGTTCACAGAATTGCGAGTTTATATCTCACAATTCTGATTTAATAACTCGCAATTTTGAGTTTTTATTTCACAGTTCTGACTTTTTTCACAATTACAAGTTTTTATCACACAATACTGACTTTATTTCTCAGAACTGTGAGTTTATATCTCGCAATTCTGACTTTATAACTCGCAATTGCAACCTTTTATCTCACAATTCTGACTTTTTCTTGCAATTGCGAGTTTATATCTCGCAATTCTGATTTTATAACTCGCAACTGCAATGTTTTAGCTCACAATTCTGACGTTTTTCTCGCAATTGCGAGTTTTTATTAAGCAATATTGACTTTATAACTCATAATTGTGAGTTTATATATCACAATTCTGAGAAAAAAAAGTCAGAACTGTGAATTTGTATCACGCAATTATGGGGGGAAAAAAGCAATAACCATTTTTAAGAATATACTATTATAATAGAAAATGTTTCTTGACAACTAAATTAGATATTAGCATGATTTCTGAAGGATCATGTGACACAGAAGACTGGAGTCATGATGCTGAAAATTCAGCTTTGCATCACATGAATGAATTACATATTAAAAAATATATTAAAATAGACAACAGTTATTTTAAATATGTAATAATATTTCACAGTATTACTATTACTAACAGTGGGGAAAAAAAAAAAAAAAAACCTACTGTAAAAGTCTGTGTCTGTTACCAGCTCAAATCTATAACAATTAGGCTGCAGTTCACCACTTGTGTTATTATTAGAGATTTACATTTGGCAAATAAGAATAGAAAAACAAATTTAAATCAACAAAAAATCTAATTGGACTTATTTCCCTTCTTAATTCACATTCCTGATCTCATTACATCCAGTTCATCATTCATCCAGTGTGCATCATTTGTTACAATTCCCTCCTTTTTTCCCCCTGGATAAACGTCTCTTTGAACAAGTCTCTGATGTTGCAGGAAAGCTGAATGTTAGATTGAAGAGGAAAAGGATGGCAATGCCACCACCTGCTGGATAGGAAACACTGAGACCATCCATTAAAAAATTGCACTACATCTAAAGGTGTTGTATTCACATAAATACTTTTATATAGTTTTATAAAGGGATATTATAGAAATTGCTTTAAACTGAATACTGTTTAGCTGCCCAGATTAATCTATTTTACATTTACAAATATTTCACAAGACAACATTAACTGAATGTACACAAATTACCGTTTAAAAGAATGTAAAATTTTACAGTTTAAAAGAATATAGAATTTTTGCTAATTTAGTATTTATATCGCTTGTGGTTACATAACTAAGTAAATTATACATATTTTTATTTCTTATTCTTTAAAGATGATTCTGCTAGGGGTATGAAAACATGAGAACAGCTGTTTATACAAAAAAATATAAATGATCACACACACACACACACACACACACACACACACACACACACACACACAAAATGGATATTTTGGATATTGCAACATACAGAAACATTTTGTAAAATGCAAACATGTCAAGAACCATGCCATGCTACTGATGATCACAGGAAAATCCCTGATTTTGTCATATCTCTAGTTCCATTCCATCTTTGTTTTCCAAAACCGATCAGTTTCTATGCCTGTACTTGCGCCACCACAATGGCCAAACCACAGACACAACATCTCTCTCTCACCAGAGTGCTCTTCATGAGCAGGAAGACGGCATTTACTGAATAGGCATTTTACATGTGTTTGCATGGCGGCATTACAGTGGTTATTTTTAGAGCCTGTTACAAATTCCAGAGATTTGTAGAATTCTCCTCTGATGGCACTCATGCATCTAGAAGACATCTGTTTGACATCTGGAAGATTTTTTTTGCTCATCTGCAAAATGTCTATAAGATGTTTCCTATCAGATGTCAAATAGATGTCTATTAGATGTCTTTAAGATGTTTATGATTTAGAATCGATGTAAAACTGACATCTTACAGACATCTGTCAGATGTTTGTACAGAGCAGATGCTTTCCATATTAAGTGATCTGGAAAGCTGTCGGGTTGATTATGGGAAAAATATTGTAATAATAAGCTTGATATATGATTTAGAAATTTTAGAAGGCAACTCTCAATACCACAAAATCCTCAAACATTTAGCTATTCAATGAAAGTACCAGAGAAGGAAAGTAATCACTGTGAATTATATTCCTATTTAAGCTAGAAACGTCATTCAGTTGAGAACAGTAAGAGGTTTTCTCTTTTTTATTACAATAAGGACACAGGTAGGCTATATTACTTAGAGTAGGCTACTGTAACTTTTCTGCACGGATCAAATATATTGATATACATTCTATTTCCTCCCAACTGTTACGTCAAGACAAACTTATACGTAAATACAAGGCAAACAGCATTTTGACATATTTTTGTGTGTATTTGGCCGTTTAGGCGCGCACCCGAAGTCCAGTGTGTATTTTGCTCGTCCGTGTTTTCCTCAGTGTCGGCGCGCGAACGCAGAAAGCCGCCTGAGGAACAATGTAAGTACTCTTTCACAACTTAATACGCTTTTAATAACTCTTTTATTCTACAACAGTCACTTTAGATATATTTGACTGATTTAGACGTTAATTTGTGGCTTTAATTAAGTGTTGGAAGCGCACCGCTGTAAAGGAGAGGGACAGAATGCGGCACAAAAATTTATTTATCTTGTGTTTTTAAAATCATCGGAAGGCGAAATTGAAACTGAAAGTTCGATTAATCGCATGCACAGCCCTTCTGGCATTTCTCCAACAGCCTTAAGGCCTGTTCACACCAAGAACATTAACTTTAATTATAAAGAGAGTTTAAAAAAATCGTTCTAAATGAGAGTAGCAGAGTCCATAGCTACAATACCTGCCCAGAGGAACTACATTGTTGGAATCACTTCCAAAATGCTTCTTTCTAGCTGATGAATGACAAAAAACATATCACAATCCATCCTGTTTTAAAGAGCTTGAGGCAGATGACACAACTACTGCACAGACTTATAATAAACAGAACGTTATCGTGCGTTGGCGTGGGTGCTAATACAGTTATTGTTATAGTTATTGTTCTTGGTGTGAACAGGCCTTTATTATACTCCCGCCTCATACCACGCTGATACTGCAAAGAAATAAAAAATCCACACACACTCATTCACTTTCACACATATTCAGGCCTAGAGATCTCCATTAGCCCATCCTGAGACTCTGACCCTGATCCATACTTAGCACAGAACAAGACGTTAAAGATAGCTGCAGAAATGGGCCTGTTCCTCCACGGGGCGGAACAGTGGAGCCATGCAAATGAAGTCGTTCGAGATGGGCCGCTGGGCGTGAGAGTGTTCAAGGAAACCTGTGTCTACCTGTGACCTAAAAAAAAAAGCAGTTCTTTGATGCAATCGGCACATTTAACGGCCGTTTGGACGTGCAGGTCTTCCTGGCCCTGAGGAATCTGGTCTGAACTCTCTGTACCGCAGTGATACACAACCTGTGTGCCTCAGGTGTCCTAGCTGCGTATGGCATTATCAGATTACACACATCAACACAGCCGCGAACAGGTGCCTCATCAGCACATAGAACAGGTGGAGTACAAATACAAACACACACACATCTCTAAGGACTAGGGAATGGATGATGGAGAAATTTATTTACTAAAAGAATTACTTAACACTCACATTTTAATTGATTGCCATGTATTAAATATGTGTAGAAAATATGTGATGCATGCCTGTGCAAAACTCACCCACAATGTTTGGAGATTGTAGGTGGTAGCAAGGATGTTTCAACATGGTTTAATCATATTCTGGTGTATTACCTTGTCTTTTTTTGTTTGTAGCATATGTATATATATATATATAGTTATGTGGCAAAGTATATGGGATAGTTCACCCAAAAATGAAAGTTCTGTCATTATTTACTCACCTTCATGTCATTTCAGATCTGTGGAGCACCAAAGAAGACATTTTGTACATATAATATGTAACCATGGACCACAAAATCAGTCATAAGGGTAAATTTTCTGATATTGAGACTGATGCATGGTTTGTTGGCATAGGACAATATTTGGTCGAAATACAACTATTTGAACATCTGGAATCTGGAGATGCAAAACATTTAAAATATTGAGAAAATTTGTCCAAATGAAGTTTTTTTAGCAAAGCATATTACTAATCAAAAAATAGTTTTGATATAGTTATGATAGGAAATGTGCAAAATATCTTCATGGAACATGATCTTTACTTCATGGATCGTAGAAAAGAAAAATCGATAATTTTTACCCATACAGTGTATTGCTGGCTATTGCTACATATCTGTGCTACTTACGGCTGGTTTTGTGGTCCAGGGTCACATATTGCTTTTGTTCATACAGTGAATGTCAATGGGGTCCAAAGCAACAGTGGCCCCTATTGACTTTCATTGTGTTGATCAAAAACAGGAAGTAAAGCCTTAAGGCACGTTCACACCAAGAACAATAACTATAAAGATTACGTTCTAAAAATCGTTTCAAATTTAAGAGAAAAGCAGAGTTCACACCACAACTGTAACGATAACGATTCAGGGCAGTGATATCATTGGGATCACTTTCAGAACGATTTTTTTTTACAGATGACAAATAATAAAAAACTGACTTATTAGACTTTATTCAAATTTAAAGGGCTTGCACATTTGAAATAGCAGGCAACATTGCCAGAGTAACATAAAACATAAAATTACCTCAGGAATTCAATGCAGGGTTGCCTCCTTTGAAGGTGTAATAGAAAAGAGTCCATATTGTTTTTATTCCACTACCTTAGCGATCAGTTTACGCTAGATTTACTGTTTAGATACCCTTGAAACGTGCATGTTGAGAACATCTACTGGTTAAATTTGTGTAAATGCAACAAAAACAAAGAGTTATCATTCACTGGTGTGGACGCAAATATAGTTATCGTTCTTGGTGCGAACTGGCCTTTACAGGTTTAAAATGACAGAAAGGTATGTAAATGATGAAAGAACTGTCATTGCTTTAAGGTTAGAAGGTTGCTTGCCTTAAGCAAACACCATTATCAAAGGTAGGCAATTGAAAAACTGAAATGCATGTATGAGTGACTGAACCCCTCACAGAGCCAGACTATAGGCGAATTCTTCTTAAACTCTCACTTGGAAAAACTGGTTTTTCATGCTCACAAATAGAGCAAGGGAACTTCCATTGTCTGTAGAGCTATGAAAGCCAACTGTAAGACCTGCCAGAACATTCCACACTCACACTTTTACACTATCTGCTTTCCGGCTGCAGTTACGTGATGCATCTGATTGGTTATTACTCATCTGATCAAGTTTCGTTTGTGGACGTTTTTCATAGCAGAAAGCAGAAAAGCAGGATCTGCAAAAAGCTTTATTTAGACATACTTAAAAAATTCTAGTAGGGCTCGCAGGTCAAGATGCTTGTGAAGAACTGACTTGACTGGAAATGTCAATATTAAACAGGAAATGACATATGGAGTTTGCAATTCTAAGGCTGAATGTACAACTTTTGCCACAATTGTAGATTCTTTATTGGCAATGGTGGTCTAATAAAGAACTTTAACATCCATGGAATCTTTGAAATGGATGGAGGGTTCTTTATACTGAAAAAGGTTCTTCCAAATATTAAAAGGTTCATTGGGAAACCTAAAGTAGTTTTTCAACAGCATCACTGTGTAACACCCCTTTTGGCACTTCTATATGTAAAAATATAACGTCATGAAAGAGCAGAAGTCTTTATATCTGATTTAAACTTGATGTCAAAAGTTTACACCCCCCTTTCAGAATCTGCAAAATGTAAATTATTTTAGCAAAATAAGAGGGATCATACAAAATGCAAGTTATTGTTTATTTAGTACAGTGAAGATCAGGGTAGGCTAAATATAAAAAAAGGTACCCATCTCCATTCTCTTCAAAAGTTTTCACCCTAGCTTTTAATGCATCAGTAAACATTTAAACCTCCTGTAATAGTTCCTCAGTTGTCCTCAGTTTGAAAAGGTGGATCTCAAAATCATATAGTCATTGTTCAAAAGGGTTCAAATACACAAAAATGCTGGAAAACCAATGAATTTGTGTGACAACTATCACTAAAAAAACAAAAAAAAAACAGCTGTGGATCATTCATGTAGCAACACAGAATTAAGAACCAAGTAAATGTAAAATGTAAAATTTTCATTTTTATGTGAAATATTTTATTCAGGCCAGTACTAAATAAACAATAACATGCATTTTGTATGATCCCTCCTATCTTGGTAAAATAATTAACATTTTGCAAATTCTGAAAAGGGGGATGTAAACTTTTGACCTCAACTTAGGAGCAATGGTTTTGAAAGAAGAAAAAAATCAAACCATCAACAATAAAACTTTTTGGAAGTCAAGGCCAGGTTTTAAGGCTGAACTTGCTTGGCTTTTTTTTGTTGTTTACTATTTTTACCTTTTAAATGGACAATGTAAAAATGCAAACCATATCAGAATCATCAGTCATGAGAAGATGAGATGAAAAGATACAAAAAGAACACACTTCCGTTTTTTTATGCTTTTTCACGTCCTCATATTATTAATGCCATTGATATGTCATTCGCATGCACACGCATAAGTTATAATCGCACAGAACTAAGTCAGCTCGAGGTGCATGAGGTCAGGAGTGCGGAGCACAGGTATACGCTGTTCTCCCAACAGGTCGGACAATTATAGTGCGTAATTAATTGCTTCTCTAATCCATTAAAGGCATCTATTTCCAGGGAACCACAGGAGATCGTTAGATTAATTTAGACGCCTGATGAAATTTCAAAAGCGCACGTCTTTAAAATAAGCCAGGGTGTTGTCAGGGGACTTACGAGTTCATGTTTTTTGAGCAGTTACATTGAAAGATTTAGGAAAGTGTTTCACAAAGTGTTTCCTAGAAAGATGAAGAGTCACGGATTTAGATTTCATGACCCCAGGACATCAGGAGGAGCCTTTTACTGCAGGGCTGGTGCAAGCAAAACGCAACTTTAAATTGCAAATAGACATCAGACGTGAGGTTTCAGTCACAAATGACTTAATGATATTTCCTTTAAGTTGGTCAAAAACACTTATGTTAGTTTTAACATTCAAGTTGAGAGTCAGTGAAATAATAAATAAAATAGCTTCTAAATAAAATGTGACCCTGGACCACAAAACAAAAGGGTCAATTTTTATTGTTAAGTATTGAGAAAATCAACTTTAAAGTTGTCCAATTTAAGTTCTTAGGAATGCATATAAAGTTTTGATATATTTACGGTAGTATAACAATAATTTTGACCCATACTATGTACTTTTGGCTATTGCTACAAATATACCTGTGCTACTTAAGACTGGTTTTGTGGTCCAGGGTCACAAATAACCATGTTTGACCATTGGAGTTGGTAAAAAAATGCTATCATTTAAATTAAAAAAACTTATGTTTAAAACAAAAAAGAATAAAGGCTGAATTTCAAACGCTGTTCCAATCACG
This sequence comes from Cirrhinus molitorella, assembly GCA_033026305.1. Classification (NCBI taxonomy): domain Eukaryota; kingdom Metazoa; phylum Chordata; class Actinopteri; order Cypriniformes; family Cyprinidae; genus Cirrhinus; species Cirrhinus molitorella. The sequence goes on along the minus strand of CM065141.1, from coordinate 5,390,234 downwards.
AATGTTTGGAGTAAAGTGAAACAAAGGCATAAGAAGTTTCAAAAACTTCTGAAGTTGAGAGTCCATACAAGAACTCGAACATCTCACCCACCTTCTCCCAAAGATCCGCAGTCCAGAGAAGCTCTTGGTGTTGTTGGGACAAGGTTGAGCTGCAGGGGTTGTGATGGACAGGTCAGAACAAGACGAGGACGCTGAATCTGGATCTCCGGGGTCTTCACCGTCTAGTAGAGCCTCCAGAGGACGGGACAGCCCCTCCACCTCTCCCTCAGGGTGCCAGTTTGACTGCTCCATCTCAGATGTGCAACCTGACTTCACCTGTCAAAACTTCAGACACGACGGACACAAGAAGCCAGTCCATCAATGTCTCCATTGCAGACCAAAAAGAAACTTTTTAAAGCAGAGATTCAGAAGTGGAAGCGCACTCCTCGGGTGGTTTACTTCAGTAAGGCTTATTCAGGCAATTGTGCAGAACGCCACAGCACCAGGAAGTAGATCTCAGAGTGCGGGTACAGCTTTGACAGATAACGTCCCTTCTTTTCTCGTCCATGAGCTGCAGGCAGACGACTTCCTCCTCCTTTCGCAGCTCACCTACTGCAACTCAGCTGTTTGTTTGGCAAGAAGCTTCGCTCCAGGCAAACTCTCTCTCTCTTGCTCTCTTTCGTTGTTTCACTTTCTCCACTCGCAGCAGGCATGTGCGCGCAATCCAGGAAGTGTCAAACAGGTGTAGGACTCTTAGACTTGTGGCTACCTGCCCCTCACGCAGAGAGCTTTACCGCCCCTCTCCTGCTGTGCCAGCCTGACTGACTCGTTCACGTTCAAACACACACTTTTATCAGGTCTTCTCTCTCTAACACCTCCCCCACAACATGTTCTCGCTTCACTGGTCCAGGTTAGGACAGGAGTGTGTCACCATCTATTGGTAGATGAAGGGAACTGGTGAAAGATCTGGTGGTAAACCACCACAGGAAGCCGTCGTAAGTGCACACAAATTCAAATCGCACCTTGTGTGATGGTATTGCGTAATACGTTTGCTGGAGGAGAAAGGTCGTTATGAATACATCTTCAAATTTATAGGGTCAAAGTGCAAAAGAAGAGTGCGACTGGACTTTTTTCAGCATTATATCGTCAGAGTGGGTGGTTTTGTTCACATTGGACCAAGTCATCACTGTGTTTCTGCAGTACCGTTCTAACTCTGGAACAGAAGAGCGGATCAGGCTTCCCTCCCACTCAGACTTTACATAAAGACGGGTGGAGCGAGGCCCACGCCGTGCTCACTACGCTATGCAGGGACTACATCCAGGCATCGGCTCTTATACGAGCTTGTTACACACACACATACAGATGGTCTTGAGCTGCAACTGCTTTTGTTTCAGCTCAGTTACTCTATCTAAAAGGGATGAAATGCAAACTTTTTAGAGTTTCGTAGTGTTCAATGAACACTGCTGTCATTAACTGTCTGAATATGTTGGTAGATTGTTCATTTGGTTTCAAACATCTAGTCTGGTGTACGATATGAAATGGAGTGGCAATGTGAAATGGCAAGAAAATTCAATACTAAAACCACATTTGTAAATCCAGTCCTCTGAAAAATGGTGATTATATTTCATTGCTGTTAAAAGTAAATCTAAAACTGTTAAAAACATTTTCTGTCATTGAAATAAAGCCCAAATTAAATAAATTGTATAAATACTCAATGAAAAACTAAAAATGACAAATGCTGCTTTGGCAAATAGCTGTAATACCTTGAATATGATGTATTAAAATTACTGAAACAGATTTTTTTTTTAAGCTATATGTAAACATTCTGTAAAAAAAAAAAAACTAAAGTACTAAAAGTATAAAAATTTAAAAATATAAATTAAAATGAAAAATGAGAAATATAAAATAAAAATGTCAATAAAATATGGCTGTCAAATCGATTAATTGCATCCAAAATAAAAGTTTGTTTACATATTTTATTTGTATCTAAACATGCATACATTAATTTATTTAGGCTATATAGAGTATGCATATATGTATGCATATATAAATATAACATATATTGGATATATTTCCTTCACAGTACACACACACACACATATATTACGTAAACAGAACAGTTTATTTTGGATGTGATTATTCATGCTTAATCGATTTGATAGCCCTAAAATAAAAATTCTAAATCTAAATATAAAACATTAATGAATAATATAATTGTATATAAGGAATATTAAAAATATTAAAATAACACCGTTAAATGTAAAATAACATAACATACATTAAATATAACATTAAATATATTTACATGTATATATTTATACTCATATAATTTTTATATATATATATATATATATATATATATATAAATAGTATGCGATTAATTGTGATTAATCGATTTGACAGCCCTAAAATAACAATACAAAAATAAGCGCTTTTAAAATATTACTAAATTCTATAATTGTATATAAATAATATTAAATTAACAATGTTATATTTTAACCCCAAAACTTAACAAAAATTAATAAAAAATTAAACTGTCAATGATTAATCATGATTAATCACATCCAAAATAAGTATATATATATAATATAAGCATGAGCAAATATAAGCATAATATATTTTTTCTTAATATATACATGCAATGTAATGCTGTCAGGAGCTGCCTGGAACTATGTTCGCCGTGCGTTTCCCTGAAAATAATGCACACCAGAACAATCGTCAGCCAATCAGATACAAGCATTCAGCGGCCCTGTAGTATAATATTATATACACAATAAATATACACAGTACACACACATAAATTATGTAAACACACACTTTTATTTTGGATGTGATTAACTGATTATATTGATTTGACAGCCCTAAAATATATAATTCAAAATATAAAAACAATAAAAGCTATTAAAAATTGTATATAAATAATATTAAAATAACACTCTTATATTTTAACATTTCCACCAAAATTCTCATTCTTGTCTCACTCTCATTACCATAATACAAAAAAGAAATTATAATTAATTATCTTCCTTATTTTTCCCGAAAGAGCAGGAGTGGCCATTTAATGTGTCTTCTGGTCTCATCAGTTTCCAGCTGTACTAAAAAGCTTGTTAAACTGGTGTGTCTTACCATATTATTTTAATGTATTATCTTAATTATGAACACAATGGTTGTCAAGGTGTACGTGAGAGAAACACAATACTTCATTGAATCGAATGCAAAGTTCTTTAATGACATCCACAGAGGGGTAATCCACAAACAGAAGGCAGGAACACACATTCACACAAAGTGGCCTTAATACCAGACAAAGAGACAAGAACTGAATGCAGATTATAAATACAGTTAATACAAACAGGTGAAGGTGATACACATTAATGAGGGCAGGACAACCAAATATGGGCACACACTGGAGAAACCAAAACAGACAGTTCCCTGGGGTGTGACATTACTCCCCCCTCCCGGAAGGCGTAACCCCGCTCTGTAAACGGATGGATGGACGGAGGGAGGACTTAGGTGGTGGACAAAGGAGTGGATGTGGGGTGGACAAGAGGAAGTTTTCATAGGAGGAGGCTTAGGTGGAGGCCGGACTCCCGGGAGGAGGACAATAAACAGAGTCCAGGGTGACGTTGAAGGAGGAAGGAGCCATGGAGGAAACAGAAAAGTCCAAGGAGGATCCAAAAGAGGGAGGAGACAGGAGGGATCTGGAGCAGGAGAAGCCAGGTGAGACCCAGGCTGCAGCCATGATAGTGGCCCACGGTGGAGCCGATGGAGGGAAGAGCTGGTGGAGGAAGAGCTGACGGCTCCAGGGGGCCGACTGATAGAGGTGGAGCAGGTGGAGCCCGAGGCGAAGCCGGAGCGACAGAGGACTGAGGAGGAGCCAGAGGGATGGAGGGCCTGACAATGCATGTGGGATGGAGAGACAAGGTGTAGCCGGAGGAGTGGAATCCTGAGGCGATAGATGGTCGACGACAGACCAAGGCAGAGCCGGAGGGACGAGTAAGCCTGGTGGAGCTGGTGGGCTGACGGGCCACAGTGGAAATGAGGGAGCTTGGTGGCATGACCCGCGGCTCGTCCACCACACAGATGGGGCTGAGGGTGAGCAGAGGGGCTGTCAGCGGTGTTGTGGCTGTACCAGGTCCGGGGATTTGACCCGGGGTGATGATAACTGAGGAGAAGTCATTGAGAGCCTGTGCGATCCTCAGCTCTGTCGCTCGTATCCGCGATGGCTCGTCAGTCACGAAAGGCTTGGGTTCTCTGTCAGCGGTGGGCTTGGGCTGTGGCTCTGCATTCTGGGGTGATGGAGGGCTGGGCACTGGGTCTGGAGTGGGCTGGCATTCTTCGTGGCAATCTCGAAGGTCATGGGTGATCCGCAGGATGCCAGCACCCACTCGATGTAGGTGAGGAGGCTCTCTTGAGGACCGTCCCCACACAGCTGCACTTTGTTGGCAGGATTGAGTCCATGGTGGTAAAAGGAGGAAAGGCAAGCTATGAATTCAGAGAAGAACACAAAGTTGCTGGTGTGGTCCTCAAGAGAGCGTTTCCCATGCTCCAGCAGGAGGATGAGGATGGACGGGCCATTCATGGCAGGGTAAAGCTATGTTCACACTAGCAGCGTTTGTTGCTGGATGTCGCCAGGCGCTGGCGATGAGGTTGCTAGTGGGCGTTCCCACTACTAGTTGCCTTGACAGTGCATCAGGTTTTGTGCAGCTAAATAAAAAAAAAAATTGAAGGACAAAGACTAAATATAATAAAAATATAAACTAAATCTGTACATACAAACAAAAATGAATGAGAAGCAGAGCCTACTTTTTCTGTTGTGTATGTTTATCTATGGCTGAGATGAGAACGATCACACGTGGTCTGCTGTCTTCCTATTGGCTCTCGCTCACGAAAGTCGCTCTTCATTTCCATAAAGTTGAAGGATTCTCAACTTTGTCGCATCGCTGGACACGTCCCATTTGGTCGCCAATGGCTGCTGTCGCTGCTGTTGCCGGAATTTGCTCGCTCTCCATTGAAATGAATGGGGTTTTGACACTTTGTCGCTGCGTGTTGCTTGTAGTGCGTATGGGGCTTAAATGAAAAAAAAAAAACACTGGTGAAAACGAAAATCAAATGTGGGGCAAGGCACGCTGCTAAACGATTGTTCGGTCCAGTATTCTGTCACGATGCATGTGAGAGAAACACAGTACAGCGTTGAATGGAATGCAAAGTTCTTTAATGACACAAACAGACGACAGGAACACACATACACACAAAGTAACCTTAATACCAGACAAAGAGACAAGAACTGAATGCAACTTATAAAGGAGACTAATTACTACAAAGAGATGAAGGTGATGCACATTAACAAAAACCTAATATGGGCACACACAGGAGAAACCAAAACAGTTCACATGGGTGTGACAGGTTTGTAGTACAAAAAGTTTATTGATTACTGCACTTATTCTTCTTGTTATTTCCCTAAAGCAGGAAAGGGTGAAATAGGTCACGTGTGAGATTCACTTTAGCTGAGGTAAGAAAGTTATGCAGACACATTGGCTGAAATATTCCTATGGAATTTTTTGTTAGAGGACATGGCAGTGTTAACTTTGTCCTAGTTCCTGTAAGGTTAAAGTTCACCACATTTTACACGTGTTCCGATCTCCACCAGCAGCAAGGACAAGAGAAGGGCTCTTCTGCTATACACCATCCACCATGAGATGATATTCATAAGCACATGGATGTAATCCCCTCCTACACGCTGGGTTCTGTTAGATAACATACTGGGCTGCTCAGGTAGGGAAAATAGACAAAAAAGTGTGAGGGAGGACAGAAAGAAAGAGAAAGAAAGTTAGGTGCAACCAAGAGACGAAAAATAGCAGGAAATAAAGAAGGGATGGAAAAAAAGTCAAAAGGAATGATAAAAAAAGAAAGAATATACAAAATATATTATATAATAGTGTATTCTATAATATATGTACAGAAACTAGATCTTTACTACTTCTCACAAAAGAGGCAGCGGGTGTCTAAAATCTCTTTTAGCCACAGCACTTATAGCATTCAGTCTAATCTAAGCATCAATTTGGTTAAGTGAGCACAGAAACAACACATCATGTGAAGAATTTCTTCTCAGTTAATTTGATTGCAGCTGTTTTAGCCCAAATCTGAGATTAAAACCCTGGTGACACCTCACAAAGCCAAGCGGGTCGGCGTTTCCTGAAATGCATTGGCACTTTCACCAAACAACTCTATCGGTGTTATTTTTAAACTGCTATTGATACCAAACAATGCAGGATGACTGATGCGGGGGCGCTATATGTTATAGACACGGCACACATATGTTGTGTTTTCCAGTGGTGAAGCGCTCTGACATTTAAAATAGCTCATGGTTTTTTAGGGCATTGAGGGGCATTCTGTAGAAAGGTGGCAAGGAACATATGGGTTACATGATATACATACAGTTGAGTTCAAAAGTTTACATACACCTTGCAGAATCTGCAAAATGTTAATTATTTTACTAAAAACAGAGGGATCATATAAATTGCATGTTATTTTTTATTTAGTACTGACCTGAATAAGATATTTCACATAAAAAGATGTTTACATACAATCCACAAGAGAAAATAATAGTTGAATTTATAAAAATGAATAAATGTTACCTGAATGATCCACAACTGTTTTTTTTTTTAATTCAATCATTTTTTTCTCTTGTGGACTATATGTACTGTAAACATCTTTTATTTCAAGGCAGTACTAAATAAGTAAATAAATAACATGCATTTTGTATGATCCCTCATATTTTGAAAAAATGCACTGAATAAAATTATAAACGCAACACTTGTTTTTGCCCCCATTTTTCATGAGCTGAATACAAAGATCTAAGACTTTTCCCATGTACACAAAAGGCCTATTTCTCTCAAAAATCTGTTAGTGAGCACTTCTCCTTTGTCGAGATAATCCATCCACCTCACAGGTGTGGCATATCAAGATGCTGATTAGACAGCATGATTATTGCACAGGTGTGCCTTAGGCTGGCCACAATAAAAGGCCACTCTAAATTTGGCTGTTTTACTGTATTAGGGGGGCTCCAAAAACCAGTCAGTATCTGGTGTGACCACCATTTGCCTCAGACCCATTCAAGTCAGTTATAACAACAAACTGCAGTCAGGTTGAGGACAATGAGCATGCAGATGAGCTTCCCTGAGATGAAAATTCTTTGGCTGTGCAAACCGATTGTCGCAGCAGCTGTCTGGGTAGCTGGTCTCAGACGATCTTGGAGGTGAAGATGCTGGATTTGGAGGTCCTGGGCTGGTGTGGTTACACGTGGTCTGCAGTTGTGAGGCTGGTTGGATGTACTGCCAAATTCTCTGAAACGCCTTTGGAGATGGCTTATGGTAGAGAAATGAATATTCAATTGACGGGCAACAGCTCTGGTGGGCATTCCTGCAGTCAGCATGCCAATTGCACACTCCATCAAACTTGCAACATCAGTTTGTTGTGTGATAAAACTGCACATTTTAGAGTGGCCTTTTATTGTGGCCAGCCTAAGGCACACCTGTGCAATAATCATGCTGTCTAATCAGCATCTTGATATGCCACACCTGTGAGGTGGATGGATTATCTTGGCAAAGCAGAAGTGCTCACTTACACAGATTTAGACAGATTTGTGAACAATATTTGAGATAAATACGCCTTTTGTGTACATAGAAAAAGTCTTAGATCTTTGAGTTCAGCTCATGAAAAATGGGGACAAAAAAAAGTAATGTTTATTTCTTTATATTTTAAAGTGTAATTTACTTCTGTGATGCAATGCTGTATTTTCAGCATCATTACTCCAGCCTTTAGTGTCACATGATCCTTCAGAAATCATTGTAATGTGTTGATTTGCTGCTCATTATTAGCTGTGTCATAACAGTATTTCTGTAGAAACTAATACATTTTTCAGCATTCTTATATGAATAGAAAATTCAATGAACATTATTTATTTTAAATAGATAATTTTGTATCAATTTTTAAAAGTCTTTACTGTCACTTTTGATTAATTTAATGCATCCTTTCTGGATAAAAAAAAAAACATTAATTTCTTTAAGAAAAAATGTTACTGACCCCAAACTTTGATTCCTTTAGCTGTAGCAACCAGGACCAATTAGGATCGTGTACAGTACTACTCGTTTTTTCCCATTTCTATGTTTCTTTTAATCTGAGGTTTATCTGAGGTAGCTCAAAACCATGTCAAATCAGGCAGCAAACAATTTTGAATCAATCATCAGCCATTTTTGCCAAACAGCCTCACATCTAACATTCATTCAGCTTGTGCTACAGCTCTAGAGCTCTAATGACACATTTGCGGTCAAACTGTTTTCACGAGCCTATTTTAACAAGTGAGATGTGAAAGTTCAACACTAAAGGTAGCTGTAGATCAGCCCAACCTTACTGGTCTAACTTTATCTATGCTTGCACGTGTAACATAGGAGGTTTAATTGTGACTTGAATGGTGAAACTAACAACTGTCCTCAACAAACCACAGGCACATTTCGTGAGCCACAGCTCATTTCCTTTTATGCGTCAGCTTTCATGTTAGTCCACTTTGAGGTCTGGCTGAGCCAGGACACACCAACCTGATCCTGCCTGATGAATTCAAAGTGATTTAGAGACGCAGGTTTTGATGTAGCAGAACAGGTGTTGCTGGAAAACCCTTTGTTCTGACAAAACATCCTCTCTCTGTTCACAACCAGACCACCAGCTACTAAACAACATATGGAAAGTGCGTGACTGTATGATCACATAATGCCTGCGGATCCACCGTTTTATCTGTCTGCTTGTTTATCTATCTATCTATCTATCTGTCGATCTGTCTATCTATCTTTTGCATTGACTCATAGAGCTCTGCTGAATGTAAACTATTGTGTCATCTACAACAAAATTATACTACAAAGGAGGAACTCTGGGATCTCATTTAGCCTGAAAGGCTGGTCTAATGTCATTTGATGCTTTTGATTTTGTGCTGATTACAGTGACCTGTTTAGATTCATCAAAAACATCAAGAGGTGAGAGAGAGAAAGGGAAAAGCTTTGTGATTGTGTGTCCATTACAATTAAACCTCAGAAACAACAGATGGGCACAAAACAGACATCAGCAGGTCATTCAAGCTGGAACTGAAACAAACCTTGCGGTTTGCAAATCCGTTTTAGGTCGGATTAGTCCCTGTGCCTTTAAATACAGGCTATTTTAATTTAATAGAACTGGTTGGATGGTGAGATATTATAATAAGCTTTAGGAATCTTTTCTTTCATGGTGTTCAACCTGTTCACATTCCTGCTGGATAAGCTGAACTTCCCAAAATTCAGTTTTCTAAAGTTTTTCCAAATCTGTATGAATTTCTTTATTCTGTTGAACACAAAAGAAGATATTTTGACGAGTGTTTGTATACCCACAGTTGACAGTAGCCTTTAACTTCCATAGTATTTTTTTTTCCATACTATGGAAGTCAATGGCTACTGTCAGATGTTTGGTTTAATTTTTAAGTGAATTTTCCATTTAAGTCAAGTTTCAGGCAGGTTAGCTTTGTAAAGACTGCTTGAGATATGATTTTAACATTATTTTGCTTTCTGAAAGGAAGCAAGTACAGTGACCCAAAAATGAAAATTCTGTCATTAATTACTCAATTTGTCAATTTGTGTTCCTTATGGGTTTGGAATGACATGAGGGATGTCATTCCAAAATCATAAGGAACACAAATTGAGATATTTCTGATGAAATCCGAGAGCTTTCTCTTCCTGCATGGACAGTGTTGGGGAAAGTTACTTTTAAAAGTAATGCATTACAATATTGCGTTACCCCCTAAAAAAGTAACTAATTACGTTACTTAGTTACTTTTTATGGAAAGTAATGCGTTATATTACTTTTGTGTTACTTTTTAAATCTGCGCAGGGCTTGCTTGTTTGTTTTAATATAAAAACGTTAAATTCTTAGCAAATGTAAAAGCCCTTTCACACCAAAATGAAATTAAGTGAATAAGCCTAAGGCTAAAGGAAAATTAAATTCACGCCTGTACAGTAGAACTGTAGGAAAAGAAAGTTCAACACACTGAAACAAGCAAAATAATCTCCCAATGGGATAAGATAAATAATCTTTTTTTCTGTTTGAAATAAGATTTTTTTTCTTACCCCATTGGCAGATTATTTAGCTTGTTCTAAGCAAAAACTTAATTTTGACTTGTTTTTTTCTGAAAACAAGAAAATAATTATTTACTTGTCTAGAAAATCCTTCTTGATTTAAGAATTTTTTTATATTTTGGCTGGAAACAAGACAAAAAATGTAAGTAAAGGTCAGCTGCAAAGTCATTGGTTAATAAAATGGGATTAAATACATAAAGGACACAAAAAGTAACTCAGATATTTACTTGGAAATGAAGAATTAATGCGTTACTTTACTAGTTACTTGAAAAACGTAATATTATTATGTAACTTGCGTTACTTGTAATGCGTTACCCCCAACACTGCATAGACATCAACGTAACTGCCACGTTCAAGGCCCAGAAAGGTAGAAAGGACATTGTTAAAATAGTCCATGTGACATCAGTGGTTCAACCTTAATGTTATGAAGCCACGAGAATCATTTTTGTGCTCAAAGAAAACAAAAATAGCAACTTTAATGAACAATTTCTTTGACACAGGAGCCGGCGTTCTGATGTAGAACCTCCATTTCTCTTAGTTCATCGTCTGTACATTCTGGTTCAAATAAGTAAAGCTGTGCAAAAATTTGCAAGTCATCCTCTCTGTCGAAATTCTCAGACATGTTTACGAAGACTGTTTTAAGCCCAGTTCACACTGTGATTTTGACTGAAAATATAGCTGTCTCATGAGCAAGAAACATGTCAGACTACAAAAAGCTAAGTTACCTAACCATTCATTGCATGCCATCATCGGTACAACTAGAATAGACAGAAGATGCCATGAGCATAAACAAACAATGGCTAGCAAACAGCGTGTTTTGCCCTGTTCTGTCATCAGAAAAGCCCCAAAAAGAATGGAAACCTGACAATGGACACGAATCTGGGTGGCATGAATAGGATGGTATTCTGTGAAAGAGAACTGAGGTAAAATAGTTTTTATTTTCACCTTTTTTCACCCTCTCACGGTAGTCCCTCATCATAAATGCAGGAGTATTGTTGCCGTAGCTCAATGAACATTTTCTCCATTGTAAAATTCCACCTAGCAGGACTGATACCATTCTCTCTTTTGTTTCGGCTTGTTTGAAAGCGTGTACAAAGGCACTTCTGTGCTCCAATTGGCCAGTGTCACAGGTGTGATGGAACTTGTTATGTATGACTGAAAAAGAATTAAAGATGCTTATCCTTCTGTGTTGACGTCGTGAAGCATCGTACACATGCGTCGTGGTACTCTCGTGAATGTGTGGCGAAGATGACACGGAAGAGAAGAAATTGTTGAATAAAGTTGTTTTTTGGTTGTTGTTTTTTTGCTCACAAAAGTATTCTCGTAATTTCATAATATTACAGTTAAACTACTGATGTCACATGGACTATTTTACCAATGTCCTTACTACCTTTCTCGGCCTTGAACGTGTTCGTTGTATTGCAGTCTATGCAGGGTCTTACGGGAACGTCAAGAGTATGAATAATAATAAATGACAGAATTTTCATTTTTGGTTGTACTATCCCTTTAATATGTGGCAATACAATATCTTTGAACATCTGGGCTTGTATTCACAAAACATTTTATCTTACCACTAAGAGTTCTCCTAAAAAGCAGTTTTTAGCTACGAGTTTTCTCTTAAAACCTATTAACAAAGCTGCTGAGACTAACTTTTACTAAGGAATAGAGAGAAATCTTAAGCTAAGAGTAAGGGCGGGGTTGACCTCATTGCTATGGGTGATGTCAGCATGCTTATTAACTATGCACACAGTGATTGACTGATAGTGGAGGGGTCTTTTATTCATAGAAATATTGTAGAGTTTGATATTATATTGCCATATTCAAATAAAGTTTTTTTTTAATTGCCACATTCAAATAAAGATTTTAAAATACAGGCTAAAGGCTAAGTATCACTTATTAAACAAGTATATGTTCAGCTGATTGTCAGCCTTTTATAAGTGTGCTTCTCATTAATAATTAGCTGATATATAAAGCATATAAACAGCCTTATTATTGACAGAATAGAATAATCATGACTGATAGTAAGATATGCAAACATAAATGAAAACCAAACTGGACGCAAGAACAGCTGTTACTTCTTGCCCAACTTGTTCATGAAAACAAGGATATAATCAAAGGAAAATTTGGAGTTGGGATAACCTCCAAAACCAAAAACATTGCGTGGGAAAACATATGTGTGCAAATAAATGCAGTGTTTCTAAAAAGTTCAAGTTTCGAGGCAGATTGCCAGCAACAGCCATTTTAGGATAGTTAAGATTTGGTCTTAGTGACTTAGGAGTCCTTTTCACTACTCCTAGTGTTTCACAGCTTTAGGAGCTAGTTTTAGTGCTAAAACACTTTGTGAAATACTCTTAGAGCAAAAATTTAGCACCAACACACCCATTGATGATTTTCTCCTAAATCAACAAGTTATGAGCTACTTTTAGCCTTAAGATGTTTTGTGAATACGGGCCCTGTTGTCTTTATAAAACCTCCAATTATGTTGAAAATATCTTTTTGCAGTTGTCAGAATTCACAAATCAATGCTTTTGCAGAGTCACCATAGTCAATGAACTATGGTTTTACTACAAAAACAGACAACGTTTACTATAGTTAAACCATGGTAACCACAAATTGACCATAGTTTTGCTACACCTAACCATAGTTTAACTATGGTATTTGTAGTAAACAGGGTGTCTGCAGGTCCTTAAAAAGTCTTAAATAACGTTAACAGTGATTAAATTTTGTCTTCTTTTTACATTAAACACATTAACTATTCCATGTATGTGTGCAATTTAAATATTTCTATTTCCATTTTAGGTCTTAAATTTCATATAAGGTGATATAAAAAGGTCTTGACAATCAATACGCCCAAAAAAACATGGTTACTACATTTTTACAGAAATAAAACCATGGTTAATTTTCGTAAGGGAACCATGTGACTGTAGAGATGCGTAAGAGCACACAACGCACTACTATTTCTGTAATTTCTGTTCATGTTGCGTTGGGTGTTTAGAGATAAACTGAGTAGTTTAGCAGTGGTCATGTGATCGAAAATCGCGCCTTTTAAAATTAAACAGCCGTTTATAGCCTTTATCTCATGTGAGTGTGATTCTAAAGACACTTTTTTAAAAAAGCTATTAACTGATTTATGGAAATACTATTTTAATTAGACAGAAATAACGAAGTGTACCGTTTTGAACTGCAATTCTCAATATCTTGTCACACGGAGGTCGACTATTGAACAATAGCGCCGCCTGTTGAATCTAGACGGTAAGAATCTTATAGCGCCATCCTCCTACACAAGCGTTTTGTACTATACGAAGCCTACACGTAACCTTAACACTGGTTATGACAGTATACGAGTACAAAAAGTGTGTAGGTGAGAGAGAAACGTATACCACTCCTGCTGAATCGAGAACATTAATAGTACTTTTTGTACCACATTGCACTTTCATCAGTGGCTCTTTTAGGCTAGTGCCACAAATTTAAGTTCAGGCTCATCTCAGTGCAATGTTACAGCTTTCACTAGTGCCATGTATTAGCCAGTGCAATTACGCCATCTACTGTTCACAACATACGAAATGCTTCACACAAGCAGAGAAGGCCGAGATGTCGTATTCATCATAATATGAAGGTGCCAAAACATTCAAGCCAGGCTGTAAAGTGCACTACATTTTACAGCATCTCCATGTTTACATGGAGTATAAATGACTGCAGAAGTGTGACAGACTGAATAATGATGCGGTAAGGCAGTTCAGCAGAAGGTTTTAGCGGAAAAAGCTATGATGGATGAAACTACAATGCAAAATCTGCACTGCTGCTCTGCTGTATGTGTGGAATTTTCCATTTAAATACTAAGGAACTTTTCTCTTTCTTTTCTTTGTGGAATTTATCCTTATTTAGTGAATTGGACACAAGCGTACAGGCGAAATAATAAAAGTGTCAAGCTGCTTACCATGGATTGAAGTTCCCAAATACATTTGAAGATTGATTTTAAAAGTGCAGCCTGACTTTAGAGTCTATATGTGATGTTGAATGTGGCATTTAGAGCTTTGCGACAGAACATTATTAAATTGGACATTTTGAGACTAGTGAAAGGTGGAAGCAATATATGACAGAACAGAGGGGAGCATAAAAGGATCATGATGATTCAATAAATTTTATTTCATATTTTAGATAATCATCCCTAGAGATGGAGAGATTTGTGGTCAAACAACCTTTACATTTGTTAGATTTGTTTTGTTTTCATATTGTTATAGTATTTACATATCAGTAAGATTTGTAATGTTTTAAAGAAGTCTCTTCTGCTCACAAAGCCTGCATTTCTTTGATCCAAAGCACAGCAAAAGCAATAATATTGTGAAATATTTTTACTATTTAATATAACTGCTTTATATTTTAATATATTTTAAAATGTAATTTATTCCGGTGATTTCAAAGCTTAATTTTCAGTAGCATTACTCCAGTCTTCAATGTCACACGATCCTTCAGAAATCATTCAAATATGCTGATTTGCTGTTCAAGAAACATTTTTTTTATTTGTTATCGTTTATTATCAATATTTAGAGCAATTAAGTACATTTGTTTTTCAGGATTCATTGATGAATAGAAAGATCCAATGATCAGCATTTATCTGAAATACAAAGCTTTTTTAACATATACCATTCAAAAGTTTGGAGTCAGTATAATATTTTGTTTTTAGGTAAAGAAATTTTAGAAATTAATACTTTTATTTAGCAAGGATGCTTTAAATTGTGAAAAAAGTGACATTTATACTATTACAAAAGATTTCTATTTCAGATAAATGCTGTTCTTCTGAACTTTTTATTAATCAAAGAAACTGTTTTCAACATACTAATAACAATATTTTTTTGAGCAGCAAATCAGAACATTGATTGAACAAATGATTTCTGAAAAATCATGTGACTAGTAATGATGCTAAAAATTCAGCATTGAAATCACTGGAATAATTTACATTTTATTATATATTAAATAGAAAACAGTTATTTTAAATAGTAAAAATAAATATTTCAAAATTGTACTGTTTTTGCTGTACTTCGGATCAAATAAATGCAGGCTTGGTGAGCAAAAGAGACTTTTTTAAAAACATAAAAAAAACCTTACTGTTCAAAAACTTTTGACTGCTAGTGTACATAGCAGTTTTAATTTAATAATGTTTTTAAAATATATATATATTTATATGTGTATATATAATTGCTTGGAGTTATGTTCAATATATGTTATAAGATCATTTTCTTTCTTCACCAGTTTTAATGGAATAATATTTTAGAATATATGTATGTATATATATATATATATATATATATATATATAGTGTTATTTAATATAAATTAAAAGATTTAAATCATGTTTTTGATTTCGAAATAAGTAAAAAAAGATTTTCACATTATATTATATGCTATAATGTTTACATTATATTATGTAATGTTATTTTTAGAATTGCATAGAGTTAAATACGATATATGTTATAAGATTATCGTTTCTTCACCATCGTTTGTTTTATCCACTCGAGCTAATCCACAGATGATGTTTGTTTATTTCTCGCGAGATTTACGTCCAATAGTTTTAAAACGCGTGTTGCAGCACATTGCATGACGAGTTTAAACCCCCAAACTGAGAATTAAGTTCAGATAAAAGCTCATTTTAAGTATTTGAAGCGAATTCTTCCGCTCCTACATTTACAGACACCTGCCACACAGCGCAATCCTTTTGATTCACGGTGTGTTGATTCAGCACAAATTCAGCAAAAAAAGCCTATTCCGAGCAGCCTCAAAAAAATATGTCATGGCGGCCCAGAAAAAACTGTTAACTCCTGACAATTTCATTGGTTAACGGAGCGGCCACCTCTTTCATAACATGGTAGGAGCATTCGCTTGCGTAGAATATTCTGTAAATCTATTTCTTACTCTGTGAAGAGATATAAAGCGTCGTGGTGGAGGTACACGTGTGCTCGGTTTGATCAAAGAACAGCTATAAAGCACATTGAGCCGTATATGACAGCGGCATTTACTTTGACTTGATGTTAGGTTATAGGGGGAGTGAAGTGGTGTCAGGCAGGCAGACATGGTGGTCTGGATGGGGGATGCAGTGACTTCTTTTGCTGACGGTTTATCTTGTGAAACCTGTAGTAATGGAACGTTTAGTTAAATATAGATTAGCTACTCTGTACTAATGACAAGGAAACCAGTGTAGTCTATATTTATATGTTCATTGCATATTTGAAAATATGTTGTGGATGGACACAATGCTCATAAATGCTCAAGGAGTTGGGGTGTAGGTGACATAATATTTAAGTGTCCAAGGAGATAGAATAAAAACAAAAAACACATCCTAGAAAATTATTAGTAGTTTTGAGGAAGTCCTGTGCACATAAACTGCATTAGTTTGGATCCTATGTATAGATTTAACAGTAATATATATAACAAATGTTTAAAACATCCTTTGGACCGCAACTAAAATATATATATATATATATATATATATATACACACACACACACACACACTATATATATATATAAAAATATAATTTACAAATTGAATAGTATTAAATATTATGGACAAACATAATGATCGTTGTTGTGGTTTTCTTGTCACATGACAACAAGATGGCTTCCTGGATGTTGGTTGCACCAACTGTGATTTGGCAGACAAAAGTTTATATATATATATATATATATAGAACTTTTACATAAATAATTATAAAAGATTATAATAAACAACTTACACTGACAATATCAGGCATAGCAGTCCTTTAAAGTAACTTTTTACAGGCCTGGGACAGTGAATTGTTTTTTTTCAGAAACACGTTAATTTTAGGCAATTCTTCCAAGAAGTCTTCTTAAAAGTCATTCTGTGATCCACAAACGTCACAAACAGAGTGTCATTAACTCATATGCAAAGAAATTTCATAAAAAGTAAGTTATGTATTATATTTTTTCTAGCGATGTACACTACCAGCCAAACGTTTTTGAACAGTAAGATTTTTATTTTGTTTAAAGAAGTCTTCTGCTCACCAAGCCTGTATTTATTTGATCCAAAGCACAGCAAAAGCAATAATATTGTGAAATATTTTTACTATTTAATATAGCTGCTTTATATTTTAATATATTTTAAAATGTAATTTATTCCTATGATTTCAAAGCTGAATTTTCAGCATCATTACTCTAGTCACATGATCCTTCAGAAATCGTTCTAATATTCAGATTTGCTGCTCAAAAAGCATTTATTATTATTGTTTTTGTTAAAAACAGCTGAGTATATATTTTTTCAGGTTTCTTTGCTGAATAGAAAGTTCAGAAAACAGCATTTATCTGAAAAATAAAATAAAGCTTAGTAAAAATATTTCCACATTTTGCATTTTTTGCTGTACTTTAGATCAAATAAATTCTGGCTTGGTGAGCAGAAGACGTCTTTAAACAAAATAAAAATCTTAATGTTAAAAAACTTTTGACTGGTAGTGTATAAGTGATATTTAATACAGTTATTAGTATTTTTGGCTCCAACCTACTCTTTTCCTATTTCATTACGTTTCACAAAACTGTAGGCCTAGTGCTGTGTAGAAATGTAAAAGCAGAAATTATTGTATATTGTTTTTATTAAATAGCCCGTAACACTGTTAGGTACATTAAGTAGTGCAGTCTGGCACTTTTTTAATGTATGCATATTGTTTACATAATTTAACTAGTTACATTTACTATATATTTTGAATGTAACATTATTATCTTGGTATTGCGCATGGTAATATGCATCTAAAATCATTATACTAATAAAACAACTTATTTTGCTGTCTGCGAGTGTATATCCATGAGTTTGAGTGAGTTAGACTGCCACTTCTCTTCTCCAGATGAGTTTCGCCGAGTTTACATCCGGGTTTTTCCCTAGGCAATGGGAGACGTACTACCGCTGTTCCTTAGGCAAAGTGAAATAAATTCGCCGCACCGTCACAAAAAATAGTCCTCTTCCCAAACACGGTTTGAGGAAACTTCACGTGCACTTTTAGACCAAGCACGCGTACTTTTAGCGTCGTCGCGATGTTCCTGAATCGTTTGGATGGATGTTCGGAGTATTTGTGCTTTTTGACGGCTACTTTTCCTGCCCCCTTCGTCTCCCTCTTCCTGCGCGGATGAATCGTCGGGTGCTGCGGCTGTGGTGAATGAGATTGAAGAAGAGTTCTTGTTTTGTATCTCAGTTTCTCTCTTTTTTACACACACAAATTAAAATCAAACAAACAAAAAATAAGCTCGGTAACCTAGCTAAATTCAGCCCCGAGCACCACTACAGCTATGTGAGGGAGCGGATCGGACCGAGATCTCGGAGTGTTTGTAAATATTTATTTAAATAATTTGTGGGGAGAGAGAGAGGCACTACTGCTCAAGTGAGTAGAGGAGGGTAAGTGCACCTTGGGATCTTTTTTTATTATTGCAACTTTTATGCGCCGCGTTTTTGGACTTTAATCGTTCCGAGACTCTTCGCCGCTTTTCCAAATCCAAACCCCGTCGCGATCGGGTAGGTAGAGAAGTCAGGATCCCGATGATTTTGGAGCAGAATTTCCGCTTATTTCTAGGAGTTGAGTGGTGTATTTCTAAGTGCAGCGCGTGAATCGAACGTTCCGCGCGTTTTGTTATTTTCTAACATTTTAAACTTCGCTGGATACATTGTTGCCGCAACGCTTGTTTCCAGCTCAGTGGAAACAATGTATCCGATGGCAGCGGGGGGATAAAAGAGGCTAGAATGAAGATCTTTTGCTCATGCATGGCTTGAATTAGTGGTTGCGGCTCAGTCGAGTCCATCTAACTGTAATTTGTGCTGTTGGCCTGTTAGCTTTAGCAGAGTTAGCCGTAGCACAATATGAAAGCTCCTTATATCCAGCAGCAGGTTTGTAAAAAAAAGATTCACTCCTATTTTGGTAGTTTTCGCCGGTTTTTGTACCTGAGCTTGTAGTGGGTGGGCGATAAAGTGATGCTTTTTAAAGCGTTGCGATTTTGTTGTTTGTTTAGAAAGTGCCTTTTAATGTTGCTTTTTTTGCTTGGAGGAGGCTGAGTTATTGGAGCTGATGTGTTTTAGCTTGCACCAACTACAAGCAGATTCTTTTAGAGAGTGAAAAAGAAACTCGCAACGCTTTTACCCTCATATTATAGTGGCTCAAACACGCATTTCCCCCTCCTTTGTGAAGCTTTGTGAAAGTATGCTGTCGGTAAACACTTTGGGCATCATCTTCCGTGTTTCCCTGAGGTTTATAATAGTGGCCTAATCAAAGTACTGCTTAACTTTTCCTGTCATTTGGACATCCCTGATCAGATGTACACAACTAAAGGCCGGTTTCGTCCATAGCTCAGGATAATTTGGGGTCAAACTGCACCTTTTGTACACTACTGTAATTTTGCAGGTGGCATATTAAAGCACTTGCTTTAACAAGTGCTTGTTATATGTTATGTAGGAACATATAGTCCTTGTTTGAAGTGTAGGTTTAGTATCAACTGATTGTTGATGTTTGTCGAACTTTAGTAATGCGTTTACCCTTTTCGTTTATTGTTATCTACTTGTGTTTTACTTTCATCATGTTTATATTGTTGATATTTCACTTGTTTGTGAAACTTTAAAATGCGTTTACACCCTCACCTGACTAGGTTTTGTTTTCCTTATCTAGGTAGTTTCACTTTTAATGTTTACTGTGGCAATCTTTTGGGTATTTATCATTCTACCAACGTACGTAATGCGTTTATAACATTCACAAACTGCATTGAAATATTAATAGGAGTTTTGTTGTTGATGCCATTCATCACTATCAAGTAATTTATGCAAAACAAAACGTACTGGCTTATGTAACATGACACTGGAAGTATTTTAGTCCTATAACTTGTGTCCTGTCAGGTGTAGTTGTGTTATTCTGTTACCTCATCCAGGCCTGGATACTATTTATAAATACAATAATTTAAATTAGCCTTATTAGTCTATTTTTAGATGTCTTAAGTAAAGTTTATTTGTTCTCAGCACTCAGATCTATAATTTGTTAATAGGTGTCTGGTGTTATAGGTATTTAAATAAAATGCCCAGTTTTATATACCTTAGTAATAGAGTGTACCTGATTGATTACATTAGTACATTATATTTTAAGCAAACCATGACTTAAAGTTTTATTCTGGGCTGGTTGTCGTTTTACAAAGAACGTTTCAACAGGTCAAAGAAAACTTTATAGAGACTGTGTTACTGTAGCTTTCCTATTGCAAATAAGAGCCTAATTTGAATTGTAAACTCAAATGTAAATGTATTAATTTTTCATTATACAAGGCTAATATTGACCGCTTTTTTATATTTAACATGCATGGTTTTAAGACAGCCTTTTTAGGATGTTAGCTAATGCTTTCCAAAAGCCAGTCAGCATCATGATTCAACACAGATCTCTTTTATGGCATCCATGACAAAATACCTAATGAGATCATTTTCTCCAGGATATTTCAGGGGAATTTGCCTTTAAACTAAGTTTCATGAATTGAATGGTCATATTATTAGCATTATAATAATGTTGTGACTTTTCATTAATTATTGCAGAGACTTATTTTAGGTAAAGTCTCACAATACGATCATTTCAATATTAAGTCCACGATATTGCGATATGAAGAATTGGAAAATTTAGTATGTTTTAAAGTTAAATTATTCTATCTAATGCACTTTTAGAGGTTAAAACTAAGAGCTCCAACTCATGTTCTTAACTTAAAAAGTCAGAAAAAAGTTAGTGAATTAACTTGTACCTGAACTTTAAAGGGGACTCAACCCTCTTTTTTTATTTGTGGTATTCTGTCAAATTCACACTGGTGTTTTAAAATATTGTAATATAATAATATTATAATATTGTTATTCTTATGACATGATAGCTATATGTTGTAAAGCAATTGCGCTGTAAAATAAATGAATGTTTTATAGTTATATTATTTTTGCTTTACACTACAGTAGGGAAATTACAAGACAATACTTGAAAGATATATTTTGAAGTTAGACTGCAGTAACTCTGGACGGAAACGGAAGTACAGCTTTTATTTTGACGGAAAACTCCAGCTTGTGTGAAAACAGGCTTAGAAAAATGTGTCTCGCTACAAATCTAGTAAAATGCTGTAATCATCTGCCGCAAAAATAAAAAATAACTGGTGGCCATTATGTTCTCAAATACACGCTAAACTGTGAACTTGTGAATTGAGCCATTCTGAGGCATGGAAAACACCGGGTCACGAGCTGATCGCCTAAACAATGTGTGCGCTTCACTTTGAATTATGACCGTTTTTTTTTTCATATCAGTCAATATCAATAATTATCAAGACAAATGTCAAATCTTTAAAGTTTGAAGTCAGATTTTTGCTCCAAAGTGAAAGTCGTAGAAACCAGACCATGAATTTTCTGTAACAAAATAAATATCTAAATAGAAAAAAAAATCTTCTCTTAGTTTCTGCATGTTGCAATGAGTTTTGTTTCAAATCAAGAAACAGGTCTGGGTTGCCTGATAGTATTAATAATATTAATATCACTTTTTTGTCTCTTAGAAATGCACATTTGATAGTAGCTTGAGTTAGGATGCAGAGGTACATTTTTGTTCATTATTAAAATCAGTAACATCTGTACAAATTATAGCAACCTCAAAGTATTACATGGTTACATTTATTCTGACCAAGTTTTTTTTTTTTTTTTTTTTTAATTAAGCATTGGTCTCCCATAGTAGCATACATTTAAATTATGATAAACACAGTTAAAACCACACATATGGTACCTCAATACCATGGTAAAAATATAACTATGGTTTAGGTAGCCTATTTGTATGAAAACAGTAGTCTAAAAACATTCAATATAAATGCACACATGCTAAAGCTTAATCACAAATACATACTATAATTATTAGTGATGTCAATCAATTTAAAAAAAAATTAACTAATTAATCACACATTTTTCCTGAAATTAATCACAATTCATTTTTTTCCTAATATTTAATCATTGAATATAACCAGTCCACATTACAGTATAGTTGAGAGCCATCACTTTAACATTTGTTAGACTTTTAAAATAACTTCTAATTTAAATGAACTTGAAACAATCTTCACATAAACCCATTATAATAAATGTCATATAGGCTAGCTACCTGTGCCTTTCAGAAAGAAAATCTAGCCTAAAGTTATCAAACACTAAATTACATAAAATTCTAAATCATGTAAAGATAAAGCTTAAAACGACAGAGGTTATTAATTTCCTTAACAGACATCAACGCAGCTAGTTATTAGTATATTTTGGCTGCCGTTACTTTAAAAGCTGTCGCTACTGAACTTTAGACTACACAGTTTTAATCTTTCATTGCGCTGAAAAGTATTAGAATATGAAAGGCTCCAATACAGAGCAGTACAATTGATTCAAGCGGATAAACGGTCCGTGTGGCGTGTTTCAAATGAGTCACGCTGTTTTGTTCCACTTTTGGCGCATAAACATTATATAGAACTCTTCATATCGTTTTATCGAGAAATTATATTGCGATAATTATATTAGTATAAGCATAATGGCCCAAAACACACATTTAAAGAACTTTTATGTTAGAATAAGTTTAAATATATTTTAAAAACCACACTTGTTGCCCGAAAGACCTGTCGTTTCATATAATCATGTGACCATGATGAGTTTTGCTACGTTTATAATATCGTTGCATCCCTAATATATTGTATTGTTTGTTAGTAGAGATGCTTAACCACTGAGCCACCTCAGCTTGTATCTTTTTGTTAGTTAATATTAGTTTTCAGGAACTGTTTATGTATGATTTACTCTCTTATGCATATGGACAGTGTGCTTTTAAAACTAAGTAAATAATCCACTTAGGTTTTTATAATCACTCGCCATTTTCATTGCCACCCAAGCTGACACACTTCCCTTTTGAAGTGCAACTGACTGTAATATTTAGTTGTGTGTTATTATAGACTTTATTTGATCAAAGACTGGCAGAGTGACTCATACACTTGTCGATTTAAGAGGGTGTCGTTTCCTGTGCATTGTAGGCTGAAGGTCCTGAGATACCCGTCTGCTGTGTGGTCATGACAGATGTCATCGCTGGCGAGTACAGGCTTCGCTTAATATCTCAGAACTCCATTTGGCAGGACTGCACAAAGGACAAATCCAATGCTTGAGTTTTGAAGAAGATATTTATAGGTCCGCGAAGATGCCGGGAGATGCGCAGGGATGGAGGACTTTTTTTTTTTTTTTTTGTCGTGGGGTTCATAGACGGCATGAGCAATTAGAAGCCCGCTGAATGCTGCGCTTGCAATGTTACCCCTTTTTACACAGACTGTATAAGAGAGAGAGAGGGAATTGGAGTGTCTCTCCCTCATCTAATAGGCTGTGTGTGTTTGTGTGTGTGTGTTTCGTCTTGTGCAGGGAGTTGGAGAGAGCGCGTGAACACCAGTCTCAGTGCCAGCTGGTAAGTCCTCTAATAGCCTCTGTTATAATTGTCCTCTTGGCACAGGGCCGCACACCAAAATCAATGAGAGTGAATGAATGTCTGTAACACTGCCTCTGTTTCGCTCACTGTTACACTAAGCATCGTGGCTGTTCTGATTCGTCCGACGGGCAAACAGTCCTGCACATCTTCTCGATTGTCACAAGTTTTCATCCTCCGCCAATCCTAGTTTTCCCAGGAAATTGCTTTTCAACAAGACCCTCTATTGAGTTTTTTTTTTTTTTTCCCCGCTCCTCTTAGTCCCGTTTGGCCAAAATACTTTTTTTGAACTTAAGAGGTTCTTGCGGTGCGGTGTTGCAGAATCGCTCTGGGAATACGAACTGAATAAAGCGTGTCTGTTTACTACCACCTGAGACATCATGAATCACGCCTCGATTTAGAGAAGTGCATTTTTCCCTCAAACCGCATTAGATACCGACTTGTGTTCCCCCTCGTGGTGGTATTGGATTAAGCCAACCGCCGAGCGCCTCGCAAAATAAAGGTTAAATATATAAAATAGAAAAAAAGTCTGCAAAACCTCTCTTGTTTGATTTCTCTAGACAGGCTGAAAGTTTCCTGGGACTCTCTTTCTGGCGAACTGGATCAATGATGGAATTGCAAACATTACAGGAGGCCCTGAAAGTGGAAATACAAGTCCATCAGGTAGGAGATCTCGCAAATGGGCCTCTAATCAGTTAAATCATGTGGGGAAAACAGTTCAGCACATGAGACCTAAAATCACAATCCGATGGCGGAAAGCACCTTTGTTTTAAAGTGTACATTTTACGGATGATTCAAATGATTTCAGAGCCTTGCAGAACAGGTCTCCAGGTCCTCTTAGTGATAAATGAAGATATGTTTCTCTTCTTGTCCCTCGCAGTCAGAGGCGGCGTGTCCCAGCAGGCAGAAAATTAGTCGAGCTGTCTGAGTGGGGTAAGAGAAAAACAAAAAGACAGGGAGGGAGGGACAGAGAGAAAGGAAAAGGAGGAGAATCAGGGTCATACTGGGCAGATAAAGCGTAAGCCATTACTTCAATTTTAACGAATCATCTCAAGCAGGTGTTCTTTTACATGCTGGAGGGTTTTTTTTGTACCGCCGTCTGGTTTTGTCTTCATATCGCTTGGAATATTTGACAGGCAGGTGGAAGTGGGATTTCTGCCTCATCCGGGGCAGCTGAACGGGTTGTTTTGTGGTCTCGCATGACTCACTGTTGCCTACTGGTGGACTGCAGAAACTTTGAAGAAAAGTGAAATTGCTCTTGGGTTTTTTCTTTTTTTAATTAAAGTGGAGCAAAATGTGTTTCACAATTTTGCCATGTGATCGTATATTTGGAAAAGGCCTTAGGCCTGGAAATGTACCCTGTAAAGAAAAAAGAAAAATGGATGTCCTGGCAGAAAATTAACAGTAACTTTTTTTTTTTTTTTTTTTTTTTTTCTTTCTTTCTTTCTTTCTTTTAGTTTAGTATATTGATATTTCCTTCAATGCAATCCAGTGCTTTAGAACATGGTTAAAACACTTGTGAAAAATCTATACATATTAACATTAACATTGTGCCTTATTTTTATGGACTTTTCATAGGATATACACTACCAGTCAAAAGTTTGGACGCACCCTCTCCTTTAATGTTTTTAATGTTTTTTCTTATGCTTATCAAGGCTGTTTTCACTTGATCAAAAATACAGAAAAAAAATTATGTAAATCAGTGTTTTTCTATATAATACATTAAAATCAATTTAGATCTGTAATTAAAGTTGAATTTCCAAAATCATTACTCCGGTCTTTAGTGTCACATGATCCTTCAAAAATCATTCTAATATGCTGATTTATTATCAGTTGCGCTGCTTAATATTTTTTTGGGAACCTGTGATATTTTTTTTAGGATTTTTTTGATCAATAAAAGGTTAAAAAAGAACAGCATTTACTTAAAAATAGAAAGGTTTTCAGACAATATACACTACTGTTCAAGTTTGGGGTCAGTAAATTTGTATTCTTTCTTTTTTGAAAGAAATTAATACTTTTATTCAATAATAATGTGTTAAATTAATAAAAAGTGATCACATAGATTTACATTGTTAGAAAAGATTTATATTTTGAATAAATGTTGTTCTTTTTAACTTGTTATTCAAAGAATCACAGGTTGTAAAAAATGTTTGGCAGCACAACTGTTTCCAACATTGATAATTCTAATAATAAATCAGCATATTAGAATGATTTCTGAAGGATCACATGACACTGAAGACTGGAGTAACAGCTGATGAAAATGCAGCTTCGCATCACAGGAATAAATTATATTGTAAAGTATATTAAAATAAAAACCATTTTTTATATTGTAATAACATTTTGCAATGTTACTGTTTTTTTCTGTATTTTTGGTCAAATAAATGCAGCCTTGATGAGCATAAGAGACTTCTTTAAAAAAAACATTAAATTAGAGAGTGTGTCCAAACTTTTGACTGGTAGCGTATATCTGCTTGTGGTTGACAGATTTTAAACTTTTTGTTTTAAATAATTTAAGTGTAAATTTTAGGAGAGTATTTTAGTTACTCTCATAGCTACAAGGTGTGAGCAGATAGGTCCCATCATTTTGAGGTAAATTGTTTTCAAATGTCTGAAAATCCTTGTGTAACTTCACCACCTTTTTGTCTTCAATTAAGCACACTTTTTTTGTAGAGCTGCAAAGCGATTAGTCACGATTAGCCGGAAATTACATCAGCGCAGCGTAAAGTTAGTTCCGCTATAGGTCTGCGCCTATTATATTAGTATGCCCTTTTCTCAAATAATGCTTCTTACCTTTTCTGTTTTGTCTGTTTTTCAAGTTATATAATCAATAAAGAAATAACATTTTTACTTGTTTGTAATTTATATGGCCTCTCAGACCACTCAGATAATATGCTCAACATAGCACCGGATAGTTTCTCCCGTACATTTGTGCATTATTTTCTCAATTTACTCAGTCATTCTCCTCGAATCACCACATCATGATAAATTATGACAGCATTTATATCCAGATGAACATTTTACCAGGAATAAATTAAACAATTCTGATTTCCGGTTGAAGCATCTGACAACAATCTGATCCTGATCCAATAGGAATAAACCCATTAATCGTCATCTTGTTTAATATGTATTATATTATTTTAATATGTATTTCCCAGGGCACATTATACACTTATGTCATCATGGTAATAATGCAAGGGAGAGCAAGTAGACAATACAATATTACTTTAATAATAATAATCACTAAAAAAATCATAATGCACAGCCAGCACCAAACAGACAATACGGCAAAACTCAAAACTAACTGAATTATAAGTCCCAACCTTCAGAATTAAACAAACATAGTATTTGTGATGACCTGAAGCTGACGGAAAAAGTTAGTTGTGAAATGTTTGCTCTTTTTTTTTTTTTTTTTTGAGTAAAACACCAGCAGTTCGATCATTTTCACAGCATTGAATTTGTAAAAATAGCTTTTGATTCCCAACCATATTCTTGTTATAATTTTATTTAATTTTTTTCCAAAACGTTTTCAACTCTATATATATATATATATACACACACACACACACACACACACTCTAAAACACCATATATACACATGTATATGTGTATATGTATGTATGTATGTGTGTGTGTGTGTATATATATAATAAATATATATATATATAATATATATACACACACACACGCATACTAAAACACCATATATACACACATTTTATATATATAATGTAAAATATGTATGTATGTATGTGTATATATCTATATATACATACACACATACATACATACATACATACACACACACACACTACACATTTCTATTACCTGATTTTATAGATGTTAATTACAGTTGATAGCAGATGTCCTAAAATATAATTAGAGGAATTCATTTTACATCTCATTTCACCTTGCCTAGAGGACAACTTTGTGTATGAAGTGGCACATCTTACCCCACTTTATCTTTTTCACTTCTTAATATATCTGTCTCTCGAAGATTGATGTCATCCCGAGTGGATCAAGTCATCAACTGAAACTCATAATTTTCATATAAATTACGCTTGTTCATTGCAAATGTAAAATGTTTGTTCCAAATGGTGTCTCCACAAACCATTGTTAACCGGAGGACAGTTCCCCTTACAGAAAGCCGTTGGCAGGCTGCCTGCTGCTCTGTCTGCTTTTGTTTGAATATGAGGCAGGTGCAATAGTCTGTAGCTCCACGTGTGGCCTGTAGATGGCGCAGCACGTCTGTAACTCCCTCCGAAACTGCTAGCATTAAGTTTTGACTGCAAATTCTTGTCTTCTCTTCTGTTGCCATAGAAACTTGTCGCCCAAATGAAGCAGGATCCACAGGTAAATATTCTTTATGACGTTGCTCTTCAGGAATAAATCCTCTGGCTTGTTTGAGAACTTTTAACATGATTGACAGCAGAGTATT
This sequence comes from Cirrhinus molitorella, assembly GCA_033026305.1. Taxonomy (NCBI): domain Eukaryota; kingdom Metazoa; phylum Chordata; class Actinopteri; order Cypriniformes; family Cyprinidae; genus Cirrhinus; species Cirrhinus molitorella. The sequence continues at coordinate 5,362,208 of CM065141.1, read as the reverse complement.
ACATTTTCTATACCAATAAGACAGCTTTTATTAAACCAAGGTTCAGCAATTCTGAATTTCTGTGTTTCCAGGTGTTCGTTCAGATATGACACAAGCTCATAGTTTCAAAAATATGTGATTCTTACACTTATCTTTCCTCTCTCTCATAGAACGCAGATTTGAAGAAACAGCTTCACGAGCTGCAAGCGAAAATCACGGCTCTGAGTGAGAAACAGGTAAGAACTTCACAGTCACAGTCGTTGTGACGTCATTCACTGCTTCAGGTGCTGAAACTAATGATTTTGAACAGTCAAATGCATGAATTGAATCCTTGTTTGCCTACAAATATTTGTCAGTGAGCAAAGGTTGATTGTGTGTTTTTTGGGGTTTAAAAAAAGACTGAAGAAAGGTGACTTCATTAGGCTCATTTACTTAAAGACATGAACTAATGCTACAAAATGAAATGCATTTAATGTACAGTGTATGTGGTATGCATTTTATCCTGCTGTTGCTGGCAAAGAGGTGCTTTTGTCATTTTTATAATTATTTTTTAAAATATTACTACTTGGGTTTTATTTTTCTTTTCATTGTTAGTGTTTGTTTATTGTCAGGTGGTAATTTTAGTGTTTCTACTGTTCAAATTCACTTTGTTTTATCTAATATTTCAATTTTTTTTTTAAGTTTTTGTTTACTTGTATTCCAAAATGTTTTAATAGTTTTAGTAAAGGATAATAACCCTAGCTGAAGCAGATTTTAAGCGACACGACAAAAACACCAGAGTGTTTCAGCACATTTGTGTGTCCAGGTCCATTTGTTTACTGCAAGGATTTTTGATTTGTTTGCTTCAAATTGGTCTTATTGATTTCCTAAAGTGGCTGTTGGATCTTGTGGGAGTTTTAGTTTTTAATGACAAAATGACGGTGGAAATAACCAAAGACTGATATATTTAATTGTTTCGCGGTTGAGAAAAGAGCAGCCAGCAGGACAGGCCTGGGTCTGCGCATTTAACAAGTGTGGCAGAAGAGTGATACTTGCAGCCCGCTGTGTGTATGCGCATGCGTTTGATGTGTGTCGGGGCTTGTCTTGTCTCCTGCTGGGAGGTGGAAACACTCCAGATTGTCAGAGAGTTTGAGATTGCACTTAGTCGCTTCTTGAAAAGTCTGGATTTTTAGCACAGCTGTTTTGGGGCAATGTTTCACTTTCTACCTCTCTTCCTACTCTTGAAATTCTCCAGTTAGTTTCATCAAAGAATTGTCCCAGTTTACTGACTCACAGATCGCTGGCTTAGCTTCGAGCTTTTATTCTGAGAGAGAGAGAAAGAATAGATCAGTATAAGTACACATGATTTGATTTTTTTTTTTTTTTCAAACACTACTCAAATGTGGAGGGCAAATATTGTATGTGTGTATAGCTTTAGTCAAGGCAGACGAGGATTAGAGCATTAGAGTTGATGAAACAGTCCAGTGAATGCTAATTCAGTTCTCTCACGAAACCTGTCAAGAACCTTCAGCTTATAATATGTATGTATATCTGCCATAATTTAATTAAAAAAACGTTTTTTTTTTCATAAAGAAACATTGTCCAACAGCGACCAGCAGGGCCCATTGAGTTTTAACAGACCCCCTAAACTGCACAGTGAGTGTGGTGGGGTGTAACTGAATATACAGTTGAAGTCAAAAGTTTACATGAATTGAATTGAATCTGCAAAATGTTACTTCTTTTAGCAAAATAAGAGGGATCATGCAAAGTGCATGTTATTTTTTTTTATTTAGTACTGACCTGAATAAGATATTTCAAATAAAAGACGTTCACATATAGTCCACAAGAACAAATAATAGTTGAATTTATAAAAATGACCCCGTTCAAAAGTTTACATACGCTTGCTTCTTAATACTGCATTGTTACCTGATTGATTCACAGCTGTGCTTTTTTGTTTAGTGATAGTTGTTCATGAGTCCCTTGTTTGTCCTGAACAGTTAAACTGCCCGCTGTTCTTCAGAAAAATTCTTTAGGTCCCACAAAATTCTTTGGTTTCTCAGCATTTTTGTGTATTTGAACCCTTTCCAACAATGACTATGATTTTGAGATCTATCTTTTCACACTGAGGACAACTGAGGGACTCATATGCAACTATTACACAAGGTTCAAATGCTCACTGATGCTCCAGAAGGAAAAACCATGCATTAAGAGCCAGGGGGTGAAAAGTTTTTTTTTTTTAACTTGAAGATCATGGTAAATGTAACTTTATTTTGTCTTCTTGGAAACATGTAAGTATCTTCTGTAGCTTCTGAAGGGCAGTGCTAAATGGAAAAAATATGCTATTTGGGCAAAATAAGAAAAATGCATCTTCATTCTGTTCAAAAGTTTACACCCTCAGCTTATAATGCATCATTTTTCTTTCCAGAACATCAGTGAGCATTTGAACGTTCTGTAATCGTTGCATATGAGTCCCTCAGTTGTCTTCAGCGTGAAAAGATGGATCTTAATATCATATAGTCATTGTTGGAAAGGGTTCAAATACACAAAATGCTGAAAAACCAAAGAATCTGTGGAACCTGAATGATTTTTTTGAAGAACAGCAGGCAGTTGAACTGCTCACTCATGAACAACTATCACTAAACAAAAAGACAGCTGTAGATCATTCAGGTAACAACACAGTATTAAGAATCAAGCGTATGTAAACTTTTGAACAGGGTAATTTTTATACATTCAACTATTACTTTCTCTTGTGGAAATATATATTTCTCTTGTGTGTATATATAAACATCTTTCATGTGAAATATCTTATTCAGGTCAGTACTAAATAAAAAATAACATGCATTTTGTATGATGCCTCTTATTTTGCTAAAAAAATGAACATTTTGCAGATTCTGCAAGGTGTATATAAACTTTTGACTTCAACTGTATGTAAATGAATGGGGAAAGTCACGTAAGGGGAGGCAATGCCTCTATCGCAATATGATTGAATACGACTGATTATTATCCGCTGTGATTGGTTCATGCAATAAATCCTGCCTCTTCTGTTTGTGTGCGTTCTGCGTTCACTAATTATTCTGAAAGAACGATATAAAGGCGTTAATGGAAGACTAATTTTAAACAGTAAGTAACAACTCACACACTTAGATATAACCACTTTGTTACATATAAATAACTTAAAATGGAACTAAAACATGATCTGTGGGTTTTTGGTGAGCAGTCGGCTTGGAGAAATTTAAAGTAAATGTCCAGTATTTACTGAACTTTGATGACTGATGATCTGAAAACTTAAACAATAAATGTAAAATGCTTAAACGCTAAGGCAATGTCCATATTATACGTTTTGGTTTAAAAACGCATCTTTTTCTCTCCGTTTTGGCCTTCCGTCCACACTGAGCTTTTTGAAAACGCTCTCCAAAGTGGATACATTTTACCGACCCTGCCTCCTTCTCTCTCTCCCACTTCGCTTCCTGTCAGCTGTGATCTGTCATATCATAATAAAGCCAAAAAGGCCAAAAAATAAATAATAAATAAATACAAAATACATTTCAGGAATGAGATATTTTTATTATTATAATTTTTTTGGAGGATATGATTAATTGTCGAAACAATGTCACAGTGCAATACAATTAATGTCACAATGCAACAAATTTATAATAGTCCTAAAATAATCTATAATAAATAAATAAATTATTATTATTATTATTATTATTATTATTATTATTTATTTATTTTTTAAATAATTTCTATTTGAGTTTGGAGCGAAATATGACCTTCACATGTTTTCATAAGATTCATTTGATTTATACCTAAGATGCATGTGTCTGTGCTTTTTAGTCAGAACTCTTTCAATCCTGTCGGCTGTGAATACAGTTTGTCTGCCTTTTAAATCTCAGTTCCATTCAACGAATTCTATATAACACTTTCCGCATCATGAATTTATATTTATGTGATTTTAGCCTCTGTGAGGCCCGCAGCTGACACGGCGGTCTGTTGCGTATGTAAACTTTATGCTTGTGAGTCTAAAGCTGCTACTATGTGATTGATCGTCCGCTTAAAGAGAAAAATAGTTTTGTCAAAATTCATTTTAAGAAAGAGACTTTCATTTGATGTTGTGCTTAGTGCAAGGGCTTTGTTGAGGAATGTGTGTGTGTGTGTGTGTGTGTGTGTGTGTGTGTGTGTTTGCACTCTCAGAGGTGCGCTTTGGCTCCAGAGGACTCTGAGGCAGCAGAGTGTGTGAGATGAATTTCAATCACGTTTCTCCTCTGTGTGTGTGTGTAGCGCTCAGTGGGCCTTTATAAAAGCATTTCCAGTGTTGTTAAGATGGTCTCGCACCTGAAGGGTCTTTTAAGACTGACTGAATAAAAGCCACGGCTTAGCTTCACACCCAGAACAAAGAAAACCAGGGAATTTGGTGACTAATAATCTATTATTAGAAACCGCTGCGGCCAGATATAAACAGAACATTGAAAAGACGAGATGGGGGGGGGGGGGCTTTTCATTTTTATTTCGTGGAAAAAGTGCGTATGTGTGTTTCAGAACAATTTGTTTCTCTGTAATCATCATTTCCTCAAAATGTGACTGCAATGGATGTATTATTTCCTAGTAATTTTTCTCTCTCAGAAAAAAGTGGTGGAGCAGTTGAGGAAGGAGTTGCTGGTAAAACAGGAGCCTGACTTGAAGCCACAGACGCTCCCAGCAACCGCAGACGGTAAAACCGTGCTGCTGACGCCCGCCTGTCTCCCTTCACAGCCACCCACAGGGCCTCCACACAACCAGGGGGTGCCACAGGTACTGCTTAACACCCCAAACACCACACACTTTGTAGACAAAATGTGTAGAACAGCACTATACCCAGAGGTAATTTGCAGTGGAATATTTACTAAACACCGTTAAGACGTGAATTCGATTCCTCTAGCGCAGCAAAAAATTAGCCGATTAGCTAGTTTGCACAGGTGGTTTATTGAAAAACAATTGCCCTGACTCACCTGCGGTGCTCTTATTCTAAAGGATCACTCTGTAATTGCAAACACACAAATCTTTGTCCCTGAAATAAGCTCTGAAGAATAAGGGCGGAGTGACCTTAGAATCTTATAAGAGTGTTATTGCTTTTTATGGCCAGTAATGTACTGTCTCAGCCTCTCCGGTTTTTGAAGGATTGGTTCATTCCTGAATTAAATTTCCGTGATAATTTATTTATCATCCAAGATGTTCATGTCTTTCTTTCTTCAGTCGAAAAGAAATTATGTTTTTGAGGGAAACATTCCAGGATTTTTCTCCATATAGTAGTCTTCAATGGGGATCAATGAGTTGAAGGTCCAAATTGCAGTTTCAATGCAGCTTCAAAGGGCTCTATACAATCCCAGATAAGAAATAAGGGTCTTATCTAGCAAAACGATTGGCCGTATTTCAAACAAAGACAAATTTGTATTTTTTTACCAAAAATGCTCTTAAGCGTGTGGCTTCCTGAATTATATAATATTGTTGTAAAGGTCATGTGTGGTTAGTTCTTCACTTGTGTACTTTGGTTCAAAAAACTCTCTGAAAATCTTACTCCAAATTATCCGACATTGTTGTTTTACCTTTTTTCTTTGCACGTTCACTTCATAAACACTACATTAGTACTTCCGCCTAGTGTGAAGTCATGGACGCAGAGCTAGTGCAAGACAAGCATTTTTGGTTAAAAGGTATTTAAATGTGTATCTTTCTTAGAAAAAGATGTTTTTGCTAGATAAGACCCTTCTTCCTCAGCTGGGATCATGTAGAGCAATTTTTTGTACCTTCAACCCGCTGATCCACATTGAAGTTCACTATATGGAGAAAAATCGTGGAATGTTTTTTTTCAAACCTTTTTTTTTTTTTTTGGACTACTGAGAGACATGATCGTCTTGAAAGACATAGCAGTGGGTAAATTATCAGGAAATTCTTACTTTTCTAGAGTGAACTAATCTTTTAAAGGAACACTCCACTTTTTTTGAAAATGGGCTAATTTTCCAACTCCCCTAGAGTTAAACAGATGAGTTTTACCGTTTTTGAATCCATTCAGCTGATCTCCAGGTCTGCCGGTAGCACTTTTAGCATATCTTAGCAAAAATCATTGAATCTGATTAGACCATTAGCATCTTGTTCAAAAATGACCAAATATTTTCTATATTTTTCCTATTTAAAACTTGACTCTTCTGTAGTTACATCGTGTACTAAGACTGTCAGAAAATGAAAAGTTGCGAGTTTCCAGGCTGATATGGATAGGAACTATATTCTTATTCTGGCGTAATAATCAAGGAACTTTGCTGCCGTACCATGTGTGCAGCAGGCGCAATTATATTACGCAGTGCCTGAAAATAGTCCCCAGCTATGTAACTTCCAATGTGACCAGCACTAAGACACTAAGCTAATAGTAAAATAGCTAGGGATTATATTCAGGTGCTGCATAATATCATTGTGCCTGCTGCACCCATGGTACGGCAGCAAAGTTCCTTGATTATTATGCCAAAATGAGAGTATAGTTCCTATCCATATCAGCTTGAAATCGCAACTTTTCATTTTCTGTTGGTCTTTATACATGATATAACTACAGAAGAGTCAAGTTTTAAACAGGAGAAATATCGAAAATCTTTGTTCATTTTTGAATGTGATGCTAATTTTGAGATATGAGATTGTCTGAATGGATTCAAAAAACGGTAAAACTAATCTGTTTAACTCTAGGTGAGTTAGAAAATGAGCCTATTTGCAAAAAAAGTGGAGTGTTCCTTTAACAGCTTTTGTATATTTTTCTGTGATGAGGTAAGAAGCCCAGCTATAGTGAATGTGTTATTTAGTGTAGTTTATACTGTTTTTTTTGTATTTGGAGCCAAACTTGCAATTGGTAGCTAATTGCTTATTGGTTAACATTATCTAAAACACTTAGGCTCTAGGTAACATCAATGAAAAAGAAAAGTCATTTCAATTTATAAAATTATGATGAAAGGCAAGGACAAGCCATTTTATTACACGCACTGATAACTTGTACATAGTCACAGCAGAAAAATGCAGTCAATAGCACTTTAACATCTTTTGTGTCTCTTCATCCTCATTCACTGCTTCTCTCAATCAACCTACCTCCTACCTCCTCGACTAGAAGACTCTCACCGTGACGCCGGTCATAACCGCAAAGACTCTACCTCTCGTGCTGAAAGCTGCCACCTCCACCATGCCTGCTTCCATGGCAACACAACGCCCCACAGTCGCCATGGTCACTGCCATCAGCAACCCCCCGAGACCCGGCGCCAATTCCGACTCCCAGAGCACACCAATCAACCTTCAGGTGGCCAGCAAGCTACCCAATCAGGACACAGATGCCGGCACACGGATAGTGTCCAAGAATGTTATTGTCGTGAGTGTGAATCGCTGCTAACGATTCTTCCTCTTCACTTAGTGTTTCCATGTAGCTTAAATATAACAATCTTAAACTGAAGTAGAAATGCCAGTCTGTGTATTTGCATAGTTTGCTGTAGACTAGTTGTAGTCGGAGCCACTTTGCTTTGATGTGTTTAGAACAGGATGTTTCTGACTCCAGTTAGTATGAAGATTTGAAATGACTTCCTTTCTGACAATGATGCGCTTGGCAGGGGTGTATGGTGACATACTTCTGTGATGTAACCAGATGGAGGATCATTTCCTCTTGTTGTTAATTTCTCTCATTTCACCCGCTGAGTGCCCAGTAAATGACTGGTTTTGTCACAGGTGCAGGCCACCACCACCTCTGCCCAGCCTATCAAAGTTCCCCAGTTTGTCCCTCCTCCTAGATTGACGCCTCGACCCACCTTTCAGCCACAGGTGCGTCTCTGTTAGACCTGCCCCCTCCCCTTATGTATGTGCAGTTCCACACTGATGCCACCAGAGGGACACACAACCTAGTTTCAGAGGCCATGTGTCTGTAAAGCCTTTGTTTACAGAAGCATTCTGATTCAAGATATTTTTAAACTTCTCATCTCGAAAGAGAGTTTTTAACATGGGAACTAAAATAGCTTGAACACAGTCACCGTTCCACACCTAGAGACCCAAATTCAGTTTTTTTTTTTTTCCTCACAGTAAAACTGACGCTCACCTTCTCTTTCCTAGCACTGGCTGTTGCTGTGATACTGTCTGTTCACTTTTTTTTTTCTCTGTTTGCTTTAGGGTGCTTACACACTAGGTTTTATGCTCTGTTAGAGAATTCTAAGTCTAGTGATATCAGTGGGGTTTTGCTAAAAAACAAAGGTTTGTAAAGGTCTGACCTAGGCATCTGTTGACCAATGAAAATTCAATTCAGTCTACTTTATTTTAAACGGGTCCGCTTTCCGGTCCATACTCTCTAAATGCATTCCTGTCTGTCAAATTTTCTGTCACAGCTAGATCTAGTGTGTAAGCTCCTCTAGCACCGTGTCTATACTGGAAGTGCTACCAAACAATGACTTTTGTCTTTCTAATCTGAAAGTGTCCAAGCTGCATGACCCCTTCAACAACATTTGGGTGAATAACTCAGCAGATGTTCATTGGTATGAAAATGTACTTATTACTGTATGTAGGTTGCTAATGTCTGGTGTAGACACGGTGTTTGAGAGTAAGACAGTTTGTTGCTGTTTGTTCCTTTGTAACAATGCTGTTGCTTCAGTTGCAGCTTTGTATTTCTGCTTTTTTTTATTGCTTTGGCTGACCCTTTCATTAACCCCCCACTCCCTTAAAGACTGACAGTATATCACATTTTACCTCTAAAAGCTACGTAATGCTAAAGCAAGCTCAGATTAATCCACTTTAGCCCATGGAGGTGAACTATCCCTTACCCCAGGACCCAGGTATTAAGACTTGTATAGCTTAATATAATGAAAATTATGTTTCTTGCTAAAATAGGTAGTAGCAAACCCATGAAAAGCTTACGTAATTTTAAAAATCCACATTGTTTTATACATATTTTATACTATAGGGGGTGCCATTATTTTGATTATGTGAAATGGTTGCACTCTGTGAGCTACTGGCGCTACCTGTTGCTATTTTTACCTCAACACAACTCTGAATACACAGCTGTGTATTATCTTGTTGAAGGGCAACAAGATAAGCAATGTAACTCTTCACTGCATTTCCTAGCGATAAGAAGTGGAGAAAAGAATGGGAAGATGCCTGTGGATGAGCAAAAGTTCCTAAAGACCAGCGTCTTTGTTCTCTCCACCCTGATGCCCTTAAGGCTTTTAGTAGACAACAGCTGCTGAGAAAGCTTACAAACAGCAGAGACAATGCTAGATGCCATCCTGGCAAGGATATAAACATACTTATGCTTGTCATGACGCCTCAGCCACTGAAGGAATTTCTCAGAGTGGATTTCACTCGATATCCAGGGGTGTTTAGACTCTTTGAGGAGAAAAATCAATGGTACCATATCAGGATTTTATCTTCCAAGTTGTGTATTATGAATTGTGTTGCGGTAAAAAAAAAGTAACAGGTAGTGCCGGTATCTTACAATTGGGGAGTTGAATAATTTAATGTCATAATGGTGCCCCCATAGTCCAAAATATATATAAAACAATGTATTTTTTTTTAAATGGCATAAATCTTTAATGGGTTTGCTACTACATATTTCAGTAAGAGACACAATTTGTTATAATAAGCCATACAAGTCTAAATACCCGGGGATCCCTTTTAAAGCAGTGGTGGGAGAGTCCCTCAAAGTCCACTGTCCTGCATAGTTTAGGTCCAACTCCAATCAAACACCTGAACAACTACTCAAAGTCTTTAGGATTATTCAATAGTTACAGGCAGGTGAGTTTGATCAGGGTTGGGGATAAACCCTGCAGGAAAGTGGGCATTGTAGGCCAGAGTATCCACTCCTGCTTTACAGGTTTGTTTTGGTGTTACTAAATTGAGCTCTGCACATTTTCATCCACTTTCAAACTAGTCACTGCGAGTGAACCAGAGCTCAGTGTTGGCATTACTTATGGCTGAGGTTGCCTCTTAACACAAAACCGCATGGATGTTAGGAGCATGACAACAACAGAGTGGCTTTCAAGATCGATTGGTATGGTAAGCCAGGGTCTGCTTTCTTACCCAACCCCATTCCGCCATTGCACAGGTTCGACCAAAACCCGTTGCACCCATCAATGTGCCCATCGCTCCAGCTCCTCCTCCCATGGTGGCGGCTCCTCTAATCCAGCGGCCCCTGATGCTCACCACCAAGCTGACATCATCTTTGCCTGCCTCTGCTGGGCCAATTCACCAGGTGCACATTGTGAACGGACAGCAGTGCGCCACCATTGACAAGACCACGACTGCAGTCACAGGCATTGTCATCAGTCCTGCCCAGACACTTCAGATCAGCAACCTTAACTCAGACTTGAAGGTGAGAGCAAATGATTTAGCTTGATTGATCAGGATAAGACTTTTTTTGAAAGTTTATCTGAAACATTCAGCTGACTTGAAGTGCTTTCCGTGTTTGTTTTTCTCTACATCAGACTGTGAAACCACAGGGAGGACCAGAACAGGTGGTCATGAGTACACCACCTTCATCCTCTCCTCCTCTTCCTCCTCCTCCAGCTAAGGTCATACGAGAGGAGAGCCCACAGGTATTGTGCACCTTCTCAGAGTTCTCATCGGAACTGACCAATTTAGTCTAAATAAACTAATACATTTTCTTCCTTCAGAAACTTGCCTTTATGGTCTCTCTTGGGTTGGTCACACATGACCATCTTGAAGGTAAGTCCCACTGGCATCAGTGCTGCCCTTTGGGTTTCACTACATTTAAATTACAAGGACAGAATGTTTCATAACCAGATGTGCATGGGATGTCCTTTCTCTCCAGAGATACAGAGCAGAAGACAAGAACGGAAGAGGAGAACAACAGCCAACCCAGTGTACAGTGGAGCAGTGTTTGAACCTGAGGTACAGACGAATGCTCTATAGTTCCCTCCTCCATCTGGTCTAATTTTGAGAGCTTAGATTGTACTTCCAACTTGGCTCTAACATTCTGATTTCTCTCGTATATCTCAGAGGAAAAAGAGTGCTGTCACTTACTTGAACACTCCACTGCATCAAGGCACCAGGAAGAGAGGTCTGTACCTGCCTGTCTTAGTTGCTTAAGTTGATGTATTGTAGCCCTGCTGCTTCTATGTAGCACCTAACAGACACCAAATAGACACCTTTCCGCTTTTTCTTGCAATTCTGCTTTGTATCTTTGCTAGGGTTTTGATCAGTCTGCAGACCTAAAAAGTGGTGGTTAAGGAACTACTCCCCCAGTTTGTATAGTTTCCAGAGATGGTGCATTTTGGCTTGTTTTGGACTTGTTAACATTTGACTTAACTTGGAAACTTGTGAACAATGTTAGTAGAGTTAGTAGGTTTACAAGGAGAAATATGTCCTCTCAGTGTTGGCTCACTTCAGATTTGAGTCTCTTGTGTGCCCTTTGCACTTTTTTTTTTCCTTTGAGAATATCTTGTTATTTGCTGTTGAATTCTAGAGCAGTGCTTGAACATAATGGATTTAGCTGGATTTGGCCTTGAACAACTTGACTTGGTCTTTACCCTAAGGACTTGAGCAATTTTTTAAGCTTGGCTTTGAAAAACTTGACTTGGTTTTCACCCCAGAGACCTGAGGACTGACTTGTGCCTGGCCTTGAAGGACTTGATATGAAGTCCACTTCAGATTAAGTGTTAAAAATTTTGACTTTCCACTTCAAATCCTTGGGGGTTAACCTGGGCTCCTATCCTTGAAAGACCTGACTTGGACTCCACCCTAGGATTTGAGCATTGACTTGGGCTTGGTCTTAAGTTCTTGGCTTGGACTCAACTTGTAGACTTGAGTTGGTTGAGTTAGGCGTGCAAGCAAGAGTTTGTCTGTAGGTTCTCTGCTACTTTGTCATGTTACCTGTTGTTATGCCTATTTTTAGAGTGCATGATGCATTGCTTGTTCTTGTAGGAGCTAGCTGCAGAGATATGCATTTCAATTTGAGATTAGATTTTGGCTTAGACTTTCTCTCTTTCGCTCTTTCTGTGGCTCTTTCTTTTGCTCATTGGTTTCAAATTCCCTGCATGCTGCTGTGGTCGTCTGTTGCACTAACTGCTTTTTGTGACCCTCCCTTCCATTTCTCCTTCGCTCTCTCCCTCCTTTCCTTTTGTTTCCATGCTAGCCAATGAGGATCCCCTCTCTAAGGTATGTTGCAACCAGAAAATGCCATTATTTTATTTCATCTTTGTGTTTTTTTTCTTTCTTTTCCCTTTTCCTCCTCCTCCATTTTTTTCTGTTCCTTTTGGTTTTGTTCTTTTTTTTTTTTTTTTTTTTTTGGTTTGGTTTTCTTTTCTTGTCTGTCTCATTTCACTCAGGTCGCCCTCCCAAATACAGCACCACCACCACCACCATCAGCAGCACAGCGGTGCCGGAGCTGGGCTGCAACCCCCTGCTCTCCCCCACCAGCAGCCTTCCCGCCTCCCCAGCCCCTGAACGGCCTGACACAGGGGGCTTTCCCCTCTCTGTCCACCCTCATTCTGTCCCCCAGCCCAGCCCCAGCTCCGGGGATGTAAGTAGCCACCTGCCAAGTCTGGGCGACCATATTGTTGAAAGCCCCCACTATTATTATTGTTCTAGTAGAGTTCTCTACATCACAGGCTGCCCTTATCTCCCCCCCCCCCAAAACCCTTCACTGCATTAATCCTGTACACCACAAAGTGTACTGGAGCAAGGTAACTCCTGTTAGAGTCCAGCATCCACCCTGGAAAGAGAAAGACTGACCTACCAACACTGTCATTCATGTGTTTATTTGTTGTATTTGTTGAAATGGAGCCAGCAGTCTTACAAAGTGAACAGTCTTTCTCTACTTCCCACACAAATATCAGGCCTGAAGTAATTGTAGTATAGTATTTTAAAACACCCAATCTTAGCATTTAAGCCAAAATGCCCATAATCACATGATACATGTTCAGTAGTGCTTAATTGCCAATAATCCCAATAATAGTAATAAAAAACTGCTAGCTAAATATCTAAAGTGAACAATCCAGTCACCAATGAGCCACTAGACAAATGCCTCCAATCAGCAGTCAGTTCCTCTCCTCCCCGCCTTTCCCGCTGTCATTTGATTGGTCCGGAACAGAAGGGGGCGGTGGTACTGACACCTGCCGTTCTTCCCGACAGGGAGACATCCATGAGGATTTCTGCACTGTGTGCAGACGCAGTGGACAGTTGCTCATGTGTGACACATGTTCGCGCGTCTACCATCTCGACTGCTTGGAACCACCCCTCAAAAACATTCCCAAAGGCATGTGGATCTGTCCTAAATGTCAAGACCAGGTAAATAATAGCAGCACAACGAGCCCTTGGCCACTCCTCTCCCAGGCCAGTCAGTGGTGTCTCCTTTTAACTAGAATTCAGTCCTTTAAAGCACACATACTTTTATGTAATTAGAAATGGGAGACAGACTGAAAGTTCAAAGTCCCCTTTCCCTGCCAAAAATGAAGTGTACATTCTTCAGGCGTTAAGGCTGTTTCGTCCTTTGTAAGCTCTCACATGGTTCGGTATTGATTGTGCCTTTTTTCACCCATCATGTAAGTGTAAGACAGCATCAAGCACTCCCATTGAAGTTCTGTTGTTCATCACTGTTGCCATATACAATTGATCTCAGTTTTCATGGCTTTCCAGAGGTCAAGTCGAGCACAGCACTGGTCTGTTATTGAGAGAATTTCTTTTACAGATTCTGAAGAAGGAAGAGGCCATTCCATGGCCTGGAACCCTAGCAATCGTCCATTCCTACATTGCTTACAAAGAAGGTAGAGAGATCTTGATTTTTAATTGTAGAAATTTGTACCCCAAGTGTAAAACAAGTAAGTTTAAAACCAAATGCAAACCAAATGTTATAGCGCATTAAATTTATGGGTGTTTTGTCCCTGTCCAACAGCGAAAGAAGAAGAGAAGCAGAAGTTAATGAAATGGAGTGCTGAACTAAAGCTGGAACGAGAGCAACTAGAACAGAGAGTGAAACAGCTCAGCAACTCTATAACAGTGCGTTATTTATTTATTTTTTAACTGGAGCTTTTCTGGGTACAAGATTAATTATACAGTTGTTCCACTTCTCTGTGAAGGGATCTTTGCCTTAGAAAACCAATTTTAAATTGAACAACTTGTCACACTGTATACCGTAGTTCTTCTAAAGCCTGGTTCAGACTACGAAAGTCACTCAGATTTTTGACACATTTGTGCATGCTGTCATCGATACAGCGGGCCTAAACAATGGTAAACAAACAATGGTTAGAAAACACTTTGTTCTGCCCTGTCTTGTCATTAGAGAAGCCCAAAAAATAAAGAACGAACCTGACAGTGGGCTCAAATCTGGATTGCATGAAGAGGACAGTATGAACTGTCAACAAGAACAACAAAAGTTCCACCTAGCAGGACTGATACCATTTTCTCCCTTTCGTTTCGGGGAATCTTGTGTCTCAACACCTATTGTCGTTTACGAATCCCCACGACACCCTATGTCAAGCAGATCGTGCTCTACGGTAGCCATGTAACATGTAGCCCAAGACTGGTTACCAACTGAAGCTAAGCAGGATTGAGCCTGGTCAGTAACTGGATGGGAAACCTCCTGGGAAAACTAGGTTGCTGCTGGAAGAGGTGCTAGTGAGGCCAGCAGGGGGTGCTCACCCTGTGGTCTGTGTGGGTCCTAGCGTTCCAGCATAGGGATAGGGACACTATACTGTCAAAAAAAAAGCACCGTCCTTCAGATGAGACATTAAATCAAGGTCCTGAATCTCGGTGGTCATAAAAAATCCCAGGATGTCTTTCAAAAAGAGGTGTGACCTCGGCGTCCTGTCCAAATTTGCCCATTGGCCTCTGACCATCATGGCCTCTTAACAATCCCCAATACACTGATTGGCTTCACCAGTCTTTCTCCTCTCCACAAATGAGCTGGTGTGTGGTGGGCTTTTTGGCGCACTATGCCGTTGCATCATCCAGGTGGATGCTGCGCACTGGTAGTGGATGAGGTGATGCCCCCTCACAATGTAAAGTGCTTTGAGTGCTTAGAAAAGCACTATCCACCTTAGTTTTCCCATAAGAACGTGCATGGCCATTTGTAAATTTTATGGGTCTGGTTTCATTAACGTCCAGGTATTTTTAGCTGTACAAAACTGCTAGTATGCCTGCTTGATAACCACCAATATTAAAAAATCATAAGGTTTAGTTTTTTCGCTATTTTTAATTGTTCGTAAAACCTACTTTTTAAAACTCATCCTAGACGGGTTGTCTGATTTTCACCAAAATTGGCTCAATCATCTTCAGACCATGTTGGCAAAAAGTTATGAAATTCAAGTTGATTTGTCCAACCAGTCTCGAATAACATGCAAACAAATTCTACGAAAAGCACGCAAAAATGGATGTGAGGCTATCTCTCCGCAACGGTTTGGCATATTGAGACCAAATTTGGTGTGTGTTATAACAAGAATGACATGAGGCTGTAGTGATTCTGTGCAGTGCCACCTAGTGGTCAAGAGATACGAAAAATTAGTATCTTAGCTTATAACTTAATGGTTTGGCGAAAAATCACAGAACTGGTCTCTTTAGATTCAGTGCATCATGCAGAGTCGAATGATACCAAATTTTGGGTGTCGACCATTTTGAATTTTGTAGTAAAATGGTATATTTTGCAAACACATTGCTGTATTGATACAAAACTTGGTATGGGTCATCAGCAAGATGCCCTGATGGAGTCTGAATAGCACCACCTAGTGGTAAAATGAAATATTCACACGCTTATAAATTTAGGTGTGGTCGACTTATTTTCACGGGAGTCACCTTTTTAGACTCCTGAATCCTTGTCAAGTCCAGCGATACCAAACATGCCAGGTTTTGCCTTTATGGTTTGTGCAACATTACATTTTAGCGCTTAAAAAACAGTTGCCAATATCTTAGAAACTGTTAATCCTATCAACACAAAACCACCGCAGGAAATTCTGAAACATAGCGTGCCAGCTAAACTCCCAAGTTAGCCATTGGTCATTTTTTTTCTCCATTTAGATCTTCTTTAAAAATCTAAAGAAAATCAGATTTCTTTAGGCTGTTCGTCCGATATTCACCAAAATTGAGTCAGATCATTTTCAGACTGTGCTGACAAAATTATGGATGTCATGTTGATAAATGAAACCGTTTTCATACAGCGCCACTACTAATTTTAGAAAATGACTCTTGAGGCTTTATCTTTGCAAAGCTTTGACATAATGACAACAAACTTTGTGTGTGTCATTGTCACCTTACACAGAACACACCACGTCGATTTGATAACAGGCCACCTGTTGGTCAAAAGTGATAAGCCATTAAATCATACTAGGTGTTCTACATTATTTTTCTGCCATTTTGACTAAAATAATCTTAAAATGGCTTCCTTTTACTTATTGTTGCAGTTGGTCTGATGCTCCATGCCATGCTTAGCTACTCATTTTGCCTTTGGTGTGCTTAGCCCAATATTTTGTCATTTCCTTATAGCGGCTAATGAACAGGAAGTCTCGCCCATAGGCTTACTTCCGCGTTGAAGAATAAGGTGGATATAAATGTAATGATTTAAAGTCAGGCTAAAATCATGTAGTCTGAACCAGGCTTAAGATTTTACTTTATAATAAATTGTGTTTGTTATATAATGCTGCATTACTGTTCTTCAACAGAAATGTATGGAGACCAAGAACAGCATACTTGCCCGTCAGAAGGAGATGCAGGCCTCTCTGGACAAGGTAAAACACCTGGTCCGCCTCATCCAGAGCTTTAACTTGACTCAGTCCATGGAGACGGACATCCTACAGGATTCCAAACAGGACTCCAAACAGGAGTCAGGGAGCATCAAAGACTCAAAGGACGCTACGCAAGTGTGTGTGCAGGAGAGTCCCACCGAGCCTAGCGTGCAAGTACCAGCCGCCGTAGCAGTTCCCGAAGTGAAGGCAGAGCCAGAGGTGGGTGAAATGGCCGAGCCAGCGGCCGCAGTTACACCTGAAACTGCGTCAGGTGAATCGGGAGTTAGCGTCCCGGAAGTGGCCAAAACCACAGTTGGCGAGGAGATAATGGATACGGCGAAAACTGCGGAGCCTGCGGAATTGCCTCAGGCCAGGGACGTAGTAAAGACTAATGGAGGAACGGACTGTGTTTGTACCGGCTTGATCCCGGAAGAAGAGGAGGGTGCTGTCAATGCCGCAGACTCCGAGAACATCCCTCCCAGTGACAGCAGTTGTGTAGAGGATGCTGGAAAGATGGAAGTGGAGCTGCAGGAAGACGGAAGTCATGGCGTGAACACCAACAACGGCAAAACCTCAGAACCTTCTCAGCAGGCTTTGCCAGCCCCTCTAAGCAGCGTGGACAACCCCAAATAGTTCTCAGCCTCACACTAAACACAGTTACATCACCAAAACATTTAAACAGATTTCCTATTGCACCTTGGACTGGTGCACAAAGTTGCCAATCTATACGTATATATATTATACATATATATATTATCTATATCCAAATAAATGTTGTCGTTTTTTTATTTTCTTTCTTTTCTTTTACCTTTTTTTTTTTTTTAAATGGTAAAACTGTGTCAACAGTACTTCTACATCCAAGGCAAACTAGTCTTGGTTCTTGTAGACCAATATAGCCCAAACATGTGGGTGAAAAGGGTGACTTACGAAAGAGTGTCATGCCAATTATTAGATTATTAAAAAAAGAAATAGTAGTTTAATAATATTAATTATAATAATAATACTACTAATAATAATGATGATGGTGATAAAGATGATGATGGATGATTTATCAGATCAGACCAGTGTGTGCCTCCAACACGGGGTTTGTTTCATAGATTGTCTTCTCCTCGGGAGGAGAAAGGCAGGGCAGATGTGTCCAAAGACTGCATGACTATGCCCACACCCTGTGCACCTCCAGCCAGGCCTGAGTGGACCGGCAATACCAAAAGCTTCTCTTTCCAAACCTGACGACAAAAAAAAAAATCGACGCATCAGTATTCGCCAGTGACAAGGCAGTGGTTTAGAATCCTGTGGGTTAGCCTAAATCAGGACTGCCTATAGCAACCCCTCTAATTTATCTCCTCCACTCTACATCTTGTCCGCATTCCCCAGTTAGCTGTAGAAGTGTCCCGTCTCCAAGTCATCTCAGGCTAATCAGTGGTAAAGCGCATGGCAAAGCCTCTCAAGATCTTTGACAAAGGGCTGGAAGAGGAAGCTACACCAGAAGTCACATCTCGGTAACTGCAACAAATCATGCGTGGTAGATTAGTCTGAAAAGCGGTGTTGGTTCTGTGTATCGAATGAGTCTTGTTCTAAAGTCAGTGTGTATATTCAATGCTGTTTGTGGATTTTATTTAGGATTTTTTTGTTTTTAAGAAAATATATTCAGGTCTTCCTAGTCTTCATTGAAAAACAAGTGCTTTTCTGTTTCATGAAACAGTCGTTTGTTATCAATGGTGTTTAAAAATGGCATGAATTATGCAAGCAGCTTTCTCAAGCTCAGAGATGCACATTGCATAATGAGTGTCTTTGTTTTGTTTTTTGAATTCCGAACTGCCAAATGCTTTAGGTTTTGCTTTTTTTTAATTGAAAATAATTTAGTCTAGAATATAATGGACTAGTCCATCCCCATTTTCCAAAATCTTTTTTTTTTCCTTGAAAAACAATAATGACTAAGTCACAATTTGCTGTCTTAAACTTGAGGGTTTGATGTATGAGCCAAATTGAGTAATAAGGAAACGACAGAAAACCCTTAATTAAAGCACAAGCTTTATTGCAGATAACAAAGCAAACGCACTAAGAAATTTTCAAAAGCGCTTAAATCTCATCAGTTGGTTTTTACGCTTGCCAACATCCTGTAAAAAGGAAAACGACAGTGGGAAGCACAGACTTCTGCTGGTCTTTTGTGTTGCAGAACATTTTAACCTGTCCCAGGTAACGTCTTAAGTCTTAAAAGTCTTAACGGTAATGCACGGCTGGCACCTTTTGTTACGTTAACGTCAGGCCATTCCAAAAAAGCATATCCCTTTTTCTTTGTGATGACAGCCGCTGAGGCTGAAGATTGAATGCATATCAAATTCCACGTATCCGTTTGTGCTTATTTTGACTATGTATACAATAGCGCATATTTATTGCATAGCTCATTCCGGCTGTTTAAACATGAGAGATAATTTACCACAATATGGATTCTGTGTTTGGAACGATGTTTACTGTTTTGTTTGTTTTAAATGATGGATTTCATGGCTTTAAAACCCAATTTGTGATTCTTAGTGGAGGGGGTCTTGGCTATATCAACAATGTGCTGCAATTTCCAAAATCTACTGTGAAAATTCACATACTTATCCTTAATACATTCCCATAACGCCCTGTTACCCTCTGAGCCAGGACTGGGTAATAATGGATAAACATTCATATCATGGCATAACACACCGACATGAATTTTTAAGGCCTTCCAGAAGTCACCATTGTCAGTCTAGAGAATATTTAACGATAAAGTAATTTTTAATCCTTCCTGTACAGGTGCCCAGAGTGCCTTCAACCTTTTACATCCTGAATCCAATCTCATAAACTGGTCACATTTCCCTCTCTCTGTAAAAGTCACTCGGTTAACCTTGATTAGAAGCACATTTGTTGTCGTTTCATTTGGTTAAAGTGAACTGGTTGTAGGGATGTGCTTGTGTTGGTCTAGTCCTGTCTAAATCTAGTTATCTGCTGTGAAGTTAAAGAGCCCCTCTAGAGTAGGCTGTATTTTAAGGAGATGCCTTGAGTTTTGTAACACTCTGAACAAAAGTATATCTTGGCGATTGCACAAAATTGGTCCGTAATAAGGAGTGATCGGTTTTTCAGGGCACTCCGTGCCACCAAAATATTAAATGTGTGAAACTTGTGGCAAAAAATGCATTTTATGGATTGACGTTCATTGGGGAAAAGAAGTTCTGGAAGTTTAGGAAGTCATGGTTTCCTGTCTTTATGCACTTTTTATAGGAATGTCCTAAGTATTACTCCGTTTTTTTCCAAAATACTTAATGTCTGCTCGTTTTAAGTTTTAGTGTACGATTCAGGAGTCTTTTTTTCTTTCCTCGTGTATCACAAAACAGGACTGTTCAGGCCAGTGACTACTACTTAATGTCATACATAACACTCTGCTCTTAAAACGACTTGCACCCTTTCTCATTTGCGTCATTTTCTCCATCTCTCCTTCGGTCACTGAGACTTGTACCTGAATCAGGTATTTAAATTTCAGCCTTGACTATGAGCGAGGCT
This sequence comes from Cirrhinus molitorella, assembly GCA_033026305.1. Lineage (NCBI taxonomy): Eukaryota > Metazoa > Chordata > Actinopteri > Cypriniformes > Cyprinidae > Cirrhinus > Cirrhinus molitorella. The sequence continues at coordinate 5,342,019 of CM065141.1, read as the reverse complement.
GAACGGATCAAAGAAAACCTGCAATCTGATTGGATAGACTCGAACCCCCAGAACACCAACCTGTCCAATCAGTTCAACAAAAAGCATGCCTTCTTATGCAACTTTTTTATATAAGTTTTGTCAGACCTTTTTAATATGCATTTAGTTTTGAGTTTATTTTGTAAAGATTTTTATGTGAACTTTGTGTCACTTTCCTTTTTACATGTCTGGCGAAGATGATGCCAAAACGAAACAGTATACATATGTACATCTCTCTTGCATTTTTTTGTTGTTGTTGTTTAAATTATGAACAATATACACTTTCACAATGGCATCTGTAGAAAATAGTTCATTCATGTACAGTTACAGATGGGAAATATTTGCTGGCCACAATTCTGGGCTCTTTGGAACATGGAAATGTGGCATTTTGGCTGTGTATGAATCTCATGGACCGTTACTTTCATTCAAGTCTGCCTTTGCTAGCACACCATGCTGAATGTTATTGTTATCTTGGGGCGCGGGGTGGGGGTGGGGGTGGGAGTGGGAGGGGGTCTACCAGTGGTTGTGAGAAGATATTTATGGTCTTACATGGCTTATTTTGCAGAGTGCATGTAATCTTGTGGGTGGGGCCTTTAGAAGAAAGGGGAGGGAACTTCTGAAAGCCACGCATTTAAAGCATTCAAGTTCTTAAGTCAGTATACCCAAAGAGACTGCAAACATTTTGCTGTTAGGAAGCCTTTTTATATGCATTCGAGATACATATCATTGAACGCTTTTGTTTTTCTTTTTCCGTCACAGTTGATTTTTGCTCTAGCTTAACGGCTCTGTGCGGGAAATGCTTTCCGCCAGCTTTCCAAGTTGTCTGTATGGCTTTTGCGATTTTGGTTTTGGAACTTTTAAAAGGCGAAAGGTTGCGGTGTACATTTTATGCATAAAATCGAAACCTTTTCAGACCCATTCCAGCTGTTCATCTTGTCACCTTGATCTTAGTGTGTAGATCATCCATATTCTTTATGGTGCGTTCTATAATTCCACAGTGACGATGAAGTCATTGTAGTTTCAGTGTAGTTTCTGTTCACTTTTCATACTATTTACTCAGTCATGATTGTGGCCTTCTTGTACTGTTGATGCATTTCATTTCTGTTGTCGTGACTTTCCTGGTGTTGTGCACTGTGTGTGTGTAAGCGAGAGTGTGTTTGTCTGAGCAGGTGTGTGTGTGTGTGTGTGTGTGGGCGTTACCTCATCTACAGTCGACTGTCCAATTGGAAAACATTTTTGTTTACGCGTGCAAAAAAAGGAAAAAAAAAATGTAAAAAAAATCTTCCACTTGATGAAACACAAAACAGGATACATTGTAGCGACATGAGTTATTTAAAAAAAAAAAGAAAAAAAAGAAAAAGTTCACCTGGTGTGCTGAACTAAGTGTAAATGGTTTATTACACAATATGAATATTTGTAAAATTGTTTGTATTTTTTCATAATGATTTTAAAAAGGAGTGTGTTTATTTTTTGACTTTTTTCTGTTACAGAGCTCTCTCTCTTTCTCCCTCTCTCTTTGGTCTTTTTTCTCTCCTCGTTTGTTCGCCTGACATTGTGAGTGAGTCAGTTGGTTCTTACCTCTCCTGTATTGAGCCTGTGATGAGTCCTTTGTATGCAGTGTTTTGAAAATACTGTAGGGAACATGGGAAGAAATTGATATTAGGAGCATTTGATCAATTTGTATTTATTTATTTTATCATTTTGTTAATAAATTGACAAAGAATATTTGCCTCCCGTTTGTCTTGAATTTACGGCTTTATCCTTTTTTAATTTAGCTAATTTTGCTGCTTGATATTGCAAATTGCTCTTTTTTTATTGCCATATTATTTATTAATGTATTTTCTTAATTATGAACACACTAGTTTGTAGTGTAAACAGTTTTACTCTTTACTGTATGTTGTTATTCTTCTCGTTATTTCTCTATAGCTGCTAATGGACCGGAAGTCTCACCCATAGGCTTACTTTGACGTAAAAAAAGGTGAATAGAATGACCAAATGTGACCTTAGACCACAAAACCAGTCATAAGTGTCAGTTTTTCGAAATTGAGATTTATACATCATCTGAAAGTTTAATAAATAAGCTTTCCATTGATGTATGGTCTGTTATGATAGGACAAGATACAACTGTTTAAAAAAAATGGAATCTGAGGGTGCAAAAAAAAAAAAAAATTAATAAATTGCCTTTAAAGTTGTCCAAATTAAGTTCTCAGCAATGCATATTATCAAAAATTAAGTTTTGATATATTTACGGTAGAAGATGTATAAAATATCTTAATGGAACATGATCTTTACTTAATATCCTAATGCTTTTTGGCATAAAAGAAAAATCAATAATTTTGACCCATACAATGTATTTTTGGCTATTGCTACAAATGTACCCCAGCGACTTAAGACTGGTTTTGTGATCCAGGGTCAAAAATGACAGGAAGTTGATTTTAAGTGTCAGGTCAGAAAAAGAGATGTGAAGCGTTAACGCTATCGCACACTGAGTCCGTAATTTGCGTCCGAATGTTTCGCACGTTAAAAACATAAATACAACCTCAATCACAAAAATTCTGTCACAAAAAATTCAGGTTTGTTTGTTTATTTATTTATTTTTTTTTTTTTTTTGCATTTTTTGCATTTGTCCACCAGTGTTGCCAGGTCTGCGGTTTTCCCACGGAATTGGGCCACTTTACCACTGTTGCCGCAGGTTGTTTTTCATGTCCACAGGTTGAAGCGACCCCAATAACATAATATTTAGCCACTGGAATGCTAATTTTACCAGGGGAACCCTGCCAAAAAAAGTGTATTTTACCCTGCAGAACGCAATTTTTAATGGGGGAACCCCCTCAAAATGACATTGGGCTAGTTTTGAGTAGCAATTGGGCAGGTTTTGTTGTGAAAACCTGGCAACCCTGTAGTCTCGCAGCACAAAGCACTGTAAAGGTCCTTGTACACTGAGTTTACCAAGGTTGCCAGATTTTCACAACAAAACCCGCCCAATTGCTACTCAAAACTAGCCCAAAAGTAGCCCAATTGCATTTCGAGGGGGGTCCCCCGGTGTTCCAGGGGGTAAAATGTATGTTTTGTGGTTGGGTTCCACTGGTAAAATTTGCATTCCAGGTGCTATATATTACATTATTTGGGTCGCTTCAACCCACGGACATGAAAAACTACCCGCAACAACAGTATGAAAATAGCCCAATTCTGCGGGAAAACCGTGCACTTGGCAACACTGAGTTCACAGACATAATCGGGATAATCCCGCAGCTCATTAATAAGGAGGTGCACATGAAAAGCATTATCTCTCTCATTCCTCTCTATATCTTATGATTGGATGTACCCAATATGTCCTTTCTTTTTCTATTAGAAGAGAGTGGACAACAAAATTACCTTGCTGCTTGAAAATTCCATTTTTGCATTGTTTTGCTTTTTTTCTTCTTCGTGGAATTATATATAGTAGGCATCGGACTTGGGGTGCAAGGTTTCTGTGCGTGACAAATTTTTAGGATTACGAATACGAAAAAACGCATGTGAAAATTTCGCACTCAGTGTGCAATGACCTTTAGGATGTTGAGTGCAAGCTCAGTCAAATTATGGACTGTCGGGCCTCCAACAACTTGCTAATTTAAAAAAACAGCACAAATTTCACAAGATATTAACCATGATTTTTAACTTAGAAATTGAAAAATGCATTGTTTAAGGTCCACTGAAGTCCTTTGAGAGAAAGTGTTTCGGTGTTGTCGTAATTTTCAACTGAAACAGGAAGACAGGGCAGGACATATCCAGCAGTCCCGCCGCCTTTTAAAAAAAAAACAGCAATCGCATTTCGTTTATATCACAGTTTGGGCTCAGTAAAGCCGCATTTGACCGCTTATCACAGCCACAATTTCATCCATATGGCTATAAAATATCGACATTGTGCATATGCTCTGTGCTATCACTTTTAATATGTTAGCATTAAGGTTATCTATAAGCTAGTGCATTTCAAAACAATGACAAAATTCCTGTTTACAAGATATGAGCATTAAAAACTTACGGTCTCATCACTTCCGCCAATATGAATCAATGATTTTGATGACATCACGCTGCACTTCAGCTTCTCATCAAACCTTCTGTCCAACCAAATGCTCTCTAGAATCCGTAGTGTCCCGCCCATTACACTATAAATAGACTGAAGCTGGCTGAGATCTTCACTTGTTCACAGATTTAGTACTTGCTGTATGGTGAATGGCAGGTAGTGTGCAATGTAGGTGATAGGGAATGATCATGACAGTGTAAATATGCTTTCTGTCGGGGCAAATGAGGTCTGGTTTCGGTCAGGCGAACCGCGGCAGCACGCAGTCTACTCCAGACTTTGGCTCCGGTCCAGAGACGCGATCGCAACAGATCATATGCGAGAGTCAGCATGTATTAAACTACACAGCCTCAGCATGATTATGATCACTATTTTATTTTAGGGTTTCATATTGAATCTAGGGGGTGATCTATTAGATTGTGGCTGTCATAAGCTGTTAAATACAGCTTTACTGAGCTCAATGGCTCTGGCCCGAGCAAATATTAATGAAACGCTATTGGCTATTTGTTTTTAAGTGGGCGGGGCTATTCGATATGGCTCGCCCTGTTTTCCTGTTTCAGTTGAAATTACCTCACCACAGAGAATAATGCTGCGTGTTTCAAGGCACTTAGAGCATTTGATTAGAAAGTTTGATGAGAAGCTGAAGTGCAGGGTGATATCATCAAAATCGTTGATCCATATTGGCGGACGTTAGAGACTGTACGTTTTGAATGCTTATATCTTCTAAATGCAAATTTTGTAATTGAAAACATTCTAGCTTATAGATAACACTAAGGCTAACATATTCATACTAAAAGCAAAAAAAAAAAAAAAAAAACCTTCATCTTCTCCCACTTTATTGTAGTGACATCACTTAAAATAAACATTTTGTCTGTAGTTAGATTTTGGCTTTGGCATTTTATAGCGGTACGCATACTGTGATATTTCTTTCTCCCATATTACCAAGAGAATATAGATAATAAAGTATTTTGTGTCAAAAGCTCCATTCTTGTTATGAATGGCGTTGCTATGGAAACGGAAATTTCTATACCTCGGAACAGAATACTCGTAATTATGGTAATTCCGATAGGACTCAGTCAATGGGAGCTTTTCAGACTGTAATCCTACAATAATAACCCTTATATTAAAAGCCATACTAGGCTACATTGTATGCCTAAGGCTAAAATTATCAACAAAACAAAGTTTGAATGAAGCCTTTACATTAAGTGGTTGAAACTGAATTAATTGTGGTGGACTGTGAAATTAATGATTAAACTTGAATTGTTACATTTTAATTATTAAAAAAAGTACAGACTTGGCGCACAACTGCTGCGTAATGTTTCGAGAGGCGCGTTCCAAAAGCGAACGCACATAAAACGCGCAAAGCGCTGCCTCTTTCAACTTCACACACAATCTAACTTTCCCTTTCCTGAAATTTCGTGCCCGGTCTGCACAAACGCTGCTTTCTTCCGTTTTCCATGTCATTTCCTGTAATAAAAAGATGGTGGTCATAGCAGAGAGAAGCAGCTGACTGTGGTACAAACATTTGGAGATGATAAACTTTGCATCGCCCGGGACTAGTGAAATCCCCCCGTGCCGTTGCGTCACCGCCGCGTTTCTCGGAGCGGCCGAAGGCGAGACGCACCACAGCTGAAGAAGACCACCAAAGACCCCACGACGCACTGCGTATATTCTATATACGGTGAGTTATACTCACTAGCCAATGTGGCCAATGAAAATGGCTTCCGAAAGCGTTAGGCAAATTGCCAGTTGCCTTGCAGAAGCTAAACGGAGGCAGAGCGTGCAAAAGCATTGCGTATCGATATTGTCATCGCTCGCGCTCGAGTTTATGTGCAACTTTTACCTCACAGTGTTTAGACGAACACAACTTTGCAGCAGTTTTGTCTTTCAACAGAGGATTGTTGCCCTATTTGTTTTCCTGCACTCGTCTCTCTCACAGCTTGGTTAGTTTGTGAGTGACGGGCGGGCTGACCAATCAGAGCGCAGCTCTCTGACTGAAAAATTTTGGAAGGAGAGTCTGGATCGGAAACGTCAGCAACAGAACGGAGTCAGGGTTTCTTGCGGTCACTTTCCGTGTTTGCGGAGCTTGCTATGTGGTTGTCGCGTTTTGTATGTTTTTATGAAAGCCCTGTAAACATTTATAAACCTATGTAAGAAATTAAAATAAGATGACAAGGTAAAGCCAGCATGACGTCACGGTGCCCCACTGTAAAGGGTAGTTGAGAAATAACATGAGTATAAACTTTTTTTCCCTCCACAATATCAGGATTTTAGGTTGAAAATTACATACAATGGAGTACAAAGTAGATTTTTGATACAAAATGTATTATCAGCATAACAATGTTCATAACAACTCTTTCATTTTAGAATATCTTTTGTATTTTGTATGTCCTGAAATGGACTCCACAAACTATCCAGCATGATTTGAGAATCGTCTAACAAGAATCCTGTGTTTCAAAAGGAGTTCATAAGTTCAGTAGAGGGTTTTCACAACGTGTCATTAATCAGCCATGTTGGAGGCAACATGGAACCCGCGTATTTTGCTGATTGTTGCGTCTAAAAAGGCTTTTGTGGTTGGCCAGACTGAACCAGTATTTCCAGGGTAATAATCTTGACATCATTCGTGTTTGTTGTTATCATTTCTGGTCAGGTAGGTGAAATATTAGGCTAATATCCTAATTAATACTGCTCATACATATCTTTACCACCTATTAACTTTAGCTTGTCAAAATATTGCGTTATTTTCTGCTCACTAAGTCCTTCTCAATGTATTTTATCAGCTTCCACATGTTTTCTGTGGTGTTAACAGCATAAATTAACAGAACAACGTATTCAGTAGTATATTAACCATGCAATCCATGCTGTTGTTTACATCCGAGTATCTCCAATAAGACTGACCAAACTGTGACGTAAGTGCAAACCCTCTATATCAGAAATGGATATAACTGCAAAATGTTTATTTCTCCTTCATTCTGTGTTTACTTTTTAAAAAAAAATATTAAATGTTTTTTTTTTTTTTCTCAAAGCTTAAATTAGACTTTTAGATTGGACTTTGCCCCACTGTGTAACTATTTGTTTTAGGTGCCATGTTTCTTCTGTTTTTAACCATATTTCTGTTTTAGGTGTTTTGGTATGCTCTTAAAATCCCTGTGTTTATATCCCCTTATTTTGCTTCAGCTGTAATATGTTGAAGTGAAACAAGACACAAAGGAGTCTCTCCTTCCTGCCCAGATGGCAGATTCCTGCGCTGTTCCAGACCATTCCTCCATGGAAATTGAGGCAGAATGCAGCAACAGGTCAGCCTTTCAAAGTGTTCACAATTGCAAACATTTAAAGAGCAATCCCTGTGGATAAAAAAAAAAAAAAATAGACATAATAAGCATTTTTTATACATATTTACCCTAGTGCCTCAAATGAGAAGTCAACTGAAGAGCCAAACAAAAAACTAAAAGTTGACCACGAGCATTCAACCAGTTTTTGGTGTAAGTATCATTTACTTTAAATAGAAGCATTGTGTATGTCACTGGAAATTTAATATCAGATAAGAATGTGCTTGTTTTAACTCATTACTAACTTATTAAATATTACATGTGCAGTTTGTGAAGAGTGCAAGAAGTATTTCTTGGAGGAGTGCCCTACCCATGGGCCCCCTGTTTTTGTGCCAGACACCCCTGTGGCATCAGGGGTGCCCAATCGGGCAGCTCTCACCGTACCCTCAGGCATTGAGGTCCGCCGAGATGGTGATAAGGTGGACGTCTGCTGCATGGATGAAAATATACCAAAGGGGGCACTGTTTGGTCCTTATCAAGGCCAAATAATGGCCTCGGATAAACCCTCAGGGCCATACTCTTGGATGGTAGGTCATGTTATATATTTAAACATCATTTAACACAGTTGCATGTATTTGTATTCATAAATGCAAATGAACACTATATTTTAATGTATTTAATGTATTTATTTCAGATTGTTGATAAGGACAATAAATATAAATTCATTGATGGGAGTGATGAAACTACGTCTAACTGGATGAGGTAATACAATGTTACTGAGATGACATCCAGTTTAATTATACTTTTTCATTTTCTTTGTGCTATTGTAATGTATGGATCTGTATATTCTTCTCAGGTTTATTCCAATTTTGTCTGATGAGAGTAAAAAGAACCTGAGTGCATTTCAGCATGGCGAAGAAATCTACTTCCGAGTATGTCAGAGACTGACAGTGGGCGAGAAACTCTGTGTGTGGTATAGCAGAGAGTACATGAGTCGACTGCAGAGTGTGTCTCGGGACAGCATTGACCGCAATCTGGACACAGGTGAGACACCCCTCACTGGTGCGTGAGCCAAAAAAAGTTAAATAAATTAAACAATTTTGAAATATGTCAAAAGTTAAGGAATCTCCAAAGATATTTTAAGGGGCTGAATCCAGGTGTGGAAACTGTTGAAATGGAATAATAATATATTCTTTTAAAAACCCAAAAGCACTTTTTATAATTGCATCACTTTGAGTCAAAACCATTTTCTAAATGAAAAAATTTCAGTTTGTTTAATATAAAAGACATTTATGGGAAGATAACAACAAGATTTGACAAAAATGTAAACAATATATACTATACTTGAAGTAGTTCAGCCAAAAATTAGCACTACATACTCATCCTCATGTTGGTCCAAACTTATTTTTCTGTGAAATACAAAAAGGACTGGTCGCTTATTTCCTTTCAATAACCATTAATGCAGGCTGGAGGTTTCAAGCTTTGAAGGAGATCGAAAGTCATCATAAAATAAATAAATAAATAAATGTGATCAATATAATGTGCGCTATATTTCAAGTCTGATAGCTTTCTGTGAAGAACAGACCAAAATGTAACTTATTTTATATTGAACATTTTTGATCAACAAAAAAGTACCCAGAAGAGATGTTCCAGACCTGCAATGGTTTAACAGGTAAGTGAAATGGGATTTATATACTGTAATTTTTTTTCTCTCTCGTCCTGATTTAGCCATTATACTTTTTTCAAAACCAATTATATATTTTACCACAGTTTATTAAAATGTGCTGAAAGTGTTACATGCATTAACTGTGTTACATGCTATTGTATTGCAGGAGTGAAATTAGAAGAACAAGAGGAGCCCAGAGGTCCAGTGTTGAGATCTGCGATGCACGGTAGAAGGACCATAAGTAAGCATGGAAGTGATGAAGCAGAAAACCAGCCCCAGGCCAAGAAAAAGAAGATTGACCTCATTTTCAAAGATGTCCTGGAAGCATCTCTGGAGGCTAATCAAAGTCGGAACAACCCTCTGAACAGCACCTTGTCTTTTCAAAGAGCAAGAACAAATGTCTGCCAGGTTTTCAGCCAGCCTGACGCTGAGTGTAAAGAGTCCGTCTTCACCTCTGGATTGGCTTCCATGGAACATCACGAGAGTGGGTTTGATGCCAAATGTATTAAAATGGAAGAAACAGAAGATGCGGCCCTGACCGGCGAAGGACCATCAACATCTTTCTGTCCAAACTGTGTGAGGTTAAAACGACGAATCCGTGAGCTGGAGGCTGAACTGCTCCGTCTCAGAGGACAGGGGCATGCTGAAATTAAGCCTTTACCACCATCTGAACCCCTTTCTAGTGAGGACCTCAGAGGTAGGTTTGCACCTGGGATGGAACGCTACCATGGATGAGAGCCTTTCTGGAAAAGATGTTTTTGCTAGTGATTGTGTGATGAGCAAATTTGTTGAAATGTTTTAATGGAATTGCACTTTTAATTAAAAGTTTCAAGACAATTATTGAGTGTTTTCTTTTTGGACCCTGCTAATAAAGATTTGGTTTGGTTTCTTGAATTCAGAATGTTTTAGTGTAATCATACTTAAAAATGATACTAGTGTATTAGTTGGTGTAGAACTTGAGATATTGTGAACTGGTGTGCTTAGAATACGTATAAAAACTCATTTATTCATGCCAAAACTAACCAGTGAGGAATTGTTGAGTTTAAATTGGCTTGTGTTGGTTTTCAGTTTAATTGAGTGCTCTGTTTGCTTATTTGTTGTAGACGCCATGACGCCCATCCCAGCGGCACTTGAGGAAGATGACCAGGATGTTGATTCTGCTGATGAATCCATTTCTGCTGATCTCATGGTAGCTGCGGATGAGTCTTCAAAACTCTCTGTGGGCTCAGGTCGCCGGATTCGTCGATTCAAACAGGAGTGGCTGAAGAAGTTCTGGTTTCTCCGTTATTCACCCACACTGAATGAAATGTGGTGTCACGTGTGCCGACAATACACCGTCCAGTCCTCCCGCACCTCTGCTTTCATTATTGGATCCAAGCAATTCAAAATCCACACGATTAAACTTCACAGCCAGAGCAATCTGCACAAGAAGTGTCTGCAGCTTTATAAACTTCGCATGCACCCAGAGAAGACCGAGGAGATGTGTCGTAACATGATGACTCTTTTCAACGCTGCCTACCATCTAGCTTTGGAAGGAAGGCCATTTTCAGATTTGCGCCCCTTGGCGGAGCTCCTCAAGAGGTGCGACCTCAAAGTGGTAGACCAGTACATGAATGAAAATGACTGTCAGATTCTCATCCAACACATTGCTCGAGCATTCAAAGAGGATCTGGCCGAGAAGATTCGCCTTTCGCCCTTTCTAAGCATCATCATGGATGGACAGAACGATGAGCTCTTGGCTGACACTGTTGCCGTTTACGTCCAGTTCACCACCACTGATGGGCTTCCAGCCACTGAGTTCCTTTCCCTACAGAGGCTTTGTGGAGGCAACGTTGAAGGCTACCTCCAGGCTGTGGATCGTGCCTTTGGTGTCCTTGGTCTGAGACTCCAGGACGTGCTGGTTGTCGGCTTGGGAATAGATGGATCAAACCTCTCCTCAAGTCTGAGGGCAAAAATCTACATAGCCATACGAAAGACAATCCCTTGGGTGTTGTGCCTACCTGTAATGATCCATCGTCCCCATTTAGAGGTTCTGGATGCCATCAGCGGGAAGGAACTGTCTTGCTTAGAGGACTTGGAGAACAACCTGAAGCAACTGCTTAGCTTCTACCGGTATTCTCCACGGATGATGAGCGAGTTGAGATCGACTGCACCAACTTTGTCTGAGGAAACTGAATTTCTTGGCGACATAAGGGCTGTTCGTTGGATCATAGGGGAACCCAATGTTCTCAATGCCCTAATCAAGGACTATCTAGAGGTGGTTGCTCACTTGAAGAGCATAAGCAGCCAAACCCAGAGGGGTGATGCTGCTGCCATTGCGCTGTCTCTCTTGCAGTTCCTGTTGGATTATCAGTCGGTGAAGCTGATCTACTTTCTGTTGGACATCATTGCTGTCTTTTCACGACTTGCTTTCATCTTTCAGGGGGACTATCTTTTGCCGTCACAGGTGGATGCAAAAATTGAGGATGCAATTAATGAAATTGGGCAATTGGTGGACTCCCCAGGGGAGTACCTGCAGGAGTTTGAGGACAACTTTCGGGAGAGTTTCAATGGTGTGGACCTCAAGAACTTGCGGGTTGCTGAGTCCAAGTTTCAGTCCATTCGAGAGAAGATCTGTCAGCGAAGTCAAGGCATCCTGGCGCAACGCTTTGATCCACGCAGTCGCACAGTGGTCCAGGCTTGCCAGGTCCTTGACCTGGCCTCGTGGCCTCTCAACAGGGATGACCTTGGTGCATACGGAGAAGAGGAGATCCTTGTAATTTTTGACCACCTGGAGACTATTCCTTCATCTGGCCGTGAGATCTCACAAGAAAGAGTAGATGCCCGAGGAAGTCTCGTAGTTGAATGGAGGGATCTAAAAGCTGATTACTGCAGTGTGAATGGTTTTAAAGAAGTAGTCAGCCACATCTTCAGATACAAGCAACGTTTTCCTCTTCTCAATCACATCCTGCAGGTTGTCAGGGTCTTGCCATCGTCGTCGACATGCTGCGACAAGGGAAGGTGCTCGTTGCAGAAAGTGCGCAGAAATAGCCGTTCCAGACTGACTCTGGATCAGATCAACGATCTGCTCACCTTGGCCGTTAACGGGCCGCCTATTGGGAGCTTTGACGGAAAGCGAGCTTTGGACAGCTGGTTTGAAGAGAAATCCGGGAACAGCTATTCGCTCTCGGCAGAAGTGCTGAGCAGAATGTCCACCACCGAACAAAAGTCTGTGTTGCACAATATGGATATGAATGCGGAGTATTATCCAGATATTTGACTCCTCGCCGCCAATTACTCAGCCAACATAATTCCAAAAAGCCATCTCGTTGGAAAAGGGCTGATCGGGACTATAATGTGATTGGCCAAGTAGTTCGACACTGGCCCTGCTGCTAAAATGGCCTAGATCAGCGTCTTCTCTAAGAGTCGGTATGAATGCCTTTGCAGGTCGCAGGCACATGAAACACTTTAAAATGTTCATGTAAATGGTTGTGTTGATGTGTTTTTGTTCCAAAGAGAAACTATTTTCTAGTCGTGCGGATTGTTGCCGTTAGGTGAACGTTCGAGTGAGCACCATTTCATCAGGCATTGGTGAGTGAAGCGTCTTTTTTAATCTCTGAAAATGTCACCTTCCTGCAACAACCAATTCTTAACAAAAAGCTTTTTGGAAAAACAGTTCTATTATTACGTCGGCAATATAATTTGAGCAATCATTCTGTATTTGTATGTAGACTTGTGTGTATGGAACTGATATAACAAAAGTGCTTAATTTTTATAGCATGTTCTTATGCTGGTTATCGCTAATTGGAATGGAAATAGCCACTATTTTGCCATGCAGTATATTCCTAACATTTTTTTATTCTTTTAGATACTATTAGTTAACCATTACTCTTAAGACTATATGTAAATCTTGGTTTGATAACATGTTGATGTGCCATAATACTTTATGCAGTCGGGCACCTGTAACGTGCAGTTTACACCCAATCCGATTTAAAGATTTCAAATATATAGCCTAAATATGCAAGGTTTGAATGCCTTACCGATTTTAGCATGTGCTGGTGCTTGATTTCTGGTATGTGTTTATGTACATCTACCGGCAGCCATGTCAGAACCCCCTTATGAGCCAGTTCAAATTATATTATAGTTAAATTTTTATATTTGAAGCGATTTTACAACATCGAAGAAGCAAATATGTTTACTTTTTAATGCTGCATAGAGGCAGCTTAAATAGGCAGATGTTTACTAACAATTTTAAAATGATTAACAGAAAATATTTCAGTAATAATACCCCGAAATTGCATCACTGTGCGTCTCAGCAATACTTTTCATCCAATACAAATGCTTGTGCATGACGTCACCACTAGTAGGCGACACTGTACACAGTTTACCTTTGGATGAAATTTTAGTATCTGAAAGAATGACGCTATTTAAATCAAAGTCATACAAGAACAAAGCTTTTATATTTTTGATTGTGTTATGTGCATTTGTGTATTCTAACAGTGCATGCGTTATGGTCAGCACCATATAGTTTTCCATATATTTTCATGTTAGTTTTGCCTTACCTTACCTTGCCTTGCCTTGCCACTAAATTCCATCAATTATACCTGTGCAATATGTATTTTGCACTTAAATTGTATAATCTTAAATACAACTAAGTCTAATACTTAATAATAATGTTCTTAGAACTGTGGAACTTGGAGGTTTCCAACCTGACTGAGCATGTTTTACAAGATGCATATGTATTTTTTTTCTTTATCTTGTTTTAAAAATTCCCATATTTTTCAATCATAACATTAAAAATGTCTCAAGGTCAAAAAAAGGAGTCAACAGTAGGGGTCTATTATTAATTCTAAGGCTTTTTATAATAGTAGTATTTTCAATGTTGTCAATTTTGTTCATGCAGTTGTTAAAGCATCATTATTATCAGTTTAGAAAGTATTGTAATCTGTGGTATATCTCAGTTTAGCAATTTAAAACGCAGTAATATTGAAGAGTATTGATTGTTCTCACTGTATACATCTGTGCGAAATCAAAAAGGAGCAATGTCTTCTCTAAAGTTACGTTAACCTTTAACTTTCCACATGTACAGTTAAGGCTGGACTACCTTCCGTGTGCTGCAGCGTTTTTACGTGAATCAAACTGAAATGGCTTGTCTTTATTTTAAAATAGATTTAGATTTTGCACGTCTGAAAACTTGGCATGTGTTTAAAGCTTCGGAAAGCTTGTATTTTATGGAATTATTTCAATAAATCAGCTTTTATTCTGTTTTAATGAATGTACATTTTAAAAAGGTAATTTCAAAAACAGATAATTCTCATTTAATTGGTCAAACTATTAAGTTTCAAAAGCAATTTATGGCATAGCGTACCCTGAACTAATTTGAAATAGCAATAGGATTGTAAAAGGATTAAAAAGTGAGCTGCCAAAAATCTAACTTTTCTTTTATGTGCGTATGTGAATGCTTTTGAATGTTAGACTGTTACCTCACAGTGAGGTATGCCATCGAGTGAATCTTCTCATATTGTGTTGGGAGGTATACGCCGTAGCTGTGTCAAAGCAAACATTTGCTCATCTTCAATGGTGAATTCTCATAAAATGAGCCAAAGTCAAGCCTGATTTTGTTTAGTTAAGGCTTTAATGTGTATTTTCCTTTAATCATATACTATGTGTACCAAATGTAAATGTTATGTCTAGATTCATAATTTTGTATTTTCTTGATTTACTTCTCATGTACTATAATGTGCATCGTAATGTTTTTAAAAGTTTTTTTTTTTTTTTTTTTTTTTCTGGGAGACACCAGGTCTAAAGCCTAAGGAACAAAGTTACTTCTGATTTCAAAGTATTTTCAGATGAAATAAGTGAATGGTAGCTCTATATTCACATTCAGTTTCTTTTTGCTTGGATTTTACATTATATACACCCTTTCTTCCTGAAAACATAACACTGGAAACACAAGAATATGAACTACATGTGAAATGTATACCTGGAGAATGTGTACTTGTATTATAGAAACCCACTTAAAATGACAGCATATGGAATCTATATTCAACAAATAATGGTTTAATAAAGTTTTTATGTTATTTTCCTTGTCATAGTTTTTTTTACTTCTGGTTTGGTTAAAGGAATAGTTCACCCAAAAAAGGTGCTCACGCACAGGCCATCCAAGATGTACACTACCTTTCAAAAGTTTTTGAACACTAAGATTTTTAAGGTTTTTTTTTTTTTTTTTAAGGTTTTTTTTTCTGCTCATCAATCCTGCATTTATTCGATCCAAAAGTACAGCAAAAACAGTAACATTTTGAAATATTTTTACTATTTAAAACAACTGTCTTCTATTTGAATATATTTTAAAATGTAATTTATTCATGTGATTTCAAAACTGAATTTTTAACATCATTACTCCAGTCACGCGATCCTTCAGAAATCATTATAATATTCTGATTTGCTTGACTTTATTATCACTTTTGGTCAATTTAAAGCATCCTTGCTTGAATGGTATAGTGTACAATTTTACAAAAGCTTTTTATTTCAGATAAACGCTGATCTTTGGATCTTCCTATTCATCAAAGAATCCTGAAAAAAATGTACTCAACGGTTTTTAAATATTGATGATAATAATAATAATAAAAAATTGAACAGCAAATGATTTCTTAGAATGATTCCTGAAGGATCATGTAACACTAAAGACTGGAGTAATGATGCAAAATGTAGCTTTGATCACAGGAATACATTTTAAAATAAATATTAAAATATATTTAAATAGAAACCAGTTACTTTAAATAGTAAAAATATTTCACAATATTGCTGCTTTTGCTGTGTTTTGGATCAAATAAATGCAGGCTTGTTGAGCAGAAGAGACTTCTTTAACAAAAAAAAAGCCCATCAAAAATGAGTTTGTATCTTTATTGGAACAGATTTGGATCACTTTTGCATTTCATGATGGATCCTTTGCAGTAAATGGGTGCCATAATTCTCTTCTGATTCAGAAGAGCTGACTTTTCCACAGTATTATGGATAGAGCACTCATATTTTAGCCAGAAGTGATGTTTTGAAGCTTAAAAAAGTTGTGTAAATTTGTTGTGTATCTTTGTGATGCTTTTATCAGCTGTTTGGACTTCCATTCACTGCAGAGGATCCTTTGGTGAGCAAATTCTGTAAAAATGCATTTCTCTTTAATCTGTTCTGATGAAGAAACAAGGTTGAGGGTGTGTAAATCCTCACCAAATTTTCATTTTTGGGTGAACTGTTCCTTTAATTGTGTCACCATTTATAAATAAGATGACATCAGGTTAAAAAAAGAAAGCCTAATGTTTTCTGATATTTCAAATTCATTGTAATTAACTTCAGAATGAAAACACATGATCTGTAAACTGAAACCCTTTTTTTGTGAGTTAGATTAGCTAGTCACATAAAATGCTGCACTGAATGCCACAGCCCAAACAAAGATCAAGTGCTCTTTGTTGCTTGTCTGACCACAGCTTCATTGTTCATCTGCCTATATTTGGTCCTTTAACCACAGTCCCATTCCGGCACTGTGGAAAAAGCCAATCATCACGCCTTCTCCTGGATATTAGCATTCTGACATGTGATGGGTGATTTTTCTGCTCCCTTTGGTAACGTAGGAGAAAAGCAACAACATGAGTACTTGTGTGGGCTGCCACATAAACAACACCGCTTGACTGTGCTTTAAATACCAACAAATGCATTCTCTTAACCCCGCTATTATCAGATACAAATTCACAGTTGTACTTCGTGCCTTTTCAGATTCAGACTGAAATAAGGGCTGCATTGAGATGACATTTGAATTGAGTGCCTCCATGACTGCAGAAAAGCTCTGGGAAATGTGACACAGGCCTTATTGTCAACACCAGCTGCAGCGTTGGGAAACGTCGCAGAAAGGATTGGGTTTTAATTCTCGTGGTCAGTTGCTATGCTGTACGGATAGAGAGACAATTAAATTGAGGCGAGATCTTTTGTTTTGAGATACTGTATAAGATCTTTGTAAAGGCAAATAATAAATGTGCTCTGTTTTAGGTTAATATAACTCTGTTCTGGCTGTGTAAGATAATCGTTTAGCGAAATGCAATTGCTTTTAAAATGCGTTATGATATATTGAACGTTGAAAAACTCACTAAACAACTGTGTTTATCTGAATTTGTTTATCTATTTTCAAGTCAGTTCATGAAAACCACAGACAAAATCCACTTTTAAAGTAATGTGCGCAACTTCCGGTGTCATTTGCAGCTACATTAGCTAATTTAACTTTACCCCTTCAAAAAGACTTCCTTGCTGTTTTATATTACAAACTGTTAAACCGTTATCATGTTAGTAGTGGTGTCAAAATTAGGGCGTTAAAGCAGGCGATTAATTTTTTCATTTTTTAACGCATTAAAAATATTTAACGCATTTAACGTAGGGGCGGGGCTAGGTTTGGCCACCCCACTCATTGACAGCTTCTTTTCAGACACCTGCTCCAACTTTACCTCAGCACCAGAGGCGAGTCAAACAAGCAGAAACGTTACCGGTGACGAGGAGCTTCAGTAGAACATTAGTGAACTGCATTGTCAGGCCATATGTCGGTAAAAACGAATCTTCCTGTCCTGTAAGCCGTTATACTGTGCTCGTAGCGCGCGCTCTTCAATAGCACGCACAAACGTGCCAGCGAGCGCTGTATCATATTCAAACACAAATGAAACTGCGAGTATAAAATGTCTTAGTTATGTTGCCAGTAAAGACACGAATTTACAAAAAAGGCGATTAAAGCTGCCTTAAAACTGTATGTATAAGTATTTATTATTTTTTAGGTCACATTAAAGCAATGTTAGATCTGCATGAGCTTCAGCAGCGGCAGCTTTTAAAGAAACGGCAGCCAAAATATCCTAATAACCAGCTGCTGTGATCTCTGTTAATTAAAGAACAAAATGAAAAAGAGGAAGTTAATAAGTTCTGTAGTTTTAAGCTTTATATAATTTATAATTTTTATATCATTTAGTGTTTGATAACTTTAGGCTATATTTTCTTGCTGAAGAGCATATGTAATATGACACTTATTATAATGGGTTTATGTGAAGATTTTTTCAAGTACAGTTATTTAAAGTCTAATAAATTGTAAAGTTCTTGTAGAATTGTTAAATTGTAGAGCTCTTAATAATACTGTAATGTGCAATGGGTATATTCAGTGGTTAAATATTGGAGAAATTTTTTGGAATCTGTGATACTTGCTTTCAGTAATAATAAAGATGGTATTAAACAAATATTAAAAATATACACTTTATGTTTTTTCTACATTAATTTGAAGCATGAATGTGAAAATATTGCAGTATAAAAGTATAATTAAAATTAACATTTTAGTTTACTGCTTTATTTAGTTTTTTACTATTTACTGTTTACTTATTTACCTACAGCGGCTAATAAATCGGAAATCGCGTACGCGTTGCAATATGCACATACATGATAACATAATGTCTCGTTTTCGGATCCGTATCGGATCTGTCTTGGCATCTAGGAGAAACTCCATCAATGACATCATTCATGTAGGGCAAAGGGTGAGGTTGGGCGAGAGCTGGAGCAGGGAAGAGGTGGCACGAGGAATGCTTTTGGACTGTTGAAACGCACAAGCTTGGACTAAGCCTGAATATTTCGAGTAGGGTAAGTGATATTTATTATAATTCTGATGCTTTTATTTATTTATTTTTTTTTTTGTTTGTTTGTTTAAGCTGTCGAACAAGTATTGCAAAAGATTTGTGCAACTACGTTTTCATTATTGTTTTAATATATTCAGTATTAACAACATTTATACTTTTTTTATATAGCCTACGTGTATATACAGTATTTGTCAAAAGTTTGCAAACATTTTGATTTGAAATGTTTTTAATTAAACCTTTTCTGCTCTTCAAAGCTGCATTTGTGTGCTCGGAAATACAGTAAAACACTAATATTTTACAAACTGTTTTCTATGTGAATATATTGTCAAATGTATTTTACTCCTGTGATTCAGAGCTAAATTTTCTTCAGTGTCGCATGATCCTTCAGAAATTGTTCATGTACCGGCATTTCATTAATGTGCTGTTTTGTGTTCTTTAATTTTAGTTTACTGTCGTTCGTTATCAGTCTCTTAGGTCAGGAAGGTTTTCTCATAATGAAGTGCTTCCTTGGACTTTTTCTATTGGTCTGTTGTATGACTCTTAGCATAGGTAAGTTAATGCACAATTATTGCTGGCTTAGATTTGTGTGGCTTTGGTCATGACCTCAGTGCTTTTTATTTGAAACAGGCGTTAAGCATTATGGAATCCGATTCTCCTCTGCAGGCTCGTCTCTTCGATGCTACAAGTGTGAGGATTACACCGGGGGACGATGCACGGTGCAGCAAGTTTGCGCTTACGAGGACGCCTGTTTATATCTTCATGAGAAAGGTTTGTGGATGAGGTTTTAGTATGCAGTGGTACAGATCCTCCTGAGACTGAGACAAAACGGTTTTAGCTTTTACATTTGTATTCATTTTAATAGCTTAGTGCTTGGTTTATGTATGCCTTTGAAACATTTGCAAACAAGTGATACTAAGCATTTTCTAAGAATTAACATTGCTTTTCTGAATCACTTTTGCAATAACTACTAACCAAATGATGGCGTGCAGTGTTGGGAAAGTTACTAAGTGTGTAGTGACCTTTTAAAACTAATCACAAGTTTACTTTGCTAATTAATGTGTCTAAACGTAATATGGTTTATTAATTTGTAAATGAAATGTCCATCAAAATAAAAAGTTTCTTTCAAATAAAAAGATCAAATAGCTCTTAAAATAAGTTGGTTTAATAAAGAGTTAGTGTTTTAGATATAGAATTGTGTATACACCAGCCTTTAGATTTCTTACTCATACAAGATACTGAGATGTTTAAACGGAAATTAAAAATAAGATTATCCTTAAGAATATTCTTTTTTTTCCCTTAAAAATGTTCTAAAGACAAAACTTACCAATTTGAATTCCTAAAAATCATCATAAATGATAACCTCCAACTTGTCCCCAAAATCCTAAATCCCCAAAAGGTAAGATGTTTAATGAATTTATTGTTGATGGAATTTTTAGTGGATGTATGAATTCAGTTCGATTTGTACATTTGACAGATCAGATCATTTTATTGTATAATTAGGTTAATAATTTAAATTCTAACTTAGTTACCAGAAATATGCTTTAAAAATAACATTAAAGTAATATACACTACCAGTCAAAAGTTTTTGTACAGTAAGATTTTTAATGTCTCTTCTGCTCACCAAGCCCGCATTTGTTTGATCCAAAGGTCCAGCAAAAACAAAAACATTTTGAAATATTTTTATTATTGAAAATAATAAAATTTGAATATACTTTAAAATGTCATTTATTCCTGTGATTTTAAAATTTTGCATCATTTCTTCAGTCACACGATCCTTCAGAAATCATTCTAATATTCTGATTTGCTACTCAAAAAAACATTTATTATTATTATTATTATTATTATTATTATTATTATGAAAACAGCTGAGTAGAATTATTTCAGGCTTTTTTTTTTAATAAAAAGTTCAAAAGAGCATATTTATTTGAAACATTTTTTTGTAACATTATAAATGTTTTCTCATCACTTTTGATCAACTTAGGCATCCTTGATAAATGAAAGTATTAATTTCTATCATTTCTTTCCCAAAAAATAAAATAATATACATATACTGACTCCAAGCTTTTGAATGGAATAGTGTATAATGTTACAAAAGCTTTTTAATTCAGATGAATGCTGATCTTTGGATCTTTCTATTCATCAAAGAAGCCTGAAATAATTCTACTCAGCTGTTTTCATAATAATAATAATAATAATAATAAATAATAATAATAATAAATGGTCTTGAAAAAAAAATACTCAACTGTTTTAAATATTGATAATAATGTTAAAAAATATTTCTTGATCAGCAAATCAGCATATTAGAAGGATTTCTGAAGTATCATGTGACACTGTAGACTGGAGTAATGATGCTGAAAATGTAGCTTTGATCACAGGAATAAATTCCAGTATAAGTATATTCAATATTATATATATATATATATATATATATATATATATATATATATATATATATATATATATATATATATATAAAATATTTATTTAAAAATTTGACAAAATGTTTGCTGTACTTTGGATTAAATAAATGTAGGCTGGTGAGCAGAAGAGACTAATTTAAAAAACATTAAAAATCTTACTGTTCAAATACTATTGTCTGGTAGTGTAATACCATTTGCTTTGTCTTTCATTTTTGTAATGCAGTAACTTTCATAATGTTTTATCCACCTTTTTCCTGAGTAACTGATGAGCGCCACCATGATGAATTCTAACTTCCGTTAGAATGCATTTCGTGTTCCGGTAAAACGATAGACTGAATTTATTCAACTGAAAAAAATTTGTGCACGGTTAAGCTGTCTGTTCATTTGACTAGAAACACCAGAGACCCAAAATGTAAAGCATATTTCCACGATGAGGCAGATGAGACTTTCGTGTTCAGGAAACATTTACAGTGGAATGTTCACTAATTAACAGTTCTCATTTTCTAGGTGGGAAAACCATTCGCCGGTGCATTCGTTACACTGACTGTGATAACTCTCGTCTCTCCCAGAAGTTTCCGGCAATATCAGAATATACTTACAGGTGCTGTAACACCGACCTGTGTAACAGCGGACCAGCGACAGTGGCGAGCACGTGGATCTTATCCCTGCTGGCAGTGCTCACCGGCCTCTGGTCCTCCTCCATCACTGCATGATTTCTCACTAGTGTCCTCAAAGGCTATTACTTGCTATACCCTTCATGGATATCTATATATTTACTATATACCATTATTTGTGATCATTTGGTTTTAACTAACCACTCGTATATCAAGAAGCACTGTTTGTTGTAAACAATTTTTAATCTAATACCAATGTTTTCTGACTTTTTCTTTTTTATTTTAAATCAATTATATTTTGACTGATATTGCAGCAAAATGTCTGATCTTTTCATAAATGACCTTTGTATGGTGTACCTTTACATTAGTAAAATAACTCATTAAAAAATAAACCTTGGTTTTCTGAATTTCTAGTCTAGTTTCAAGCCACCTGCATTGCTTCAAGTGTCCATTCAGCACCGCGGACAGCTCCGCTTCAACTAGCTGTTTAAATGCAGCACCTAACATCAACACTAAAATGACAAAAAGCCGGGAATATACTCGGTGAGTGGATTTGAAACAGCCGATTTTAAAATCTCCACCATCTGAACGCAGATGGAACAGCTTTGCTCTCTGCAAAGTCTCTCAAAGTAAAGTCTGCCCAGCTGTTGGCCCCTAATCCTGTGACATAACATACCGTTTTCCGAAAAAAGTAAAGACGTTTTCAGGAATTCCTTCAGTCAGATGTATAAAATGTCATACACTTTATTAAATACATGAAATACACAAAATAAATTAACCCACTGATATGTAAACTGTTAAATTAACACGGGATGTGTTCTCTAATGGTCACATTTAAATAGGACACAAACATGAAAGAATGTGTGAGGGGTTCAGGTCCTATGGTTCACAACACAATTGCACAAGCCCACACAATGTAAACACAATATGTCAAGCTAAACAACTATTAAAAGGATAGTCCACCTAAAATGTACAATTTTGCTATTATTTACTCATCCTTGTGTCATTTAAAATTTGTATGAGTGTCTTCCTACTGTGGAATGTGAAAGATATTTTGGTTGGTAACAAAATGGTTTTGGTTTCCATTGGCTTCCATTGTATGGATAAAAAATACAATATATGATATGGGAACCAGAACTCTTTGGTTGCCAACATTCTTCAAAAAAAAAAAAAAAAAAAATTCTCCACAGAAATCTTAAAATGACATGAGGGTGAGTAAATGATAGCAAACAGTTTCGGTTCCCATTGACCTCCACTGTGTTTTTTTATTTGTACAATGGAAGTCAATGAAATCTAAATTGTTTAGTTACCAACCTTACTCAAAATATCTTCTTAGGACAGTTTAGAGAAGACAGGAAGTAAAGTGGGATCGTGAAAGGTCCTCAAGCTGGGATTCGAACTTGGGACACACGTAGCACAGAGAATGATAGTAAGTAAACAGTTTTTGTTCCTACTGACTTCAATTGTTTATTTTATTTTTATTTTCATACTAGTTCAGCGTGAATCTATGCGTTTGGTTACCAACATTATTTAAAATATCTTCTTTTACATTCAGCAGAAGATTGAAAGTCGTACAGGTTTGCAACGACATACATTTTTGGGTGGACTATCTCTTTTTTCAAAAAAGTGTAAACACATCACATCTTATAAAACAAGATAAGAACACAAAAAGGCAAAGAACTGGAATATTTTAAAAGGGCTTATGGTATCAAAACCCTACATACAAACATATACAGCTGCCACATGTTTGCTTAGTGGCAGTAATACATTAATTGAGGTATGTGCTATATTTATTTTGATGTAATAAACAACAAAACTGTGGTGGATAGAAAAGCAGTCTATTAAATAGTTTGTGCAGTGTTTAGGTTTTTGGTCGTGTTTAATTTCACATCTTGAAATTTGACTGTATTGCCTGAATTTCTATCCCACACAGCTTGGTTTTTATTCTCACTGTACGAATGACAGCATCTAACCGAACAATGGTCCATATCTTGACTAGGAACTGCCAAGATTCCACATTTTTCTGTTAAAACAATCCTAAGATTCATTATATTGCTGGCAGAAAAGACAAAATCTACAAGGAGCTCTTAGAGGTAATCGTAAACAATGCCTTGCTCTTCCATGTTTTGACAGTTTACAAAACATGTGTAGTATAAAACCTATTTGAGACTATTATTTATAATATGCTTGACTATTAAAGGGATAGTTCAGCAAAAATGAAAATTCGGTTATTTCCTCACTCGTTTTTTTCCAAACCCATAAGATATTTTGAATGAAAATCCAGTTAACCAAAACTTAGTCTTATGAGTTTGGAACAACATGAGGGTGAGTAAATGATGACAGAATTGTCATTTTTGGGTGAACTGTTCCTTTAAGTGAACTAGTTACCAGTAACTGCTAGGTTATTTCTACTCCCATACCTGAAAAACCAAAAAATTGTTTTTGCTCTAATCGCTCATGTCCTCCACCGTCTCTTCTTCAATCTCTCTGCCTATTTCCTCAAGTTTCACCGTTTTCTTTTGACCCTTCTTCTCCTCCTCCTTCTCGGCTGGCACATACCAAGGCTTGGATGCCATGTCATCGCAGGCCCGGCCACCGGCCCTCCTGTACCCGCCCCGTCCTGCCCTCACCAACCCCCAGCCCTGAGGTTTACCCTCGTGGGGTCCACTGTCTTGCACACCCCTGGTCTGGTCAAGCTCCTTTGCGCTGAGAGCTGGCATCCGGACAGGGACAGTGTTTCCAAATTTAGAGTAGTCGACTGAATAGCGCCCATCTTCCTCCGTCATAATGGAGACGAAACGCCGACCCCATAAGATCTCCTCTGGCGTGTAGGATGTGCGGGCTTGCATTGTGATGCCGGTGGTCTCCACAACACCTGATAGAACAGAAACAAATCCTAGTGAGCTATACGGGCAGCAAATTGTTTTCAGTTTAGAAATGACTGAAATGATTACATCCCTTTCAGAATCTGCTAAATGTTATTTACCAAAATAAGAGGGTTCATACAAAATGCGTGTTATTGTTTATTTAGTACTGACCTGAATAAGATATTTCACATAAAATATGATTACATATAGTCCACAAGAGAAAATAGTTGAATTTATAAAAATGACCTTGTTCAAAAGTTTACATCCCCTTGATTCTTAATACAGTGCTCTTGCCTTGAATGATCCACAGCTGTGCTTTCTGCTTAGTGACAGTTGTTCATAAGTCTATTCTTTGTCCTGAACAGTTAAACCTGTCTGCTGTTCTTCAGAAAAATCCTTAAAATCCCATAAATTCTTTGGTTTTCCAGCAGTTTTGTGTATTTGAACCCTTTCCAACAATGACTGTATGATTTTGAGTTCCATCTTTTTACACTGAGGACAACTAAAGATACTGTTACAGAAGGTTCAAATGCTCACTGATGCTCCAGAAGGAACATCAGTTAGCATTTGAACCTTCTGTAATAGTTGCATATGAGTCCCTTAGTTGTCCTCTGTGTGAAAGGTTAGATCTCAAAATCATACAATCATTGTTGGAAAGGGTTCAAATACACAAAAATGCTGAAAAACCAAAGAATTTGTGGGACCTAAAGGATTTTTCTAAAGAACAGCAGGCAGTTTAACTGTTCAGGACAAACAAGGAACAAGGGACTCATGAACAACTATCACTAAACAACAAAACACAGCTGTGAATCATTCAGGTAACAACATAGTATTCATAATCAAGGGGATGTAAACTGTGGACTATACGTAAACATATTTCATGTAAAATATCTTAGTCAGGTCAGTAGTAAATAAACAATAACATGCATTGTGTATGATCCCTCTTATTTTGGTCAAATAATTGACATTTTGAAAGGGGGATGTAAACTTTTGACCACAACTGCACAATAAAGAGAAGTGTACTTCATTTACCTTCCAAAATGACAATGATCTCCAGGTCTTCGGTAGCCAGTGACTGTGCCGAGACCTCGTACAGCGGGCTTCCTCTGTCAATGGTGTGGCTGATTATAAGTGGAGAGACGAGGAATATGCCGTTGCTCCTGAGAGGATTTTCCACCTGGATATCAAGCTGACAAACAGGAATCACCTCACCCTCCGCAGTCACAGTCCGCCGAATCACCTGAGGAACAAAAGTCAAGATTAGGATGGAATCCAAGTTCTAGACAGAAATGAGCTACATTCTTAGAAATGGAGTAGGTTTTCACAGTGATGCCATAGAATAACCATTTAGGAAACAGTTCTGAAAAACATTTAACTTCCATAGAACCTTCAGTCCAATGGAAAAGTTCCACGGATGTTAAAGTTCTTGACAGTAAAGAACGTTTGATTTATTAGAGAGTTGAAGATCACCTGCAGCTGTATTGTGGCTGAGATGATCATGCTCTTCCTCAGATCCCCGACGCGGAACATAAACGTCGGTCGGCCGTTCCGTGGTGCAATGACTGCGTTACGTGAGAAGATGAGGGTTTCTGCTCTCCGGTTGGCTTGAGCCGTCTTCATGAACACACAGCCTAGCATGATGGCATTGATGATCAGGCCCAGAATGTTCTGGATAATGAGGACTATGATGGCCAGTGGACATTCCTCTGTCACCATTCGTCCTCCGAAACCAATAGTCACCTGATATTAGAGAGATTATTGATATTACAGGTTCAGAAGGCTTAGCCATTTGGTCCTCAATTGGATACAACCCCATCTAGATCGTTCCTTACCTGCACCTCAATGGAGAACAAAAAAGCAGACGTGAAGGAGTGAATCGAAGTGACACATGGCACAGGTCCGGGTTCAGTGGGATCTCGAGGCTCCAGATCTCCGTGAGCGAAGGCTAAGAGCCACCACACCATGGCAAAGAGCATCCAGGAGCAGAGGAACGCTGAAGTGAAGATGAGCAGGGAATGCTGCCATTTCAGGTCCACCATGGTGGTGAAAACATCTTGGAGAAATCGGCCCTGAGAAGCAACAGAATCTAATTAATAAAATGCACTGCATCTGTTGTCTAATAACTATGTTATGCTACAACATGTGAGTGAACTGAAATATTTGCTTGGTTCGTTTGTGCAACGCACCTGTTCTCGTATGTTCTTGTGGGCAACATTACACGAGCCGCTCTTGGTGATGAAACGTGCCCTCTGTGACTTTGGCCGGATGCGACTGGGTTGTGTGGCATCCTCGGCGAGCCGTGTCAGCAGGAAACCATCGGGCAAAAGGCCTTTGCGGGCCAACATTATGACAATCCGTGGCTGATTGGTGCTCCACACTAAAAAAGAACAAAGAAAAGGATATATAAATTAACCCCTTAACTGTCACCGTCCCACTTGTGGGACGCCTAAGTTTACTTCACCATTTTACAAATAAATTCTAATCTCATCATGACAAACTATATATTGTTGGAAAGGACTATATTTTACCTTTTTTGTGTTACAAATTATGTAGGAAAAGTAATAGATTTATTTATGACAAGAGTGCACCTCATAAATCTACTTCATAACAGGAGTTTTGACCTTTGTCACAAAAATACTTTCTTCGTTGCCTTTTTCCCTATCATGCTTTAGAAATCATAAGAAATTATATATCACTTGACAACTTAAAACCTCAAAATTCATCCATTTGAAAACCACTTTAAAATCAGACATTGCACTATGATTGAAAATGTACATCAAAATCATATCACAAAATGTTTTTGTTCAGGAATGGTAAACAATTAAGTTTAAATACTGCATTTTCACGTCTGTGTTCAAAAATGGGAGTGACAATTAAAGGGTTAAATTAAATTAATTTTGAATGAAAACTTACATTAGCACTAATGGGTTGTTTCTACAACACATTTTATTATATTATTATTATTATAATTATTATTATTATTATTATTATTATTTTTGTTTTTTAATAAATGTCAGGTATCTTTTTTTTCACCTAAACTAAAAAACAATATTTAGGCATATATATGTTTTTTTTATTATTATTACATATGCTTATATACATAAACTAATACTTGAAAAACGTTCTATTTTGTATTCAGTTATAGCATTTAAATAGATTCATTGAAACATTTACTAAAATTTCAGAAAGGTCTGTCCCTTTTTTGCTTTTCAACTAAATTTAGCAAATCTTTCTAATGTAAAAGCCTTATTTAAATGCCTTTTAAAGACATGCAGTGCATTGTATCCGGTATAAATGTATAAATATCGTGCATTAAGAAGATTCAGCGGACTGTGATGGATGTGATCATTCAACACAAGCACTGAAATATCACAAACCGCACCCCTGTTAAAACATCAATATTAAAACTGATAATTAAATTTAAAAATCACAATTTAAAAAACAAAAAAAAACACTTGTTTGTTGTTTTGTATCTGCGAATATATCTTCTATTATAGGGTTCAAAAAGCAGTTATACATGCAAATACTATCAAATTTATTTATGCACCCGTTATTGCATTTTGCGATTCGTCGTTAAGATAACCGCACAATCAAGGTGATGCATTAAAAAATAAAGATGCTTACCAGCACAACGACGACACGCGTTGTTTATTTCATATCAGTGTCGTTTAAAAAAAAAAAATAATAATATTAACCGAACAAATTTTTTAAAGCAAACGCAAGCAGATGGCTGGCTAGGAAGCTTATGCAATCAGACAGAGTCCTTATGATAGAAAAATGAATGACCGGCGGACAAACATATCCCACAATTCTCAGCGACTGCTACGCTACACTGTAGGCTGGTTTGCTGTTCAGCGGGTCGCTTTGAGACAAATGTGCGCTTGTTTACAGTTGTCAACAATTTTACTGAACAAATACGTGGTGTTATTTGTCTTAAAAGTCACTTACAGTTAAAACGAATCGTTTTTGTTGCTGTTCATCGTGTTTTCGAGTGTTTTTCTGTGTTGTTAGCTTATTAGCTCTTTAAAGATGGCTGATCCATGGAATCGTGGTAAGTGACACGTAGCAGTTTTCTTTATAATATACAGTCGTATTTTTATTGTAGCTATTTTGTAAGTATATCCACATAATGTTTCAACATTACGATGCCTCTCTAGTCTAAAATGACATTTATTGTTGATGTTGTCAGTGCAAGTAAACTTGAAAGTGAAAGTGGTCAGATATGAAATCTTGTTAATGTACTTCATTTAAAAATGGCTTAATAAAAGTGAATTTTGTGTCATTGACAGGACATGGTGCTGTGGATGACATGCTAGATGCTGAAAACAGAATGATGGCAGAAAATCTAGCTAGTAAAGTCTCCAGACTGAAATCTGTAAGTTCTTCTATATAACGTAAATTCGGTGTCAAAAGTTTACATACATCTTGCAGAATCTGCAAAATGCTAAATATTTTGCCAAAATAAGAGAGATCATGCAAAACGCATGTTATTTTTTATTTAGCACTGACCTGAATAAGATATTTCACGTTGTTTACATATAGTCCACAAGAGAAAATAATTGTTGAATTTATAAAAATGACCCTGTTCAAAAGTTTACATACGGCTGATTCTTAATACTGTGTTACCTGAATGATCCATATCAGGTTTTTTTTTTTAGTGATAGTAGTTTATGAGTGTTTGTCCTGAACAGTTAAACTGCTTGCTGTCTTCAGAAAAGTCCTCCAGGTCCCACAAATTCTTTGGGTTTGCAGCATTTTTTGTGTATTTGAACTCTTTCCAACAATGGCCGTATGATTTTGAGATCATACAGTGTGAGGGACTCCAGGTTCCAATGCTTACTGTTGCTTTAGAAGGAAAAACGATGCATTAAGAGCTGGGGTGAAAACTTTTTGAATTTGAAGATCAGGGTAAATTAACTTTTTGTCTTCTGGAAAATAGGTATCTTCTGTAGCTTCTGAAGGTCAGTACTAAATGAAAAAAATATGATATTTAGGCAAAAATGTTTGAACCTTCTGTAATAGTTGCATATGAATCCCAACTGTTCAGGACAAACAAGGAACAACTATCACTAAACTAAAAAAAAGCACAGCTGTGGATCTTTCAGGTAGCAACACAATATTAAGAATCAAGTGTATGTAAACATTTCAACAAGGACATTTTTATAAATTCAACTCTTACTTTCTCTTTTGGACTATATGGGAACATCTTTAATGTGAAATGCCTTATTCATGTCAGTGCTAAATAAAAAAATAACATGCATTTTGTATGATCCCTCTTATTTAGATAAAATAATTAACATTTAGCAGGTTCTGCGAGGTGTATGTAACTTTTGACTTGAACTGTATACAGTGTGGTTAAAAAATCAGCTGTCATTTTGTTGCATTTAAATGTCTTTGGTCTCATTCACAGCTGGCGTATGACATTGACAAAGAAGCTGATGAACAGAATAACTACTTGGATGGCATGGTTGGTGTTTGAAAGTGTTGACGTTGTATTTGTAATGTTGGCACATGGGTGTAACTCATGATGTGTTTTACATCCTTGTTTACACAGGACTCCAATTTTCTCAGTGCAACTGGCTTGTTGACTGGAAGCGTGAAGAGGTTCTCCACAATGGTGCGATCTGGTCGAGACAACAGAAAGATTTTGTGTTACGTGTCTATGGGTTTGGTTGTGGTCTTCTTCCTGCTGTACTATCTAGTGTCACGGCTCCAGAACTAATGGGTCGTTTGCTAATGTTTTAGAAGAGTTTCTCAGTTCTATGAGAAGATTTTTGGATGCTCTGTTTGATCCTCTCATGAGGAGATTTCAGTGCCCAGCGGATGTCTTTCCATTAATATAAAAGAGGAACGACTTGTGGTTCGAGGATGATTTATCACATTTAACTTTATTTAAGCAAACCCTTTGTTTACACTGTCAGAAGTGGTCTATTCAGTGTATATTTTTATTCATAAGCGAAAGAGACATGCCATGGACCAATATTTGCTGTTTTATTTCAAATTAATCAAAAACCTATTTTTGCAATTTCCATGCTTTATATTTTTATCATTGTAGATTATGTAAGAAAATGTAACTAACACTTTTTTGATAATGATGTACATTAAAATGATTTTAATGCAAATGCTTCTGTTGTGTTTTGCTTTTCTATCCTTATATGATGTTCGTTTAAACATATTTTGGATAAATCTGATCCTCAAAATCAGTCATGACATAAAATAACATGTATTTTTGTAAATGAGATAAATTATGACTTCCTGCCATGCATCTGATTGATTTTTTTAATACTTTTCTAGAAAGTAAAAGTAGTTTAATTTTAGTATAATCCTTAATGATCTTGTAATGGTTCATGTGTCATTTTATCTTTTAAAAGTAAATGTAACAACTCTATTAGTTTTAGTCATTTTTTAGATGAACATTACTGGAATTAATCAAATATACATATACATATATACATATACAACTATACATGCATATATATATATATATATATATATATATTTTTTTTTTTTTTTTTTTTTTTTTTAGAAAGGTTTTTTGTACATATTTTGCCACCCCACAATAAAAATGACAAAGCTTTGACTATAAAGGTAAGCATTTAATATAATCTTACTAAGATAATAAAACAGATATTTATATACAAAAAAAAAAAAAAAATCTCATTGATTTAAAAAAGTTCAAAAGTTTAGGATCGGTAAATTTTTTTATGTTTTTTAAAAGAATCTCTTCTGCTCATTAAGGCTACATTTAATTGGAACGAAATGTCAAATGGATCAGTAAACTGTTAAATATTGTTACCATTTCAAATCATGGTTGTGTATTTAATATACTGTAAAGTATAATTTATTTCTGTGATGCAAAGCTGAATTTTCAGTATCATTACTTTAGTCTTCATTGTCAAATGATCCTTTAGAAATCACTCGTATATGCTGATTTATTAATTTTTGTTGGAAACAGTTGTGCTGCTTAATATATATCACTTTTTGTCGATTTAACACATCCTTGCTAAATAAAACAATTAATTTCTATCAAAAAAAAAAAGAAAGAAAGAAAAAAATTACTGACCCCAAACTTTTGAAAAGTAGTGTATATTGTAAAAAAAGATGTGTCTTAAATAAATTAAAAAAATTAAAAAAAGTAAAAAGGTTCCGAAAATATATATAAATATATATGATAAAAATATATTATATAATATAATATATAAAATAAATATATATTTTATATAAATATAAAATATATTTAATAGCACAACTGTTTTCAACATTGATAATAAATCAGCATATTAGACTGATTTCTGAAGGATCGTGTGACACTGAAAACTGGAGTAATGACTAAAGAAAATTCAGCTTTGCACCACCGAAATAAAATATATTTTAAAATATATTAAAATAGAAAACCAATATTTTAAATTGCAATATGAAATATAATATAAATAATACAGTTTCTTTCTGTATTTCTGATCAAATAAATGCTACCTTGACACTTATGAGCAACTTTAATAAGAAACTCTTTAAAAAAAAAACAAAAAAAATTACCTATCCCAAACTTTTAAACAGCAGTGTACATTACAGTAAAACAGACTTTCTCACTTTATATGATCTATTTGAGCCATAAAAGCCTGTTATATCAAATATGCAACAACACAAACACATACGCAAACATTTTTAAATATTTTGTATCAATAAACTGTCTTTATTGCATAAATATCTATATTTCATAATTTATCATTAAAGGATTAGTTCACCCAAAAACATTCTGAGGAAAGCATGCGCATTCGTCGTGTTACTTTCCAAAATGGCAAAGTTACAAAAAGTATTCTCGTAGCTTTATAAAATTAAGGTTGAACCACTGATGTCACAAGGACTGTTTTAAGGTCGTTCCTACATTTCTGTGCCTTTACCGTGGTAGGACCCTTGGAGGTTCACAGAGCTCTCAGATTTCATAAAAATATCTTCATTTGTGTTCTGAAGAAAAACGAAAGTCTTACGGGTTTGGAACGACATAAGGGAGAGTCATTAATGACAGATTATTAATTTTTGGGTGAACTATCCATTCAATATACTGTATCTATTTTTCAAAATGTCGCTGTTCTCCTCCAGTCGGCGAGGTGGCGGTGCCGCTCAGAGTGAATGTGTGAGCCGCGTCCTGTTTCTCTCGAGGAAGAACGTTTAGGATTTTCAAGAGAGCGGTAGCGGACGGTCAGTTAACGATCTCGCCTGACGGTTCTGTGAGGGCAAAGAAAGCCAAGCGTCTCGTTTTTGTCTTTTGTTTTCTTTTGTTTTTGTTGCATTTAATTTGTCCTGATGTCCGGTGTAGTGGAGGCGAGCACAGAGGAACAGCAGGTTTGTTTATTCAAACACGCTTTGTATGAGGCCATTATGCATCTGACAATGTGATTGTATTGATTCAGTAACGGAAGCCTCATTTGAACTTAATGTTAAAATAATAAGAATAATAATATAAATAAATATTTTGGGTTTATAGCTGCTAGACAATATACAACAACCTCTATACTAGGTTTTTGAAACGGTGTATGTGTCTGCAGAGCCATTTTACAGATTGCATGCTGATAACGTATTATAACGTAACGTAGCGTAAAATATTACTTTTATGCAAAACAGTAACATTTTGAAATATTTTTACTACTTAAATTAACTTTTATTTTAATATATTTAAAAATGTAATTTATTCCTGTGATTAAATCTTTTTTTTTTTTTTGCATCATTGCTCTAATCTTTAGTGTCACATGATCTTCAGAAATCATTTTAATATGCTGATTTGCTGCTAAAAAACATTATTATTATTATTATTATTATTATTATAGTATTTTGTTTTTCAGGATTCTTTGATGAATAGAAAGATCAAAAGATCAGCATTTATCTGAAATAAAAACCATACCATTCAAAAGCATCCTTTACTTTTATTTATCAAGGATGCTTTAAATTTATTAAAAGTGGTGATAAATACATTTAGAATATTACAAAAGATGTCTTTTTTTTTTTTTTTTTCAAGCTAAATGCTGTTATTCTGAACTTTCTATTCAACAAAGAAACCTAAAAAAAATTAGCTCAGTTTTTAACAAAATAATAATAAATGTTTTTTTGAGCAGCAAATCAGAATATTAGAATGATTTCTGAATGATCATATAGACTCGAGTAATGATGCTAAAAATTCAGCTTTGAAATTACAGAAATAAATTATATTTTAAAGTGTATTCAAAAATAGACGATAGTTATTTAAATGGTAAAAAATATTTGAAAATTGTACTATTTTTGCTGTCTTTTAGATCAAATAAATGCAGGCTTGGTGATCAGAAGAGACTTAAAAACATTAAAAATCGTACTGTTCAAAAACTTTTGACTGCTAGTGTAGCTTTGACATGATTGTAACAATTTGACATGATTTGACGATAAAAAAGTACTTTTTTAGACTGCATCTGTCTGCTTCCTGTAGCTTAAGAATTAGTTTGAAATGGTTTTCATCCTACATTTAATGTAGGAGATGCAGGACACTGTTGTAAGTCCAGAAAAGGCTGAGGAGGCCAAACTGAAGGCCCGATACCCTCATCTCGGGACCAGGCCTGGTGGGTCAGATCTGTTGCGAAAAAGACTACAAAAAGGGGTACGTTCTAAAAGGGAATTTAAAAAATTGAGCCCATTGATTACAAATAATAACACTCTTATCCCTTGCAGCAAAAGTACTTTGACTCAGGCGATTATAACATGGCCAAAGCCAAAATGAAGAACAAGCAGCTCCCGACAGCAGCGGCGGAGAAGACGGAGATAACCGGAGACCACATTCCCACGCCTCAGGACCTGCCGCAGCGGAAACAGTCTCTGGTGGCCAGCAAACTCGCCGTCTAACGGGAACTTGTGTCTCGGTGCCATTCCTGCTGTCTCCATCTCCATTATGTTGCCTCAACCTTATTGTTTCGTCTTTCTTTTGCTGTCTTTTCTTACTCTCTTTGTCTCCAGCCTGTAGAAACGCTCTCAGTATGATGTTTTGATAAATAAGGGTATATGTACTAATGACTGCTGCTACCATTGCACTTGGGTTTAACCATACAGCGACATCGATGCCAAGGTCTAAACATGGTAATCTGGCCCATTAAGTCAGGTCAGTGTTATTTTAGGGTTTTACACTTTTCCCCATCACTTTTCTTCATCTTTTTTTGTGCTTGTCTTGAAATAAGACCTGCATGAATAGATAAAACAGACTGGACTTGAACTAATAATCACATTCACCTCTTTTGCCAAAACTGTGCCTCTTGGAAGAAGCAAAAGGCCTCGGAGATGCTAGCTGTTTGAGCTGCAGAATATCTAAGCACTCTTCAAATTAATTTGAGATTTGCTGTTCACCTCCTACTTGTTAATTATGAAAATGGCCTTAAAACGTCAGTTTCTCTCGGGCGACTTTTGTTTGCCCACACAGAGGAGTGTGTTGACTGTTCGCTGGGTTCTCTAGGTTGTGTTGTCAGAACACCTCAAACGGTTTGTCTGAGCTGTACAAACGTTTACACTCACAACTGTGCCATTTTGTTTTGTAAATAAACTAGTTTTGCACATGTGCTCTGTGACCGAGTAGTTGTTTTGCATGTTTGCCATACAGGTTGTAGATTTGCTGTTGAGAAGCTAAAATAGTTTTAAAGCTGCAGTTATTTTTGTCTTCAAAGTTTATGAAGTTTCTTTAAAGGGTACATAACATACACAGTTTCACCTAATCTCATGTTAATCCTGAGTACCTATAGAGTAGTGCTCTATCCTTAATATCTCCAAAAAGTTTTTAGTTTTATCATATTGATAAAAGAAAATACAGCTTTCTGATTTTCTCCGGGAAAAGCCGAGCTTCTGGCGGCATGCCGTGGGTGGAGCTAAGTTCGACGAGCGCTAGAATTGGCAATAAAACGGACAGTTGATGCCGTTTCACTTACCATCTGCAGTTCTGAATCATGACCGGGATCTTCTATAGCTGGGACCGCTCCATCTTTCAGTATCAAACAATGTGCAAATCCAGCGTCAAACTAGGCTTTGTATATGAAATGTTTGTCAACAAACACACTTGCAAAACTCAGTTTCTGCCCCGGAAAGCCAAACTGCATCCACTGATTTCATAACGCTGGGTTCTTCGGGAAGTTGAGCGAAGTTATATTTGCCTTACAACCAAAACCACACCACTTTAGAGACATTCTTCCCGTGTGACTCCGACGCAGCAGTGCAGCCGAATGAAGCATGTTTATGGGCGCGCTCATTCGTCCAAATTATTTTTGTAAACTATTTTGGCAATGTTAAGCATGAGAATCCAACTCTTTTACACTGTAAACAACTCTGAATACATGAACACCATTGTACCCCCCCTTTAATAAGTGAGTATATCATGAATCTATCTTTCAAACTGTTTTTGGCTTATCCTGAATCACTACAGTACACCTAGTAAGCCTATGGATGAGACTCATTAGCTGCTTTAGCGAAATAAAAGAAGAATAATAACTTGCAGTAAATGGTAAAACTCTTTGCACTACGAACCAGTGTACTCATAATTAAGATAATACAGTATTTTTAAGAGTTATGACTTTTATAGCACCTGCTGTCCAATTCCCATAAAACTTTGCATGCTTGTTTAGAATCACCTGTCATATGCTCAGCAGGTTTTGTGAAGTTTTGAGTTTTTCTTCAGGATTTATAGGATTTTGGGTAAATCTGTACAGACCCCTTTTCTAAAAGACACCATTATAGAGTATCCAAAGGGTACATTTCAACATTATTTTTGATTACTATTGGTCTAGAGAGTCCAGAGAATTGTACTGCATTGTTTTTGTTTTTTGTCAAACTGAGCAAAAAACCTAGGACTAGTTCACAAAAGTAGTTTTTTTTTTTTTTTTTTTTACATCTCAATCATTTAACAAACAATTTGATTGGCAGCAGTAGTTGTATATGTAGTAAATGAGAAGTTCTATCGTATGATACGAGTATTGTGTGACGTACAATCGTTTACGCCCTTGAAAAATGCAATATTGACCCCCACAGTGGCCGATTTCTTTCAAATTTCCCTCAGACCTTTTTGTCTGTGAGCCGAACAGGCCCACCAAGTCGGCATCGGTTAACCTTGTCTAATCGGTGTCCTTGTAGACACTTGTGGCACTTCGGCCAAGACCGTGCACAACAATTTTCATCTTGATAGGACAAATGATTGTACAGTTATAGCAGTTTTTGTTTTTTTTCCTCTTATAGCGCCACCAAGTGGTCAAACTCTGCGAATTTTTTTTTTTTTTCCTGTGACCTTCGATCCAGCTCTTACATAAGTGTTCTGAGATTGACAGAGATATCTCATTCCATTGAGGAGTTATAGGCATTTTACTAAAAGTGGCCCTGCCTCTTTCAAATGTTTTTGGCACCTCTTTGCGATGGTGAGTTGAAAGTTCAACTATTTTTTTTTTTTTTATATTGATAATTGATACTTTTCAGAGAATCTTTCTGCACTGGTTTGGTTCCGATCGGGCGAGAAACCTAGGAGAAGTTTGCAAAAGTAGGTTTTTCAAATAATGCAAAGTACCCCAAAATTTACCCCAAAAATCCAGCTTGACCCAAGGATTTCAACGACATAAGACGCTTGAGCCTGCAACTGACTGTTTAGGAGTTATGAGGGATTTCATACTTTTGATCGCTGTAGCGCCCCGTCAGGCTGATTGGGGCAAGCCTCGGAGCCTCACAGAGGAATCACTAAATTAAATATAAATTAATGTTAAAACACATTACAATTTAACTTCATCTTTATTTGAGTGAAGTTTTTATTTTTTTTATTCTATATATATCTCATATGTACAGTTAAATTTTTAACTTTTAGGTACAACACATTTTAATGTAATCATTAAGTTTACATTTACATTTAGTCATTTAGCAGACGCTTTTATCCAAAGCGACTTACAATAGAAGCAATCAGAGCAACAAGAGAGCGACAGTGTATAAGTGCTGTGGCAAATTTCAGTTAGATAAACACGATAAGTCTTGCAAGGGTTTTTTTTTTTTTTTTTTTTTTTTTTAATATAAATATAGAAAACTGAAAAGAGTAGGAAAGAGCTAGTGTCAATTGGTCAAGTTCTGCCGAAAAAGATGGGTTTTCAGACGTTTTTTGAAGATGGCCAATGACTCAGCTGATCGAATTGAGATGGGTAGGTAAGTTTATTTACCTGTTTGTAAGCACTGTGCAAATATTCTTATTAGGAATAAAACAACCCCTGATAGCACACATACATCTTGGAGACATCTATTTGACGTCTGCATTTACATCTGCAAAACATCTGCAAGACATAGTTTGCTCATTTGCAATACGACTATTGGATGTTTCCTATTAGATGTCAAATAGACCTCTATTAGATGTCTTTAAGATGTTTATGATTTAGAATGTATAAAAAACTGACATCTTACAGATGTCTGCCAGACATTTGTACACAGCAGATGCTTTCCAGATCAAGAGACCTTTAACAGACATCTTGCAGACATGTGTGCTATCTGGGACCTCATTTTTTAACTGTGAGCTGTAGTTGAATAGTTAGTCCTGCTACGCTGCTATATTTTAATGCTGGTCATTATAGTGATACTTGGAGAGCCAAATATTTTCTGAGGTGGTACTTGGTATAAAAAGTTTGAAAGCCACTGAACTAGAGCACTAAAAGTTACGGACTGCAGCGCTAATTATCTCGATAAATTTAATGGAGTGGCGTTCAAAATTTAACATTGTGGCGTTATTTTGCAAGAACGTTTGGTGAAATTCGCTCTAGTCAGACTTGATCCACGTCTAAGTTAAATTATAATTAATAACCGTTCAGTTAGTTAGCTTGAATTGGTCACTGACTGAATTTTCATGTAATACAAATTACCATCATTTGAAGTATTGTTTTTAGTACATCTGGGTGGAGTGCAGTCACTCACTGTTTCCACGCCATTTGTTGCTATTGTGATTTTTTTAAAGTGACTGTAATATTACCAAAGGCAAGAGGATGAACAAACAGCTTATGGGAGCAGAGATGACAGATATACAAACAAACAATTTGCATTTGGAGAGACATGCATAATGTATGACGCTGTTTCCACGCCATTCATTCTTATAGTTTCTTTTCAAGTGACTGTAAAATGGCAAAACTTGTTGAACAAACCAGTCCTTACAGCCGCGATAGAGAATACGGGTATAAACAAATACATTTGAAGTAGGCATACTAGGCAAAAACCTCATGTCTTTCTATTTTATGTTA
The DNA here is from genome assembly GCA_033026305.1 of Cirrhinus molitorella. Classification (NCBI taxonomy): domain Eukaryota; kingdom Metazoa; phylum Chordata; class Actinopteri; order Cypriniformes; family Cyprinidae; genus Cirrhinus; species Cirrhinus molitorella. Next base: position 5,303,239 of record CM065141.1, on the reverse strand, counting down.
GGGATAAGCGCAGTCACCCAAATTTGCCACAAGGCGGCAATGTTTCCACGTCTTTTTATTATCTATTCATTTCATTCTCAGTATTTAGATTTTTTTTGCACCCTCAGTATAAACGATGTCAAAATGATGTTTAAATCTCAGTTTTTAAAAACGGACCCTTAAAACGGTTTTGTGGTCCAGGGTCACATATAAAAAAGCAAATACAATAGTATAATATAAATAGTACCTATACCCACACCGGCATACTTGAAACTTGGAAGGATGATTGGCACGTAGAAATACAAAATGTACAAATGGTCGCGACCACTCTTACGGAAAGTCAAATGTGAATAATAAAGTAATATTAAGTTTCACAGTCAGCGGTACCTTAAACAAATTAGTTCCATTGTCAAGTGGTACCTGTTACTTTTCTCAGCGGTGATCAAGTCGGACCAATCATATACTGTTGTGATTACCAACTGGTTGTTTTTACTTTTTAATCAATTCATAAGAAATACCTCCACGAGTTTTCATTTGTACACCAGATGTTTGTGTTAATAATTAATGGGATAAAACGATAACACTATTTTGTGTTCATATGTTTTCAGTGAGACAAAAACATCCAGAGATTTAAATACAGCTCATTCATCATCGTTTTGAGCCAACAAACTCCCCCTGGTGGAAAACAACATCGTTTTCCATAGGAAACCGCTTTTAGTTATTAAACTGTGCCACTCAATGTAGCTCCCCGGCGGCTGTCACACTTCTACACCACCCGCCAAGAGGTTGCAGAAACTTTGGCGTTTCTCAATGTCTGTTTTCTAACTCGCAGCAGACGCAGAGAGTTGTGATGTTTCTGGAGTAACGGGAGTCCAGGCAGAACCCAATGGCAGCGCCGGAGCTGTACTCGAAGGTATGAGTTTAAACCCCGCTACTTTCACATCTGAGCAGTGGAAACATGTGCAACATTCTACCATCCATAAAGTCCTTATATCTTACAGCACTTTTACTGATTTGTGGAGAACTTTAAAACGGCTACTGGAGTTTTTTTTTTTATTTGATCAAACATTCAGCGGACAGCATTCAAACAAATGAACACTGAACATATTAATTTTTTTTTAATTCCTTTAAAATATTGTAATAAAATTAAGTGCTCTTTTCATTTTATAATAATCCATTTTATAATTTAATTGCATTAAAAAAATACTACTACTACTCTACTTGGACTGCCTGCAGTTTGCTCGAGTCTGGATCCCAGACACCACAGAGGTGTGGAGATCAGCAGAGCTCACCAAAGACTACAAGCTTGGAGACACTGTTCTACATCTACAGCTGGAGGATGAGACGGTGAGAGTGTTCAACAAACGCCGTGTTTTGTAACAGGTTAAGATCCAGCAATATGGGTATGAAAGTAAAACATGAATCAGTTTGGCCAGGTCAGGTGGTTTTAAACTTTTGAGGACTGCTTGAGTCAGCACTGAGTCAAGTTTTTGGCAAAGTTGAGTCAGGCTGGTGGAAAAAATGATGGGTGTGGAATTCCAATTCCAGGATATTCCAGTAACTGCACCCATTGCTGTTCCCTCTATTTTTTTCTCACTGGTGAAAACTGGTGTAACATTTAACTTGTGTCACTAGGCCTAAGATGAGCGTCTGTAGTTAAGCTTGTGGTTTTCCTGAGGTAAATGTCCTCTAAATTTATCTTCTGCAAGCATGTCCGTGGTACCCAACACTTTTTGCATGTTTTACCCACAACATAACTGCCATTTAAGCTGCGTGTGCGCACAAGATGATCTGATGAATTAGTTTGTTTTACGTTCAAGTAATATTCAAGTAATATGGGTTCAACGAAGCTCATGACAGAAAGACAAATAAAAAATTGTACGTACTGTGTAAGTTTATAGAACAGATTCAGATTAGACAGGTATATTCACAGTAGTTTCAGCTGAACTAGTATCTTTTTGTAGGAGTTTGAGTACAAGTTGGACCCAAAAAGTGGTGTTCTGCCTCCTCTTCGTAACCCAGACATCCTGGTGGGTGAGAATGACCTCACAGCTCTCAGTTACCTCCATGAACCGGCCGTGCTGCACAACCTCCGGGTCCGGTTCACGGACTCCAAACTCATCTACACCTACTGTGGTAATCAAAACTAACACCTCAGTGACATCGCTTACTAGATATATTAAAATCATAGATCATAGACTTTCCAATTCATTTCAACATCAGTATTTCTATGTCTATTTTATTTTTTTATATATAATCAGATATTTCACATTTTATTTGTTTTATTTTATACCACTGACCTGTAGAATTTGGAACTCTAGATCAGACTTTTCTATTCAGTTTAGTCTCAATATGAAAGCAGTATGTCTGAGGCTAGTCAGTTTATTTTTTATATATAGTCAACTTTTTTTTTTTTTGAGTTGTAAATAATTGCTTGATTATTTGTGTTGCATATTTTATTTTATTGAACATTTCAATGTTATTAATTTCAAATTAATTTATTTTAATGTTATTTTATTTATAGAATCTGATCATTTCACTTTTAAAATGTATTTTATTTGTATTTTATTTCTGAGCATTTCCCTGTAGACTTTGGAACTCTAGATCAGACTTTTCTATTCAGTTCATTCTCAGTATGAAAGTAGTATGTATGAGTCTGTTTGAAATATATATAGTCTGTTAGTTTACTTTTTAAGTTGTTTTTTATTTAATTGAATTGTAAATTGCTTATTAATTAAATTGTATATTTTATTTTATTTAAGTTTTTAATGTTATTTAATTCCAATTAATTCATTTTTTTATATTTTATTTATAGAATCTTTTAATTAGAATCATTTTCTAATTTTAATTAAATTTTGCATTACTCTTTATTTTATTTTATTTTTTATTACTTTTTTTTTTTTTCCCTGAACTTTGACCTGTACAATTTGGAACTCTAGATCACATTTTTTTATTTTGTTCATTGTCAATTTGAAAGCAGTATGTCTGCGGCTAGTCTGGTTATGTTTGAGATATAGTCTGTTTTTAAACATTTTTAAACAGTTTTTTATTTCATTAAATTGTAAATTACTTATTAAATTGCATGTTTTATATATTTGTATTTTATATTACTTATTAGTTAAATTGCATATTTTATTGTATTACTGATGTTAGTCTGTTTGTTTACTTTTTAAAGTTTTTTTTATTTAATTAAATTGTAAATTACTTATTAAATTAGATATTTGATTTTATTGCAATTTTTAATGCAATTTAATCAAGTTAATTTATTTTGTGTTATATTATTTTTTATAGAATCTAATAATTTCACATCTTAAATTAAATTAAATGTGATTTAATTAAACTTTGCGTTATTTTTTATTTTATTTATTAACCTGTAGACTAAATTTTGCCTTATTTTTTATTTTATTTATTAACCTGTAGACTAAATTTTGCGTTATTTTTTATTTTATTTATTAACCTGTAGACTAAATTTTGCCTTATTTTTTATTTTATTTATTAACCTGTAGACTAAATTTTGCGTTATTTTTTATTTTATTTATTAACCTATAGACTTAAGAACTCTAGACTCTTCTATTCAATTTGGTGTCAGTGTAAAAAGCAGTATGTCTGAGGCTAGTCTGTTCATGTTTGATATATAGTCTGTTAGTTTGCGTTTAAGTAGTTCTTTATTTAAATTGTAAATCATTACATCATTAATTTAATTGTATATTTTATTTTATTTTATTGAACATTTTAATGTTAGTTATTAATTATCATTTTAAATTTTTTATTTTTTTTTATTTGTGTAATCGGAAGGTTTCAGATTTTTATTTTATTTTATTAATAAATTAGTTATTAATTAAATTGCATGTTTTATTTTTATTATATTTTGTTTTATATTTTATTTTGAAATTTCTTATTAAATATTTTATTTTATAGACTTTTCTGTTCACTTCAATGTCAATATGAAAGCAGTATTGATTTGTTTGTTTCACTCTCAAGTTTTTTTTTAATTATTTAATTGTAGTTACTTAATAAAAAATATTTTATTTATTTGATTTCATTTCTGAGCATTGACTTGTAGACTTTGGAACTCCCATGTGCACCAACTATTACTAGTGACTATGGACCATAAAATATGGCCTAGCAGAGCTTGTGTCATCTGGACTGCACAGCTCATTAGACTTTGAGTTATGGACTCTAGTTCTTAGATTAGACTGTTTTGCATACAGTATGCAAAGTTTTAAAAAAGGTCTGAAAACGTGTTGTAATTCAGTCTGACCTCTGACCCAGATGTTTTAAATATCTAATCATTTATTTGTTCTAAAATAAAAATAGGTATCATCCTGGTTGCCATCAACCCATATGAAAGTCTTCCAATCTATGGCTCCGATATTATCAATGCTTACAGTGGGCAGAACATGGGTGATATGGACCCTCATATCTTTGCCGTGTCAGAGGAGGCCTATAAACAGATGGCCAGGTATGTGGTAAGACTCTTAAAGAATAGAGTGTATCTGGAAAATGTCCATAGTTTATGACAATTGCAATGCTATCTCTTCTTTTCCTCCTGTAAGAGATGAGAAGAATCAGTCCATCATCGTAAGTGGAGAATCTGGTGCAGGGAAGACTGTTTCTGCCAAATATGCCATGCGTTACTTCGCCACGGTCAGCGGCTCCTCTGCTGAGGCCAGAGTGGAGGAAAAAGTGCTGGCGTCCAGCCCCATCATGGAGGTGTGATAGCATTTAGCTACCTATCTTTAACTAACCTGTAAAACTCCCAAACAGATCTAGATCTCTTTCAAGAAAGTCCTCAAACTGGGGCTTTCTTCTGTATGTAGGCTATAGGAAACGCCAAGACGACGAGAAATGACAACAGCAGTCGCTTTGGGAAGTACATTGAGATTGGATTTGACAGGAAACACCAAATCATTGGAGCCAACATGAGGACGTACCTTCTGGAAAAGTCTAGAGTGGTGTTTCAGGTGAGTCTACATACAGTCTCTCACAAAAGTCTCACATTTCAGCAACCATTTTAGTATATCTTCTCAAGGGACAGTACTATAGAAATGAAACTTGGATGCATTTTAGAGTAGCCATTGTGCAGCTTGTAAAGAAGTATAGATTTACTGTTCTCTGAAAAATACTCAACATACAGCCATTATTGTCAGTATAGCTGGCAACAAAAGTGAGAGCCAGATAACAACACCCTAAGTGAACTTGTCCAAAGGGTCAGTATTTCGTGTTGGCACAATTGTTATCTGGCTCTGCCTTAATCATCCTGGCCATGGAATTGACCAGAGCTGCACAGGTTCTTGCTAGGATCCTCTTCCACAGCCGTGGCCTAATGGTTAGGGAGTCGGACTTGTAACCGAAAGGTTTTGAGTTCGAGTCCCAGGTCTGGCAGGAATTGTCGGTGGGGGGAGTAAATGATCAGCGCTCTCCACCCTCAATACCACGACTGAGGTGAGACCCTTGACCCTTGACCCTTGAACCCCAAACTGCTCCCCGGGTGCCGCAGCAATAGCAATATGGCTGCCCACTGTTCCGGGCAGAGCACAGATCCTGAGTAAGACCACACCTTTTCTTAGTCCTTTCAGAGTATGGGTCACCATGCTTGGCCACTCCTTTCCTTAGTCCTTTCCCTTTTCCTTATAATGACATCATTGAGCTGCTGGATGTTAGACACATGGTGCTTCTCTACCTTCTGCTTGAGGATGCCCCACAGGTGCTTAACAGGGTTTAGGTCTGGAGACATACTTGGCCCCACTCCATCACCTTCAGCTTCCTCAGCAAGGTAGTTGTCATCTTGGTGGTGTGTTTGGGGTCGTTATCATTTTGGAAAACTGTCGTTTGGCCTTGTTTCTGGAGGGAAGGCATCATGTTCTGCTTCAGAATGCACAGTACATGACAGAATCCATGTTTCCCTCAATGAACTGCAGCTCCACAGTACCAGCAGCACTTATGCAGTCCCAGACCATGATGCTACCACCACCATGCTTGACTATAGGCAAGACACAGTTTTCTTGGTACTCCTCACCAGGGCATCACCACACATGCTGGACACCATCTGAGCCAAACAAGTTTATCTTAGTCTCATAGTCTCCAGTAATTCATGCTGGAGACAGGTTGTCTTCAGCAAACTGTTTGCGGGCTTTCTTGCGAGCCGGCTTCAGAAGAGGCTTCCTTCTGGGGCGATGCCCATGCAAATCGACTTGTTGCAGTGTGTGGCGTATGGTCTGAGCACTGACAAGCTGATCTTCTACTTCTGCAGCCTTTAAAGCAATGCTGGCAGCACTCATGCATTTGTTTTTTGAAACAAGGTTCTGCACTCAACTTCGCTGATTGACCCTTGCAAGGCCGGTTCTGAATGGAACCCATCTTAGAAAACCATTGTGTGACCCTGACCACTGTAGTGTAACTCAGTTTTTAGGGTGTTACTCTACTGTGAAACTCTAATAGCCATGGCTATCTTTGTGGAGAGCAACAAGTCTAATTCTCAAATTCTCAGAGAGTTATTTGCCATGAGGTGCCATGTTGAACATCCAGTGGTCAGTATGAGAGAATTGCACTTGAAGCACCAAATTTGAATTGCTCTAATACACGATAAACAAATTTGTATTGTCCTGTCAAGCAGACAAAAACATAAACATGATGAATAGGACATGTGGCTTTGCATGGTTAAGCAACATACTGATTTTATCACTTAGGCTACTTGTCCACCAAAGATCTGCTGAAAACGGCAAGTTTTCCGTTGAGATGCTGTGGATGCTATGATGCAGAATATCCGCTGAAATAATGGCATCGCTAATGAAATGCTTCTCCAAGCATTATTTATCATAACAATATTATGGTAGTCTGGCAATTCCATCTGGTAAAGGCACTCAGAGACAAGCAATACTAACTTCTCCATTGTTGTTCATCCTTAATACAAGCAGGGTGGTCGGTAGTCCCACCCCTTCTCCACTCTGATTGGTTACCTGACTAGAAAGTGACAGTGATGAGCTGTTTTACTTGGAAGTTGAACATTCTTCAACTCTCGGCACAGAGGAAAAAACGCCCGAACACTCAGCGTGAAAAAGATGCTCAGCACTCCTTCCGTTTTAAAAAAACACATTTGTTGCCAGCTATTTTGACAATAATTGGCTGTATGTTGAGTTATTTTCAAAGGACAGTAAATCTATACTGTTATACAAGCTGCACATTAACTTTTCTAAAATATATCCAAGTTTTATTTTTATATTGTCCCTTGAGAAGATGTACTAAAATGGTTGCACTCACTTTTGTGAGATACTGTACTTATTTACAGAATTGCCACTGATTTTAGATATATAAAAATATAGTAGCTTTGATATCATATAAACATAAAATCTGATGTACTTGTATGGAAATATCACTTGACTTACACTAAAGTTGTCAGTTTCTGTTTCCTGTTTTAGGCGTGTGAGGAGAGAAACTATCACATCTTCTATCAGCTCTGTGCTTGTGCCCATTTGCCTGAATTTGAACCTCTGAAGTTAGGTATGATGCCTGCTCTGCATTGTGATTGTAATGAACAGTCAAGTAGACCATCAGCATTTCTGTTTGTCTGGGTTATAATGGGTTGCAGATGTTGTTATTGTAGGTTTTAGGTCAACTAACTGCTGATCTGTTCACCACAAACTCCTTTTCTTAAGTAACCAGTCTTTCTCTTAAGGTAGCGTGGATGACTTTCCCTACACTAACCAAGGCAGAAGTCCCATCATCGAGGGAGTGAACGACCTGAAGGAGATGGAGGCCACAAGGAAAGCCTTTTCACTGTTGGGTATGAATATCTTATCTTTCCAAGTGTTATGTGGTGTTTTGTACACCAGGGTCATATATGACTTTGCTTTGTTGTCTTAACTTATTATCAGAATGAAAAATGGGTAACGTTTTTTTATTTATTTATTTTTTGTGCATTTTATTTTTTATATTGTTTTTTTATTATGTTATTTTAATTTATTGATTTATATTATTTTTTTCTTATTTCATTTATTATTAAATTAAATGTAGTAATAATAATAATACTAAAAATTATTATTTATTTATTTTTATTTTCTTTTTTATGTTGTTTAACATTCTTATTTCATTTTTATTTTCGTCATTTAAAAAAAAACAATTAATATAATTTTATTTATCTTTATTTTTTGTGTTATTTTTTTAATGTAAAATTTTTATATTGTTTTATTTTATTTATTGTATTCACTTTATTATATTTTAAATTGTTATTTTTTAATTATTATATTTAATTTTTTAAAATTACATTTTGTTTCACTTTATCACTTTATTCTATTTATTTGTATTTTTGTATTCTTATTTTTCCTTTTTAATTGAATTAATTTTAAAATTTTATTACATTTTATTTTAACTTTTTATTTATTTTATTATTTTTGTTTTCTCTTGTTTTAAATTATTTAATTGTTAATTATATTTCATTTTATTTGTTTCACTTTTTTTTATTTTAATCATTTTATTTATTTTCCTTGATTCACTTTATTTTGTATTTTTGTATTCCTATTTTTCATTTTTCCATTTTATTTTTCATTTTAATTTAATTACATTTTATTTATGTTGCACTTTATTTGCTTTATTTTATAATTTTGTATTCTTTTTGTTTTCGTTTAGTTTTTTTATTTAACGGTTTATAAAATATTTTGTTGTTTAATTTGATTTGATTCTCTTTATTTAATGGTATTATTTTAGTTTTTTCTTTAATTTTTATTCTCTTCATTTTTATATTTTGTTTTAGTTAATGTATGTTTCACTTATTTATTTGTATTTTTGTATTCTTTTTTTATTTACTTTTTTTTTTATTTAATTTTTCTTATTTTACTTTTTTGTAATCATTTAATTATTTTTTATATTTAATTCCATTTTATTTTTCACTTTATTTTATTTTAATTTTTGTATCGTTTTATTTACATTTTTTTATATATATATTTAGTTCTACATTGTTTCACTTTATTTTATTTTATTTATTTGTTTTAATTTTTTATTGTTTATTTTGTTATTTGTTTCACTTTATTTCATTTATTTTTATTATTCATTTTCTTTTTTTAAGTTGTATTTTTTATATTTATATTTCATTTTATTTTATTCACTTTATTTCTTTTCTATTAGTTTTGTGTTCTTGTGTTTTCCTTAAATTATCTAAATATTCTTATTTTGAATTTTATTTTATCCATGGCATGCCATGTTTCTTAACATTCAGTAGCAATAGTTGATGTGTTAACATGGACATAGTACATGTTTTCATAGTAAAGCTTTTATCTGAAAAGATTTTAATGCTTCTTCACAAAGTGTAGTTGTTCAACCACAAACATGCCAATATCTGCTGATTCCAGGAATAACTGAGGCACACCAAATGGGTTTATTCCAAATTCTGTCAGCCATTCTTCATCTGGGGAATGTGGAAGTGAAAGAGAGAGGATCATCTAGTTGTGTCATCTCTGTAAGTTACATTGACTACGCAAGAATAAATGGTTTTGCATTTTCATACATTGATTCCACACTTTGGCGTTCAGGATGAAAGAGGCCACCTGGCAGTATTTTGTGAACTCTCTGAGGTGTCATACGAGTCCATGGCTCACTGGCTGTGCCATAAAAAACTGAAAACCGCCACAGAAACCCTAAACAAGCCTGTTACCCAACTGGAAGCCATAAACGGCCGTGATGCTCTTGCAAAGCACATCTACGCCAAGCTCTTCTCATGGATCGTCGGCCAGGTCAACAAGGCCCTGAGCACTTCCTCCAAACCGCACTCGTTCATCGGTGTCCTAGACATCTATGGGTGGGTGAGGTGCTATTATTTGATCTTCAATATTTGTTGATGAGCAAATAAATGCAGTTGTTCAAAATGAGGTGAACTGTTGTGCCCAGGTTTGAGACGTTTGAGGTGAACAGCTTTGAGCAGTTCTGCATCAACTATGCCAACGAGAAGCTCCAGCAACAGTTCAACATGGTCAGCATTTTCAAACACGCCCCAGCATTCATAAAAAGATCTGTCATGTCCAAGCACATCATGACTCACAGAAAGCATTTCCCCTCCAGCACGTGTTTAAACTGGAGCAGGAGGAGTACATGAAGGAGCAGATACCATGGACGCTCATCGATTTCTACGACAACCAGCCGTGCATCAACCTGATTGAGGCTAAGATGGGCTTGCTAGATCTTTTAGATGAAGAATGCACTGTAAAAAACATTATTAAACCATAATTGCTATATAATTAGCATGTGATGAACTTCTCAGATTTCTTGATGTGATGCTTTCAGATGCCAAAAGGTTCAGATGAATCATGGGCGCAAAAGCTGTACAACACTCACCTGAAGAAAAGCTCTCACTTCGAGAAGCCACGCATGTCTAACAAAGCCTTCATCATTCTGCACTTTGCAGACAAGGTACATCGAGTAAAATAGGCTCTTATGTGGTCATACAGGAATTCCTAGGAGTCCATTTTATCTCTTTCTGTTTCTTTTAGGTTGAATACCAGTGTGATGGATTTCTGGAGAAAAATAAAGACACAGTCAATGAAGAACAAATTAATGTGCTGAAGGCTAGTAAGGTGTGTTTGCCTCAGCATAGCTCACTAACATTTTTGCTGTGCTCTACAGTCGAAATGAGAACCAGCAACATGTTTGAGCTTGCGAAATGTTATTCTCTACTCCCTCAATCACTTTTAGAGTTATGATACAACATGTCTTGAGATAAGTGTCACCACCTGCTGTTCGGTTCATGAACATATTTTTTTGAGGATTCCTGGAGATGATTTTGGCTTTGGTGGGTTGCGACACAAAGCAGGTCATGGATTAGTGTTAAAGGTTTACTTCACTCCAAAATGAAAATTTCATGTCGTTCCAAACCCATAAAAGCTTTGTTCGTCTTTGGAACACAATTTAAGATATTTTGGATGAAACCCAACAATTAGTCTCCTCAGTGTCACTATAGCGCCATTTTGGATAGTATCCCCTGGACGCTGTTTACGTTCAGTGGATACTTTCTAAAATGGCACTATGGTGACATAGAGGAGACGAATTGTTGAATAAAGTCGACATTTAGTTTTTTTCTGCACAAAAGCGGTTCTCGTCGCTTCATATAACCCCAAGTATTTTGACGACGTCTTTCATACTTTTATGGACCTTGACAGTGTAATTTACCAGGCAGTCAATGGGACAGTTAGAAGGGTTTTCATCTAAAATATCTTATATTGTGTTCCGACGACTTTTAAGCTTTTAGGGGTTTGGAACGACATGGGGGTAATTGTTTACTCAACAAATTTTCATTTTGGGGTGGAGTATCCCTTTAAATGCAAGTAACCAATTGAAACCCACTGGTCTAGTGTAATTGTCACAAGAAGCTTATTGCTTGCTCTGTTATAAAGCATATTGCTCTGTTGTTTTCCCACAGTTCGCCTTGCTGGTTGAGCTCTTCCAGGATGAGGAAACACCTGCAGCTCCGAGCAGCACAGCACCATCTAGTCGTGCAAAGATTGGACGGTCCACCCAGTCTTTTAGGGAGCACAAGAAATCGGTTGGACTGCAGGTTAGAGTTGACCAACAAAGCCAAGATTCTTCAGTGTTATTTATTCACTTTTTCAGTTTCTACAGTAGAGCAGAGTCCAAAATTTTAATATGCGTGTTTTTGTAAGTATAAGAAACAGAAAATTTTACAAAATTTCAGATGCAGTGTGTAAACGTGATTCACACGTTTTTTTTTTTTTGACGTACAATTTCAGACTCTGAAAGTAAATGTTTATTTATTCCCATTAATTGGTTATACAAATATAAATAAAAAGTCAGACTGACTCAGCTCAGAGGTTGTTATATAAAAAAAACAAAAAAACAACAGAAGCAAAAAATATTTTAATAGTCAAATATATTTAAATGTTTGGATAAGACAAAAGCAACTTTTATTTAGCAAGGATGCATTAAATGAATCAGAAGTGACAAAGAATTTCACGTTGTTATAAAAAATTTTTACACTACCAATCAAAAGTTTTTGAACAGTAAGGTTTTTAATGTGTTTTAACCCTTTAATTGTTTACGTCACCATATTACAAAAAATCCTAATCTAATAATGACAAATAAAATAGATATTTGACCACTTTTTGTGTTACAAATTATGTAGGAAAAGTAATAGATTCATTTATGAGAAGAGTGCATCTCAAAAATCTACTTCATAAGTTCTGACCTTTGTCACAAAAAGAATTTCTTCGTTGACCTTTTCCCTATCACGCTTTAGAAACCATAAGAAATTATTTATCAGTTGAAAACTTAAAATCTCAAAATTCATCCTTTGAAAACCATTTTAAAATTACCATGGAAAATGTACATCCAAATCATATTACAAATTGTTTTTGTAATAAAAGTTTTATAGTGCATTTTCATGTCAATGCTCAAAATGGTAGTGACAGTTAAAGGGTTAAAGAAGTCTCTTCTGCTCACCAAGCATTTATTTGATCCGAAGTACAGCAAAAACAGTAACATTTTTAAATATTTTTATTATACTAATAAAATAACTGTTTTCTATTTTAATATATTTTAAATGTAATTCATTCCTGTTATTTGAAAAGCTGAATTTTTGGCATTATTACCCACATGATCACATGATTCTTCAGAAATAATTATAATATTCTGTTTTGCTTCTCAACTGAGTAGAATTTTATTCAGGTTTCTTTGATGAATAGAAAGTTCAGAAGAGCAGCATTTATCTGAAATAGAAATCTTTTGTAACATTATAAATGCTTCTATCATCACTTTTGATCAATTTAAAGCATTCTTGCTAAATAAAAGCATTAAAGCACCAAGTATTAAAGCTGTTCAAAACAGCTTATTTTGCTGCTTGATATTGCAAATTAGTGTGTCTTACTATGTTATTTTAAAGTATTATCTTAATTATGAGCACACTGATTGTAGTGCAAACAGTTTTACCATTTACTGCACGTGGTTATTCTTCTCATTATTTCCCTATAGTGGATAAAGAAACAGAAGTCTCACCCAAAGGCTTCCACGTTAAAGAAAAAGATGGATAAATCATGAAGAATATAAATAGTGCCTTCTGCACTTTTATAAGTGCTTTATTCACATATGAACCGAAGGAAGCAGTTATCAGCACAATATAACTGAACCGGAAAAAAAAGAGACAACTCAACGCGAAAAAATATAATAAACAGAAGTCGATGACATGTTTGTAAGCGTGCCGTGCCATACCAGACTCACGTGGAAATACAGCTGGAACCATACCTGACAGATCTAAGAACCGTTTGGCCTGATAGTGGAGAAGTGGCTTATTTGTGCTCTATTTAAACGGATATTATCCACCCAAATCTCTTCACAGAAAATCACAATGTCATTTAACAGATTCTTTCCTTCCTCCCGTTTTAAGTTCCGGAACTCTCTGCACCTGCTTATGGACACGCTGAACGCCACCACCCCACACTATGTGCGCTGCATCAAGCCAAATGATGTTAAATCCCCCTTCATGTCAGTAAGCTGAGTTCAGAGATAATCCACCATTATGTAATATGGGTCACTATAGTATCTTCTGTTTCTGTCTCTAGGATGGACCCCCATCGAGCCGTTCAGCAGCTCAGAGCGTGTGGAGTCCTCGAGACCATTCGTATCTCAGCTGCAGGCTTCCCTTCCAGGTGCTCTTTCAGTAACTCACATGTCTTCCCATTGCCCCTTCTGATTGGCTGCAACCATTTTAAGGGAACCAATCAAATGTGACTAACTCAGATTATTTTGATGAAGCTACTGAAAGAGCTCACAGGTGGTGATGATATAAGCGTAGACTTGAACCAAATGCCATACCATTGATATTTTTTATTTTTTATTTTTCCCCATAATGAGTCTAAACTTCACTGGCTATTGAGTGAAATCAATATCCAGTGGCTGCGGCGTCATGACAAGCATCGCTGTTTATATCCTGGATATCCTGGATATGTTTATAGCCAGGATTGCATCTAGCATTTCTTGTCTCTACTGTTTGTAAGCTCTTTCAGTAGCTGTGGTCAACTAAAAGCCTTAAAGGCATCAGGGCTAAAGTGGAGAGAACTAAAGACGTGGGTCTTAAGGAAGTTTTATTCATCCACTGGCATCTTCCCATTCTTTCCTCTTCTTCTTATTGCTAGGAAAGCAGTGAAGACTTGCATCACTTCTCTTGCTGCCATTCAACTGAAAATTACAAGAAACGCTGCACAATGTGTATTCTGAGTTGTATTGTGGTAAAAATATCTAGCCAGTAGCTCACCAAATGCAAACGTTTCACAGCATCAAAATAATGGCACCCCCTAAAGTTTAAAATATGTATAAAACGATGTGGATTTTTTTAAACATGTCTTTCATGGGTTTTCTAATAAATATTTCAGTAAAAGACATCATATACGTTATATTAAGCCATACAAGTCTTAATACCCAGTGTTCCCTTTAACCAGTGTTGGGGAAAGTTACTTTTAAAAGTAATGCATTACAATATTTTATTACTTCCTAAAAAAGTAACTAGTTATGTTACTTAGTTACTTTTTATGGAAAGTAATGCAATGCATCACTTTTGCGTTACTTTTTAAATCTGGACAGGGCTTGCGTGTTTGTTTTTAATATAAAAACGTTTGATTCTTAGCAAATGTAAAAGTGAATATGAAGTGAAAATGAAAATGAAATGAAGTGAATAAGGCCTAAGGCTGAAGGAAAAGTAAATTCACGTCTGTACGGTAGAACTGTAGGAAAAGGAAGTTCAACACTCTTCAGCAATGAGAAAATGAAGCACAGATGTTAGTTAATCTAAAGTAAGTTTTGTTTATTAGTACAGTACACTGCAAAAAAAATATTTTCTTACTTAGACTTTGTCTTGTTTCCAGCCAAAATATCTAAAAATTCTTTTTTTGCTTATCCCATTGGCAGGTTATTTTGCATGTTCTAAGCAAAAATTCACTTAATTTTGACTTGTTTTTTTCTGAAAACAGGAAAATAATTTAGAAAAAAATCCTTGATTTAAGAATTGTTAGATATTTTGAATGGAAACAAGACAAAAAATCTAAGTAAGAAAAGTATTTTTGCAGTGTACGGTTGAACTGGATCAAGAAAGGTCAGCAGCAAAGTCAAAAAAATAAAATGGGATTAAATACATAAAGAAAACAAAAAGTAACTGCGGTTACTTTTTTGAAAAAGTAACTCGGATATTTTCTTGGAAACGAAAAAGTAATGCATTACATTACTAGTTACTTGAAAAAAGTAATATTACGTAACTTGCGTTATTTGTAATGCGTTACCCCCAACACTGCGTTTAACTGATTTGGAATCTGTTTGTGTTTTAATACATCTTTATCTCCCTCTGGTCAGGTGGACTTACCAAGAGTTCTTCAGCCGCTATCGTGTTCTAATGAGGCAAAAAGAAATTCTCTCAGACAGGAAGTTGACTTGCCAGAGTGTCCTCGAACGGCTTGTGCAGGTGTCACTTTTTTTTTTTCTTAACATAAGCAGAATTTTTTTGTTCTTTCTCTATACAAAGGGCATGTATAGGCTGGGTTAAGGCTGATCTCCCAGTCGAAAGGTGCCCAAAAGACCAGCTCAGACACCTACAAACTAGTTTAGGTTAGTTTAAGATGTTTTTTAACTGTCTGTTGTTACTTTGTTCCCTTTCTGCAGAACAAAGACAAATACCAGTTCGGAAAAACAAAGATCTTCTTCCGGGCTGGACAGGTGGCTTATCTGGAAAAGCTGAGGGCTGACAAACTCCGTACAGCCTGCATCCACATCCAAAAAACCATCCGGTGCTGGGTTGCCCGGAAGAAATACTTACGTGTTCGCCAAGCAGCCATTACTTTGCAGAGATACACAAGAGGACACCAGGCTCGATGGTGCGTCACATTCACAAATGTGAACCTGGACCACAAAACCAGTCATAAGTAGCATGGGAATATTATATATACATTGTAGGGGTCAAAATGTTACACTAATACAAAATTAATTGAATCATTAGGATATTAAGTAAAGATCATGTTTCATGAAGATATTTGGTCAATTTCCTACTGTAAATGTATCAAAACTTACTTTTTGATTAGTAATATGCTAAGAACTTCATTTGTACAATATTTAAAGGTGATTTTCTCAATTTCTAGATTATTTTACACCTTCAGATTTACACCTTCAGGTCAAATATTGTCCAATCCTAACAAACCATACATCAGTAGAAAGCTTTATTCAGTTTTCAGATTATGTGTAAATCTCAATTTCATAACATTGACCCTTATGGCTGGTTTTGAGATCCAGGGTCATCAAATGTAGATTTACTATGAAATGAGTCGAGCGTAAATTGAGAGAAATTGTAAGTCAGTTACTGGTTGGAAACTAAAATAACAGCATGTTCTATCTACCCTTGTTTAGCTTGTGCAAGACAATGAGAAGGACACGGGCTGCAGTGATCTTTCAGAAGTACACACGCATGTGGGCAGCCAGACGGCAGTTCCTGCGACAGAAAGCAGCAGCGGTTCTCATTCAGAGGTTATTACGTGGCTATACAGCTAGACTGGAGTACAAACGGGTATGTAGACAAGTTTTTTGTGGTAAAGCAGAGCAGTAAAATATAGGCATGTAATCACAGATTTAAAAATGTGCTAGAGAAAAAAAAAGAATGAAGCTTTCAGGATTGAAACAGATATTTCTTAGTACAAAGAGATGCTAATTCTCTTTTATTTGAGGTGGTGGTCAAATAAATGTAGAGCCCGCAGCAAATGTTTGGAACAGGATATTATATATTCTATATATATATATTACATATTACATATATTATAAGAAGTAGGTTATAACATGTATTATACATGTATATAATTGTAAATAAAATTAGGCATTTGTCACTGAAGTTTTAATTCTTTAAACTTGATTTGAAATTTGAATTTCAGCCAAGAGATCAAACTTTTTTGTTTCATGAAATTTCCAGCTCGAAAGCTTACATGAAATACCCTTATTTATAACCAGCACCATTTTAGTATGTCTTGCTATAATTCCCAATCAAGTTCTCCCTTTACTTTTCAATTGGGAATATGTCACATTACAGTAGTAAAATGGGCTTGGTTGGGAATACTGTTTCATGTTGGATTGTGGATGAAAGCAGCTTTTATAGAGTTTTGTCATTTTGTTTTTTTGTACAGTTGGTGTGTGAGCACAAGGCTTTACTGATCCAGCGCTGGGTGCGTGGTTTTCTGGCCCGCTGGCGTTTCCGTCGCATCAAGCGGGCTGTGGTGTATCTGCAGTGTTGCGTGCGCAGGATGCTGGCCCGTCGAGAGCTCAAGAAACTCAAGATTGAAGCTAGATCGGTTGAACACTTCAAGAAACTCAACGTTGGCATGGAGAACAAGATCATGCAGCTGCAGAGGAAACTGGATGAGCAGGTTTCCTCTGTTTCTTTTATATTAATCTATTTTCTGATTTCTAAGGTGGAATCCATATTTGATTTAGAATGTGTTTGTATGTATCTCTAGCATAAGGAGAACCGAGAGTTGTCTGAGCAAGTAAGGCAAATGGAGAGCCACAGTGCCACAGAGTTGGAGAAGTTGCACCTGCAGCTCAAGACTCTTCAAGAAGTGGAAGAGGAGGCCCATCAGCGTGGAGACCTGGTGATGTCATTACAGGAAGAGCTGGAAATGGTCCGTCAGGAGCTGGAGAAGAACAAAGAGGTTTTATTTATTGGCTTTCTTAAAATGAATATACTTTATTATTTTCTTAAACAGAAGGGTATAGAATTTTAATATCATTTCTAGACCAAAAATTTTAAAAAATTGAACAGTGGTGTATATGTGTATACTTTTTTTTTGTCAAAAAATTATTAATGTTTTTTAGCAGGGACACATTAAATTAACCAAAAGTGACAGTAGAAACATTTATATGTTATAAATGGAAAGATTTATCTTTCAGATAAATGCTGTTCTTTTGAACTTTCTATTCTGTTCATCTAAGAATCCTACTAAAAATCATTTTGTGTCACAGTTTCCACAAAAAATATTAAGCAGCACAAAAATCAGCTTTGCCATTGCAGGAATATATTACGTTTTAAAATGTATTAAAATAGCAAACAATTCTTTTAAAATGCAGCAGTGTTTAACCATTTGATCACATAAATGCAACTTTGGTGAGCATTTTTTGCTTTTTAAAGAATTTTCTTGTGCTCATCATGGCTGCATTTACTTGATCAAAAATACTGAAAAATAGTAATATTGTAAAATATTATTACAATTCTTTAATTTATTTTAAAATAGAATTTATTTCTGTGATGCAAAGCTGAACTTTTTAGCATCATTACTCCAGTCTTCAGTGTCACATGATTCTTCAGAAATCATTCTAATATGCTGATTTATTTCTTTTATTATCAATGTTGTAAACATTTTTTTGGAACCTGTGATTCCTTCAGGATTTTTTGATGAATAAAAAGGTAAATAGAACAGCATTTATATAAAATAGAAGTATTTTATAACAGTGTAAGTCTTTGCTATCACTTTTCGTCAATTTAACCCATCCTTGTTGAATAAAAGTTTTAATTTCTTTTAAAATAAAGAAATAATAAAAGTGTACTGACCACAAACTTTGAAATGGTAATTTATATTGTTAAATAAATGCTGTTCTTTTTAACTTGCATCACAAGAATAAATAAAATGTTAAATATTCACATAGAAAATAGTTATTTTGCATTTAAATACTATTTCACAATATTACAGTTTTTTTCTGGATTTCTGAAGAAACGTCTTTTAAAAAAAAATCTTACTGATCCCAAACATTTGTACAGCAGTGTACATACTGTATACTTCTACAACACTGTGTTTGCCACCTATATTCTGTTCCAGTTGTGATGGTGTCCTCTAAACACTGCTGAGTTTCAACTATTAGAAAACAAAAGCAGATGTGTTGAAGATGAGTGAAACACTGTGATCAATCATCTAACTGCTGTCTCAGATGGTTGCTGAGCTGAATGAGAAGAACACACTGTTGAAGAGCGAGAAAGATGAGATGAACAGACTGATCCTGGAACAGGAGCAGCAGATAAAAGGTGGGTTCATGTTGTTTCAGCTTGGTTCAGGAAAGGTCCGAATTTTGAACTAGTAATACGGCAAAAACATCTATTCTATCTATTTATCTGCCAAGCTTTCTTGTAGTGCTTAACAATGTACAAAACTGGATTTACATACCAAGAAAGCCATGTAGCAGTTGTCATGTGTATTGTTTTAAACAGAGAAATCAGAGGCGACCCATCAAGAGTCCACAGAGCACCTGCAAGCACAGCTGAATGAGGAACGCTTCCGTTACCAGAACCTTCTGACTGAGCACCTGAAACTGGAAGAGCGCTACGCTGATCTGAGATCAGAAAAAGAGGCGGCTATAGTAAGAAAAATACTTTTTCCTACTAATTTCCTAATACAGTGCTATTTTTCACATTTTAAAATGTGTAATATATTTTGTGCTACCAATCTATCTAAAAAGGAGCTTTCCAAACCTGGTCATAACAGAGCCGACTCTGGCTACAGCTGCAGTCAGTCAGAAAGTGTACACAGCTCTGTTCTCACTGCGTCAGAGGTCAGCTCCCTGGAAAGAGAGGTCCGTTGCCAAAGGCTATGGCTCCTGAGTTTTTCCTTGATTTTGTTATGATAGTATATGACTTTGGTGTTTTTGTTGCATCTAGGATGCTGGACAGACAGCAGCTGATGTGTCCCTGCTGCTGAAGCTGCAGAGGAGAGTCGCTGAGCTGGAGAAGGAGAACATGGACCTGCAGGGTGAGATGGACACCAAAGAAGACCAGCTACAAATTGAAAAAACTAAAGTAAGAACCAAAACAATAATAAATTAAAGGTGACACCGGATGCCCGTTTTCCACAAGTTTGTATGATTTTTTAGGGCAAGTGTGCCTAACCCTGTTCTTGGAGATCTGGAAACACAAGTGAACCAACTAATTAGGATCTGAAGAAGCACTTGATAATTACAGACAGGGGTTGGAACTGAACTCTGCAGGAAGGCAGATCTCCAGGAACAGGGTTGGGCATCCCTGCTTTAGGGTATTTATGAAATATCTGCAACATACTTGGGTTAAAATTCCTCCATAGTCGCGTAAAACAACACTTTTCACCTCGTCAAAAACAGCTCTCTTCACAGTGAGCCATTTCGGTGCATGTCTCTCTAAATGCTAATGAGCTACTACTCACCCCACCCCCTCTTTAATTTTTTGTGTATTCGCTGGAGCGTTACCACCAAAAAACCCCAAAACATCTGCATTGCTTACAAGACACTGTTGCCATACTGCTCAGAAAATCAAAACAGCTGGACCATGTAAAAATAAATTTTACATCC
This sequence comes from Cirrhinus molitorella, assembly GCA_033026305.1. Taxonomy (NCBI): domain Eukaryota; kingdom Metazoa; phylum Chordata; class Actinopteri; order Cypriniformes; family Cyprinidae; genus Cirrhinus; species Cirrhinus molitorella. The sequence continues at coordinate 5,282,935 of CM065141.1, read as the reverse complement.
GATGTCCTCTTTAAATTCTGTTATCGTGTACTGAAAGTCATGCATTTTTTTTGCGTTTTCAGGAACTGGAAGATTGTCGGAGAGTTTTAGGGGCTGAGAGAGACTATGAGGCTCTGAAGGTACCAAAAACACACTTTTGCTCACTAAATAAACTTTTGGGCTTGTCTTTTACACATTCAGAAAAAAATATATAGGGGTGCTTGTGTGTGTTTGTGTTGCGATGTGCTCACAGCGTCAGGAGCTGGAGTCTGACAATAAGAAGCTTAAGAAAGATCTGCAGGAGCTTCGTCAGTCCCTCAGTAAGGGGTCGCGGTCAAAGGCGGCATCCCCTGGAGGTCAGGCATATAACGTGCTCCTCGAACAGCTCAACTCCACCACAGAAGAGCTTGATATGCGAAAGGAGGAAGTGCTCATTTTGCGATCTCAACTGGTCAACCATGAGGCATTTAAACATAAGGTAGTGTGCAAACTTTTTTTTCTTTCAGCCATCTGAAATTTCATATGTGAAAATCTTATATATATATATCTTATCTATGTATTCAGGAAATGGGAACTGAAGGAGATTCAGGTGACTCAAGCAGGTAAGTCAGCTTTTATGTTTCATAAAAAAGTATTTACAGTCATCATACCCATGTTCACACTGTAACATGGATACACATTCATATAATTGGAAGTCACTCATGACTCTTTCTCTCACAGATCCCCCACATTGGACCTTCATGAACTTAATGAGGATGGAGAACTCTGGATGGCTTATGAGAGCCTGAAAGAAACTAACAGGTGAAATAAAATGGACTGACTGTATACAAAGATGCTCTTTCTTACATACACTAATTTGCGCACACCATCCAAAACGTTTTTTATGCGAAAATGTGTTTTCATATAGGTAAACAAAAAGGCTAAATGCCCCCTTTAAGGAAAATAACATTAACTGTTGTGATCGTTTTACTGAATATTTGTTGAAAACATAATCTCTGAAAGAAAAAGTAAAAATGTTTTTAAAATGATTAGGAAAATCATCATATATGCACTAAAAGCATTTAGTGGAAGATTATCATCAACTGAAACTAAAACCCATAGAAAAACAATAAGTAGCAGAAGTAAAATATATAAAAACGTATTTTATGTCAGCTACCCTACCAGTCACAAGTTTTTGAACAGTAAAATTTTTAATGTTTTTAAAAGGAGCCTCTTCTGCTCACCATTTATTTGATGCAAAATACAGCAAACACAGTAATATTTTTATTTGAAATAACTGCTTTCTATTTGAATATATTTTAAAATGTAATTTATTTCTGTGATCAAATCTAATTATAGAAAGAGGGGAATTATAAAAAAAAAATACTTTTATTTAGAAAGGATTTAAATTGTTTAAAAGTGATGATAAAGACATTTTATAATGTTACAAAAGATTTCTATTTCAGATAAATGCTGTTCTTGTGATCTTTCTATTCATCAAAGCTGTTACTCAACTGTTTTCAACATCATAATAATACATGTTTTTAGTGCAGCAAATCAGAATATTAGAATGATTTCTGAAGGATCATGTGACTGGAGTAATGATGCAAAAAATTCAGCTTTGAAATCACACAAACAAATTACATTTTAAAATGTATTTAAATAGAAAACAATTATTTTAAATAGTAAAAATATTCTAAAAATGTACTGTTTTTGAACACTTTTAGAAGAGACTTCTTTAAAAAACACAAAAATCTTACTTTCCAAAAACTTTTGAGTGTATAGACTAAAATTAAAAGTGTAAATTATAAAATTAAAATTCTATTCAAAATAATAAGAAAAACTAATAGTATATCTATGGTTTAGTTTAGTGCATATCTTTTGAGTAACATTTTAATATCTCTCTCAATGCAGGATTCTGGAGTCACAGTTGCAAACTCAGGGACAGTCCCATGATAAGGAGGTGGAGGATTTGAGGGCGGAGCTTCAGCGGTTAAGGGCGGAGCTTGATCAGCAGCACCAGATGTTGTCGGACAGCTTGGAGCTTCCACATGACGCTAGAATACAAGCAAGCCTGCAGCATGAGATCAGTCGCCTCACGCAACAAAATATGGTAACAATGACAAATAGACATTATGATACATCAAAGTAAACATTGTTCTATATTAAAACAATTTCTGTAAATTCTAGGACCTTTTGGAGCAGATGGGGAAACAGGACAAAATGATCCGCAAACTAAAGAAACACCTGAAAACATATGTGAAGAAGTTTGGGGAGGCTGAGGGTAATAATTTCTCATTTTGAATACAAAACATTAATACTATTAGTCTAGCTAGGACACTGAATTCATCTTTATTTTTATATTAAAAACCTTTATTAAACAAAGTTTATGCTTTGTAGATAAATGTCATATGATTTTCTGTCAAAGTGGCATCCCAAGTTTATTATAATTTGGAAAGTATTAATAATATTTTGGTGGTAGCAGCAGGTGTTCATATCGAGCAGTCCTCTCCAGAGAACATGGTTGGTGAGAGCGGACGCATGGTCAGTATCGTTCGCAAAGAGAGGGATTTCCAGGGCATGCTGGAGTACAGAAAAGAAGACGAGAGCAAACTGTTCAAGATACTCATCACAGGTGTTCTGAACAGCACTACTATCAACAGAGAGACTAAAAAAATACAACTGTGTATATTGTAGATACACTATATTGCCAAAAGTATTGGCACACCCCCTTCTAATAAACAGGTTTGACTACTTTAGTGATTTTCCATGAGTACCAATCTTAATGTTTAAGCATATAATGATATTCTAGGGAATTACGTCCTTCTAATTTTAAAGCAAAAGTTTGGACAGGACCCTTTTTTTCTAACATGACAATGCCTCTGTTTATACGGCAAGGTTCATTAAGAATTGTTTGATTCAGTCAGTGTGGAAGAACTTAACTGGTCTGCATAAAGCCAAGTTCTAATCGCAGCTGAACACCTCTGGTGTGACTTTAAATGCAGACCTTGAGCCAGAAACTCAGACCAATCACCAATGTCTTGTGCATATAGGTACAGTCATGTTAGACACTTTCAAAACTGAAACAACAAAGATGGAAATACAATTTTTAAATACATGAATTATGCTTCCATCTTTGTTGCTACAGTTTTGGAAGTGCCTTTTTTTTGTTCTAAAGAAGGGGGTGTTCCAATACTTTTGTCTGTACTTTCTTATGCATTATCAAATCAAAGATAAAAAGAAAGTTAAACAAATGACACTGAGTTCTTTAACATACTTTTCCACAGAGCTCAAACCTCGAGGTGTGGCGGTGAATTTGGTCCCAGGTCTGCCTGCTTACATTCTCTTCATGTGTCTGCGACATGCTGACTACGCCAACGATGACCATCGGGTCTCCACCCTACTGAACTCCTCCATCAACGGCATCAAGAATGTATTGAAGGTGAGAGACTCTCTCAGTCAGAAAATGTTGAATCCACTGAGATGAGAGTGAACCATCTTTACATAAAAAATGTGGTCCAGATTATTAACATACTGTGAACTTCTTGTAAGTAATATATAATAACATATTATCTTTGCAGAAACGGGGAGAATTTGAAACCATTTCCTTCTGGTTGGCAAACACCTGTCGCTTCTTGCACTGCCTGAAGCAGTACAGTGGAGAAGAGGTAGGTTGTTGTTCAAAAAAAATATATAAAAAAAAAAATAAGAATATAAGAAAAAAATTCTTAATACTATGTTGTTGCCTGAATGATTTCTTTGTTTAGTAATTGTTGTTCATAAGTCCCTTGTTTGTCATGAACAGTTAAACTGCCTGCTGTTCTTTAGAAAAGTCCTTCAGGTGCCACAGATTCTTTGATGTTTCCGCGTTTTTGTGTATTTGAACCCTTTCCAACAATGACCGTATGATTCTGAGATCCATCTTTTCACACTGAGGACAACTGCGGGACTCATATGCAACTGTTACAGAAGATTCAAATGCTCTCTGATGCTCCAGAAGGAAAAATCAAAACTTTTGAAATAGCACTTTTTTCTTATTACTGCCCTTCAGATAATTACATGTTCAGAAGACAAAATAAGTTATATTTACCCTGATCTTCAAATTCAAAAAGTTTTTACCCCGGCTCTAAATGCATTCATTTTCCTTCTAAAGTATCAGTGAGCATTTGAACCTTCTGTAATAGTTGCATGAGTCCCTTAGTTGACTTCATTTTTAGGACAAACAAGGAACTTATGAACAACTATCACTAAACAAAAAAAAAGTGGATAGATCAGGTAACAACACTGTATTAAGAATCACGCGTATGTAAACTTTTGAACATGGTCATTTTAAAAAAATTCATTATTTATCATTATTTTCTCTTGTGGACTATATGTACTACTTTATTCAGGTCAGTACTAAAAAAATTAACATGCATTTGTATGGTAAAATAATTTAGCAACATTTTAAACATTTAGCAGATTCTTCAAAGTGTATGTAAACTTTTGACCTCAGCTGTAAATTTCAGTTATTTAAGGTTCCTTGTGTGCTGAATTAGAAGAATCTGATTAAAAAAAAAAAATACTAAAACAACAGAAAAAAGCTAAAAGCTTTCTAAAATGTAGCTTTCTGTAGAAGCTAGCTGCAGATGTTGAGAGTAGGAAACAGCGAATCTGCATGTCTATACACGTTTTTTTTTTTTTTTTTTTTTTTAAAGATTACAGATTTTTTTTTCTCTTTATACAATGTTATTTATATAGAGCATTAAAAGCATAAATATATTTGTTATTAATTATTCATTATAGTATTTTATCCAAAGAACCGCAAAAACAGTACAATTTTGAAATATTCTTACTATTTAAAATAACTGTTTTCTATTTGAATATATTTTTTAAATGTTCTAATATTTTATTTCTTCCTGACCTCTTTTAGGCATACACAAAACACAACACGCCTCGGCAGAATGAACACTGTCTGACAAACTTTGACCTGTCTGAGTACCGGCAGGTTCTGAGTGATCTGGCTATTCAGATCTACCAGCAGCTCATCAGGGTCATAGAAAACATTTTACATCCCATGATCGGTAACTCTGCATGCTCTGGTTTTAAATATTTTAATATTTGTGACCCTGGACCACAAAACCAGTTGTAAATATCACAGGAATATATGTAGCAATAGCCAGCATTACATTGTATCGGTCAAAATTATAGATTTAAATATTTAAAGCTTGCGTTGTTATATGTATGCACTATTATATAATATACTTAATTTGGACAACTTTAATGGTGATTTTGTCAATATTTAGATTTTTTTATTTATTTATTTATTTATTTTTTAAGCACACTCAGATTCCAGTTTTTCAAATAGTTGTATCCCAGCCAAATATTGTGCTATCCTAATAAACCATACATCAGTGGAAAGCTTATTATTCGGTGTTCAGATGATGTATAAATCTCAATTTTAAAAAATTGACCCTTTTGACTGGTTTTGTGGTCACATTTATTATATACTCTCTGCTTGATCATTCCCTCTATTCCTCAATTTAGCACCAGCCATGTTGGAGCAGGAGACCATTCAGGGTGTCATGGGTGTGAAGCCCACAGGAATGAGGAAGCGTACTTCTAGTTTTCATGAGGAGAGCTCTCACTCGCTGGAGTCCATTTTAAAACAGCTGGATGTGTTTTATTACACACTGCTTCAGCACGGCAATGACACTGAGCTGGTCCGACAGCTCATCAAACAGCAATTCTACGTCATCTGCTCTGTCACACTAAACAACTTACTGCTCCGCAAGGACATGTGCTCTTGGAGTAAAGGCCTGCAGATAAGGTACTGACCACTAGAGGCTATTAGAGCAGTTGGTAGTCTGGATTAAAAAGAAAGGTTAATCATCATTTGGGGAAAAAAAGTGATCCATATTGTTTAATATTTACTGTAGTCTAATATAACTTTTATTGATTATAATAATTTGAAAAAAAATCACAGATTTTTATTAATTGTATATAACATTAAAATATATAAATATAAATAATATAATGCTATAAAATGGCATTTTTATGGACTATTAATTTGCTATTTCAGATTTTTCTCTTTATACAATGTCATTTTTTTAAATATAAAATAAAATAAATAAAACAAACAAAAATGTGTGTGTATATATATACACACACATTTTTGTTTGTTTTATTTATTTTATTTTATATTTAAAAAAATGACAAACAAAAATGTGTGTATATATATACATACATATGTTTTATAAAATTTCTGTATATTTTATAATACATGCACTACTAGTCAAGTTTTTGAGCAGTAAGATTTAATGTTTTGCTGTCTTCTGCTCACCAAGCCTGTATTTATTTGATCCAAAATACAGCAAAAATAGTAACATTTTGAGATGTTCTTACTATTTAAAATGTAATGTATTCCTGTGATTTCAAACTAGATTTTTTTTGCATCATTACTTCAGTCACATGATTCTTCAGAAATCATTCTAATATTCTGTTTTGCTGCTCAAAAACATTTATTATTATTATTAATAAGCAAGAGAGCAAGAGATACTTCAAAAACATAAAAAAACTTAGTTAAAAAAAAAAAAAAAAAAAAAAAATAATAAATAAATAAATAAATATATATATATATATATATATATATATATAATATAATTGTCTGGTAGTGTATATTGAATTCTGTCTATAATTTTTATTTTTGTTTTTCCCCTTTATACAAGGTATAACGTGTGTCAGCTGGAGGAGTGGTTGCTGGATAAAGATCTTCAGGGCAGTGGAGCGCGCGAGTCTCTGGAGCCTCTGATTCAGGCGGCTCAGCTTTTGCAAATCAAAAAGAAGAGCCAGGACGATGCAGAGGCCATCTGCACCATGTGTACAGCTCTCACCACTGAACAGGTGTGTGTATGTGAACTTAATGGAGGCTCTCAGATGAAACCTTGAGTTTAATTCTAATCTTCTGTGTCTGTTTCTTTCTGGGACAGATTGTGAAAATCCTCAGCTTGTACACACCAGTGAATGAGTTTGAGGAGAGAGTGTCTATATCATTTATAAAGTCTGTACAGGTGAGTCATTTCTCAATGATTTCAAATGTATTTTAAAGCAGATATTGTTAGATTTACATGGTAATGCATTTTTCCATTCTCTCTAGACTTTATTAAAGGATCGTAAGGAGTCTTCTCAGTTACTAATGGATGCCAAGATCATTTTCCCAGTCACTTTCCCCTTCAACCCTTCACCTGTGGCTCTCGAGACCATCCAGATCCCCAGCAGCCTCAATCTGAACTTCCTGACACGAGTTTGAAAACATTATTTCTTCTTTGAAATAAAGCCTTGAATTGTGTTTTTTGTGGAATGTTTACACTTCCTGTATCACTGTAAAGGATTTCAATTATGAGATGAATTTTAGAAATGTTAAACATATTTCACTGTATTTTCTGGTGTATTGCAAAGTATTTTGGGGCTTAAGTGGGTTGTAATGTTTTGGACCCCGGTTGTCTTATGTCTCGTGTCTGCTGTCACCAAATGAGTTATTGCTGTAAAGCATATTTATACATTTATACACAATGGACAGGAACACTTTTCTTGAGCTTTATATGTATCTTAAATATTTTTATGTGCAGTATTTGGATGTAAAAACTTTGTCATTATTTCCATTTGAAATATGAAACCGTGCTATAAAAAGAGCTTTCATATCTGCATATAGGGTAGGTTATTGATTGGACATTTTTTTTTAGAAAGGACTTGGATGATTGTTGAATACTAACCCAAGTTTAAATGAGTTTGAATACTAAGTCTTGGCACCTAGGTAATATGGTATGTGGAGAGAGTTTACTAACTGACATTTGTGAGACATCATTTGTAATGCGCTTGAGCTGATGTGGGTCAGCAAGAAGGCACATCTTGAGAAATGACTTAAAGGTATAAATATGTACTTTATTGATTTTCTGTAAAAATATTAGGCATATATCTTATAATAAACATTTTAAGGTTTGTTATGAAAATGACAGTACACACATTTTTAAATAATATTCTTACATAATCTGACAATCAAATTGAATAGCCGATGACAAAAATATGGATATAAGATTATATGGCAGTAAATAGGTACGTCGATGTATATATCAATCGTGGAAAATGTATAACAATGTTATAATAGCAAAAATGACCTTTTGTTTTTATCAATTTAAATATTCTTTAAGAATTCTTTTTTAGGTACATGTCAGATATTAGACATAATAAAATAATATAGGTTTGTTTAGCTGTTTTTTATAGAACAAGTTAGTAATTTGAGCTATTTTGCATATTTTAATCTTAAATGTACGATGAGTCCAAAATGACAAAATTAGGGTTATTCAGCCATCACTTCTCTGTAGTGTCTGACTCAGTGTCTTCTAAGGTTTTGTGTGTGTCCTGTGTTCTTTTGGTTTCTGAATGTTCCACGGACTCAGAAAGGGGCTGCACAGACCCGAATCCTGAGCTGTGAGATGAGAGTTTTGAGCATGATGAGCTCAAATCTGAACCGCTGTCTGCTCCTGGTAGTGATCTTAATGAATCATAAGTGGAACTTCCCATAGACCTCGTGTCCAACCTCTCATCTCCATCCACTGGGGAAAAACGATATGTTGTTAATTAATAGTTTTACAGCAAATTCAATTTCAGTTCACAGATGGTGATGTATGGGTTTAATTTTCGAGAAGGTATGTAACATCTACCAGGTCTCACAACAAATAACATGGGATTTGTGCCTCTTGTGCTTTATATAAAAATGTCATGATACACCAGAGTGGTAAGTATTGGTGGAAAGTGCCAAATAAAACAAAAGACACTTACTCATTGGTGGTGTTAGTTCCATGCTGTTATGTATTTTTAAGACACCAGATTCATATCTTCTTGCATGAGCTGAATCTCTGGATCGTGAAGAATCAAAACCTGACCTGTCTGATCCTGGTAGCGATCTGAATGAACCGTAAGCAGAACTTTCCAGAGACTGCTTTTCTTCACTCACTGTAAAATAAAAATGGAATTAGAGTTCTGTTATTTAATGCTTCACATACATACATACATACATCTAAGGATGATGTAGCCTATAACTGACGTCAAGGGAATCACACCGACTTTCAAAACATTATCCAAATACTTAATTGATCAGGTTGGATTTAAAAAATACATTTTATTTTATCTGTTGATTTATTTATTCATTTATTACTGACCATTTATCATCAATGCAGAGTTGACTCAATTGATTTAAGGTTTGAAACAAACTATTGATCATCATCCTAAGGAGGTTAAACTAAATATTATCTAAGATGCATGTTCTTTTTTTATTATTTCATAAGAGGTTTACATGTTCAACAACCATGTTTTGTTCATATTTCATATTTCATGTTCTAGAAATATATTAAATAAACAACAGGAATAATGGCAGAAGAAGTAACAAATTATTGTAAATTTAGCCTAAATTAAACGGTTACTTAGTAGTTACAGCTGGTTGGGACCAATGTTTGTAGTTATTAAAATGTATTGATCAAAAATACTGACAGTACAATTTGTGCTAAAAACAAAAGTTATGAAAATAAAATTAGATTATTTAGTCCTATTATAATTATCCAAATTTTGTAATAGGAAAAAACAGGGTTATGCACAAAATGTATGATATGTATGTAGGACAATGCATTATATTATTACATTATTGGTCATTAAAATTAGCCAGTAAGTAATAATTGTACTACAATGGATTCAGTATTAGTTCACAGATTATGTAGAAATGATGACATTATTGTACGATTTTAATTAGATGGTCAAGAAGTGGGACAGACTATAATCACCATTTAAGGTCAGTTTGTCTAAAACACAATTAACCTGAAATGTGTGCTTCTTATGCTTTATAAAACGTAAATGAATCAAATGACACTCACTCATTGGTGGTGTTAATTCCATGCTGTTAAACATTTTCCTGACCCCTGACTTTAATATGCTTTTGAGAGAAGACTCTCTGGAATGTGATGATCCAGAAATTGACCTGACGTCTGCTTCAGATGATCTAAATGAACCATAAGCAGAACTCGCCAGAGACCACGAATCAGATCCTTCAGCACCACTTACTATAATAATGCAAGAGAGCAGACCATAAGTAGAACACTGAAATTACATTTATGCATTTGGCACATATTTATAAAAAGAGACTTAACATTCATATATGTGAACAGAACAGTAACATAATACTAACATTCAGAGAATCAAAGGCTTAAAACAAAAAAATCACTGAACAGATAATGTGTGTGATGATTTAGATGATTAACCTTCCTTCACTTACTGCATTACTGTTCAAATAAATTACTGTATTAATTTCTAAAGCCAGCAAGCAATCATCCTACAGCTTTTGGTTTCCTAGTGAAGCTAGAAGAGGTTGTTTGTGCATCAGACACCATCTAAGAAAATCTAAAGTTGTGTTGAAAGATTATTCTTAATACAACAGTATAGTGATGGACATCAAATGACCTATTTAACCTTACTGATGAGCTATAATTAAACAATGATAAGAAACTACATCTGAAATATTCATATAGTTTTGTGATTTCACTTACTCGTCTGTGATCTGGAATCTCTCCATGGCTGTATTTGCTCTTCTGATTTAAGTTTATTATCCATTCCCTGTATTTTAATAGGGCTATTCTTCCTCATAATAGGGCAGTTTTGTGCCACTGTCTCCTCAATCTTCTCCAGCAGCTCCTTGATCTGAGTGTGGTCACTCCTGTTCTGATTGTTGAGAACATGATACCTGTTCCCACATTTGTCCAGCAGCCACTGGAGATCCTGCCCTTCACTCTCAATGTGCTGCTCTATAGATGTGTCTAACAGAGAGTCTCCATGAGTAAACAGCACTATAGTGTGACTCCAGACTCTCTCACCGAGAAGATCCAGATGACCCTGCAATGATTTTCTGTAAATCTCTTTAAATCTCCTGCTCACGTTTATGATCAGTAGTGCAGCATGTGGTCCTGGAGGACACGAAGACACACTATGCAAAATCTCCTGTTTTAGTATCTTAGGGCTCTCGTTCACAGGTTCATTCTTCCTCCATCCTGGAGCTTCAATGACAGTGATGTGTCTGTCTGCTACTTCTCCATGTCTCCTCACACACTGAGCAGATCTCTCCAAGTCAAACTCCTCTCTGCCCAGGATGGTGTTTCCTGTTGAACTCTTACCAGCTGCTCTATGACCCAATAGCACAATACTCAGCTGTGAGAGATGATGGGTGTCACCTGCAACAAACAGAGAACAAAACAGTTTTTTAAAATTATTCTGTTTTAAGAATATGCAGATTCATGCTCTACATACATTTAATCAAAAACACCTGAATAAAGCCGGACATACACTGCAATTTCCATGTGATTTCAACCAGGCACCATCTCACACTGTACGAGAAGATCGCATACAATGCTTGGTTCGTAGCTCTGCTTCAACTCTGCGATATCCCCACCAGAGGCAATCAAAATTTCTGACATGTCAGAAATTCATCCGACCGTCCGATTGCCGGTCGGGAGAGGTTAATCGCTTCTCATTTTCCCCTGCATACTGCACGAACACTGCACGACAAACGACGCATGACAAAGGTGAAATTCAGCCAGATTCAAAAAAGAGTGTATGCCCGGCTTAAGCTAATCAAGGTCTTCAACCACCCTCATGGATGTTTAAACTTGATGGAACTCTTCATTAAATAAGTTTTGTACTGTGGTATACATAATGTGTTATATTCTAACAATAAAATGTATAAATATTGTTTCATATTAATTGTTCACTGACAAAATATTGCGGCTGGTAATGCATTCACGCTATGGCTGAATACAGACCGGAAGCTTTTAAGGGGTCTAATATTTAACCGGAAATACGTATGCTATGTCCCATGCAGAGAGCCCATTGCGAATATTTCAAGATAAATGGACAATGGAATATTTCTTCTGGGGCAGTTTATTCACTCTGATGTTGATATTCAGAATGTCTATCAGTTATATTAATTCATTTGATTATTATTACACTTTTCACAGATGAAGGGACCTAATTTAATACTGTGTACGTTCATTCAATAACGTAACAATTTCTCATTGTTTTACTATTGTGCATCTGCTGTCTTACAGTTTTCTTTTAAAAAAAAATCTTTAAAATTGAGAATTAAGTACTTCTTATTATTTTTTTCCCCATGTACTTTTCAAATGTTTAGATTTTTATGATCTTGTATCAGTTTTATCCTCCATGTTGTGCGTTAGCTGCAGTAGTCTACCTGTGCCCAACATGGCTGTTATATGTACCTCAGAATTCCATTTTGGGTGATAAATAGAATTAAATTGAATTGTTTGACTGTTGATTGTTTTCAGCTCATCTACTGTAATATTCTGGCCAATGAGGGCTTCTATCCCTAATGAGTTCCTGACTCTTCCTGCCAAAAATAATTGATAATCCCAGCAAATTGATCAGCGTTACATACGTGTGTGTTTATTTTTTCAATCCATTTTCTCCTTAATTTCATTTTCTTAGTGTTTAGTGTTTACAGGTAGTTTCACTGCGGTAATTAATTGGATAATACTGTAGAAAAAGGCTCTGTCACACTGAGATTTTAACAGAAATATTTAGGCAGTTAGCATGCATTGAGTCCATTGTATTCATTTATTTATTTTGGTTTCTGAGCTGTTGTTGTGACTCTAGTTTCATAAACGAAGTTTTCACTCACTCATCTGTGATCTGATGTAATCTCTCTGTTTTTTCATCCTCTTCAATCGTTCTTCTGCTCTTTTTTCCTCTGCTCTTCTTCTATCTTTAATCTCCTGTAAAATCTTTTTGTCTATTTCAAAATGGCAGCCATTGTTTTGTGCCACTGTCTCCTCAATCTTCTCCAGCAGCTCCTTGATCTGAGTGTCATCACTCCTGTTCTGATTGTTGAGAACATGATACCTGTTCCCACATTTGTCCAGCAGCCACTGGAGATCTTGCTCGTCACTCTCAATGTACTGCTCTATAGATGTGTCTAACAGAGAGTCTCCATGAGTGAACAGCACTATAGTGTGACTCCAGACTCTCTCACCGAGAAGATCCAGATATCCTTGCAATGCTTTTCTGTAAGTCTCTTTAAATCTAGTTTCCACACATATAATTAGTAGTACAGCATGTGGTCCTGGAGGACACAGAGACACACTGAGCAAAATCTCCTGTTTCAGTAACTCAGGACTCTGCTCTACAGGAACACATATCCACCATCCTGGAGCTTCAATGACAGTGATGTGTCTGCCTGCTACTTCTCCATGTCTCAACACACACTGAGCAGATGTCTTCAAGCCAAACTGCTCTCTGCCCAGGATGGTGTTCACTGCTGAACTCTTACAAGCTGCTCTATGACCCATTAATACAATCCTCAACTCTGAAAGATGTTGAGCATCACCTGCAACAAACAGAGAACAAAATACACATATCTGAAGTTATACTGAATGGAGACTCTGTAAATATCCACTATAAAATCTCTAAGTAATAAAGTAATAATGTACAGTCATTATCACATATAAGCCTACATGTTGATCAGAACACTGATATGACACTGAGCCTATAGGTTTGTACTTTTCACAATAATAAATAAATAAATAAATAAATATTTATTTATTTATTTATTTAATTGTTGGAGTTTGTTTAGTGTTCTTCTACATTTGACACAATTTTTAAAACTTTATCACTATCATTATAGTTATTATCATCCTTAGTGCGAATGGACCTTTATTCTCTGACATGTGCCTGTTTATACAAGACAAACTACAGCAATTAATAATAACATTATGTAGATTGTGGCTCAAATTTCAGGTAGGGCTTATTTACTTTTTTACCCTTTTTTGGGTTTTATAGGACCTGGGTTACTCTGCATTCTAGACATAAGCCTCAAAAACTACAACTGCCTTTATTTATATGCAACTCACTGACAGACTGATACTACAGAATATAATGGCAGAGTAGGAACGGACACTAGACACCAATACCTAAAAGCACGAGTGCCATAACTGGCCCACCTGATCATGGCCTGCAGGCCAAGAAACTGAGATCTACTGCAGCTGCAGAAAATACTATATTAGACTAGAGGCCCTCTTGTTGGGATCAGTGTTATGTACGTGTGTTTATTTTTCTTTCCACTTTTCTCCCTTTTTTCACTTTCTTAGATACCTGTTGTTTTTCTTCTCCTTTCTCTTAGTGTTTACAGGTAGTTTCACTATGGCAATTATTTGGACAATACTCTGTCACACTGAGATTTTAACAGAAATAGGCAGTCAGCATACATTGAGTCCATTGTTTTCTGAGCTGAGCTGTTGTTGTGAGTCTAGTTTCATAAACAGTAAATTTTCACTCACTCATCTGTGATCTGATGTCATCTCTCTGTTTTTTCATCCTCTTCGTTCGTTCTTCTGCTCTTTTTTCCTCTGTTCTTCTTCTCGCTTTAATCTCCTGTAAAATCTTTCTGTCTATTTCAAAATGGCACCTGTTATTTTGTGCCACTGTCTCCTCAATCTTCTCCAGCAGCTCCTTGATCTGAGTGTGGTCACTCCTGTTCTTATTGTTGAGAACATGATACCTGTTCCCACATTTGTCCAGCAGCCACTGGAGATCCTGCCCTTCACTCTCAATGTGCTGCTCGATAGATGTGTCTGACAGAGAGTCTCCACCAGTGAACAGCACTATAGTGTGACTCCAGACTCTCTCACCGAGAAGATCCAGATGACCCTGCAGTGCTTTTCTCTCAGTCTCTTTAAAGCTATTGTCCACACGTATGATCAGTAGTACAGCGTGTGGTCCTGGAGGACACAGAGACACACTGAGCAAAATCTCCTGTTTCAGTAACTCAGGACTCTGCTCTACAGGAACACATATCCACCATCCTGGAGCTTCAATGACAGTGATGTGTCTGTCTGCTACTTCTCCATGTCTCCTCACACACTGAGCAGATGTCTTCAAGTCAAGCTTCTCTCTGCCCAGGATGGTGTTTCCTACTGAACTCTTACCAGCTGCTCTATAACCCATCAACACAATCCTCAGCTCTGAGAGACGCTGGGCATCACCTGCAACAAACAGGGAACAAAATACCTGAAAGTATCAAAATAAAGTATCTGAAATTTTACTGAACTGAGACTCTGTAAATATACACCCTATAAATATTTAATAAAATCTCTTATTATGTAATAAAGTAATAATGTACAGTCATTATCACATATAAACCTACATATTGATCAGAACACTAATATGACATTGAGCCTAGGTTTGTATTATTCACAAACAGTTTTAAGCTTTCTTAACCTACGATCACTAACAATTTTAACACACTGTCTCAAGAGTTGTTGGAGTTTGTTTAGTGTTCTACATTTGGTGTGATTTTTAAAACCTAATCGCTATCATCATACAGTAGTTATCTTTAGTGTAAATAGGCCTTTATTTTCTGACTTGTGCATGTTTACACAAGACAAAACTTGTCTGCATTCATATATATATATATATATATATATATATATATATATATATATATATATATATATATATATATATGCAATTCAATGACAGACTGATACTACAGAATATAATGGCAGAGTAGGAACGGACACTAGACACCAATACCTAAAAGCACGTGTGCCATAACTGACCCACCTGATCACAGGCCAAAAAACTGAGATCTAATGCAGCTGCAGAAAATATTTATATATCAACTATAGAACCTCTTGTTGGCATTGTACACCAGAGGAGACGTACAACGCCACACCACATCATGTCTTCATAAGTCAGGAGTTTATGCACACTGGTGCACACAGTGACAACTCCAGAGGCTACTCAGAATCCATGCCAATCAAGTTATTGTTAATGTACATACTGACTTAATCCTTGACTGCAAGATACATACCGACATTATTCAGTAACAAATGTATTATTTGCATGTGTAGTGTGTCTTCTATTCTTACTGTAGTTTATTAGTAACCATTGCTTATATGTATAATCTTGAAGAAATGTCTCATTCAGCAAAATGGATTCAGAATGGTGTATATTTCAAGAGAAATAGAAAATGGCATATTTCTTCATAAAAATAAGTAAATTGTTTTGGTTTAATTTGCTCCAAGCAACTGCAGGTATGGATATTTACTCTGATGTTGATATTTAGAATGTTATAATTTTTTTATTTATTATTACGCTTTTCACAGATGCCTTAATCTAATACTGTATATGTTCATGCAAAGCCATTTGTCTGATTTCCCATTTTGCATGTTTTCCCATTGTGCATTTGCCGTTGTCTTAAAACCAGGATATCCTTAAAATTGAGAATGAAGTATTTTGTAACAGGTTCTTTTTTTTTGTATGTTTCAAATTTGTACAATTATCTTATATCAGTTTCATCCTTCATGTTGTGTGTTAGCTGTGATAGCTTAACCAGTGCCTATCATGTTATGTGTACTGTTGTATGTTACATGTTATACTGTGTGCTGTTAGATGTACCCTTATGAATTCAATTTTGGCTGATAAATGGTATTATTTTTTTCTTTTTAATGTTCTGATTGTTCTCGATCCATCTTATGCAACATTGTTACCAATAAGGCCCTTGAGTAATTGACCTTTCCTACCTTAAAGAACTGACAAACTCCAGCAAATTGATCAGTATTACATCCTTGTGTCATGTGTGCATTCTCTCTCTGATTGCTTCAGACTGTTTTACTATAGTAATACTATACCATAAGACTGTGTAACATTAAGATTTTAACAGAAAAATGTTAGCAGTCATCATGCATTGAGTCCTTAGTGTCTTTCTTTGGTTTTTGAGCTGTTTTCCTGTCTGTAAGAGAGAAGAAACGGATTTTATAAAAAGTTTTCACAAAAATTTTTACTTACTCATCTCAGATCTAAGGTTGTCTCTCTGTTTTTTCATCCTCTTCATTCGTTCTTTTGTTCTCTCTTCCTCTGCTCTTCTTCTCTCTTTCATCTCCTGTAAAATCTTTCTGTCTATTTCAAAATGGCAGCCATTGTTTTGTGCCGCTGTCTCCTCAATCTTCTCCAGCAGCTCCTTGATCTGAGTGTGGTCACTCCTGTTCTGATTGTTGAGAACATGATACCTGTTCCCACATTTGTCCAGCAGCCACTGGAGATCCGGCCCTTCACTCTCAATGTGCTGCTCTATAGATGTGTCTAACAGAGAGTCTCCACAGGTGAACAGCACTATAGTGTGACTCCAGACTCTCTTACCGAGAAGATCCAGATGACCCTGTACCGCTTTTCTCTTAGTCTCTTTAAATCTAGTGTCCACACGTATGATCAGTAGTACAGCATGTGGTCCTGGAGGACACAGAGGCACACTGAGAAAAATCTCCTGTTTCAGTAACTCAGGACTCTGCTCTACAGTGTAATCACTCCACCATCCTGGAGCTTCAATGACAGTGATGTGTCTGTCTGCTACTTCTCCATGTCTCCTCAAACACTGAGCAGATCTTTTCAAGTCGAACTCCTCTCTGCCCAGGATGGTGTTTCCTGCTGAACTCTTACCAGCTTCTCTATACCCCATCAACACAATACTCAGCGATGAGAGATGTTGGGCATCACCTGCAACAACGAATAAAAGTTTGTAGGTTTTAATGATCAACACAGAAATGTCTTTCTTTGACATGCATCCACGTGAATGACATTCAACTCTCAAATAAGAGTTAATTTATCATTCCTGACTAACAACTTTTATTAATTATGAAAAAACTGCTTGATTGCACTGATTAACATTAAACATTTGTATTATAAAATTTCAAGTGCAATATTCATTTTTGAAAATAAAATATGTCACATTTACCTTTCATCTGAATCAATGAATAAACCTTTGACACATAGGAATGGAAAATTACACGTTTATGCATCATTACAGAAGGGAGAACTGGGAAAGTTAAAAACACTGATTGATAATATATTTGTCAACAGTGATCAGTTGGTTACACTTTATTAAGCTGTATGCTAGTCAATCAGCAGCCAGACAAATTTGACTCTTCTAGAAACAAGCTACAAAAAAAGCAACATGTTTTATTTATGGATGAGTTTGAAAAACAACCCCAAACTACATTTTACAGTAAAAATGAACATAAAAGTTAAGAAATTAGAGCATTTTTACAGAAACAGTAAACCCTGCAGCTGTATAAATCAACATTTAAAAAAATACCTTTCTTTGACTTTTGCGCTGTTGTCATATAGAGTTTAAAATTAGAAAGGTATTTATTTTCCTTTTCATTCCTCTCTTGCTTACCAAAGTGTCTTTTGGTATTCCTGAAGTCATAGTGTTCAAGGCCTATAGGTCGAGATGTTTATGGGGTCTGTTAATTGTCACAACTTTACTTTGGTAAAAGTTTGAATGTCTCAGATTTAGTTTTAGTGACATTGTCAAAGAAAAGGACAAAAGATTATAACTGATATCCTGGCTCTCTATTTCTCTGGCTCCTTTCTTGGTGCTCTGCCCTTGTGTGGCAGCTCAAGTCGTCAATGAAATCTCTCTTTCCCTTTATAAAGCTCACGCTTAGTGATAGCGAATGCTTGTGTGAAGGGACTAAGAGAAAGGCACAATGCTAGTATTAAACATGTACATAGACAATTTTATCTGTTATAACTTGGAGAGCATTAGGGCAGATTAGTTCAGGTGTGATTGATCAGGATTATAACCAAACTTTGCAGGATACCAGCCCTTCAGAGCAGAGTTTGCCCATGCCTGCTCTAGTGTCATGAAAAGTCATTTTACACTTACTCATCTGTGATCTGATGTTTTCTCTCTGTTTTTTTATCTTCTTCATACGTTCTTCTGCCCTCTCTTCCTCTGCTCTTCTTCTCTCTTTCGTCTCCTGTAAAATCTTTCTGTCTATTTCAAAATGGCAGCCATTGTTTTGTGCCACTGTCTCCTCAATCTTCTCCAGCAGCTCCTTGATCTGAGTGTGGTCACTCCTGTTCTGATTGTTGAGAACATGATACCTGTTCCCACATTTGTCCAGCAGCCACTGGAGATCCTGCCCTTCACTCTCAATGTGCTGCTCTATAGATGTGTCTAACATAGAGTCTCCATGAGTGAACAGCACTATAGTGTGACTCCAGACTCTCTCACCGAGAAGACCCAGATGACCCTGCAATGATTTTCTCTCAGTCTCTTTAAATCTAGTGTCCACAGGTATGATCAGTAGTACAGCATGTGGTCCTGGAGGACACAGAGGCACACTGAGCAAAATCTCCTGTTTCAGTAACTCAGGACTCTCCTCTACAGTGTAATTCCTCCACCATCCTGGAGCTTCAATGACAGTGATGTGTCTGTCTGCTACTTCTCCATGTCTCCTCACACACTGAGCAGATGTTTTCAAGTCAAACTCCTCTCTGCCCAGGTCAGTGTTTCCAGCTGAACTCCTGCTAATAATTCTGTACCCCATTAACAAAATCCTTAGCTCTGAGAGAGTGTCACCTGCAACAAAGAAAGAACAAAAACACTTGCCTTATTTTCATATATTACAATATATGGAGAGTTCAGATGTAAAAGACTCTAAATCCATCTGACATCTTTCTTTAAAATATGCGTTTTTTCAGGCTCTGATGTATAGGTTTCTATGTAAGTACTGGTACTTCTGATTGGGCTAAGGGGGAGATTTTAGCGAGTTTGAAGTAAAAGCATGTGACAAATGTATAATATGTGTCGAGAGCAAGTTAATTTGTATCTACTTAATATCGATTATGTGTATGTCTTTCACATTTTATTACTGAAAGTTAAAATTGTTGCCATCCTTTATTGTTTTCAGTATTTTTCTGTGGACATTTTAATTATATTTTAGATTGGGTGTTGTAAATTAATTCAGCTCTCAAAGCAGAGTTAAACAAATGTTATTTATGTGATAATTATAAATAATGGAGAAAGTAAGATTGCGCTGCACGAATAAAGAGTTTACAATAACAGATTAAGCAAGACTAAATTGTAAGATGCAGAATGATGTTTTTAACAATTATATTCTTTAAAAATAAATTATTTAGCTTATACAAGTAAGCATGTAAATCAATGAATAAATCTCTCATGTACGTATACTCACCTGGAAAAGCATTATCACTGCTCTGGTTGCTATTAGCACCAAATACATGACTGTCTTACATTCACATTTATTTAGTGGATGCAAATAAAGCCGAAAGTCCATTTGTGTCTGTTCATATTTATAATAGTTTTTATGAAAAACTAATCCAAAGTGTCATAAATGGAACAAAAAGTCATATCTGACCAAAATAAAAGTGAAAGCAGCGACTCAGAGAAACTCTAAACATGTTGACAACATTTGTACTTTCATACAAATAATTTTAAAAAAGTTAAAATTGTTGTCATCCTTTATTGTTTTCAGTATTTTCCTGTGGACATTTTAATTATGTTTTAGACTGGGTGTTGTAAATGGGCTTTGCGATGAAGCCCTTTTTATGTCTTGAATTTATTTTTTTTAATATATTTCATATTTTGTTCTAATTGTACTACATTTATTCATCTAGAGCACTCGAGTTTGTTATTGACTCTGTGAAAGTTGAGATAATGTGTGTGACTCATTTTTAATTTAACTCACTTAGGGATGTGCAAAATCTCATTAAAAATGTGCAAGATATCAGAGACCTGCTTACATTTAGGTTTTTATTCACAGAAATCATGGAGATTTTTGATTAAATGTGGGGGACTAAAAAATAGGGGACTTAAAGTGAATAATAATAATTTTAAAAGTTGAGAATTATTTGCTGTTTATTATTTCTATTACAATTACATTTGTTTACAATTACATTATATTTGTTTAAAGGTGCAGTAAGCGATTTCTGAGAAACGCTGTTGAAAGTGGATCAGACTAAGCACAAAAACACACTACAAGCCAACTCTTGCTGCACCTTTAAGTTTTAAATTCTAATTGTAGTTCTGCTTTTTAAAAATTTATTTTTATTTGAGATGTTGCACATTTTTAATGTTTTAATAAATATTAATATTAATATCAGGTGTAAACACGGCCTGAGAAAGAAAATAACTATCAACAATAAATAATTATCTCACAATTGCAAGCTAACAAACTCACAAATCCATTCATGTGTATTTCATGTAGATGTAAATGGGTTTGATCTACTGAAAACACCTGTACAAATATCATACTAACATCATATTGTCATAAGATATTTTTGTTGTATTGCATGAATTACTTTTTTATAAATTACTTTTTTTTTTTTTTTACACAATTTCATGAATTATTTGTGCACTGTAAAGTTTGTTGTCTCACTCATATGTGATCTGATGCTTTCTCTCTGGCTTTTCATCCTCTTTCTTCGTTCTTCTCCTCTCTCTTCCTCTGCTCTTCTTCTCTCTTTCATCTCCTGTAAAATATTTCTGTCTATTTCAAAATGGCACCCATTGTTTTGTGCCACTGTCTCCTCAATCTTCTCCAGCAGCTCCTTGATCTGAGTGTGGTCACTCCTGTTCTGATTGTTGAGAACATGATACCTGTTCCCACATTTGTCCACCAGCCACCTAATATCCTGCCCTTCACTCTCAATGTGCTGCTCTATAGATGTGTCTAACAGAGAGTCTCCATGAGTGAACAGCACTATAGTGTGACTCCAGACTCTCTTACCAAGAAGATTCAGATGGCCATGCAATGCATTTTTCACATAGTCTTTAAATCTAGTGTCCACACGTATGATCAGTAGTACAGCATGTGGTCCTGGAGGACACAGAGACACACTGAGCAAAATCTCCTGTTTCAGTAACTCAGGACTTTCCTCTACAGATTCATTCATCCACCATCCTGGAGCTTCAATGACAGTGATGTGTCTGTCTGCTACTTCTCCATGTCTCCTCACACACTGAGCAGATCTCTTCAAGTCAAACTCCTCTCTGCCCAGAATGGTGTTTCCTACTGAACTCTTACCAGCTCTTCTGTGACCCAATAATACAATCCTCAGTTCTGAGAGATGTTGGACTTTATCTGCAACAAATAAAGAAAAACAAAACAATTCTTACAGTGGGTAACCATTTAAGTCTTCTTATTTGATCACTCTCCATGAATTAGAGGTTAAAGTTTACAGTATCTGTTTGTAGGGCTGGTTCGAATACCATTTTTTGCGCTTCGAAGCTTTGGTGGTAATCAATATCGAATATTCGAAGCTTCGTTGGGAGGGGCTAAGCATATAATAAAGGCAGAAATCTCTGTGTTGTCTGTTTGCATTTGTATTATGTCGGGAATCGTTCATCCAAAGGACTTCACGCGTGCGTCACGAATGTGTTGCTGCAGACCCAAGGGAATTCCGCTCCGAGTCTAGAGCAGTGGTTTTAAAACCCTGGGTCGCGACCATCGGGTGGGTCGAGGGACTTAAAAAATAGGTCGCCAGGATGATTTCCGGAAGATGTATATATGTATGTAACGAAGTTCGAGACTCTGGAAAGAATGCGGGAAAATGCAAATGTACTTTAATAACAAAATAAACATTAACAAAACAAAAGTAAACGGCAGCCGCCTCACGCCAGACTCCATCTGTGTTTGCGTTAATCAGTCAGAATCCACTCACCGCTCAAAACGCCGGATTTTTTGTTCAGTCCTGAGCTCTACAAGCTAAGTAATCCTTTCATTATAACAAAGCTTGTAGACGCGCTTAGAATGCACGTTCATGCCGCCAAGAGTTTTACGCGATCGTTAAAAAGAAACCGAAAACACGCACGCGCATTCAAAAGCAATTTTAATACTATAGAGCGATTCCCCAATGCGCGCAAATTAGGCTATATAACATATCTAGGCTTTGTAACTGTTGCTGTGAATTCTTTATAGGATATAGGCTGCATGGCGGACACGTCGCGGATTTGCTGCGTGTTGATTTTTCTTTCTGCGCCTATGTTAACAGATTAGAGCAGCCACACTGTCTGCGGAATACGCGCTTATATCAGGTGCGGTCCAACCACACCGCAACCGCGACACCGCGACAGAATAGAAGTGAAGCGGATTTTTTCCGCAGTCACGTAATAAACCTACTCCACGTCCTCAGAGGCTTCGGTTGAAAACGGCATGCATCTCCGCTCACATGCTCTGTTAGGCAGGCAAGACAGCTCACATTTCAATGAACAAAAATATTTCTTTATATTTCAAGCTTTAAAATAAATCACAACCAGGTTGCAAACAATAGTGACACTAGTGCACTCTTTTCTCCATGGCTTGCTGACAGCTCTCCCCCTCCCGTTCACTAATGGGCCATTCATGCGCGAATGAGAACTGTTCGCGGGGGAAGTCAAGTGTTGGGGAAAAAAAGAATATTCGAATCTCAGAATTGAAAATCGAATGCCAACCCACCGAACGAATATTCGAATATTCTAGTACAGCCCTATCTGTTTGAATGCAACGTTATTGTTAAAAAATTATACATTGCGAATACATGTTTTTTTTCCTTAATCATAACTAACATTACTCTTCTTTGCAGGCTTAACATTTGTCTTTTCCTTGCAAGCCTAATATTTGTATGCATTTGAGAACAAAAATATGGCAACACATATGCACAAGGACAAGACAGCGAGACGTCTATCTGAATATAAAAAACAACAACAGCCCATGACTTGAGAGTTACATGCAGAAGTAATCAAAGACCAAATTTGCTTTGCCAGTGTTAGTCAATGGGGTTTACTGAAATGCACATATGATAAACCAGTTACATTAGAGAAAAATGATGTAATGAATCATGTCATCTATGCCATGTACCTATGCTATATAAACTGTTGTATTGTTTTTGTTAGGGGAATTTTCTGTGATTGGAATGAGGTTGTCCTCCCTTGTTTAAAAGCATTATCTGGAGTCTGTCTGTTACTGCTGTGCAGCAGGATCTTAGTTCTGAGTGATAGTTTTCAAAGTATAAAGTATAAACTTTTTACTTTAAGATTAGATTAGATTAGATTCAACTTTATTGTCATTACACATGTACAAGTACAATGCAACAAAATGCAGTTTAGGTCTAACCAGAAGTGCAATAAGAAGTAAAGTGCAGGATATAAGTTAAATAATTTAAATGTAGATAAAGCGTTCTATGGTAATAATTACAGATGGATACATACTATGAACATAATATACAGATGGTTATGTACTATAGGCAGGAATTACAGATGGGATATTTACAAATGGGATATTTACAATGTAGTAAAATGTGCAATGAAGTGCAGTGTATATTAAATACTGAATAGAATATTAAATACTGCAGGTGAAATTTTGATCAGATGTTCATCCGAGGTATCAGTGCAGTGGATTGAGTAGTGAATTGCAGTATAATATATGCTGCAATTATACAATGATTGAGAGTGAAGACAGACAGGTAGTGCAAATGAGCATTAGAATAGTCCCTTAGGTGGTTTTAAAGTCCCTTAGTGCATATGAGTGATCATGTAGTGCAAATACAAGTTAATAGTGCAAATACAAGGTTATGGTTGATTAAAGAGGTATGAGGAGGCTGAGGGAAGTGAAGGTGTGAAGGAGATGCAGTGGAATCAATGAGGGGCAGAGTTCAGTAAGGAGACAGCTCTAGGAAAGAAGCTGTTCCTCAGTCTGCTGGTTCTAGTCCGGAGGCTCCTGAAGCGCCTGCCGGAAGGCAGGAGAGAAAACAGTCTGTGGGCGGGGTGAGAGGAGTCCTTAAGAATACTGCGTGCACGACGCAGGCAGTTTTTCCTCTGCAAGTCTTTGATGGCAGGGAGTGGAGTCCCAGTGATGCGTTGGGCAGTTTTCACCACCCGCTGCAGTGCTTTTTGCTCCGCAACAGAGCAGCTTCCATACCAGACTGTGACACAGTTGGTTAGTATGCTCTCTATTGTGCAGCGGTAAAAGTTCACCAGGATTGCTGGGGACATCTGATTTTTCTTCAGTGTCCTCAAGAAGAAGAGCCGTTGGTGGGCCTTCTTGACCAGGCTGGAGGTGTTGGTGGTCCAGGACAGGTCTTCTGAGATGTGGGTCCCCAGAACTTGAAGCAGGAGACACGCTCAACAGCCATCCCGTTAATCTGGATGGGATCATGTGTGCCTCCTCTCTCCTTCCTGAAGTCTATAATCAGCTCCTTAGTTTTGGTGGTGTTAAGGAGAAGGTTATTTTCTGTGCACCATGTAGCCAAGTGCTGGACCTCCTCCCTGTAGGCAGTCTCATCGTTGTTGCTGATGAGACCGATCACCGTAGTATCGTCTGCAAACTTGATGATGGTGTTTGATCCATTCAAGGCTCTGCAGTCGTGGGTGAAGAGGGAGTAGAGGAAAGGGCTCAGCACACAGCCTTGTGGTACGCCAGTGTTGAGCATGATGCTGGTGGAGCAGGTGAGACCTGACCTAACATGTTGAGGTCTGTTGGTCAGAAAGTCCATAATCCAATTGCAGAGTGAGGTGTTAATGCCCAGATCTCCAAGTTTAGTGATTAGCTTGGAGGGGATGACGGTGTTGAATGCCGAGCTGAAGTCGACAAAAGGTATACGTGCATGAGTGTTCTTATTGTCCAAGTGTGTGAGTACAGAGTGTAACGCTATGGAGACTGCATCCTCTGTGCTCCTATTGGTCCGGTATGCAAACTGGAGTGGGTCCAGTGTAGACGGGAGACATTTTTTCAGGTGTTACAGGACCAGCCGTTCAAAGCACTTCATGATAATGGGTGTGAGTGCTACAGGGCGGTAGTCATTCAGGCATGATGGTTTAGAGTGTTTTGGCACTGGCACAATGGAGGTGGATTTAAAGCAAGTTGGCACAGCTGCTTGAGCGAGGGACATGTTAAAAATGTCTGTAAAAACCCCAGCGAGCTGCTCCGCACATGCCCTAAGTACGCGTCCAGCCACATGTGGCCTGAGAAGCAAACATACTCCAGTCAGTACTGTTCTGCACGAACAGACCCGATATGAGCAGGAGAAATACCGCAAAACTGCAAAAACTGGAGAGACGCTGAGCCTCGCGTTGTGCACGCGCCGCCATCTTGGTCGAATATATCGTCCACTTAATATAGAGTATAAACTTTTTAATTGTTGCCAGTAGACACTAGGTGTGCAGAGTAATTTCTAACACTACACCCCACATGAATTCAGCCCTCAAAAGTTGAACAAAACTTATTTATGTAACAAAACTTATTTAGAGTTTAGAAGAACAGACAGATTAAGCAAGAATAAAGTGTAAGAAAGCAGAATAATGTTTTTAATAATTATATTCTTTAAAAAGTAATTATATAACTTGTTTACGTAGGCATGTAAATGAATGAATAAATCTCTCATGTACCTATACGCACCTGGAAAAGCATTATGGCTGCTCTGGTTGCTATTAGCACCTTTAAATACACGACTGTCTTACATTCACATTTATTTAATGGATGCAAATAAAGGCAAAAGGTAAATTTGTGTCTGTTCATATCATCTATATTTATAACAGAGTTTATGAAAAACTAATCCAAAGTGTCAAAAACAGAACAAAGAGTCATATCGGTTTAGACCAAAATGAAAGTGAAAGTAGTCAGAGAAACTGTAAACATATTGACAAAATTTGTACTTTCATAAAAATAGCCCTCAGTTACGAGTGGAAAGCTTACCCGAGTCAATTTTAATTGACATATTGTTGTCTCAGTTGGAGCTCCAAAGTAAATATAGTGCCATCAGCAGTCTAGTGTTCACTTGCACTGTACTTTCAAATTGTTTTACGTGACTCACTTCCAGGTGCACAGTGGTAAACATGGGGTGTGTCAGCTGATGTTTAAGGTGTTCTTCAAGGTAAACTGTTTGCAATTTAAAGTGACAGTAACTTATGTTTAAGGATTCAATCTAGGTTAAAATGACTCTATAAGGTAACCCTAAACCTCCACCCTATTTTAATGCTGAAAATGATAAAAAAACATCATATAGAAATAAAGGATTTCACACAGGAAATAAGCATCAGTACCCATCCACCAACCAGGTACATGAGGAATCGCAACATGACAATTTTTTTTTGCTTTTAAGTATGTACAAATCATATTGTACAAAAAGACAAGAACAAGACAAAAAGCTGACCAGTAAACAGAGAACGATTCTGCAAACCTTTGTCCTATTCATCTTAAATCAATATCCCCCACAGCGGGAAGAGTAATAATAATAGTAATAATAATAATAATAATAATAATAATAATAATAATAATAATACACCTCTTTACCTTTATACACCAATACTTGTCACATATACTGCCTTACAATGTCAAATCCAAGTAGCTAATCAAAGGGATCCACCTTTTTTTTAATAGAGTAGTATTTAAATTTAGCCTAGCCATAATTTTTTCCATTGTATACACCTCTAAAATTTTCTCCTTCCATTTACTGACAGTGGGCAGCAACCATTTATACCAGGATATCGTTATCATCTTCTTCACCACTAATGAGATATATCCAACTGCAGACCCGCAGCAGCAGCAGTTTCAGAACCGCAGCCACAGAACCGGAAGTGAGGGGCGGAGCTTACTTTCTTAACAGAGCAGCGCCATCATGTTAGTTTCTGTTGAGGGCCTTTTCCATATCCTCTTCATCCATTATATGGAGAAGTGACTCTTGTCTGTTTGAATATAGCCATTCCACAGCTTCTGTCATTACTGGGAGTTCCTTCATTTCAGAATATTAAAGAAAAATGTGTCTTTAATATTTCTTATAAATGTATTATATGCTAAGATGTATGTGTGTGTTATTTGAGACATACCTCACTGCTGCTAAGCTTGTTCTCCACTTTGAAGGGCATCCTGTAGTGTTCCTGCACTGTAATACACATAACTTGGTTAATTTAAATGATTAAATAAAATTAATTTAAATTTAGTTTTATTTAAATTGGTGAGAAGGGGGTGCAAATGTAATGGTGGGCAGGAGTAAACGTCCAGTATCTACCTTTCAGAGAAAACCCCAAAGTTCACCATCTCTGTATGTTTGGGATATCACACTGGAAGACAAAAACATAGAGAAATATCACCTGCTACAACATCATAAAGGTCAATTACCTTAACTGATAATTACAAAATGTAAAATCAGAGTGCTCCCAAGACAAGATGTACAGCACAGAGGAAAACAACAACCAAATTTTGTCTGTGAAAGTCAAATAAACAAATAAACTTCCTTGTTCCTTATTTAACAACTAAATCACAACAATAATTGGTTGTAAAAAAAAAAAAAAAAAAAAAAAAATAATATATATATATATATATATATATATATATATATATATATATAAATATAAATAAATAAATAAAATAAAAAATAATGCAGTGCTGGTCTACTTCCTAATCCACATGGGTGTATAGTACAGCCTAAAATAAATAAGTATACTAGAAAACTGTTATGAAATAATATATTGTGCAATTATCTCAACATTGACAAATGGGATTAAACTAATTAGGGTTACATTAACTCACAAACAATGTATATAACACAGGAAAGTAGAACAAACTATTTATATTTATGAATAATAAACATCTTCAAAACTTCACCGCAAAGTCCATTTACAACACACAATACGAAAATTAATTCTATAACAGCAAACTCAACCTTCAATAAGATGATAAATCAAAAGCACAAATTAAGTATTTAGCATCTAAATGGAAATTAAATAAATGTTTATAAAACAAAACTATATAAACATTAAATCAACAAAAAACAACTTAATTACAAATAGTAATAAAATAAAAATAGTAAAACATTTACTAGAATTAAAATGAAAACAAAATGTGTAATGTGTAAAAACTGCTAAAAAAAAAAAAACCCTCAATGATACTAAAACAACAGACAGAAAAAAAAGGCCAAGAAGAGACAATACAAGAATTACACTAAATATTAACAAATACAATACAATATTTCACAGAAGGTATATTATATATATATATATATATATAAAAAACTGCTTTAAGACTCCAAGAAAAAAAAAAAAAGC
The DNA here is from genome assembly GCA_033026305.1 of Cirrhinus molitorella. Lineage (NCBI taxonomy): Eukaryota > Metazoa > Chordata > Actinopteri > Cypriniformes > Cyprinidae > Cirrhinus > Cirrhinus molitorella. The sequence goes on along the minus strand of CM065141.1, from coordinate 5,254,062 downwards.
CCTGTAGGAGGATCAAATATCCTCCACAGAAAAATATATTACTTGGCAAGACTGTCGCTAGTGGGGCAAAAAATGGTGATGATTTTAAGAGCCCGTGATTTTGCTGCTCATTATGCCTAAACTAAAACAACAGAAGATGCTAAAAGCTTTAAGTAAGGAGAAACGTTTGAAACTCTGCTTTTTTTTCACTCCTGTATGAATACTCATTTCTTCCTTACCTCTTTTAGGCATATGCATAGAACAACACGCTTCAGCAAAACAAACACTGTCTGACCTGTCTGAGTACCAGCAGCTGGTCTGACAGGTCATCAAACAGCAGTTTTACATCATCTGCTCTCACACTTAACACCTTACTACTCTGCAAGAACATGTGCTCCTAGATGTGTGGGTAGTCTGTGTTGAAAAAAAGAGCTAAGTGTATTTAAACAGCGTAGATAACCTAAACAAGTAAAATAAATAGACAAGCATACAAGAGCAGGTATATTAGCAAAACATCACATCAAGCATATCAATAAAACCGAATGAGTCTAAATCCAGTAAGAAGTCAGTTTCTCATCAGCCAACGATAGTTCAAGAGGTAAGCAATAATTCAACAGTTCAGCGATTGTATAGTAGTAATCCATTATGAAATGTTCCAAACCATAATGCATAGTCCAGGAAAGAGATGATCAAAGACATACAAGTCCAGGTGAAGTGTCCATATTCTTTGATGAATGAGACACAAAGAGAACCCTCTGAACAAATACGCAAAACATAATTCAGAACATACAATTTACAATTAAAACAAACAAAATTTTGAAATAAACACAACTTACATTAAACTGTTGAACAAAAGCTGTTGTATAATAAAGTTTCCTGCATAGAGCTAAGTTAAGCACAGTCAAAGCCATGCCAATACTTCTACCAAACAATTGAGCTGTCTCTCTTATAAGGATAACACTTCCTTTACAGCCCCCCACCTAGCTCCCCCTTGAGGTCGGGAGTACAATTACAACAAATGATAAGCCTGGGTTTTCCCAAGGTTTTTTTTCTCCATTTCTGTCACTGGTGGAGTTTTGGTTAGGAGCAAGACAGAGTGGGAGAGAGGGCAGCAGAACAATGCAGTTACAAGGTGCAGTAGTGTTGAAGGTGGATGAGTTTAAACACTTGAGGTCAGTTGTCCAAAGAAATAGAAAGTGTGGTAGAAAAGTAACAAAGACAGTGCAGGCAGAGTGGAATGGAAGGGAAAGTTTACAAGAAGGTAGTGAGACTAGCTATGTTGTATGGCTTGTAGGCAATGGCACTGACAAAAAGACAGGAGAAGGAGCTGAAGATGACAAAGTTGAAGATGCTATCATTTTCTTTGGGAATGACAAAGATGGACAGGATCAGAAATGAGCATATTAGAGGGACAGTGCAGGTAGGACAGTTTACAGACAAAGTGAAAGAGGCAAGACTAAGATGGCTTGGGCATGTGCTGAGGAGGGATGTCAGGAGAAGAGTGTTGAGGATGGAGCCACCAGGCAGGAGGAGAAGAGGAAGACCAAAGTGGAGGTGTGGAAATGGAGGACATGCAGGTGGTTAGTGTGACGGAGGAAGACACAGAGGACAAAGCAAAATGGAGACGGGTGATTCACTGTGATGACCCCTAATCGGGAGAAGCCAAAAGAAAAAGAAGTAGATCAAGATGTATTTATGGTATAACACCAAAATTATTATTATTTTTTTTAAATAAAGAAACATTATTTATAGCATATGTTTTTTTACAGTTAAACATGATGTCACAATTACAAACTTAAGATTCAGTGTCTAAATCAGTGTCTTCATGTTCATGCTTTGGGATTTTGTGCATGTCCTGTGTTCTTTCGGGTGCTGAACATTCAACAGACTCAGAAATGGGCCGCACAAACCCCAATCCTGAGCTGTGAGATGAGACTTTTGAGAATGATGAGCTAAAAATTGAACTGCTGTCTGCTGATAGTGATCTGAATGAACTGTAAGAAGAACTTTCCATAGACCTCGTTTCCAACCTCTCATCTCCACTTACTTGAAGAACAAAAAAATAGAAACAGAATATTTCAATTCACACAGTGTTTTCTAAAAATGATTTACTCTATTACATGGAATAAATGTATGAAGGAATAAATACCTGTACCAAATATCTTGCAATCATTTACGACCAGATAATGCTTTATTAATATCAAGAGCCAATTGTATTGGTGAAAAAGGATATAATTTGTTTAAAACAATGGAATTTTTAGTTATTTTTTATGGAATTAGATGATTTTATTTAATCTCCACACCATGTCAGACAAATGTACAATGTTTTTTTTTTTATAAAGAAGTCTCTTCTGCTCTCCAAGCCTGCATTTATTTGATCCAAAGTACAGCACAGTACAATTTTGAAATATTTTTACTATTTAAAATAACTTTTTCCTATTTGAATATAATTTAAAATGTCATTTATTTTTGTAATTTCAAAGCTGAATTTGTAGCATCATCTAGTCACATAATCCTTCAGAAATCTTTTTTAATATTCTGATTTGCTGCTCAACATTTAATATTGTTATTACGTTGAAATCAGCTGAGTAGATTTTTTCATGTTTCTTCAATAAATAGAAAGAACAGAAAGTACAGCATTTATCTGAAATAGACAGAGGAAATAGAAATCTTGTCTTATCATCACTTTTGATCAATTAATGCATTCTTGCTAAATAAAAGTATTAATTTCTATAATTAATTTTATTTTATTTTTATTTCAGATAAATGCTGATCTTTGGATCTTTATATTCATCAAAGAATCCTGAACTGTTTTAAATATTGATAATAATAATAATAACAACAACAACAACAACAACAACAACAACAACAACAACAACAACAACAACAACAATAATAATAAGTATTTCTTGAGCAAATCAGCATCATAGAATGATTTCTGGAGTAGACTGGAGTAATGATGCTGAAAATGTAGCTTTGATCACAGGAATAAATTACATTTTAAAATATATTCCAATAAAAAAAAAAAAACAGTTATTTAATAGTAAACATATTTCACAATATTACAGCTTTTGCTCTATTTTGGATCAAATAAATGCAGGCTTGGTGAGCAGATGGAAATTCTTTAAAAATCTTACTGTTTAAAAACTTTTGACTGATAGTGTGTCATCATAAAATGTCAAATTAATAATCTATGATCTATTTATTTCTTTTGAAAATTAGCCAATATTTAACAATTTGTTTTACAACAAATTCAATATCAGTGAACAGATTATTATGTATAAGTTTAATTTTTGAGAAGGTCAAAAAGTTATGCTACAATCAGCATTTAAAGTTTGTCTAAAATATCTAACAGGTCTCACTACAAAAATAACATGGGATTTATGTCTCTTGTGCTTTAATAAAACTGTCAGGGTACACCAGAGTGTATTGTATTGGTTGAAAGTGCCAACTGCCAAATAAAACAAAAGATGCTCACTCAGTGATGGTGTTTCCATGCTGTTATGTATTTTTTGGACACTGGACTCATATCTTCTAGTGTGAGATGAATCTCTGGAATGTGGTAACCTGATGTTTGCTTCTGCTTTTGATCTAAATGAACCATAAGCAGAACTTCCCATAGAGGATGTGTTAGACCTCTCATGTCCACTCACTGCAAAAAGAAAACAGAATGAAGCATGAGGAATTTTAAAACATTATCCAAATAATAATCATGTTGGATTTATAAAACATATTGTGTCTATTTTATATATTGATTTTATTATTATTAATTTAATGGCTTGATCATTAATTATATCCATGCAGACTTCACTCTGCAATCTATAGATTTAAAGGTTTAAAACAAAAAATATTTTAAAGGTCAACTGTAATGCAAAATTCACTATCACATGGTGTTTGGACATTTATGTGTGTTGGCAGTGTGTGAACACAACCACCATACAATGATAAAAATCTACCCACTTTTTAAATCCTCATTAAAGCAAATCAGTCTCAGTAGGCATGCCATTTTGATTCTTTTAGCAATAAGACATCACATTGTTTGGCCCCGTCCATGGTCACTGACTGACAGTCCTGCATTACCATAGTTTACTATGGGCTGTAAAAACTCTGCAAGTACATAAGTGTATCAAATAGCCATTTCGAGATGTCCTGGTTAATTCTCATATGTGTTTCTTATGTTGGACTCTCTCCTTCATCTGTGTCATGATGAGTCATTTTGCTTCTACCGACCGTTTATTGCTGTAAGTATGCAAAGCAGAGATGTATATGCTATGCCCTCTTCTGCAGACTATGGAGCTCATTTGCATTTAAAGTGATACACACCACACCAGAACTCTTTTTTTTTTAGACACGCCCCAAAAATGACAATTTTCAGATGTTATAATAAATGATCTGTGAGTTAATTTGGACTGAAACTTCATAGATTCATTCTGGTGACAACCAAGACCATTATTACATCTTGTAAAAAGGATAAGTAGGTTTGCATAAAATGTAAATAACATGAGATTTGTGCCTTATGTATGTTTTATAAAATGTAATGTGTATACTCTGGGTATAAGTGGAATGTGCCAAACAAAACAAAAGACACTCACTCAGCGGTGGTGTGAGTTCCATGCTGTTCAATATTTTCAGGAACCCTGACTTGAATCTGTTAATGAGAGATGAGTCTTTGGAATGTGAAGATCCAGTAATTGACCAGATGTCTGCTTCAGAAGATGAACCGTAACCAGAACTTGCCAGAGAGCACGAATCAGATCCTTCAGCACCACTGACTGTAATAATGCAAAAGAGAGAGCAGAGAGCAGATGATTAGTAGAACATTGGCATTACATTACGTAGGCACATTCATGAGAAAAGAGGAGTTGAACATAATTCTGACATTCAGAGAATTAAAGACTTAAAACAATTTAACACCAGACACAGATAATGTGCCTCATGATCCATTTAGATGATGAACCTTCATTTACTACAGCACTTCACTCTGTGGCTCTTGTTTACTAGTAAAGCTAAACAGGGTTGTACCTGAATCAAAGACAATCTGAGAAAATCTAAGGTTATGTTGGAAGATTAATCTTAATACTTCAATATAGTGATGGACATTATGTGATTTATTTAAACAAATATCTGGAGAGCTATATATATATATATATATATAAAACGAATGACAAAAACAACTGAGATATTCATACAGTTTTATACACATACTCGTCTGTGATCTGACGTCATCTATCCATGGCTGCATTCGCTCTTCTGTTTTCATTTTATCAGTTCCCTTTATTTTAATAGGGTTGCTCTTCCTCCTAATAGGGCAGTTGTTTTCTGCCACTGTCTCCTCAATCTTCTCCAGCAGCTCCTTGATCTGAGTGTCATCACTCCTGTTCTTATTGTTGAGAACATGATACCTGTTCCCACATTTGTCCAGCAGCCACTGGAGATCCTGCCCTTCACTTTCAATGTGCTGCTCTATAGATGTGTCTAACAGAGAGTCTCCATGAGTAAACAGCACTATAGTGTGACTCCAGACTCTCTCACCGAGAAGATCCAGATGACCCTGCAGTGCTTTTCTCTCATCCTCTTTAAATCTGCTATCTGCACGTATGATCAGTAGTACAGCATGTGGTCCTGGAGGACACAGAGACACACTGAGCAAAATCTCCTGTTTCGGTAACACAGGACTCTTCTCTACAGTGTAAATACTCCACCATCCTGGAGCTTCAATGACAGTGATGTGTCTGCCTGCTACTTCTCCATGTCTCCTCACACACTGAGCAGATCTCTTCAAGTCAAACTCCTCTGTACCCAGGATGGTATTTCCTGTTGAACTCTTACCAGAAAGTGTATAACCCATTAACACAATCCTCAGCTCAGAGAGATGTTGGGCATCACCTGAAACATATACACACTTATCTAAAATTAAATTGTATTGAGTATTTTAATCTGTAAATACCTGATTTATATTATTTACATTTAATAAAATCAAATATGTAATATTGTAGTCTTTAGCACAAAATAAACCCATCAGGGTGATCTGGACACTGATGTGATGTTGGTTTGTATAATAAATGATGTACATGAAACAAGTGTAATGTTCTGATTACCATTTTGCAGAAGAGTGGCACTTGTGCTTAGGCTGTAGCCACTCAATAAGTAGCTGTTCTCATGCCAATACAATAGTCTTTTCTTATTTGTTCATTTAAGGTTGTCCCATGTATGAAAATTGACTTTGACAAATGTAAGGAAGTTAAATATACTAAACTAATCTGAACTAAACAAACTAAATAGTGTTGACCCAACTAAAGATATTTTTATATATAATATAAATGCTATAATAATAATAATAATAATAATAATAATAATAATAATAATAATAATAATAATAACAAAATAAATTGTGTATAAAAACTTTGTGTGTATAAAAAGTGTAATTAATACATTTTTTGACTATACATGTAAGACCGATCACATACGTATTCCTTTTACCATCACATATCAGCCCAGAAGGGCATTTCTTTTTAAAGAAATAAAATTTTAATGAAAATACTGTGGAAAAGTTTAAAAGGTAGGCTATATAACATACACAGTTTCACCTAATCTCATGTTAATCTTGAATACCTATAGAGTAGTAATGTATCCTTAATATCTCCAAAAAGTCTTTAGTTTTATCATATTTATAAAGGAAAAATACAGCTTTCCGATTTTTTCTGGAAAAAGCTGAGCTTCTGGAGGCGTGCCGTGGGCGGAGCTAAGTTCAAGGAGCACTTGCACTAGAATTGCCAATAAAACACAGACATTTGATGCCGTTTCACTTGATCATGACCAGGAACTTTTATAGCTGGGACCGCTCCATCTTTCAGTATCAAACATTTTGCAAATCCAGCATCAAACTGGGCCTTGTATATGAAACGTTCGTCAACAAAGACACACTTGCAAAACTCCATTGCTGCCCTGGAAAGAGGAACTGCATCCACTGTTCACGTAACGCTGGGTTCTTTGGGAAGCTGAGCAAAGTTATCTTTGCCTTACAACCAAAACCACACTTCTTTGGGGACATTCTTCCCGAGTGAATCCCTTGCAGCAGTGCAGCCAAATGAAGCGCGTTGATGGGCGCGCTCTTTCTCTCACTCTAGTCTATGTGTGCGTGGGCGCGCTTTTCCGGGAGAAATGCTCATTTAAAGAGTTCCACCACCGATTACGACATTAAAGCCACGATCGAAAAAATACAGCTGAAACTTGTACCAAACCGGAAGAAAGATTTTCGGCACAGTCATTTGTCCAAATAATTTTTCTAAACTTTGGCCATGTTTAGCATGAGAATCCAACTCTTTAACACTGTAAACAACTCTGAATACACGGAACACCATTGTACCCCCCTTTTGAATAAAGTGCCTTAAGCCCTGTACACACCATAAGAGACATGCAGCAATAAAACAACATGATCCCATTCATTTTCATTGGAAAGCTGGAGACTTCCAGTGACACAATTAGCAGCGACCAGTGGCAACAGGATGTAGGAATGTCCAGCAATACATCAAGGAATAGAAATGTTTATGAAGAGTGACTTCCCTAAGCAACAACCTAAAGGAGTGAAGACTGTGTTAGTGGAGCACACACGTCACCCATCTCAAACACATAAGAATAGGAGCACCAATGAGCACTCTACGGAAAGTAGATATACAGTAGATACAACTCCAAAAGGGGACAGGTTAAGGGGTAGTCGTAGGCTCTCTCTATATCTTCTATTATAGTTTGTAGATCCCTGCCCCCTTTTGGAGCTCATGCCCATAGATCTTCAGGTTGAAACTAAATACCCATCTGCAGTACAAAAACTATAGTGACATGCAGCAACAATGTCATTGGCAGTGAGAACAGGGTTTAACAGATATTTCATAAGCCTTTAAATGAAATTGGATGTGTGTTCTCAAAATCGTGGATCCGCTCCTAGACCTTCGATGATACATTTTTCATCAGCATGTTCAGTGTGGTTAAAGCTACATTACTTTACATTATTTATAATTATTTATCATTTAATCATTTTATTATTCTATTTAATCATATAATCATTTATGATAATACTTTAACCCATTTATAGGCTAATTTCAATTATTTATTCATTAATTAGTCATTTATATTATGTTCTTCATTTTTATATTATTTTTCCATTGTTGTTTATACGTGTGTATGTGTATATAGTATTTTTTTTTAGATGTTGTTGTGACTCTAGTTTCAGTAAGTTTGTACTCACTCATCTGTGATCTGATGTCGTCTCTCTGTTTTTTCATCCTCTTCATTCGTTCTTCTGCTCTTTCTTCCTCTGCTCTTCTTCTCTCTTTCATCTCCTGTAAAATCTTTCTGTCTATTTCAAAATGGTAGCTGTTGTTTTGTGCCACTGTCTCCTCAATCTTCTCCAGCAGCTCCTTGATCTGAGTGTGGTCACTCCTGTTCTGATTGTTGAGAACATGATACCTGTTCCCACATTTGTCCAGCAGCCACTGGAGATCCTGCCCTTCACTCTCAATGTGCTGCTCGATAGATGTGTCTAATAGACAGTCTCCACAGGTGAACAGCACTATAGTGTGACTCCAAACTTTCTCGTCGAGAAGACCCAGATGTCCTTGGACTGCTTTTCTGTGAATTTCTTTAAATCTAGTGTCCACACGTATGATCAGTAGTATAGCATGTGGTCCTGGAGGACACAGAGACATGCTAAGTAAAATCTCCTGTTTTAGTAAGTCAGAGCTATCCTCTACAGTGTAGTTCATCCACCATCCTGGAGCTTCAATGACAGTGATGTGTCTGTCTGCTACTTCTCCATGTCTCCTCACACACTGAGCAGATCTCTTCAAGTCAAACTCCTCTCTGCCCAGGATGGTGTTTCCTGCTGAACTCTTACCAGCTGCTCTATAACCCATTAACACAATCTTCAGCTCTGAGAGATGTTGAGCATCACCTGGAACAAACAGGAAACACACACACTGATCCAAAATCATATTGAACTGAGACACTGTATATGTCTGCTCCATATAAATTTAATAAAAATAATAAAATAAGTAAGTAATAATATACAGTCAATATCACATATAAACATGGTGAACTCTGATGTGATGCTGAGCCTGTATTATTCACATAAAATAGTTTTTAAGCTTTGTTAACAAACACTAACAGGTTTAACACACTGATCCAAGAGTCACTGAAGGCTGGTATTTGTTGGAGTTTGTTTAGCGTTCTTCTAAATTTGAAGTGATTTTAAAACTATATCTTTATCTCTGTTATTATAGTCATCATCCTTGGTGTGAATAGTCCTTTAAATGTACATACTGACTTAAACCTAGGCTGCAAGATACATATGTATTTTTGCAACTGGTTCTATGACATTAAATGCATACACACATACTGTAGCTTACTAGTAACCAAGTAATGCTTTAATGTGTAATCTTTGTGTATCATGAAGAAATGTTTCTCAGAGAATGTCTTTCAACAGAATGGAAGATGGATGTAGAATTGTGGTATATTTCAAGAGAAATGGGCAATGGAATATTTCTTCTGGATTTACTTCCAGTAAGTGGATATTCAGAATGTCTATCTGTTATAATAATTAATGTGCTTATTATTACAATTTTCACAGATAAAGGGACTTACTATATATTCATTCAGTTTGGATCTGCTTGTTGTCTCTAGTTTTCCTTGAAAGAATCATAAAATTTGAGAATGAAGTACTTTTTTTGTTGTTTTCACATTTTATTACTCTTGTATCAATTTTATCCTCCATGTTATGGGTTAGCTGTGGTCATTTGTGTTATAATCTACCCCAAAATTAGATTTTGGGTAATTAATAAATATTCAATTTTAATTGTTAAGCCAATCTAATGTAATATTCTGGCCAATTTGTCCCTCTACCCCAGGGGTGTTCAAACTTGGTACTGTCCTGCAGAGTTTAGCTCCAACTTGCCTCAACACACCTGCCTAATAAGACCTTAATTAGCTGGATCAAGTGTGTTTAATTAGGGTTGGAGCTAAATTCTGCAGGACAGTGGCCCTCACGGAACAAGGGCTCATCCACACAAAGCCAGAGCTTTCCCCATCTGAAAAATACTGTAAACACAGCATTGTCTAAAGAAATCTCTCTGTACACACAAAACCACTGAAACAGACTTAATATGATGTAGTTTACATGCCAGACCAGTATGTGGTGCTGCAATTCTGCCACAGAGATACACTGTCTAGACTGTCTCTATCTCAAATAATTTCCTCACCCCTGCCACGGACAACTGACAATCTCCAGCAAATGAATTGGTATGAATGCAGCTTTAACTGTATAGAACAACATGAATGTGAAAACAGCAAAAAATAAATAAATAAATAAATAATAAAAATAAAGGATTTTTCATTATTGTTTTTGTGCTAGAGTGAAGAATCAAATATTTGATCCCCTGCTGATTTTGTACGTTTGCCCACTGACAAAAAAAAAAAAAAAAAAAAAAAAAAAAAAAAAAAAAGATCAGTCTATAATTTTAAATGTAGGTTTATTTTACAGGTAGGTTTAGGTTTACAGTAAGAGATGGAATAAATTTTGTACGTTTGCCCACTGACAAAAAAAAAAAAAAAAAAAAAAAAAAAAAGATCAGTCTATAATTTTAAATGTAGGTTTATTTTACAGGTAGGTTTAGGTTTACAGTAAGAGATGGAATAACAACAAAAAATCCAGAAAAAATGCATTTCAAAAAAGTTATAAATTGATTTGCATTTTAATGAGTGAAATAAGTATTTGATCCCTTTGCAAAACATGACTTAGTACTTGGTGGCAAAACCCTTGATGGCAATCACAGACGTCAGATGTTTCTTGTAGTTGGCCACCAGGTTTGCACACATCTCAGGAGGGATTTTGTCCCACTCCTCTTTCCAGATCCTCTCCAAGTCATTAAGGTTTTTAGGCTGATGTTTGGCAACTCAAACCTTCAGCTCCCTCCACAGATTTTTTTTTTTTTTTTCCATCTGTGTCACAGATGGAGTTTTGGTTCCCAAAAGCATGTTTTTGGTTCCCTCCATGTTTGACGTGGGGGAGGTGTTCGGTGAGTTAAGTTGATGCCAAAGAGCTCAATTTTGGTCTCATCTGACCACAACACTTCCACCCATTTCTCCTCTGAATCATTCAGATGTTCACTGGCAAACTTCAGACATGTGCTTTCTTGAGCAGGGGGACCTTGCAGGTGCTGCAGGATTTAAGTCCTTCAGAGCGTGGTTTGTTACCAATTGTTTTCTTGGTGACTATGGTCCCAGCTGCCTTGAGATAATTGACAAGATCCTCCCATGTAGTTCTGGGCTGATTGTTCTCATGATCATTGAAACTCCGTGAGGTGAGATCTTGCATGGAGTCCCAGACCAAGGGACACTGACAGTTATATTATGTTTCTTCCATTTGCAAACTGTTGTCACCTTCTCACCAACCTGCCTGGCGATGATCTTGCCCATTCTAGCCTTGTGTAGGTCTACAATCTTGTCTCTGACATCCTTGGACAGCTCTTTGGTCTTGGCCATTATATGGAGAATCTGACTGATTGATTGCTTCTGTGGACAAGTGTCTTTTATACAGGTAACAAGCTGAGATTAGGAGCACTCCCTTTATAAAAGACACCTGGAAGCCAGAAATCTTGCTGATTGATAGGGGATCAAATACTTATTTCACTCATTAAACTGCTAATCAATTTATAACTTTTCTGGATTTTTTTTATTTTTATTTTTTTGTTATTCTGTCTCTCACCATTACAATTATAGGCTAATCATTTCTTTGTCAGTGGGCAAAGGTACAGAATCGGTGGATCAAAGAATTTTTTCCCTCACTGTATCTATTGTTGTGACTCTCTAGTTTCATTTTAAAAAGCAAATTTAAGACTCACTCATCTGTGATCTGATGTCATCTCTCTGTTTTTTCATTCTCTTAATTCGTTCTTCTGCTCTTTCTTCCTCTGCTCTTCTTCTCTCTTTCATCTCCTGTAAAATCTTTCTGTCTATTTCAAAATGGTAGCTGTTGTTTTGTGCCACTGTCTCCTCAATCTTCTCCAGCAGATCCTTGATCTGAGTGTGGTCACTCCTGTTCTGATTGTTGAGAACATGATACCTGTTCCCACATTTGCCCAGCAGCCACTGGAGATCCTGCCCTTCACTCTCAATGTGCTGCTCTATAGATGTGTCTAACAGAGAGTCTACATGAGTGAACAGCACTATAGTGTGACTCCAGACTCTCTCACCAAGAAGATCCAAATGACCCTGCAGTGATTTTCTCTCAGTCTCCTCAAATCTAGTGTCCACACGTATGATCAGTAGTACAGCATGTGGTCCTGGAGGACACAGAGACACACTGAGCAAAATCTCCTGTTTCAGCAACTCACGGCTGATCTCTGCAGTATAATTCCTCCACCATCCTGGAGCTTCAATGACAGTGATGTGTCTGTCTGCTACTTCTCCATGTCTCCTCACACACTGAGCAGATGTTTTCAAGTCAAACTCCTCTCTGCCCAGGATGGTGTTTCCTGTTGAACTCTTGCCAACAGCTCTATGACCCATTAACACAATCCTCAGCTCTGAGAGTTGCTGGGTGCCACCTGCAACAAACAGGGAACAAAACATGCTTATTCAAAATGATAATGGAATCTGTGAATTAATTAATGTGAATTATTGTCATAGCGCATCATTATTTCAGTCATAAGAATGGTTGCTTTTCTGTAAAAAATGCTTATGAACTACATGAGTTAATTTACATTGTTTATAAAGCAAACAAATAATTTATGAACGAGGTTCAGCACCCAAATCAGAGTAAATTAATAACTTTTCTTTAGGAATTATGGAAAGAAAATTGCTTTAAATGTATTGATTTTCACTTAAAACAAGGAAACACCTTAAGTTACACAAATTAAGCAAAGATAAATAGTAAAATGCTGTAAAATAATTTATTATATGTTTAATCAAATCCTTCATCTATACTGTACATCTATTCATCTAAATCAATTAATAAATCTCTCTATTGCACAAAGACAGGAAAGGAAACCAATTATGCATCACTGAGGAAAGGGAAGGGCTGGGAATAATAAAAAAAAAAACCAGATAAAAGAAAAAACATGACATTATGTAGATCAGGGCTAATAATTAATAAAAAAAAAACATATTTTTCAGTAGCGCTTTCATTCATTGGAGATTGTGAGACTGTTACGAATGAGATTTCTTGTGTCTTTATAAATATAAATGTCTTTATATTTTCTCATCTGAGCTGGGCTTGCTTGTTTATGTTGAATATAAAAAAGTTATATTTTGACAAATGTAAAAGCCCTTTCTTCCCTGAAGTGGCTGAAGGAAATGTCAATTTATTCTGGAATGTCTTAAGTGTAAGATACAGGAGAATAAAGTTCCTTTTCGTCTGAAATACACATGCTATGTTTATGTAAAGTCATTTGTACTTATTGGTTGAACTGGATCACTGAAGGTCAGCAGCAAAGACATTAGGTTTAAAATGGGATTAAATACATAAAGGATTAACAAATTGTGTTATGGGTTTGCATCAAAATTCTGAGTTAACATTTCAGTTTTTGTTTACTGTTGTTAACATTTAATCTAAAATACAGTACATTTCACATAAACAGTAATTTTTTGGCTGTATAACAGTAGTGAAAAAGAAAACAGGACAAAATCTTTTCTTATATTTAAATTTTAAATTTATTTATTAGAATTTTTTTTAGCTTTATCCACAGATTTCACTCACTTAACAGCCATCACCTGCAGGTCAAATATTCTTAAAGTGACAGTTTGACTAAAAATTTTATGATTATTTGCTCACCCTGGTGTTTTTATACAGAATATGTGACTTGGAAAAAACCCCACAAATATTTGTAATGGCAAAATAGACTCCTTCTGTTTTTATACTGAGCTAAATTCTAAATATTTTTGTCAGCCTTATCCACTGCCACTATTTAAACAATAACCATCAGGACTTAAAAAAAAAATCATCTTGTGTTTAGAAAAGGAAAGAAAGGTATGTGCTTTAGAACAACGCAGGAGTAATTAAAGATTATGTTCATTTTTGGGTGAACTACTTTAAAGAAAAATATAGAAAGACAATATTTAAAGGAAGACACTGCACTGATGCCTGATGCACCTTTAGATAAAAAGATTACATCATCAACCTCAAAAAATAAGACATCTTGTTAAAAGCGTATCTTTGCTTTATATACCGCAACAAACGCACAATGAAGGCTTGACTGTGTGTTTCAAACCATGGCTGGTTTGGCCACAGTCCTTGTCTTAGATGTCAACTATAACTACCTTTAAAACTATAAACTATTATTTAATAAAAACTTATATATGTGTACTAAGTGCATCCATCATGAACTGAGCTCTTATCTATTAAATAATGATGGATTACTTTAATAGCATACAACAGATTACAAAACACACAGATCTTATAAATCCCCTCTCGTGTGCCCATGCACATCTAAGGAAAACACATTTGTTTATTATCAATGTTTAGTGTTCATTAGTACCAGCAAACAAAGGATTAGCTACGTTTACTTTTTTCAGTAGAGATAATTATTGACTACTTATTGAAGATTTATGAAAAACAAGGACATTGGTCTTTTAATAATCAGATCAAAAAGCTTGCCTTAACAATCTGAAAGTGAAAGTAAGAGTATCTCTTACACAGAAAACAATGTTAAAGCATGTTTAATTTCATAATGGTTGAGTTAAAAGTTTGTAACGCTTACCTATGTACATTTTGCTTCAGAGCTTAGCATATATTCCCACCATAAGTCTTTACATGCAAATGTTGCAGTACTTTCAAAATTTTTTTGACTGGACTCACTTCCTGCCTGGTGCTTCAAAACTGTGAAAAACACGGGGCAAGTCAGTAGGTGTAATGCTGATGCTTCAGGTTCTTTTCTTTTTTTTTTGTGAGACAGTAACAGTACATTGACTACACTCATCATGGAGAAAAAGCTATAATCTTGATTGTACAAAGTGTTCTGTTAAAGCTTGGGAAAAAAATCGGAAATTATTTTTTAAAAACTCATAAAGGACAAAAAAAGAGATGTGACATACAGCAATCGTACACTATTACACACACACAAGAGTTTTATAATGGATACTGGCTGAAGTGTGTTTTTATTGGATTTTGCAATGGACAGTGGTGTTTATATTGACATCAACACTCAATATGACTCTGGTTTACTGTGGTATTTGTAGCTAAAGCACAATAATCACAACGCTTACCATGGGTTTACCACAGTAACCATAGTTTTACTGTGGTTTTTTTTTAGCAAAGCACAATAATCACAGCGCTTACCATGGGTTTACTACAGTAACTGTAATTTTACTGTGGTATTTGTAGCTAAAGCACAATAATCACAATGCTTACCATGAGTTTACCACAGTAACCGTTGTTTTACTGTGGTATTTCTTTAGCAAAGCACAATAATCACAATGCTTACCATGGGTTTACCACAGTAACCATAGATTTACTGTGGTATTTTTTTAGCAAAGCACAATAATCACAACGCTTACCATGGGTTTACTACAGTAACCGTAGTTTTGCTGTGGTATTTTTTTAGCAAAGCACAATAATCACAGCGCTTACCATGTTTTGTTTTTTTTGCAGTATATTATTTTTAAAGCACAGTGCACTCTCTCTCATGTGGCACATGTTCCCTCTGTCCCTTACTGCCAACTTCCAGCCAAGCAGAGATGTCCACAGTAGAGATGTGAGAGTGTTGACTGTAGAGGAGATATTAAAAAGAATTAATTATTAAATTATAATTGTTATTAACCAGCAAAGCAAAGCAGAGCGTTATTACAGGATATATATATATATATATATATATATACACGTGCGTG
Source organism: Cirrhinus molitorella (assembly GCA_033026305.1). NCBI lineage: Eukaryota > Metazoa > Chordata > Actinopteri > Cypriniformes > Cyprinidae > Cirrhinus > Cirrhinus molitorella. The sequence goes on along the minus strand of CM065141.1, from coordinate 5,238,210 downwards.
TATGTATATGTCCTGTAATAACTGTTTGCTTTTACTGTGATAAAATACTTAAATATTTTACAATGATATAAATATATAGTAACATATTTAAGTAATATTTTTGCATAGTTTGTTAAACAGAAAAAGACAAACTGAACATTAAATATTATTTAGCATCTTATAATGTTTTTTTTTATTATTATTTTTTTATTGCATATTTCTTAGTATCAACTGCCTTTTTATATATAGATTTTATTTTCATAATGGCGCAAATTGGACAGAAAATGCTGTTCTGGCACTATGTTTATTTGTGAAAAGTTTTAAACATCAATAAACACTGGGAAATAACTAAAGTGTTTATTTATTTATTTATTTTATTCCTGTAGTTTAAATGTCAGGTCTAAGAATGCCATGTTTCTTGGGTCCAGACCATTTACAGGAAACAAAAGTTTGCAAAAAAACTGTTTGCCTCACCACAAATACACTGTAAATGTTACAGAAGCAAAATTGAATAGTAGAACAACACAGAGTTTTTTATTCATTTGTTTGTTTGGAAGTAAATTAAACATTTTGACCTTTGAAGTCAAAGCTATTTTTAATTGATAGAAGGTAACCTCGGATACCTGTCAGCAATCGCAGGGGGTCTGCGTCAAATAAATGTATGTTATATTAATATTCTGTATCCTCAAACACCAGTCAGCCACTATAGAATTTCATTTCATATGCATTTTCTTCTAATTTAAGCAATTTTTTAGATGCCTTTCAGCAACCGCGGGTAGTTTGCGTCAAATAAATACGTTTTCTGTTCAAATAAAGTAAGTTCAGATAGCCGTCTGCGTTTGCAGGAGTTTCCTCTCAAATAAATAAATTTTATATTTTTGTGCTGTAAGGTCAACTATGACTTAGCGGTCTCCTGCGTTTGGAGTCAAAGCCATTTTTAATTGATAGAAGGCAACCTCGATACCCGTCAGTAATCGCAGGGGGTCTGCATCAAATAAATGGAAGTTATATTAAAATTCTGTATCCTCAAACACCAGTCAGCCACTATAGGATTTCATGTCATATACATTTTCTTCTAATTTAACCAATTTTTTAGATGCCTTTCAGCAACCGCGGGTAGTTTGCGTCAAATAAATACGTCTTCTGTTCAAATAAAGTAAGTTCAGATAGCCGTCTGCGACCGCAGGAGTTTCCTCTCAAATGAATAAATTTCATATTTTTGTGCTAAGGTCAACTATGTCTCAGCAGTCTCCTGCGTTTGGAGTCAAAGCCATTTTTAATTGATAGACGGTAACCTCGGATACCTGTCAGTAATCGCAGGGGGTCTGCATCAAATAAATGCATGTTATATTAATATTCTGTATCCTCAAACACCAGTCAGCCACTATAGGATTTCCTGTCATATGCATTTTCTTCTAATTTAAGCAATTTTGATGCCTTTCAGCAACCGCGGGTAGTTTGCGTCAAATAAATACGTTTTCTGTTCAAATAAAGTAAGTTCAGATAGCCGTCTGCGTTTGCAGGAGTTTCCTCTCAAATAAATAAATTTGATATTTTTGTGCTGTAAGGTCAACTATGACTTAGCGGTCTCCTGCGTTTGGAGTCGAAGCCATTTTTAATTGATAGACGGCAACCTCAGATACCTGTCAGTAATCGCAGGGGGTCTGCATCAAATAAATGCATGTTATATCAATATTCTGTATCCTCAAACTCCAGTCAGCCACTATAGGATTTCATGTCATATGCATTTTCTTCTAATTTAATCAATTTTTTAGATGCCTTTCAGCAACCGCGGGTAGTTTGCGTCAAATAAATACGTTTTCTGTTCAAATAAAGTAAGTTCAGATAGCCGTCTGCGTTTGCAGGAGTTTCCTCTCAAATAAATAAATTTGATATTTTTGTGCTGTAAGGTCAACTATGACTTAGCGGTCTCCTGCGTTTGGAGTCAAAGCCATTTTTAATTGATAGACGGCAACCTCAGATACCTGTCAGTAATCGCAGGGGGTCTGCATCAAATAAATGCATGTTATATCAATATTCTGTATCCTCAAACTCCAGTCAGCCACTATAGGATTTCATGTCATATGCATTTTCTTCTAATTTAACCAATTTTTTAGATGCCTTTCAGCAACCGCGGGTAGTTTGCGTCAAATAAATACATTTTCTGTTCAAATAAAGTAAGTTCAGATAGCCGTCTGCGACCGCAGGAGTTTCGTCTCAAATAACTAAATTTGATATTTTTGTGCTGTAAGGTCAACTATGTCTTAGCGGTCTCGTGCGTTTGGAGTCAAAGCCATTATTAATTGATAGACGGAAACCTCGGATACCTGTCAGTAATCGCAGGGGGTCTGCATCAAATAAATGCATGTTATATCAATATTCTGTAACCTCAAACTCCAGTCAGCCACTATAGGATTTCATGTTATATGCATTTTCTTCTAATTTAACCAATTTTTTATATGCCTTTCAGCAACCGCGGGTAGTTTGCGTCAAATAAATACGTTTTCTGTTTAAATAAAGTAAGTTCAGATAGCCGTCTGCGACCGCAGGAGTTTCCTCTCAAATAACTAAATTTGATATTTTTGTGCTGTAAGGTCAACTATGTCTTAGCGGTCTCGTGCGTTTGGAGTCAAAGCCATTTGTAATTGATAGACGGCAACCTCAGATACCTGTCTGTAATCGCAGGGGGTCTGCATCAAATAAATGCATGTTATATCAATATTCTGTATCCTCAAACTCCAGTCAGCCACTATAGGATTTCATGTCATATGCATTTTCTTCTAATTTAACCAATTTTTTAGATGCCTTTCAGCAACCGCGGGTAGTTTGCGTCAAATAAATACCTTTTCTGTTCAAATAAAGTAAGTTCAGATAGCCGTCTGCGACCGCAGGAGTTTCCTCTCAAATAAATAAATTTCATATTTTTGTGCTAAGGTCAACTATGTCTCAGCGGTCTCGTGCGTTTGGAGTCACAGCCATTTTTAATTGATAGACGGTAACCTCGGATACCTGTCAGTAATCGCAGGGGGTCTGCATCAAATAAATGGATGTTATATTAAAATTCTGTATCCTCAAACTCCAGTCAGCCACTATAGGATTTCATGTTATATGCATTTTCTTCTAATTTAACCAATTTTTTTAGATGCCTTTCAGCAACCGCGGGTAGTTTGCGTCAAATAAATACGTTTTCTGTTCAAATAAAGTAAGTTCAGATAGCCGTCTGCGACCGCAGGAGTTTCCTCTCAAATAAATAAATTTCATATTTTTGTGCTAAGGTCAACTATGTCTCAGCGGTCTCGTGCGTTTGGAGTCAAAGCCATTTTTAATTGATAGACGGTAACCTCGGATACCTGTCAGTAATCGCAGGGGGTCTGCATCAAATAAATGCATGTTATATCAATATTCTGTATCCTCAAACTCCAGTCAGCCACTATAGGATTTCATGTCATATGCATTTTCTTCTAATTTAACCAATTTTTTAGATGCCTTTCAGCAACCGCGGGTAGTTTGCGTCAAATAAATACCTTTTCTGTTCAAATAAGTAAGTTCAGATAGCCGTCTGCGACCGCAGGAGTTTCCTCTCAAATAAATAAATTTCATATTTTTGTGCTAAGGTCAACTATGTCTCAGCGGTCTCGTGCGTTTGGAGTCACAGCCATTTTTAATTGATAGACGGTAACCTCGGATACCTGTCAGTAATCGCAGGGGGTCTGCATCAAATAAATGGATGTTATATTAAAATTCTGTATCCTCAAACTCCAGTCAGCCACTATAGGATTTCATGTTATATGCATTTTCTTCTAATTTAACCAATTTTTTTAGATGCCTTTCAGCAACCGCGGGTAGTTTGCGTCAAATAAATACGTTTTCTGTTCAAATAAAGTAAGTTCAGATAGCCGTCTGCGACCGCAGGAGTTTCCTCTCAAATAAATAAATTTCATATTTTTGTGCTAAGGTCAACTATGTCTCAGCGGTCTCGTGCGTTTGGAGTCAAAGCCATTTTTAATTGATAGACGGTAACCTCGGATACCTGTCAGTAATCGCAGGGGGTCTGCATCAAATAAATGCATGTTATATCAATATTCTGTATCCTCAAACTCCAGTCAGCCACTATAGGATTTCATGTCATATGCATTTTCTTCTAATTTAACCAATTTTTTAGATGCCTTTCAGCAACCGCGGGTAGTTTGCGTCAAATAAATAAGTTTTCTGTTCAAATAAGTAAGTTCAGATAGCCGTCTGCGACCGCAGGAGTTTCCTCTCAAATAAATAAATTTCATATTTTTGTGCTAAGGTCAACTATGTCTCAGCGGTCTCGTGCGTTTGGAGTCAAAGCCATTTTTAATTGATAGACGGTAACCTCGGATACCTGTCAGTAATCGCAGGGGGTCTGCATCAAATAAATGCATGTTATATCAATATTCTGTATCCTCAAACTCCAGTCAGCCACTATAGGATTTCATGTCATATGCATTTTCTTCTAATTTAACCAATTTTTTAGATGCCTTTCAGCAACCGCGGGTAGTTTGCGTCAAATAAATACGTTTTCTGTTTAAATAAAGTAAGTTCAGATAGCCGTCTGCGACCGCAGGAGTTTCCTCTCAAATAACTAAATTTGATATTTTTGTGCTGTAAGGTCAACTATGTCTCAGCGGTCTCGTGCGTTTGGAGTCAAAGCCATTTTTAATTGATAGACGGTAACCTCGGATACCTGTCAGTAATCGCAGGGGGTCTGCATCAAATAAATGCATGTTATATCATTATTCTGTATCCTCAAACTCCAGTCAGCCACTATAGGATTTCATGTCATATGCATTTTCTTCTAATTTAAGCAATTTTTTAGATGCCTTTCAGCAACCGCGGGTAGTTTGCGTCAAATAAATACGTTTTCTGTTCAAATAAAGTAAGTTTAGATAGCCGTCTGCGTTTGCAGGAGTTTCCTCTCAAATAAATAAATTTGATATTTTTGTGCTGTAAGGTCAACTATGACTTAGCGGTCTCCTGCGTTTGGAGTCAAAGCCATTTTTAATTGATAGACGGCAACCTCAGATACCTGTCAGTAATCGCAGGGGGTCTGCATCAAATAAATGCATGTTATATCAATATTCTGTATCCTCAAACTCCAGTCAGCCACTATAGGATTTCATGTTATATGCATTTTCTTCTAATTTAACCAATTTTTTAGATGCCTTTCAGCAACCGCGGGTAGTTTGCGTCAAATAAATACGTTTTTTGTTCAAATAAAGTAAGTTCAGATAGCCGTCTGCGACCGCAGGAGTTTCCTCTCAAATAAATAAATTTCATATTTTTGTGCTAAGGTCAACTATGTCTCAGCGGTCTTGTGCGTTTGGAGTCAAAGCCATTTTTAATTGCTAGACGGTAACCTCGGATACCTGTCAGTAATCGCAGGGGGTCTGCATCAAATAAATGCATGTTATATCAATATTCTGTATCCTCAAACTCCAGTCAGCCACTATAGGATTTCATGTCATATGCATTTTCTTCTAATTTAACCAATTTTTTAGATGCCTTTCAGCAACCGCGGGTAGTTTGCGTCAAATAAATACGTTTTCTGTTCAAATAAGTAAGTTCAGATAGCCGTCTGCGTTTGCAGGAGTTTCCTCTCAAATAAATAAATTTGATATTTTTGTGCTGTAAGGTCAACTATGACTTAGCGGTCTCCTGCGTTTGGAGTCAAAGCCATTTTTAATTGATAGACGGCAACCTCAGATACCTGTCAGTAATCGCAGGGGGTCTGCATCAAATAAATGCATGTTATATCAATATTCTGTATCCTCAAACTCCAGTCAGCCACTATAGGATTTCATGTCATATGCATTTTCTTCTAATTTAACCAATTTTTTAGATGCCTTTCAGCAACCGCGGGTAGTTTGCTCAAATAAATACATTTTCTGTTCAAATAAAGTAAGTTCAGATAGCCGTCTGCGACCGCAGGAGTTTCGTCTCAAATAACTAAATTTGATATTTTTGTGCTGTAAGGTCAACTATGTCTTAGCGGTCTCGTGCGTTTGGAGTCAAAGCCATTATTAATTGATAGACGGAAACCTCGGATACCTGTCAGTAATCGCAGGGGGTCTGCATCAAATAAATGCATGTTATATCAATATTCTGTAACCTCAAACTCCAGTCAGCCACTATAGGATTTCATGTTATATGCATTTTCTTCTAATTTAACCAATTTTTTATATGCCTTTCAGCAACCGCGGGTAGTTTGCGTCAAATAAATACGTTTTCTGTTTAAATAAAGTAAGTTCAGATAGCCGTCTGCGACCGCAGGAGTTTCCTCTCAAATAACTAAATTTGATATTTTTGTGCTGTAAGGTCAACTATGTCTTAGCGGTCTCGTGCGTTTGGAGTCAAAGCCATTTGTAATTGATAGACGGCAACCTCAGATACCTGTCTGTAATCGCAGGGGGTCTGCATCAAATAAATGCATGTTATATCAATATTCTGTATCCTCAAACTCCAGTCAGCCACTATAGGATTTCATGTCATATGCATTTTCTTCTAATTTAACCAATTTTTTAGATGCCTTTCAGCAACCGCGGGTAGTTTGCGTCAAATAAATACCTTTTCTGTTCAAATAAAGTAAGTTCAGATAGCCGTCTGCGACCGCAGGAGTTTCCTCTCAAATAAATAAATTTCATATTTTTGTGCTAAGGTCAGCTATGTCTCAGCGGTCTCGTGCGTTTGGAGTCACAGCCATTTTTAATTGATAGACGGTAACCTCGGATACCTGTCAGTAATCGCAGGGGGTCTGCATCAAATAAATGGATGTTATATTAAAATTCTGTATCCTCAAACTCCAGTCAGCCACTATAGGATTTCATGTTATATGCATTTTCTTCTAATTTAACCAATTTTTTTAGATGCCTTTCAGCAACCGCGGGTAGTTTGCGTCAAATAAATACGTTTTCTGTTCAAATAAAGTAAGTTCAGATAGCCGTCTGCGACCGCAGGAGTTTCCTCTCAAATAAATAAATTTCATATTTTTGTGCTAAGGTCAACTATGTCTCAGCGGTCTCGTGCGTTTGGAGTCAAAGCCATTTTTAATTGATAGACGGTAACCTCGGATACCTGTCAGTAATCGCAGGGGGTCTGCATCAAATAAATGCATGTTATATCAATATTCTGTATCCTCAAACTCCAGTCAGCCACTATAGGATTTCATGTCATATGCATTTTCTTCTAATTTAACCAATTTTTTAGATGCCTTTCAGCAACCGCGGGTAGTTTGCGTCAAATAAATACCTTTTCTGTTCAAATAAGTAAGTTCAGATAGCCGTCTGCGACCGCAGGAGTTTCCTCTCAAATAAATAAATTTCATATTTTTGTGCTAAGGTCAACTATGTCTCAGCGGTCTCGTGCGTTTGGAGTCACAGCCATTTTTAATTGATAGACGGTAACCTCGGATACCTGTCAGTAATCGCAGGGGGTCTGCATCAAATAAATGGATGTTATATTAAAATTCTGTATCCTCAAACTCCAGTCAGCCACTATAGGATTTCATGTTATATGCATTTTCTTCTAATTTAACCAATTTTTTTAGATGCCTTTCAGCAACCGCGGGTAGTTTGCGTCAAATAAATACGTTTTCTGTTCAAATAAAGTAAGTTCAGATAGCCGTCTGCGACCGCAGGAGTTTCCTCTCAAATAAATAAATTTCATATTTTTGTGCTAAGGTCAACTATGTCTCAGCGGTCTCGTGCGTTTGGAGTCAAAGCCATTTTTAATTGATAGACGGTAACCTCGGATACCTGTCAGTAATCGCAGGGGGTCTGCATCAAATAAATGCATGTTATATCAATATTCTGTATCCTCAAACTCCAGTCAGCCACTATAGGATTTCATGTCATATGCATTTTCTTCTAATTTAACCAATTTTTTAGATGCCTTTCAGCAACCGCGGGTAGTTTGCGTCAAATAAATAAGTTTTCTGTTCAAATAAGTAAGTTCAGATAGCCGTCTGCGACCGCAGGAGTTTCCTCTCAAATAAATAAATTTCATATTTTTGTGCTAAGGTCAACTATGTCTCAGCGGTCTCGTGCGTTTGGAGTCAAAGCCATTTTTAATTGATAGACGGTAACCTCGGATACCTGTCAGTAATCGCAGGGGGTCTGCATCAAATAAATGCATGTTATATCAATATTCTGTATCCTCAAACTCCAGTCAGCCACTATAGGATTTCATGTCATATGCATTTTCTTCTAATTTAACCAATTTTTTAGATGCCTTTCAGCAACCGCGGGTAGTTTGCGTCAAATAAATACGTTTTCTGTTTAAATAAAGTAAGTTCAGATAGCCGTCTGCGACCGCAGGAGTTTCCTCTCAAATAACTAACTTTGATATTTTTGTGCTGTAAGGTCAACTATGTCTCAGCGGTCTCGTGCGTTTGGAGTCAAAGCCATTTTTAATTGATAGACGGTAACCTCGGATACCTGTCAGTAATCGCAGGGGGTCTGCATCAAATAAATGCATGTTATATCATTATTCTGTATCCTCAAACTCCAGTCAGCCACTATAGGATTTCATGTCATATGCATTTTCTTCTAATTTAAGCAATTTTTTAGATGCCTTTCAGCAACCGCGGGTAGTTTGCGTCAAATAAATACGTTTTCTGTTCAAATAAAGTAAGTTCAGATAGCCGTCTGCGTTTGCAGGAGTTTCCTCTCAAATAAATAAATTTGATATTTTTGTGCTGTAAGGTCAACTATGACTTAGCGGTCTCCTGCGTTTGGAGTCAAAGCCATTTTTAATTGATAGACGGCAACCTCAGATACCTGTCAGTAATCGCAGGGGGTCTGCATCAAATAAATGCATGTTATATCAATATTCTGTATCCTCAAACTCCAGTCAGCCACTATAGGATTTCATGTTATATGCATTTTCTTCTAATTTAACCAATTTTTTAGATGCCTTTCAGCAACCGCGGGTAGTTTGCGTCAAATAAATACGTTTTTTGTTCAAATAAAGTAAGTTCAGATAGCCGTCTGCGACCGCAGGAGTTTCCTCTCAAATAAATAAATTTCATATTTTTGTGCTAAGGTCAACTATGTCTCAGCGGTCTTGTGCGTTTGGAGTCAAAGCCATTTTTAATTGCTAGACGGTAACCTCGGATACCTGTCAGTAATCGCAGGGGGTCTGCATCAAATAAATGCATGTTATATCAATATTCTGTATCCTCAAACTCCAGTCAGCCACTATAGGATTTCATGTCATATGCATTTTCTTCTAATTTAACCAATTTTTTAGATGCCTTTCAGCAACCGCGGGTAGTTTGCGTCAAATAAATACGTTTTCTGTTCAAATAAGTAAGTTCAGATAGCCGTCTGCGTTTGCAGGAGTTTCCTCTCAAATAAATAAATTTGATATTTTTGTGCTGTAAGGTCAACTATGACTTAGCGGTCTCCTGCGTTTGGAGTCAAAGCCATTTTTAATTGATAGAAGGCAACCTCGATACCCGTCAGTAATCGCAGGGGGTCTGCATCAAATAAATGGAAGTTATATTAAAATTCTGTATCCTCAAACACCAGTCAGCCACTATAGGATTTCATGTCATGTGCATTTTCTTCTAATTTAACCAATTTTTTAGATGCCTTTCAGCAACCGCGGGTAGTTTGCGTCAAATAAATACGTCTTCTGTTCAAATAAAGTAAGTTCAGATAGCCGTCTGCGACCGCAGGAGTTTCCTCTCAAATGAATAAATTTCATATTTTTGTGCTAAGGTCAACTATGTCTCAGCAGTCTCCTGCGTTTGGAGTCAAAGCCATTTTTAATTGATAGACGGTAACCTCGGATACCTGTCAGTAATCGCAGGGGGTCTGCCTCAAATAAATGCATGTTATATCATTATTCTGTATCCTCAAACTCCAGTCAGCCACTATAGGATTTCATGTCATATGCATTTTCTTCTAATTTAAGCAATTTTTTAGATGCCTTTCAGCAACCGCGGGTAGTTTGCGTCAAATAAATACGTTTTCTGTTCAAATAAAGTAAGTTCAGATAGCCGTCTGCGATCGCAGGAGTTTCCTCTCAAATAAATAAATTTGATATTTTTGTGCTAAGGTCAACTATGTCTCAGCAGTCTCCTGCGTTTGGAGTCAAAGCCATTTTTAATTGATAGACGGTAACCTCGGATACCTGTCAGTAATCGCAGGGGGTCTGCATCAAATAAATGCATGTCATATTAATATTCTGTATCCTCAAACACCAGCAAGCCACTATAGGATTTCCTGTCATATGGGTCATTCTTCAATTTGGGTGGCAAATGAAAGGCAGAAATTGTAAAAATGCTTTTTTGTTTTCTTTTAATAAAATGTATTGTTATGCATTTAAAATTAGTTTAATATGCTATATCCATTAAAATTGAAGCTTAATAACATTTTTAATTTTAAATAATTTTAATCAAACACTGGTGAAACATCCACTTATGTCTGTGGTGTTACCAATATTTGAAGTAAAATTTTGGTTTGTTCTTAAATGAGCAGGGATATGCAACTTTAGGTAATAATTAATTAATAAATAAATTACTTTAAGAATTCATTTTCATTGATGATTTAAATTTATTTTTTTAAAAGAAACATTTAATTGTTCTTCTCGGCCCCTATTTTTACCAAAGAAGAATAGTTTCTTTTTTTTAAATTTGGATATACATAAAAAAAGGCAGAAAAAATGGTCTGTGCTACTTTAAGTCTTTATTCTAAAAGATTAAAACCACTTTACAGTCTAAAAACATTAAATTATAAGATTAAATGGCTCTGAAGGAAGGAAATTTCAGATACATATTGAAGTAACACCACAGACTTCATATAACACCACAGACTTCATGTTGCATAAAAGGTTTAACAATTAAAAGTTTATTGAGCAAAATAGTGAAATTGAGTCATGAGTAGGATTACAAAAAGTATCTACTCTGATATAAGAACAATTAGAGTAAACTGTAAAAAACTGTATTAAAAATATATAATTAAAACAACCTGCATCCTGTTTCTCACTCCTCTCACTCTGTGCTTTCTTGCCCTGTAATCTGCCTTATATATTCTCCAGTTCTTCCTTGCTGTTCTCTTTCCCCTCTCTGAGAGATCTCCTATTCTCAGTCTTTTTTTGCACCGAATATCTTTTACATAGGTCTGCTGTTTCTTTTTAAGGTACTCTGCTCTTCGAACTGGGTCTGCATCTCTGCGCTGTCTATAAAGACGCTGCTTTTCAGCAGCAGTTAATCTTGCCATACCTGACAAGAGAGCTACAATTATATGATTATGAATGTCCTATGTGTTTCATTAAAAATACAACATTTCTGATTGTATATTGTTTGTGGAGTTACTATAGAGCAGGGTTCCTCAAATCTTACCCTGGAGGTCCAATGACCTGCAGTGTTTATCACAAACCCTCCTAAAACACAACTGCCTGTGATTTTCTAATGATTGTGAAGGCAATGATTAGCATGCTCAGGTGTGTTTGATTAGGGTTAGAGCTAAACTCTGCAGGAAAGTGGATCCAAAGGTCCAGATTTGAGGATCCCTGCTATAGAGTCTGTGGTGTTACCAAAAAAGACAGTAACACCACAGACAGTAACACCACAGACAAATTAGCATAAATTCAGTCTTTTCTGAAATGGAGACTGCCATCATGATGATTTCAAGATCAGGGGACATTTAGGAAATATTAATAAGCATGTATTTATTAAAATTTGGATTAAAATATGTAAAATCTGCAAGTTATAAACATAACACCACAGACACTAATAAAGTGCGACACATGAAATTGTCAGAAATTTAGCTAACTTTAAGAAAATTAATAAGGAAGAATGCACTCACAATGCACCCCTCAGATCAACCAGCACCTGCAATGACCTTTACACACAGGAAGTAGTCCAAATATATTTCTCCCTTTTCTTAAAGGGGCAACGTCCATTGTTGTAACACCACAGACATGAATTTGGGGGACACTACTTTTTTCTTAAATATTACAAAATATATATATTTTAAAACAATTTAATAAAATTGTACATGTTAAATAAAATCTATATTCACAATATAACCACTTAATTTGTGTTAAAAATGTTATATTGTTGCAATTACAATCCATGATACCTCTCTGAGGTATGGCGGGAACATGCATATTTTGTTAGAAATGCAATCTCTCAAACTCAATTAAATATGTATTTTAAAGCAAAAAATGTAATTGTTAATAGTGCATGAATTGTGTTTATCCTACAGAATACAAACATGGAAACATTTTATAATTTATTGCTATTTAAAGTTTATTTCAACTATTGTAAAGTAAAGGGACACCACTTGCCACCACAAATAAAGAATGACCCATATGCATTTTCTTCTAATTTAAGCAATTTTGATGCCTTTCAGCAACCGCGGGTAGTTTGCGTCAAATAAATACGTTTTCTGTTCAAATAAAGTAAGTTCAGATAGCCGTCTGCGTTTGCAGGAGTTTCCTCTCAAATAAATAAATTTGAAATTTTTGTGCTGTAAGGTCAACTATGACTTAGCGGTCTCCTGCGTTTGGAGTCAAAGCCATTTTTAATTGATAGACGGTAACCTCGGATACCTGTCAGTAATCGCAGGGGGTCTGCATCAAATAAATGCATGTTATATCAATATTCTGTATCCTCAAACTCCAGTCAGCCACTATAGGATTTCATGTCATATGCATTTTCTTCTAATTTAACCAATTTTTTAGATGCCTTTCAGCAACCGCGGGTAGTTTGCGTCAAATAAATACATTTTCTGTTCAAATAAGTAAGTTCAGATAGCCGTCTGCGACCGCAGGAGTTTCCTCTCAAATAAATAAATTTCATATTTTTGTGCTAAGGTCAACTATGTCTCAGCGGTCTCGTGCGTTTGGAGTCAAAGCCATTTTTAATTGATAGACGGTAACCTCGGATACCTGTCAGTAATCGCAGGGGGTCTGCATCAAATAAATGCATGTTATATCAATATTCTGTATCCTCAAACTCCAGTCAGCCACTATAGGATTTCATGTCATATGCATTTTCTTCTAATTTAACCAATTTTTTAGATGCCTTTCAGCAACCGCGGGTAGTTTGCGTCAAATAAATACGTTTTCTGTTTAAATAAAGTAAGTTCAGATAGCCGTCTGCGACCGCAGGAGTTTCCTCTCAAATAACTAAATTTGATATTTTTGTGCTGTAAGGTCAACTATGTCTTAGCGGTCTCGTGCGTTTGGAGTCAAAGCCATTTTTAATTGATAGACGGTAACCTCGGATACCTGTCAGTAATCGCAGGGGGTCTGCATCAAATAAATGCATGTTATATTAATATTCTGTATCCTCAAACACGAGCCAGCCACTATAGGATTTCCTGTCATATGCATTTTCTTCTAATTTAAGCAATTTTGATGCCTTTCAGCAACCGCGGGTAGTTTGCGTCAAATAAATACGTTTTTTGTTCAAATAAAGTAAGTTCAGATAGCCGTCTGCGACCGCAGGAGTATCCTCTCAAATAAATAAATTTCATATTTTTGTGCTAAGGTCAACTATGTCTCAGCGGTCTCGTGCGTTTGGAGTCAAAGCCATTTTTAATTGATAGACGGTAACCTCGGATACCTGTCAGTAATCGCAGGGGGTCTGCATCAAATAAATGCATGTTATATCAATATTCTGTATCCTCAAACTCCAGTCAGCCACTATAGGATTTCATGTCATATGCATTTTCTTCTAATTTAACCAATTTTTTAGATGCCTTTCAGCAACCGCGGGTAGTTTGCGTCAAATAAATACGTTTTCTGTTCAAATAAGTAAGTTCAGATAGCCGTCTGCGACCGCAGGAGTTTCCTCTCAAATAAATAAACTTCATATTTTTGTGCTAAGGTCAACTATGTCTCAGCGGTCTCGTGCGTTTGGAGTCAAAGCCATTTTTAATTGATAGACGGTAACCTCGGATACCTGTCAGTAATCGCAGGGGGTCTGCATCAAATAAATGCATGTTATATTAATATTCTGTATCCTCAAACACCAGTCAGCCACTATAGGATTTCCTGTCATATGCATTTTCTTCTAATTTAAGCAATTTTGATGCCTTTCAGCAACCGCGGGTAGTTTGCATCAAATAAATACGTTTTCTGTTCAAATAAAGTAAGTTCAGATAGCCGTCTGCGTTTGCAGGAGTTTCCTCTCAAATAAATAAATTTGATATTTTTGTGCTGTAAGGTCAACTATGACTTAGCGGTCTCCTGCGTTTGGAGTCAAAGCCATTTTTAATTGATAGAAGGCAACCTCGATACCCGTCAGTAATCGCAGGGGGTCTGCATCAAATAAATGGAAGTTATATCAAAATTCTGTATCCTCAAACACCAGTCAGCCACTATAGGATTTCCTGTCATATACATTTTCTTCTAATTTAAGCAATTTTTTAGATGCCTTTCAGCAACCGCGGGTAGTTTGCGTCAAATAAATACGTTTTCTGTTCAAATAAAGTAAGTTTAGATAGCCGTCTGCGACCGCAGGAGTTTCCTCTCAAATAAATAAATTTCATATTTTTGTGCTAAGGTCAACTATGTCTCAGCGGTCTCGTGCGTTTGGAGTCAAAGCCATTTTTAATTGATAGATGGTAACCTCGGATACCTGTCAGTAATCGCAGGGGGTCTGCATCAAATAAATGCATGTTATATCAATATTCTGTATCCTCAAACTCCAGTCAGCCACTATAGGATTTCATGTCATATGCATTTTCTTCTAATTTAACCAATTTTTTAGATGCCTTTCAGCAACCGCGGGTAGTTTGCGTCAAATAAATACGTTTTCTGTTTAAATAAAGTAAGTTCAGATAGCCGTCTGCGACCGCAGGAGTTTCCTCTCAAATGACTAAATTTGATATTTTTGTGCTGTAAGGTCAACTATGTCTTAGCGGTCTCGTGCGTTTGGAGTCAAAGCCATTTTTAATTGATAGACGGTAACCTCGGATACCTGTCAGTAATCGCAGGGGGTCTGCATCAAATAAATGCATGTTATATTAATATTATGTATCCTCAAACACGAGCCAGCCACTATAGGATTTCCTGTCATATGCATTTTCTTCTAATTTAAGCAATTTTGATGCCTTTCAGCAACCGCGGGTAGTTTGCGTCAAATAAATACGTTTTCTGTTCAAATAAAGTAAGTTCAGATAGCCGTCTGCTTTTGCAGGAGTTTCCTCTCAAATAAATAAATTTGATATTTTTGTGCTGTAAGGTCAACTATGACTTAGCGGTCTCCTGCGTTTGGAGCCAAAGCCATTTTTAATTGATAGACGGTAACCTCGATACCGGTCAGTAATCGCAGAGGGTCTGCATCAAATAAATGGATGTTATATTAAAATGTTGTATCCTCAAACACCAGTCAGCCACTATAGGATTTCATGTCACATACATTTTCTTCTTATTTAACCTATTTTTTAGATGCCTTTCAGCAACCGCGGGTAGTTTGCGTCAAATAAATACGTCTTCTGTTCAAATAAAGTAAGTTCAGATAGCCGTCTGCGATCGCAGGAGTTTCCTCTTAAATAAAAAAAAAAATCATATTTTTGTGCTAAGGTTAACTATGTCTCAGCGGTCTCGTGCGGTTGGAGTCAAAGCCATTTTTAATTGATAGACGGGAACCTCGATACCCGTCAGTAATCGCAGGAGGTCTGCATCAAATAAATGGATGTTATATTAAAATTCTGTATCCTCAAACACCAGTCAGCCACTATAGGATTTCATGTCATATGGATTTTGCTTCTTATTTAAGCAATTTTTTAGATGCCTTTCAGCAACCGGGGGTAGATTGCATCAAATAAATATGTTTTCTGTTCAAATAAAGTAAGTTCAGATAGCCGTCTGCGTTTGCAGGAGTTTCCTCTCAAATAAATAAATTTGATATTTTTGTGCTGTAAGGTCAACTATGACTTAGCGGTCTCCTACGTTTGGAGTCAAAGCCATTTGTAATTGATTGACGGCAACCTCAGATACCTGTCTGTAATCGCAGGGGGTCTGCATCAAATAAATGCATGTTATATCAATATTCTGTATCCTCAAACTCCAGTCAGCCACTATAGGATTTCATGTCATATGCATTTTCTTCTAATTTAACCAATTTTTTAGATGCCTTTCAGCAACCGCGGGTAGTTTGCGTCAAATAAATACCTTTTCTGTTCAAATAAAGTAAGTTCAGATAGCCGTCTGCGACCGCAGGAGTTTCCTCTCAAATAAATAAATTTCATATTTTTGTGCTAAGGTCAACTATGTCTCAGCGGTCTCGTGCGTTTGGAGTCACAGCCATTTTTAATTGATAGACGGTAACCTCGGATACCTGTCAGTAATCGCAGGGGGTCTGCATCAAATAAATGCATGTTATATTAATATTCTGTATCCTCAAACACCAGTCAGCCACTATAGGATTTCCTGTCATATGCATTTTCTTCTAATTTAAGCAATTTTGATGCCTTTCAGCAACCGCGGGTAGTTTGCGTCAAATAAATACGTTTTCTGTTCAAATAAAGTAAGTTCAGATAGCCGTCTGCGTTTGCAGGAGTTTCCTCTCAAATAAATAAATTTGATATTTTTGTGCTGTAAGGTCAACTATGACTTAGCGGTCTCCTGCGTTTGGAGTCAAAGCCATTTTTAATTGATAGAAGGCAACCTCGATACCCGTCAGTAATCGCAGGGGGTCTGCATCAAATAAATGGAAGTTATATCAAAATTCTGTATCCTCAAACACCAGTCAGCCACTATAGGATTTCCTGTCATATACATTTTCTTCTAATTTAAGCAATTTTTTAGATGCCTTTCAGCAACCGCGGGTAGTTTGCGTCAAATAAATACGTTTTCTGTTCAAATAAAGTAAGTTCAGATAGCCGTCTGCGTTTGCAGGAGTTTCCTCTCAAATAAATAAATTTCATATTTTTGTGCTGTGAGGTCAACTATGACTTAGCGGTCTCCTGCGTTTGGAGCCAAAGCCATTTTTAATTGATAGACGGTAACCTCGATACCGGTCAGTAATCGCAGAGGGTCTGCATCAAATAAATGGATGTTATATTAAAATTTTGTATCCTCAAACACCAGTCAGCCACTATAGGATTTCATGTCATATATATTTTCTTCTTATTTAACCAATTTTTTAGATGCCTTTCAGCAACCGCGGGTAGTTTGCGTCAAATAAATATGTCTTCTGTTCAAATAAAGTAAGTTCAGATAGCCGTCTGCGATCGCAGGAGTTTCCTCTTAAATAAAAAAAAAATCATATTTTTGTGCTAAGGTTAACTATGTCTCAGCGGTCTCGTGCGTTTGGAGTCAAAGCCATTTTTAATTGATAGACGGGAACCTCGATACCCGTCAGTAATCGCAGGGGGTCTGCATCAAATAAATGGATGTTATATTAAAATTCTGTATCCTCAAACACCAGTCAGCCACTATAGGATTTCATGTCATATGCATTTTCTTCTAATTTAACCAATTTTTTAGATGCCTTTCAGCAACCGCGGGTAGTTTGCGTCAAATAAATACCTTTTCTGTTCAAATAAAGTAAGTTCAGATAGCCGTCTGCGACCGCAGGAGTTTCCTCTCAAATAACTAAATTTGATATTTTTGTGCTGTAAGGTCAACTATGTCTTAGCGGTCTCGTGCGTTTGGAGTCAAAGCCATTTTTAATTGATAGACGGTAACCTCGGATACCTGTCAGTAATCGCAGGGGGTCTGCATCAAATAAATGCATGTTATATTAATATTATGTATCCTCAAACACGAGCCAGCCACTATAGGATTTCCTGTCATATGCATTTTCTTCTAATTTAAGCAATTTTGATGCCTTTCAGCAACCGCGGGTAGTTTGCGTCAAATAAATACGTTTTCTGTTCAAATAAAGTAAGTTCAGATAGCCGTCTGCTTTTGCAGGAGTTTCCTCTCAAATAAATAAATTTGATATTTTTGTGCTGTAAGGTCAACTATGACTTAGCGGTCTCCTGCGTTTGGAGCCAAAGCCATTTTTAATTGATAGACGGTAACCTCGATACCGGTCAGTAATCGCAGAGGGTCTGCATCAAATAAATGGATGTTATATTAAAATGTTGTATCCTCAAACACCAGTCAGCCACTATAGGATTTCATGTCACATACATTTTCTTCTTATTTAACCTATTTTTTAGATGCCTTTCAGCAACCGCGGGTAGTTTGCGTCAAATAAATACGTCTTCTGTTCAAATAAAGTAAGTTCAGATAGCCGTCTGCGATCGCAGGAGTTTCCTCTTAAATAAAAAAAAAAATCATATTTTTGTGCTAAGGTTAACTATGTCTCAGCGGTCTCGTGCGGTTGGAGTCAAAGCCATTTTTAATTGATAGACGGGAACCTCGATACCCGTCAGTAATCGCAGGAGGTCTGCATCAAATAAATGGATGTTATATTAAAATTCTGTATCCTCAAACACCAGTCAGCCACTATAGGATTTCATGTCATATGGATTTTGCTTCTTATTTAAGCAATTTTTTAGATGCCTTTCAGCAACCGGGGGTAGATTGCATCAAATAAATATGTTTTCTGTTCAAATAAAGTAAGTTCAGATAGCCGTCTGCGTTTGCAGGAGTTTCCTCTCAAATAAATAAATTTGATATTTTTGTGCTGTAAGGTCAACTATGACTTAGCGGTCTCCTACGTTTGGAGTCAAAGCCATTTGTAATTGATTGACGGCAACCTCAGATACCTGTCTGTAATCGCAGGGGGTCTGCATCAAATAAATGCATGTTATATCAATATTCTGTATCCTCAAACTCCAGTCAGCCACTATAGGATTTCATGTCATATGCATTTTCTTCTAATTTAACCAATTTTTTAGATGCCTTTCAGCAACCGCGGGTAGTTTGCGTCAAATAAATACCTTTTCTGTTCAAATAAAGTAAGTTCAGATAGCCGTCTGCGACCGCAGGAGTTTCCTCTCAAATAAATAAATTTCATATTTTTGTGCTAAGGTCAACTATGTCTCAGCGGTCTCGTGCGTTTGGAGTCACAGCCATTTTTAATTGATAGACGGTAACCTCGGATACCTGTCAGTAATCGCAGGGGGTCTGCATCAAATAAATGCATGTTATATTAATATTCTGTATCCTCAAACACCAGTCAGCCACTATAGGATTTCCTGTCATATGCATTTTCTTCTAATTTAAGCAATTTTGATGCCTTTCAGCAACCGCGGGTAGTTTGCGTCAAATAAATACGTTTTCTGTTCAAATAAAGTAAGTTCAGATAGCCGTCTGCGTTTGCAGGAGTTTCCTCTCAAATAAATAAATTTGATATTTTTGTGCTGTAAGGTCAACTATGACTTAGCGGTCTCCTGCGTTTGGAGTCAAAGCCATTTTTAATTGATAGAAGGCAACCTCGATACCCGTCAGTAATCGCAGGGGGTCTGCATCAAATAAATGGAAGTTATATCAAAATTCTGTATCCTCAAACACCAGTCAGCCACTATAGGATTTCCTGTCATATACATTTTCTTCTAATTTAAGCAATTTTTTAGATGCCTTTCAGCAACCGCGGGTAGTTTGCGTCAAATAAATACGTTTTCTGTTCAAATAAAGTAAGTTCAGATAGCCGTCTGCGTTTGCAGGAGTTTCCTCTCAAATAAATAAATTTCATATTTTTGTGCTGTAAGGTCAACTATGACTTAGCGGTCTCCTGCGTTTGGAGCCAAAGCCATTTTTAATTGATAGACGGTAACCTCGATACCGGTCAGTAATCGCAGAGGGTCTGCATCAAATAAATGGATGTTATATTAAAATTTTGTATCCTCAAACACCAGTCAGCCACTATAGGATTTCATGTCATATATATTTTCTTCTTATTTAACCAATTTTTTAGATGCCTTTCAGCAACCGCGGGTAGTTTGCGTCAAATAAATATGTCTTCTGTTCAAATAAAGTAAGTTCAGATAGCCGTCTGCGATCGCAGGAGTTTCCTCTTAAATAAAAAAAAAATCATATTTTTGTGCTAAGGTTAACTATGTCTCAGCGGTCTCGTGCGTTTGGAGTCAAAGCCATTTTTAATTGATAGACGGGAACCTCGATACCCGTCAGTAATCGCAGGGGGTCTGCATCAAATAAATGGATGTTATATTAAAATTCTGTATCCTCAAACACCAGTCAGCCACTATAGGATTTCATGTCATATGCATTTTCTTCTAATTTAACCAATTTTTTAGATGCCTTTCAGCAACCGCGGGTAGTTTGCGTCAAATAAATACCTTTTCTGTTCAAATAAAGTAAGTTCAGATAGCCGTCTGCGACCGCAGGAGTTTCCTCTCAAATAAATAAATTTGATATTTTTGTGCTAAGGTCAACTATGTCTCAGCGGTCTCGTGCGTTTGGAGTCACAGCCATTTTTAATTGATAGACGGCAACCTCAGATACCTGTCAGTAATCGCAGGGGGTCTGCATCAAATAAATGCATGTTATATCAATATTCTGTATCCTCAAACTCCAGTCAGCCACTATAGGATTTCATGTCATATGCATTTTCTTCTAATTTAACCAATTTTTTAGATGCCTTTCAGCAACCGCGGGTAGTTTGCGTCAAATAAATACGTTTTCTGTTCAAATAAAGTAAGTTCAGATAGCCGTCTGCGTTTGCAGGAGTTTCCTCTCAAATAAATAAATTTGATATTTTTGTGCTGTAAGGTCAACTATGACTTAGCGGTCTCCTGCGTTTGGAGTCAAAGCCATTTTTAATTGATAGACGGCAACCTCAGATACCTGTCAGTAATCGCAGGGGGTCTGCATCAAATAAATGCATGTTATATCAATATTCTGTATCCTCAAACTCCAGTCAGCCACTATAGGATTTCATGTCATATGCATTTTCTTCTAATTTAACCAATTTTTTAGATGCCTTTCAGCAACCGCGGGTAGTTTGCGTCAAATAAATACGTTTTCTGTTCAAATAAAGTAAGTTCAGATAGCCGTCTGCGACCGCAGGAGTTTCGTCTCAAATAACTAAATTTGATATTTTTGTGCTGTAAGGTCAACTATGTCTTAGCGGTCTCGTGCGTTTGGAGTCAAAGCCATTATTAATTGATAGACGGAAACCTCGGATACCTGTCAGTAATCGCAGGGGGTCTGCATCAAATAAATGCATGTTATATCAATATTCTGTAACCTCAAACTCCAGTCAGCCACTATAGGATTTCATGTTATATGCATTTTCTTCTAATTTAACCAATTTTTTTTAGATGCCTTTCAGCAACCGCGGGTAGTTTGCGTCAAATAAATACGTTTTCTGTTCAAATAAAGTAAGTTCAGATAGCCGTCTGCGACCGCAGGAGTTTCCTCTCAAATAAATAAATTTCATATTTTTGTGCTAAGGTCAACTATGTCTCAGCGGTCTCGTGCGTTTGGAGTCAAAGCCATTTTTAATTGATAGACGGTAACCTCGGATACCTGTCAGTAATCGCAGGGGGTCTGCATCAAATAAATGCATGTTATATCAATATTCTGTATCCTCAAACTCCAGTCAGCCACTATAGGATTTCATGTCATATGCATTTTCTTCTAATTTAACCAATTTTTTAGATGCCTTTCAGCAACCGCGGGTAGTTTGCGTCAAATAAATACGTTTTCTGTTCAAATAAGTAAGTTCAGATAGCCGTCTGCGACCGCAGGAGTTTCCTCTCAAATAAATAAATTTCATATTTTTGTGCTAAGGTCAACTATGTCTCAGCGGTCTCGTGCGTTTGGAGTCAAAGCCATTTTTAATTGATAGACGGTAACCTCGGATACCTGTCAGTAATCGCAGGGGGTCTGCATCAAATAAATGCATGTTATATTAATATTCTGTATCCTCAAACACCAGTCAGCCACTATAGGATTTCCTGTCATATGCATTTTCTTCTAATTTAAGCAATTTTGATGCCGTTCAGCAACCGCGGGTAGTTTGCGTCAAATAAATACGTTTTCTGTTCAAATAAAGTAAGTTCAGATAGCCGTCTGCGTTTGCAGGAGTTTCCTCTCAAATAAATAAATTTGATATTTTTGTGCTGTAAGGTCAACTATGACTTAGCGGTCTCCTGCGTTTGGAGTCAAAGCCATTTTTAATTGATAGAAGGCAACCTCGATACCCGTCAGTAATCGCAGGGGGTCTGCATCAAATAAATGGAAGTTATATCAAAATTCTGTATCCTCAAACACCAGTCAGCCACTATAGGATTTCCTGTCATATACATTTTCTTCTAATTTAAGCAATTTTTTAGATGCCTTTCAGCAACCGCGGGTAGTTTGCGTCAAATAAATACGTTTTCTGTTCAAATAAAGTAAGTTCAGATAGCCGTCTGCGTTTGCAGGAGTTTCCTCTCAAATAAATAAATTTGATATTTTTGTGCTGTAAGGTCAACTATGACTTAGCGGTCTCCTGCGTTTGGAGCCAAAGCCATTTTTAATTGATAGACGGTAACCTCGAAACCGGTCAGTAATCGCAGAGGGTCTGCATCAAATAAATGGATGTTATATTAAAATGTTGTATCCTCAAACACCAGTCAGCCACTATAGGATTTCATGTCACATACATTTTCTTCTTATTTAACCAATTTTTTAGATGCCTTTCAGCAACCGCGGGTAGTTTGCGTCAAATAAATATGTTTTCTGTTCAAATAAAGTAAGTTCAGATAGCCGTCTGCGTTTGCAGGAGTTTCCTCTCAAATAAATAAATTTGATATTTTTGTGCTGTAAGGTCAACTATGTCTTAGCGGTCTCGTGCGTTTGGAGTCAAAGCCATTTTTAATTGATAGACGGTAACCTCGGATACCTGTCAGTAATCGCAGGGGGTCTGCATCAAATAAATGCATGTTATATTAATATTCTGTATCCTCAAACACGAGCCAGCCACTATAGGATTTCCTGTCATATGCATTTTCTTCTAATTTAAGCAATTTTGATGCCTTTCAGCAACCGCGGGTAGTTTGCGTCAAATAAATACGTTTTTTGTTCAAATAAAGTAAGTTCAGATAGCCGTCTGCGACCGCAGGAGTATCCTCTCAAATAAATAAATTTCATATTTTTGTGCTAAGGTCAACTATGTCTCAGCGGTCTCGTGCGTTTGGAGTCAAAGCCATTTTTAATTGATAGACGGTAACCTCGGATACCTGTCAGTAATCGCAGGGGGTCTGCATCAAATAAATGCATGTTATATCAATATTCTGTATCCTCAAACTCCAGTCAGCCACTATAGGATTTCATGTCATATGCATTTTCTTCTAATTTAACCAATTTTTTAGATGCCTTTCAGCAACCGCGGGTAGTTTGCGTCAAATAAATACGTTTTCTGTTCAAATAAGTAAGTTCAGATAGCCGTCTGCGACCGCAGGAGTTTCCTCTCAAATAAATAAACTTCATATTTTTGTGCTAAGGTCAACTATGTCTCAGCGGTCTCGTGCGTTTGGAGTCAAAGCCATTTTTAATTGATAGACGGTAACCTCGGATACCTGTCAGTAATCGCAGGGGGTCTGCATCAAATAAATGCATGTTATATTAATATTCTGTATCCTCAAACACCAGTCAGCCACTATAGGATTTCCTGTCATATGCATTTTCTTCTAATTTAAGCAATTTTGATGCCTTTCAGCAACCGCGGGTAGTTTGCATCAAATAAATACGTTTTCTGTTCAAATAAAGTAAGTTCAGATAGCCGTCTGCGTTTGCAGGAGTTTCCTCTCAAATAAATAAATTTGATATTTTTGTGCTGTAAGGTCAACTATGACTTAGCGGTCTCCTGCGTTTGGAGTCAAAGCCATTTTTAATTGATAGAAGGCAACCTCGATACCCGTCAGTAATCGCAGGGGGTCTGCATCAAATAAATGGAAGTTATATCAAAATTCTGTATCCTCAAACACCAGTCAGCCACTATAGGATTTCCTGTCATATACATTTTCTTCTAATTTAAGCAATTTTTTAGATGCCTTTCAGCAACCGCGGGTAGTTTGCGTCAAATAAATACGTTTTCTGTTCAAATAAAGTAAGTTTAGATAGCCGTCTGCGACCGCAGGAGTTTCCTCTCAAATAAATAAATTTCATATTTTTGTGCTAAGGTCAACTATGTCTCAGCGGTCTCGTGCGTTTGGAGTCAAAGCCATTTTTAATTGATAGATGGTAACCTCGGATACCTGTCAGTAATCGCAGGGGGTCTGCATCAAATAAATGCATGTTATATCAATATTCTGTATCCTCAAACTCCAGTCAGCCACTATAGGATTTCATGTCATATGCATTTTCTTCTAATTTAACCAATTTTTTAGATGCCTTTCAGCAACCGCGGGTAGTTTGCGTCAAATAAATACGTTTTCTGTTTAAATAAAGTAAGTTCAGATAGCCGTCTGCGACCGCAGGAGTTTCCTCTCAAATAACTAAATTTGATATTTTTGTGCTGTAAGGTCAACTATGTCTTAGCGGTCTCGTGCGTTTGGAGTCAAAGCCATTTTTAATTGATAGACGGTAACCTCGGATACCTGTCAGTAATCGCAGGGGGTCTGCATCAAATAAATGCATGTTATATTAATATTATGTATCCTCAAACACGAGCCAGCCACTATAGGATTTCCTGTCATATGCATTTTCTTCTAATTTAAGCAATTTTGATGCCTTTCAGCAACCGCGGGTAGTTTGCGTCAAATAAATACGTTTTCTGTTCAAATAAAGTAAGTTCAGATAGCCGTCTGCTTTTGCAGGAGTTTCCTCTCAAATAAATAAATTTGATATTTTTGTGCTGTAAGGTCAACTATGACTTAGCGGTCTCCTGCGTTTGGAGCCAAAGCCATTTTTAATTGATAGACGGTAACCTCGATACCGGTCAGTAATCGCAGAGGGTCTGCATCAAATAAATGGATGTTATATTAAAATGTTGTATCCTCAAACACCAGTCAGCCACTATAGGATTTCATGTCACATACATTTTCTTCTTATTTAACCTATTTTTTAGATGCCTTTCAGCAACCGCGGGTAGTTTGCGTCAAATAAATACGTCTTCTGTTCAAATAAAGTAAGTTCAGATAGCCGTCTGCGATCGCAGGAGTTTCCTCTTAAATAAAAAAAAAAATCATATTTTTGTGCTAAGGTTAACTATGTCTCAGCGGTCTCGTGCGGTTGGAGTCAAAGCCATTTTTAATTGATAGACGGGAACCTCGATACCCGTCAGTAATCGCAGGAGGTCTGCATCAAATAAATGGATGTTATATTAAAATTCTGTATCCTCAAACACCAGTCAGCCACTATAGGATTTCATGTCATATGGATTTTGCTTCTTATTTAAGCAATTTTTTAGATGCCTTTCAGCAACCGGGGGTAGATTGCATCAAATAAATATGTTTTCTGTTCAAATAAAGTAAGTTCAGATAGCCGTCTGCGTTTGCAGGAGTTTCCTCTCAAATAAATAAATTTGATATTTTTGTGCTGTAAGGTCAACTATGACTTAGCGGTCTCCTACGTTTGGAGTCAAAGCCATTTGTAATTGATTGACGGCAACCTCAGATACCTGTCTGTAATCGCAGGGGGTCTGCATCAAATAAATGCATGTTATATCAATATTCTGTATCCTCAAACTCCAGTCAGCCACTATAGGATTTCATGTCATATGCATTTTCTTCTAATTTAACCAATTTTTTAGATGCCTTTCAGCAACCGCGGGTAGTTTGCGTCAAATAAATACCTTTTCTGTTCAAATAAAGTAAGTTCAGATAGCCGTCTGCGACCGCAGGAGTTTCCTCTCAAATAAATAAATTTCATATTTTTGTGCTAAGGTCAACTATGTCTCAGCGGTCTCGTGCGTTTGGAGTCACAGCCATTTTTAATTGATAGACGGTAACCTCGGATACCTGTCAGTAATCGCAGGGGGTCTGCATCAAATAAATGCATGTTATATTAATATTCTGTATCCTCAAACACCAGTCAGCCACTATAGGATTTCCTGTCATATGCATTTTCTTCTAATTTAAGCAATTTTGATGCCTTTCAGCAACCGCGGGTAGTTTGCGTCAAATAAATACGTTTTCTGTTCAAATAAAGTAAGTTCAGATAGCCGTCTGCGTTTGCAGGAGTTTCCTCTCAAATAAATAAATTTGATATTTTTGTGCTGTAAGGTCAACTATGACTTAGCGGTCTCCTGCGTTTGGAGTCAAAGCCATTTTTAATTGATAGAAGGCAACCTCGATACCCGTCAGTAATCGCAGGGGGTCTGCATCAAATAAATGGAAGTTATATCAAAATTCTGTATCCTCAAACACCAGTCAGCCACTATAGGATTTCCTGTCATATACATTTTCTTCTAATTTAAGCAATTTTTTAGATGCCTTTCAGCAACCGCGGGTAGTTTGCGTCAAATAAATACGTTTTCTGTTCAAATAAAGTAAGTTCAGATAGCCGTCTGCGTTTGCAGGAGTTTCCTCTCAAATAAATAAATTTCATATTTTTGTGCTGTGAGGTCAACTATGACTTAGCGGTCTCCTGCGTTTGGAGCCAAAGCCATTTTTAATTGATAGACGGTAACCTCGATACCGGTCAGTAATCGCAGAGGGTCTGCATCAAATAAATGGATGTTATATTAAAATTTTGTATCCTCAAACACCAGTCAGCCACTATAGGATTTCATGTCATATATATTTTCTTCTTATTTAACCAATTTTTTAGATGCCTTTCAGCAACCGCGGGTAGTTTGCGTCAAATAAATATGTCTTCTGTTCAAATAAAGTAAGTTCAGATAGCCGTCTGCGATCGCAGGAGTTTCCTCTTAAATAAAAAAAAAATCATATTTTTGTGCTAAGGTTAACTATGTCTCAGCGGTCTCGTGCGTTTGGAGTCAAAGCCATTTTTAATTGATAGACGGGAACCTCGATACCCGTCAGTAATCGCAGGGGGTCTGCATCAAATAAATGGATGTTATATTAAAATTCTGTATCCTCAAACACCAGTCAGCCACTATAGGATTTCATGTCATATGCATTTTCTTCTAATTTAACCAATTTTTTAGATGCCTTTCAGCAACCGCGGGTAGTTTGCGTCAAATAAATACCTTTTCTGTTCAAATAAAGTAAGTTCAGATAGCCGTCTGCGACCGCAGGAGTTTCCTCTCAAATAACTAAATTTGATATTTTTGTGCTGTAAGGTCAACTATGTCTTAGCGGTCTCGTGCGTTTGGAGTCAAAGCCATTTTTAATTGATAGACGGTAACCTCGGATACCTGTCAGTAATCGCAGGGGGTCTGCATCAAATAAATGCATGTTATATTAATATTATGTATCCTCAAACACGAGCCAGCCACTATAGGATTTCCTGTCATATGCATTTTCTTCTAATTTAAGCAATTTTGATGCCTTTCAGCAACCGCGGGTAGTTTGCGTCAAATAAATACGTTTTCTGTTCAAATAAAGTAAGTTCAGATAGCCGTCTGCTTTTGCAGGAGTTTCCTCTCAAATAAATAAATTTGATATTTTTGTGCTGTAAGGTCAACTATGACTTAGCGGTCTCCTGCGTTTGGAGCCAAAGCCATTTTTAATTGATAGACGGTAACCTCGATACCGGTCAGTAATCGCAGAGGGTCTGCATCAAATAAATGGATGTTATATTAAAATGTTGTATCCTCAAACACCAGTCAGCCACTATAGGATTTCATGTCACATACATTTTCTTCTTATTTAACCTATTTTTTAGATGCCTTTCAGCAACCGCGGGTAGTTTGCGTCAAATAAATACGTCTTCTGTTCAAATAAAGTAAGTTCAGATAGCCGTCTGCGATCGCAGGAGTTTCCTCTTAAATAAAAAAAAAAATCATATTTTTGTGCTAAGGTTAACTATGTCTCAGCGGTCTCGTGCGGTTGGAGTCAAAGCCATTTTTAATTGATAGACGGGAACCTCGATACCCGTCAGTAATCGCAGGAGGTCTGCATCAAATAAATGGATGTTATATTAAAATTCTGTATCCTCAAACACCAGTCAGCCACTATAGGATTTCATGTCATATGGATTTTGCTTCTTATTTAAGCAATTTTTTAGATGCCTTTCAGCAACCGGGGGTAGATTGCATCAAATAAATATGTTTTCTGTTCAAATAAAGTAAGTTCAGATAGCCGTCTGCGTTTGCAGGAGTTTCCTCTCAAATAAATAAATTTGATATTTTTGTGCTGTAAGGTCAACTATGACTTAGCGGTCTCCTACGTTTGGAGTCAAAGCCATTTGTAATTGATTGACGGCAACCTCAGATACCTGTCTGTAATCGCAGGGGGTCTGCATCAAATAAATGCATGTTATATCAATATTCTGTATCCTCAAACTCCAGTCAGCCACTATAGGATTTCATGTCATATGCATTTTCTTCTAATTTAACCAATTTTTTAGATGCCTTTCAGCAACCGCGGGTAGTTTGCGTCAAATAAATACCTTTTCTGTTCAAATAAAGTAAGTTCAGATAGCCGTCTGCGACCGCAGGAGTTTCCTCTCAAATAAATAAATTTCATATTTTTGTGCTAAGGTCAACTATGTCTCAGCGGTCTCGTGCGTTTGGAGTCACAGCCATTTTTAATTGATAGACGGTAACCTCGGATACCTGTCAGTAATCGCAGGGGGTCTGCATCAAATAAATGCATGTTATATTAATATTCTGTATCCTCAAACACCAGTCAGCCACTATAGGATTTCCTGTCATATGCATTTTCTTCTAATTTAAGCAATTTTGATGCCTTTCAGCAACCGCGGGTAGTTTGCGTCAAATAAATACGTTTTCTGTTCAAATAAAGTAAGTTCAGATAGCCGTCTGCGTTTGCAGGAGTTTCCTCTCAAATAAATAAATTTGATATTTTTGTGCTGTAAGGTCAACTATGACTTAGCGGTCTCCTGCGTTTGGAGTCAAAGCCATTTTTAATTGATAGAAGGCAACCTCGATACCCGTCAGTAATCGCAGGGGGTCTGCATCAAATAAATGGAAGTTATATCAAAATTCTGTATCCTCAAACACCAGTCAGCCACTATAGGATTTCCTGTCATATACATTTTCTTCTAATTTAAGCAATTTTTTAGATGCCTTTCAGCAACCGCGGGTAGTTTGCGTCAAATAAATACGTTTTCTGTTCAAATAAAGTAAGTTCAGATAGCCGTCTGCGTTTGCAGGAGTTTCCTCTCAAATAAATAAATTTCATATTTTTGTGCTGTAAGGTCAACTATGACTTAGCGGTCTCCTGCGTTTGGAGCCAAAGCCATTTTTAATTGATAGACGGTAACCTCGATACCGGTCAGTAATCGCAGAGGGTCTGCATCAAATAAATGGATGTTATATTAAAATTTTGTATCCTCAAACACCAGTCAGCCACTATAGGATTTCATGTCATATATATTTTCTTCTTATTTAACCAATTTTTTAGATGCCTTTCAGCAACCGCGGGTAGTTTGCGTCAAATAAATATGTCTTCTGTTCAAATAAAGTAAGTTCAGATAGCCGTCTGCGATCGCAGGAGTTTCCTCTTAAATAAAAAAAAAATCATATTTTTGTGCTAAGGTTAACTATGTCTCAGCGGTCTCGTGCGTTTGGAGTCAAAGCCATTTTTAATTGATAGACGGGAACCTCGATACCCGTCAGTAATCGCAGGGGGTCTGCATCAAATAAATGGATGTTATATTAAAATTCTGTATCCTCAAACACCAGTCAGCCACTATAGGATTTCATGTCATATGCATTTTCTTCTAATTTAACCAATTTTTTAGATGCCTTTCAGCAACCGCGGGTAGTTTGCGTCAAATAAATACCTTTTCTGTTCAAATAAAGTAAGTTCAGATAGCCGTCTGCGACCGCAGGAGTTTCCTCTCAAATAAATAAATTTGATATTTTTGTGCTAAGGTCAACTATGTCTCAGCGGTCTCGTGCGTTTGGAGTCACAGCCATTTTTAATTGATAGACGGCAACCTCAGATACCTGTCAGTAATCGCAGGGGGTCTGCATCAAATAAATGCATGTTATATCAATATTCTGTATCCTCAAACTCCAGTCAGCCACTATAGGATTTCATGTCATATGCATTTTCTTCTAATTTAACCAATTTTTTAGATGCCTTTCAGCAACCGCGGGTAGTTTGCGTCAAATAAATACGTTTTCTGTTCAAATAAAGTAAGTTCAGATAGCCGTCTGCGTTTGCAGGAGTTTCCTCTCAAATAAATAAATTTGATATTTTTGTGCTGTAAGGTCAACTATGACTTAGCGGTCTCCTGCGTTTGGAGTCAAAGCCATTTTTAATTGATAGACGGCAACCTCAGATACCTGTCAGTAATCGCAGGGGGTCTGCATCAAATAAATGCATGTTATATCAATATTCTGTATCCTCAAACTCCAGTCAGCCACTATAGGATTTCATGTCATATGCATTTTCTTCTAATTTAACCAATTTTTTAGATGCCTTTCAGCAACCGCGGGTAGTTTGCGTCAAATAAATACGTTTTCTGTTCAAATAAAGTAAGTTCAGATAGCCGTCTGCGACCGCAGGAGTTTCGTCTCAAATAACTAAATTTGATATTTTTGTGCTGTAAGGTCAACTATGTCTTAGCGGTCTCGTGCGTTTGGAGTCAAAGCCATTATTAATTGATAGACGGAAACCTCGGATACCTGTCAGTAATCGCAGGGGGTCTGCATCAAATAAATGCATGTTATATCAATATTCTGTAACCTCAAACTCCAGTCAGCCACTATAGGATTTCATGTTATATGCATTTTCTTCTAATTTAACCAATTTTTTTTAGATGCCTTTCAGCAACCGCGGGTAGTTTGCGTCAAATAAATACGTTTTCTGTTCAAATAAAGTAAGTTCAGATAGCCGTCTGCGACCGCAGGAGTTTCCTCTCAAATAAATAAATTTCATATTTTTGTGCTAAGGTCAACTATGTCTCAGCGGTCTCGTGCGTTTGGAGTCAAAGCCATTTTTAATTGATAGACGGTAACCTCGGATACCTGTCAGTAATCGCAGGGGGTCTGCATCAAATAAATGCATGTTATATCAATATTCTGTATCCTCAAACACGAGCCAGCCACTATAGGATTTCCTGTCATATGCATTTTCTTCTAATTTAACCAATTTTTTAGATGCCTTTCAGCAACCGCGGGTAGTTTGCGTCAAATAAATACGTTTTCTGTTCAAATAAAGTAAGTTCAGATAGCCGTCTGCGACCGCAGGAGTTTCCTCTCAAATAAATAAATTTGATATTTTTGTGCTGTAAGGTCAACTATGACTTAGCGGTCTCCTGCGTTTGGAGTCAAAGCCATTTTTAATTGATAGACGGCAACCTCAGATACCTGTCAGTAATCGCAGGGGGTCTGCATCAAATAAATGCATGTTATATCAATATTCTGTATCCTCAAACTCCAGTCAGCCACTATAGGATTTCATGTTATATGCATTTTCTTCTAATTTAACCAATTTTTTAGATGCCTTTCAGCAACCGCGGGTAGTTTGCGTCAAATAAATACGTTTTTTGTTCAAATAAAGTAAGTTCAGATAGCCGTCTGCGACCGCAGGAGTATCCTCTCAAATAAATAAATTTCATATTTTTGTGCTAAGGTCAACTATGTCTCAGCGGTCTCGTGCGTTTGGAGTCAAAGCCATTTTTAATTGATAGACGGTAACCTCGGATACCTGTCAGTAATCGCAGGGGGTCTGCATCACATAAATGCATGTTATATCAATATTCTGTATCCTCAAACTCCAGTCAGCCACTATAGGATTTCATGTCATATGCATTTTCTTCTAATTTAACCAATTTTTTAGATGCCTTTCAGCAACCGCGGGTAGTTTGCGTCAAATAAATACGTTTTCTGTTCAAATAAGTAAGTTCAGATAGCCGTCTGCGACCGCAGGAGTTTCCTCTCAAATAAATAAATTTCATATTTTTGTGCTAAGGTCAACTATGTCTCAGCGGTCTCGTGCGTTTGGAGTCAAAGCCATTTTTAATTGATAGACGGTAACCTCGGATACCTGTCAGTAATCGCAGGGGGTCTGCATCAAATAAATGCATGTTATATTAATATTCTGTATCCTCAAACACCAGTCAGCCACTATAGGATTTCCTGTCATATGCATTTTCTTCTAATTTAAGCAATTTTGATGCCGTTCAGCAACCGCGGGTAGTTTGCGTCAAATAAATACGTTTTCTGTTCAAATAAAGTAAGTTCAGATAGCCGTCTGCGTTTGCAGGAGTTTCCTCTCAAATAAATAAATTTGATATTTTTGTGCTGTAAGGTCAACTATGACTTAGCGGTCTCCTGCGTTTGGAGCCAAAGCCATTTTTAATTGATAGACGGTAACCTCGAAACCGGTCAGTAATCGCAGAGGGTCTGCATCAAATAAATGGATGTTATATTAAAATGTTGTATCCTCAAACACCAGTCAGCCACTATAGGATTTCATGTCACATACATTTTCTTCTTATTTAACCAATTTTTTAGATGCCTTTCAGCAACCGCGGGTAGTTTGCGTCAAATAAATACGTTTTCTGTTCAAATAAAGTAAGTTCAGATAGCCGTCTGCGTTTGCAGGAGTTTCCTCTCAAATAAATAAATTTGATATTTTTGTGCTGTAAGGTCAACTATGACTTAGCGGTCTCCTGCGTTTGGAGCCAAAGCCATTTTTAATTGATAGACGGTAACCTCGAAACCGGTCAGTAATCGCAGAGGGTCTGCATCAAATAAATGGATGTTATATTAAAATGTTGTATCCTCAAACACCAGTCAGCCACTATAGGATTTCATGTCACATACATTTTCTTCTTATTTAACCAATTTTTTAGATGCCTTTCAGCAACCGCGGGTAGTTTGCGTCAAATAAATATGTTTTCTGTTCAAATAAAGTAAGTTCAGATAGCCGTCTGCGTTTGCAGGAGTTTCCTCTCAAATAAATAAATTTGATATTTTTGTGCTGTAAGGTCAACTATGTCTTAGCGGTCTCGTGCGTTTGGAGTCAAAGCCATTTTTAATTGATAGACGGTAACCTCGGATACCTGTCAGTAATCGCAGGGGGTCTGCATCAAATAAATGCATGTTATATTAATATTCTGTATCCTCAAACACGAGCCAGCCACTATAGGATTTCCTGTCATATGCATTTTCTTCTAATTTAAGCAATTTTGATGCCTTTCAGCAACCGCGGGTAGTTTGCGTCAAATAAATACGTTTTTTGTTCAAATAAAGTAAGTTCAGATAGCCGTCTGCGACCGCAGGAGTATCCTCTCAAATAAATAAATTTCATATTTTTGTGCTAAGGTCAACTATGTCTCAGCGGTCTCGTGCGTTTGGAGTCAAAGCCATTTTTAATTGATAGACGGTAACCTCGGATACCTGTCAGTAATCGCAGGGGGTCTGCATCAAATAAATGCATGTTATATCAATATTCTGTATCCTCAAACTCCAGTCAGCCACTATAGGATTTCATGTCATATGCATTTTCTTCTAATTTAACCAATTTTTTAGATGCCTTTCAGCAACCGCGGGTAGTTTGCGTCAAATAAATACGTTTTCTGTTCAAATAAGTAAGTTCAGATAGCCGTCTGCGACCGCAGGAGTTTCCTCTCAAATAAATAAACTTCATATTTTTGTGCTAAGGTCAACTATGTCTCAGCGGTCTCGTGCGTTTGGAGTCAAAGCCATTTTTAATTGATAGACGGTAACCTCGGATACCTGTCAGTAATCGCAGGGGGTCTGCATCAAATAAATGCATGTTATATTAATATTCTGTATCCTCAAACACCAGTCAGCCACTATAGGATTTCCTGTCATATGCATTTTCTTCTAATTTAAGCAATTTTGATGCCTTTCAGCAACCGCGGGTAGTTTGCATCAAATAAATACGTTTTCTGTTCAAATAAAGTAAGTTCAGATAGCCGTCTGCGTTTGCAGGAGTTTCCTCTCAAATAAATAAATTTGATATTTTTGTGCTGTAAGGTCAACTATGACTTAGCGGTCTCCTGCGTTTGGAGTCAAAGCCATTTTTAATTGATAGAAGGCAACCTCGATACCCGTCAGTAATCGCAGGGGGTCTGCATCAAATAAATGGAAGTTATATCAAAATTCTGTATCCTCAAACACCAGTCAGCCACTATAGGATTTCCTGTCATATACATTTTCTTCTAATTTAAGCAATTTTTTAGATGCCTTTCAGCAACCGCGGGTAGTTTGCGTCAAATAAATACGTTTTCTGTTCAAATAAAGTAAGTTTAGATAGCCGTCTGCGACCGCAGGAGTTTCCTCTCAAATAAATAAATTTCATATTTTTGTGCTAAGGTCAACTATGTCTCAGCGGTCTCGTGCGTTTGGAGTCAAAGCCATTTTTAATTGATAGATGGTAACCTCGGATACCTGTCAGTAATCGCAGGGGGTCTGCATCAAATAAATGCATGTTATATCAATATTCTGTATCCTCAAACTCCAGTCAGCCACTATAGGATTTCATGTCATATGCATTTTCTTCTAATTTAACCAATTTTTTAGATGCCTTTCAGCAACCGCGGGTAGTTTGCGTCAAATAAATACGTTTTCTGTTTAAATAAAGTAAGTTCAGATAGCCGTCTGCGACCGCAGGAGTTTCCTCTCAAATAACTAAATTTGATATTTTTGTGCTGTAAGGTCAACTATGTCTTAGCGGTCTCGTGCGTTTGGAGTCAAAGCCATTTTTAATTGATAGACGGTAACCTCGGATACCTGTCAGTAATCGCAGGGGGTCTGCATCAAATAAATGCATGTTATATTAATATTATGTATCCTCAAACACGAGCCAGCCACTATAGGATTTCCTGTCATATGCATTTTCTTCTAATTTAAGCAATTTTGATGCCTTTCAGCAACCGCGGGTAGTTTGCGTCAAATAAATACGTTTTCTGTTCAAATAAAGTAAGTTCAGATAGCCGTCTGCTTTTGCAGGAGTTTCCTCTCAAATAAATAAATTTGATATTTTTGTGCTGTAAGGTCAACTATGACTTAGCGGTCTCCTGCGTTTGGAGCCAAAGCCATTTTTAATTGATAGACGGTAACCTCGATACCGGTCAGTAATCGCAGAGGGTCTGCATCAAATAAATGGATGTTATATTAAAATGTTGTATCCTCAAACACCAGTCAGCCACTATAGGATTTCATGTCACATACATTTTCTTCTTATTTAACCTATTTTTTAGATGCCTTTCAGCAACCGCGGGTAGTTTGCGTCAAATAAATACGTCTTCTGTTCAAATAAAGTAAGTTCAGATAGCCGTCTGCGATCGCAGGAGTTTCCTCTTAAATAAAAAAAAAAATCATATTTTTGTGCTAAGGTTAACTATGTCTCAGCGGTCTCGTGCGGTTGGAGTCAAAGCCATTTTTAATTGATAGACGGGAACCTCGATACCCG
Organism: Cirrhinus molitorella; assembly: GCA_033026305.1. Classification (NCBI taxonomy): domain Eukaryota; kingdom Metazoa; phylum Chordata; class Actinopteri; order Cypriniformes; family Cyprinidae; genus Cirrhinus; species Cirrhinus molitorella. Next base: position 5,202,853 of record CM065141.1, on the reverse strand, counting down.
TCAGTAATCGCAGGAGGTCTGCATCAAATAAATGGATGTTATATTAAAATTCTGTATCCTCAAACACCAGTCAGCCACTATAGGATTTCATGTCATATGGATTTTGCTTCTTATTTAAGCAATTTTTTAGATGCCTTTCAGCAACCGGGGGTAGATTGCATCAAATAAATATGTTTTCTGTTCAAATAAAGTAAGTTCAGATAGCCGTCTGCGTTTGCAGGAGTTTCCTCTCAAATAAATAAATTTGATATTTTTGTGCTGTAAGGTCAACTATGACTTAGCGGTCTCCTACGTTTGGAGTCAAAGCCATTTGTAATTGATTGACGGCAACCTCAGATACCTGTCTGTAATCGCAGGGGGTCTGCATCAAATAAATGCATGTTATATCAATATTCTGTATCCTCAAACTCCAGTCAGCCACTATAGGATTTCATGTCATATGCATTTTCTTCTAATTTAACCAATTTTTTAGATGCCTTTCAGCAACCGCGGGTAGTTTGCGTCAAATAAATACCTTTTCTGTTCAAATAAAGTAAGTTCAGATAGCCGTCTGCGACCGCAGGAGTTTCCTCTCAAATAAATAAATTTCATATTTTTGTGCTAAGGTCAACTATGTCTCAGCGGTCTCGTGCGTTTGGAGTCACAGCCATTTTTAATTGATAGACGGTAACCTCGGATACCTGTCAGTAATCGCAGGGGGTCTGCATCAAATAAATGCATGTTATATTAATATTCTGTATCCTCAAACACCAGTCAGCCACTATAGGATTTCCTGTCATATGCATTTTCTTCTAATTTAAGCAATTTTGATGCCTTTCAGCAACCGCGGGTAGTTTGCGTCAAATAAATACGTTTTCTGTTCAAATAAAGTAAGTTCAGATAGCCGTCTGCGTTTGCAGGAGTTTCCTCTCAAATAAATAAATTTTATATTTTTGTGCTGTAAGGTCAACTATGACTTAGCGGTCTCCTGCGTTTGGAGTCAAAGCCATTTTTAATTGATAGAAGGCAACCTCGATACCCGTCAGTAATCGCAGGGGGTCTGCATCAAATAAATGGAAGTTATATCAAAATTCTGTATCCTCAAACACCAGTCAGCCACTATAGGATTTCCTGTCATATACATTTTCTTCTAATTTAAGCAATTTTTTAGATGCCTTTCAGCAACCGCGGGTAGTTTGCGTCAAATAAATACGTTTTCTGTTCAAATAAAGTAAGTTCAGATAGCCGTCTGCGTTTGCAGGAGTTTCCTCTCAAATAAATAAATTTCATATTTTTGTGCTGTGAGGTCAACTATGACTTAGCGGTCTCCTGCGTTTGGAGCCAAAGCCATTTTTAATTGATAGACGGTAACCTCGATACCGGTCAGTAATCGCAGAGGGTCTGCATCAAATAAATGGATGTTATATTAAAATTTTGTATCCTCAAACACCAGTCAGCCACTATAGGATTTCATGTCATATATATTTTCTTCTTATTTAACCAATTTTTTAGATGCCTTTCAGCAACCGCGGGTAGTTTGCGTCAAATAAATATGTCTTCTGTTCAAATAAAGTAAGTTCAGATAGCCGTCTGCGATCGCAGGAGTTTCCTCTTAAATAAAAAAAAAATCATATTTTTGTGCTAAGGTTAACTATGTCTCAGCGGTCTCGTGCGTTTGGAGTCAAAGCCATTTTTAATTGATAGACGGGAACCTCGATACCCGTCAGTAATCGCAGGGGGTCTGCATCAAATAAATGGATGTTATATTAAAATTCTGTATCCTCAAACACCAGTCAGCCACTATAGGATTTCATGTCATATGCATTTTCTTCTAATTTAACCAATTTTTTAGATGCCTTTCAGCAACCGCGGGTAGTTTGCGTCAAATAAATACCTTTTCTGTTCAAATAAAGTAAGTTCAGATAGCCGTCTGCGACCGCAGGAGTTTCCTCTCAAATAACTAAATTTGATATTTTTGTGCTGTAAGGTCAACTATGTCTTAGCGGTCTCGTGCGTTTGGAGTCAAAGCCATTTTTAATTGATAGACGGTAACCTCGGATACCTGTCAGTAATCGCAGGGGGTCTGCATCAAATAAATGCATGTTATATTAATATTATGTATCCTCAAACACGAGCCAGCCACTATAGGATTTCCTGTCATATGCATTTTCTTCTAATTTAAGCAATTTTGATGCCTTTCAGCAACCGCGGGTAGTTTGCGTCAAATAAATACGTTTTCTGTTCAAATAAAGTAAGTTCAGATAGCCGTCTGCTTTTGCAGGAGTTTCCTCTCAAATAAATAAATTTGATATTTTTGTGCTGTAAGGTCAACTATGACTTAGCGGTCTCCTGCGTTTGGAGCCAAAGCCATTTTTAATTGATAGACGGTAACCTCGATACCGGTCAGTAATCGCAGAGGGTCTGCATCAAATAAATGGATGTTATATTAAAATGTTGTATCCTCAAACACCAGTCAGCCACTATAGGATTTCATGTCACATACATTTTCTTCTTATTTAACCTATTTTTTAGATGCCTTTCAGCAACCGCGGGTAGTTTGCGTCAAATAAATACGTCTTCTGTTCAAATAAAGTAAGTTCAGATAGCCGTCTGCGATCGCAGGAGTTTCCTCTTAAATAAAAAAAAAAATCATATTTTTGTGCTAAGGTTAACTATGTCTCAGCGGTCTCGTGCGGTTGGAGTCAAAGCCATTTTTAATTGATAGACGGGAACCTCGATACCCGTCAGTAATCGCAGGAGGTCTGCATCAAATAAATGGATGTTATATTAAAATTCTGTATCCTCAAACACCAGTCAGCCACTATAGGATTTCATGTCATATGGATTTTGCTTCTTATTTAAGCAATTTTTTAGATGCCTTTCAGCAACCGGGGGTAGATTGCATCAAATAAATATGTTTTCTGTTCAAATAAAGTAAGTTCAGATAGCCGTCTGCGTTTGCAGGAGTTTCCTCTCAAATAAATAAATTTGATATTTTTGTGCTGTAAGGTCAACTATGACTTAGCGGTCTCCTACGTTTGGAGTCAAAGCCATTTGTAATTGATTGACGGCAACCTCAGATACCTGTCTGTAATCGCAGGGGGTCTGCATCAAATAAATGCATGTTATATCAATATTCTGTATCCTCAAACTCCAGTCAGCCACTATAGGATTTCATGTCATATGCATTTTCTTCTAATTTAACCAATTTTTTAGATGCCTTTCAGCAACCGCGGGTAGTTTGCGTCAAATAAATACCTTTTCTGTTCAAATAAAGTAAGTTCAGATAGCCGTCTGCGACCGCAGGAGTTTCCTCTCAAATAAATAAATTTCATATTTTTGTGCTAAGGTCAACTATGTCTCAGCGGTCTCGTGCGTTTGGAGTCACAGCCATTTTTAATTGATAGACGGTAACCTCGGATACCTGTCAGTAATCGCAGGGGGTCTGCATCAAATAAATGCATGTTATATTAATATTCTGTATCCTCAAACACCAGTCAGCCACTATAGGATTTCCTGTCATATGCATTTTCTTCTAATTTAAGCAATTTTGATGCCTTTCAGCAACCGCGGGTAGTTTGCGTCAAATAAATACGTTTTCTGTTCAAATAAAGTAAGTTCAGATAGCCGTCTGCGTTTGCAGGAGTTTCCTCTCAAATAAATAAATTTGATATTTTTGTGCTGTAAGGTCAACTATGACTTAGCGGTCTCCTGCGTTTGGAGTCAAAGCCATTTTTAATTGATAGAAGGCAACCTCGATACCCGTCAGTAATCGCAGGGGGTCTGCATCAAATAAATGGAAGTTATATCAAAATTCTGTATCCTCAAACACCAGTCAGCCACTATAGGATTTCCTGTCATATACATTTTCTTCTAATTTAAGCAATTTTTTAGATGCCTTTCAGCAACCGCGGGTAGTTTGCGTCAAATAAATACGTTTTCTGTTCAAATAAAGTAAGTTCAGATAGCCGTCTGCGTTTGCAGGAGTTTCCTCTCAAATAAATAAATTTCATATTTTTGTGCTGTAAGGTCAACTATGACTTAGCGGTCTCCTGCGTTTGGAGCCAAAGCCATTTTTAATTGATAGACGGTAACCTCGATACCGGTCAGTAATCGCAGAGGGTCTGCATCAAATAAATGGATGTTATATTAAAATTTTGTATCCTCAAACACCAGTCAGCCACTATAGGATTTCATGTCATATATATTTTCTTCTTATTTAACCAATTTTTTAGATGCCTTTCAGCAACCGCGGGTAGTTTGCGTCAAATAAATATGTCTTCTGTTCAAATAAAGTAAGTTCAGATAGCCGTCTGCGATCGCAGGAGTTTCCTCTTAAATAAAAAAAAAATCATATTTTTGTGCTAAGGTTAACTATGTCTCAGCGGTCTCGTGCGTTTGGAGTCAAAGCCATTTTTAATTGATAGACGGGAACCTCGATACCCGTCAGTAATCGCAGGGGGTCTGCATCAAATAAATGGATGTTATATTAAAATTCTGTATCCTCAAACACCAGTCAGCCACTATAGGATTTCATGTCATATGCATTTTCTTCTAATTTAACCAATTTTTTAGATGCCTTTCAGCAACCGCGGGTAGTTTGCGTCAAATAAATACCTTTTCTGTTCAAATAAAGTAAGTTCAGATAGCCGTCTGCGACCGCAGGAGTTTCCTCTCAAATAAATAAATTTGATATTTTTGTGCTAAGGTCAACTATGTCTCAGCGGTCTCGTGCGTTTGGAGTCACAGCCATTTTTAATTGATAGACGGCAACCTCAGATACCTGTCAGTAATCGCAGGGGGTCTGCATCAAATAAATGCATGTTATATCAATATTCTGTATCCTCAAACTCCAGTCAGCCACTATAGGATTTCATGTCATATGCATTTTCTTCTAATTTAACCAATTTTTTAGATGCCTTTCAGCAACCGCGGGTAGTTTGCGTCAAATAAATACGTTTTCTGTTCAAATAAAGTAAGTTCAGATAGCCGTCTGCGTTTGCAGGAGTTTCCTCTCAAATAAATAAATTTGATATTTTTGTGCTGTAAGGTCAACTATGACTTAGCGGTCTCCTGCGTTTGGAGTCAAAGCCATTTTTAATTGATAGACGGCAACCTCAGATACCTGTCAGTAATCGCAGGGGGTCTGCATCAAATAAATGCATGTTATATCAATATTCTGTATCCTCAAACTCCAGTCAGCCACTATAGGATTTCATGTCATATGCATTTTCTTCTAATTTAACCAATTTTTTAGATGCCTTTCAGCAACCGCGGGTAGTTTGCGTCAAATAAATACGTTTTCTGTTCAAATAAAGTAAGTTCAGATAGCCGTCTGCGACCGCAGGAGTTTCGTCTCAAATAACTAAATTTGATATTTTTGTGCTGTAAGGTCAACTATGTCTTAGCGGTCTCGTGCGTTTGGAGTCAAAGCCATTATTAATTGATAGACGGAAACCTCGGATACCTGTCAGTAATCGCAGGGGGTCTGCATCAAATAAATGCATGTTATATCAATATTCTGTAACCTCAAACTCCAGTCAGCCACTATAGGATTTCATGTTATATGCATTTTCTTCTAATTTAACCAATTTTTTTTAGATGCCTTTCAGCAACCGCGGGTAGTTTGCGTCAAATAAATACGTTTTCTGTTCAAATAAAGTAAGTTCAGATAGCCGTCTGCGACCGCAGGAGTTTCCTCTCAAATAAATAAATTTCATATTTTTGTGCTAAGGTCAACTATGTCTCAGCGGTCTCGTGCGTTTGGAGTCAAAGCCATTTTTAATTGATAGACGGTAACCTCGGATACCTGTCAGTAATCGCAGGGGGTCTGCATCAAATAAATGCATGTTATATCAATATTCTGTATCCTCAAACACGAGCCAGCCACTATAGGATTTCCTGTCATATGCATTTTCTTCTAATTTAACCAATTTTTTAGATGCCTTTCAGCAACCGCGGGTAGTTTGCGTCAAATAAATACGTTTTCTGTTCAAATAAAGTAAGTTCAGATAGCCGTCTGCGACCGCAGGAGTTTCCTCTCAAATAAATAAATTTGATATTTTTGTGCTGTAAGGTCAACTATGACTTAGCGGTCTCCTGCGTTTGGAGTCAAAGCCATTTTTAATTGATAGACGGCAACCTCAGATACCTGTCAGTAATCGCAGGGGGTCTGCATCAAATAAATGCATGTTATATCAATATTCTGTATCCTCAAACTCCAGTCAGCCACTATAGGATTTCATGTTATATGCATTTTCTTCTAATTTAACCAATTTTTTAGATGCCTTTCAGCAACCGCGGGTAGTTTGCGTCAAATAAATACGTTTTTTGTTCAAATAAAGTAAGTTCAGATAGCCGTCTGCGACCGCAGGAGTATCCTCTCAAATAAATAAATTTCATATTTTTGTGCTAAGGTCAACTATGTCTCAGCGGTCTCGTGCGTTTGGAGTCAAAGCCATTTTTAATTGATAGACGGTAACCTCGGATACCTGTCAGTAATCGCAGGGGGTCTGCATCACATAAATGCATGTTATATCAATATTCTGTATCCTCAAACTCCAGTCAGCCACTATAGGATTTCATGTCATATGCATTTTCTTCTAATTTAACCAATTTTTTAGATGCCTTTCAGCAACCGCGGGTAGTTTGCGTCAAATAAATACGTTTTCTGTTCAAATAAGTAAGTTCAGATAGCCGTCTGCGACCGCAGGAGTTTCCTCTCAAATAAATAAATTTCATATTTTTGTGCTAAGGTCAACTATGTCTCAGCGGTCTCGTGCGTTTGGAGTCAAAGCCATTTTTAATTGATAGACGGTAACCTCGGATACCTGTCAGTAATCGCAGGGGGTCTGCATCAAATAAATGCATGTTATATTAATATTCTGTATCCTCAAACACCAGTCAGCCACTATAGGATTTCCTGTCATATGCATTTTCTTCTAATTTAAGCAATTTTGATGCCGTTCAGCAACCGCGGGTAGTTTGCGTCAAATAAATACGTTTTCTGTTCAAATAAAGTAAGTTCAGATAGCCGTCTGCGTTTGCAGGAGTTTCCTCTCAAATAAATAAATTTGATATTTTTGTGCTGTAAGGTCAACTATGACTTAGCGGTCTCCTGCGTTTGGAGTCAAAGCCATTTTTAATTGATAGAAGGCAACCTCGATACCCGTCAGTAATCGCAGGGGGTCTGCATCAAATAAATGGAAGTTATATCAAAATTCTGTATCCTCAAACACCAGTCAGCCACTATAGGATTTCCTGTCATATACATTTTCTTCTAATTTAAGCAATTTTTTAGATGCCTTTCAGCAACCGCGGGTAGTTTGCGTCAAATAAATACGTTTTCTGTTCAAATAAAGTAAGTTCAGATAGCCGTCTGCGTTTGCAGGAGTTTCCTCTCAAATAAATAAATTTGATATTTTTGTGCTGTAAGGTCAACTATGACTTAGCGGTCTCCTGCGTTTGGAGCCAAAGCCATTTTTAATTGATAGACGGTAACCTCGAAACCGGTCAGTAATCGCAGAGGGTCTGCATCAAATAAATGGATGTTATATTAAAATGTTGTATCCTCAAACACCAGTCAGCCACTATAGGATTTCATGTCACATACATTTTCTTCTTATTTAACCAATTTTTTAGATGCCTTTCAGCAACCGCGGGTAGTTTGCGTCAAATAAATACGTTTTCTGTTCAAATAAAGTAAGTTCAGATAGCCGTCTGCGTTTGCAGGAGTTTCCTCTCAAATAAATAAATTTGATATTTTTGTGCTGTAAGGTCAACTATGACTTAGCGGTCTCCTGCGTTTGGAGCCAAAGCCATTTTTAATTGATAGACGGTAACCTCGAAACCGGTCAGTAATCGCAGAGGGTCTGCATCAAATAAATGGATGTTATATTAAAATGTTGTATCCTCAAACACCAGTCAGCCACTATAGGATTTCATGTCACATACATTTTCTTCTTATTTAACCAATTTTTTAGATGCCTTTCAGCAACCGCGGGTAGTTTGCGTCAAATAAATATGTTTTCTGTTCAAATAAAGTAAGTTCAGATAGCCGTCTGCGTTTGCAGGAGTTTCCTCTCAAATAAATAAATTTGATATTTTTGTGCTGTAAGGTCAACTATGTCTTAGCGGTCTCGTGCGTTTGGAGTCAAAGCCATTTTTAATTGATAGACGGTAACCTCGGATACCTGTCAGTAATCGCAGGGGGTCTGCATCAAATAAATGCATGTTATATTAATATTCTGTATCCTCAAACACGAGCCAGCCACTATAGGATTTCCTGTCATATGCATTTTCTTCTAATTTAAGCAATTTTGATGCCTTTCAGCAACCGCGGGTAGTTTGCGTCAAATAAATACGTTTTTTGTTCAAATAAAGTAAGTTCAGATAGCCGTCTGCGACCGCAGGAGTATCCTCTCAAATAAATAAATTTCATATTTTTGTGCTAAGGTCAACTATGTCTCAGCGGTCTCGTGCGTTTGGAGTCAAAGCCATTTTTAATTGATAGACGGTAACCTCGGATACCTGTCAGTAATCGCAGGGGGTCTGCATCAAATAAATGCATGTTATATCAATATTCTGTATCCTCAAACTCCAGTCAGCCACTATAGGATTTCATGTCATATGCATTTTCTTCTAATTTAACCAATTTTTTAGATGCCTTTCAGCAACCGCGGGTAGTTTGCGTCAAATAAATACGTTTTCTGTTCAAATAAGTAAGTTCAGATAGCCGTCTGCGACCGCAGGAGTTTCCTCTCAAATAAATAAACTTCATATTTTTGTGCTAAGGTCAACTATGTCTCAGCGGTCTCGTGCGTTTGGAGTCAAAGCCATTTTTAATTGATAGACGGTAACCTCGGATACCTGTCAGTAATCGCAGGGGGTCTGCATCAAATAAATGCATGTTATATTAATATTCTGTATCCTCAAACACCAGTCAGCCACTATAGGATTTCCTGTCATATGCATTTTCTTCTAATTTAAGCAATTTTGATGCCTTTCAGCAACCGCGGGTAGTTTGCATCAAATAAATACGTTTTCTGTTCAAATAAAGTAAGTTCAGATAGCCGTCTGCGTTTGCAGGAGTTTCCTCTCAAATAAATAAATTTGATATTTTTGTGCTGTAAGGTCAACTATGACTTAGCGGTCTCCTGCGTTTGGAGTCAAAGCCATTTTTAATTGATAGAAGGCAACCTCGATACCCGTCAGTAATCGCAGGGGGTCTGCATCAAATAAATGGAAGTTATATCAAAATTCTGTATCCTCAAACACCAGTCAGCCACTATAGGATTTCCTGTCATATACATTTTCTTCTAATTTAAGCAATTTTTTAGATGCCTTTCAGCAACCGCGGGTAGTTTGCGTCAAATAAATACGTTTTCTGTTCAAATAAAGTAAGTTTAGATAGCCGTCTGCGACCGCAGGAGTTTCCTCTCAAATAAATAAATTTCATATTTTTGTGCTAAGGTCAACTATGTCTCAGCGGTCTCGTGCGTTTGGAGTCAAAGCCATTTTTAATTGATAGATGGTAACCTCGGATACCTGTCAGTAATCGCAGGGGGTCTGCATCAAATAAATGCATGTTATATCAATATTCTGTATCCTCAAACTCCAGTCAGCCACTATAGGATTTCATGTCATATGCATTTTCTTCTAATTTAACCAATTTTTTAGATGCCTTTCAGCAACCGCGGGTAGTTTGCGTCAAATAAATACGTTTTCTGTTTAAATAAAGTAAGTTCAGATAGCCGTCTGCGACCGCAGGAGTTTCCTCTCAAATAACTAAATTTGATATTTTTGTGCTGTAAGGTCAACTATGTCTTAGCGGTCTCGTGCGTTTGGAGTCAAAGCCATTTTTAATTGATAGACGGTAACCTCGGATACCTGTCAGTAATCGCAGGGGGTCTGCATCAAATAAATGCATGTTATATTAATATTATGTATCCTCAAACACGAGCCAGCCACTATAGGATTTCCTGTCATATGCATTTTCTTCTAATTTAAGCAATTTTGATGCCTTTCAGCAACCGCGGGTAGTTTGCGTCAAATAAATACGTTTTCTGTTCAAATAAAGTAAGTTCAGATAGCCGTCTGCTTTTGCAGGAGTTTCCTCTCAAATAAATAAATTTGATATTTTTGTGCTGTAAGGTCAACTATGACTTAGCGGTCTCCTGCGTTTGGAGCCAAAGCCATTTTTAATTGATAGACGGTAACCTCGATACCGGTCAGTAATCGCAGAGGGTCTGCATCAAATAAATGGATGTTATATTAAAATGTTGTATCCTCAAACACCAGTCAGCCACTATAGGATTTCATGTCACATACATTTTCTTCTTATTTAACCTATTTTTTAGATGCCTTTCAGCAACCGCGGGTAGTTTGCGTCAAATAAATACGTCTTCTGTTCAAATAAAGTAAGTTCAGATAGCCGTCTGCGATCGCAGGAGTTTCCTCTTAAATAAAAAAAAAAATCATATTTTTGTGCTAAGGTTAACTATGTCTCAGCGGTCTCGTGCGGTTGGAGTCAAAGCCATTTTTAATTGATAGACGGGAACCTCGATACCCGTCAGTAATCGCAGGAGGTCTGCATCAAATAAATGGATGTTATATTAAAATTCTGTATCCTCAAACACCAGTCAGCCACTATAGGATTTCATGTCATATGGATTTTGCTTCTTATTTAAGCAATTTTTTAGATGCCTTTCAGCAACCGGGGGTAGATTGCATCAAATAAATATGTTTTCTGTTCAAATAAAGTAAGTTCAGATAGCCGTCTGCGTTTGCAGGAGTTTCCTCTCAAATAAATAAATTTGATATTTTTGTGCTGTAAGGTCAACTATGACTTAGCGGTCTCCTACGTTTGGAGTCAAAGCCATTTGTAATTGATTGACGGCAACCTCAGATACCTGTCTGTAATCGCAGGGGGTCTGCATCAAATAAATGCATGTTATATCAATATTCTGTATCCTCAAACTCCAGTCAGCCACTATAGGATTTCATGTCATATGCATTTTCTTCTAATTTAACCAATTTTTTAGATGCCTTTCAGCAACCGCGGGTAGTTTGCGTCAAATAAATACCTTTTCTGTTCAAATAAAGTAAGTTCAGATAGCCGTCTGCGACCGCAGGAGTTTCCTCTCAAATAAATAAATTTCATATTTTTGTGCTAAGGTCAACTATGTCTCAGCGGTCTCGTGCGTTTGGAGTCACAGCCATTTTTAATTGATAGACGGTAACCTCGGATACCTGTCAGTAATCGCAGGGGGTCTGCATCAAATAAATGCATGTTATATTAATATTCTGTATCCTCAAACACCAGTCAGCCACTATAGGATTTCCTGTCATATGCATTTTCTTCTAATTTAAGCAATTTTGATGCCTTTCAGCAACCGCGGGTAGTTTGCGTCAAATAAATACGTTTTCTGTTCAAATAAAGTAAGTTCAGATAGCCGTCTGCGTTTGCAGGAGTTTCCTCTCAAATAAATAAATTTCATATTTTTGTGCTGTGAGGTCAACTATGACTTAGCGGTCTCCTGCGTTTGGAGCCAAAGCCATTTTTAATTGATAGACGGTAACCTCGATACCGGTCAGTAATCGCAGAGGGTCTGCATCAAATAAATGGATGTTATATTAAAATTTTGTATCCTCAAACACCAGTCAGCCACTATAGGATTTCATGTCATATATATTTTCTTCTTATTTAACCAATTTTTTAGATGCCTTTCAGCAACCGCGGGTAGTTTGCGTCAAATAAATATGTCTTCTGTTCAAATAAAGTAAGTTCAGATAGCCGTCTGCGATCGCAGGAGTTTCCTCTTAAATAAAAAAAAAAATCATATTTTTGTGCTAAGGTTAACTATGTCTCAGCGGTCTCGTGCGTTTGGAGTCAAAGCCATTTTTAATTGATAGACGGGAACCTCGATACCCGTCAGTAATCGCAGGGGGTCTGCATCAAATAAATGGATGTTATATTAAAATTCTGTATCCTCAAACACCAGTCAGCCACTATAGGATTTCATGTCATATGCATTTTCTTCTAATTTAACCAATTTTTTAGATGCCTTTCAGCAACCGCGGGTAGTTTGCGTCAAATAAATACCTTTTCTGTTCAAATAAAGTAAGTTCAGATAGCCGTCTGCGACCGCAGGAGTTTCCTCTCAAATAACTAAATTTGATATTTTTGTGCTGTAAGGTCAACTATGTCTTAGCGGTCTCGTGCGTTTGGAGTCAAAGCCATTTTTAATTGATAGACGGTAACCTCGGATACCTGTCAGTAATCGCAGGGGGTCTGCATCAAATAAATGCATGTTATATCAATATTCTGTATCCTCAAACTCCAGTCAGCCACTATAGGATTTCATGTCATATGCATTTTCTTCTAATTTAACCAATTTTTTAGATGCCTTTCAGCAACCGCGGGTAGTTTGCGTCAAATAAATACCTTTTCTGTTCAAATAAAGTAAGTTCAGATAGCCGTCTGCGACCGCAGGAGTTTCCTCTCAAATAAATAAATTTCATATTTTTGTGCTAAGGTCAACTATGTCTCAGCGGTCTCGTGCGTTTGGAGTCACAGCCATTTTTAATTGATAGACGGTAACCTCGGATACCTGTCAGTAATCGCAGGGGGTCTGCATCAAATAAATGCATGTTATATTAATATTCTGTATCCTCAAACACCAGTCAGCCACTATAGGATTTCCTGTCATATGCATTTTCTTCTAATTTAAGCAATTTTGATGCCTTTCAGCAACCGCGGGTAGTTTGCGTCAAATAAATACGTTTTCTGTTCAAATAAAGTAAGTTCAGATAGCCGTCTGCGTTTGCAGGAGTTTCCTCTCAAATAAATAAATTTGATATTTTTGTGCTGTAAGGTCAACTATGACTTAGCGGTCTCCTGCGTTTGGAGTCAAAGCCATTTTTAATTGATAGAAGGCAACCTCGATACCCGTCAGTAATCGCAGGGGGTCTGCATCAAATAAATGGAAGTTATATCAAAATTCTGTATCCTCAAACACCAGTCAGCCACTATAGGATTTCCTGTCATATACATTTTCTTCTAATTTAAGCAATTTTTTAGATGCCTTTCAGCAACCGCGGGTAGTTTGCGTCAAATAAATACGTTTTCTGTTCAAATAAAGTAAGTTCAGATAGCCGTCTGCGTTTGCAGGAGTTTCCTCTCAAATAAATAAATTTCATATTTTTGTGCTGTAAGGTCAACTATGACTTAGCGGTCTCCTGCGTTTGGAGCCAAAGCCATTTTTAATTGATAGACGGTAACCTCGATACCGGTCAGTAATCGCAGAGGGTCTGCATCAAATAAATGGATGTTATATTAAAATTTTGTATCCTCAAACACCAGTCAGCCACTATAGGATTTCATGTCATATATATTTTCTTCTTATTTAACCAATTTTTTAGATGCCTTTCAGCAACCGCGGGTAGTTTGCGTCAAATAAATATGTCTTCTGTTCAAATAAAGTAAGTTCAGATAGCCGTCTGCGATCGCAGGAGTTTCCTCTTAAATAAAAAAAAAATCATATTTTTGTGCTAAGGTTAACTATGTCTCAGCGGTCTCGTGCGTTTGGAGTCAAAGCCATTTTTAATTGATAGACGGGAACCTCGATACCCGTCAGTAATCGCAGGGGGTCTGCATCAAATAAATGGATGTTATATTAAAATTCTGTATCCTCAAACACCAGTCAGCCACTATAGGATTTCATGTCATATGCATTTTCTTCTAATTTAACCAATTTTTTAGATGCCTTTCAGCAACCGCGGGTAGTTTGCGTCAAATAAATACCTTTTCTGTTCAAATAAAGTAAGTTCAGATAGCCGTCTGCGACCGCAGGAGTTTCCTCTCAAATAAATAAATTTGATATTTTTGTGCTAAGGTCAACTATGTCTCAGCGGTCTCGTGCGTTTGGAGTCACAGCCATTTTTAATTGATAGACGGCAACCTCAGATACCTGTCAGTAATCGCAGGGGGTCTGCATCAAATAAATGCATGTTATATCAATATTCTGTATCCTCAAACTCCAGTCAGCCACTATAGGATTTCATGTCATATGCATTTTCTTCTAATTTAACCAATTTTTTAGATGCCTTTCAGCAACCGCGGGTAGTTTGCGTCAAATAAATACGTTTTCTGTTCAAATAAAGTAAGTTCAGATAGCCGTCTGCGTTTGCAGGAGTTTCCTCTCAAATAAATAAATTTGATATTTTTGTGCTGTAAGGTCAACTATGACTTAGCGGTCTCCTGCGTTTGGAGTCAAAGCCATTTTTAATTGATAGACGGCAACCTCAGATACCTGTCAGTAATCGCAGGGGGTCTGCATCAAATAAATGCATGTTATATCAATATTCTGTATCCTCAAACTCCAGTCAGCCACTATAGGATTTCATGTCATATGCATTTTCTTCTAATTTAACCAATTTTTTAGATGCCTTTCAGCAACCGCGGGTAGTTTGCGTCAAATAAATACGTTTTCTGTTCAAATAAAGTAAGTTCAGATAGCCGTCTGCGACCGCAGGAGTTTCGTCTCAAATAACTAAATTTGATATTTTTGTGCTGTAAGGTCAACTATGTCTTAGCGGTCTCGTGCGTTTGGAGTCAAAGCCATTATTAATTGATAGACGGAAACCTCGGATACCTGTCAGTAATCGCAGGGGGTCTGCATCAAATAAATGCATGTTATATCAATATTCTGTAACCTCAAACTCCAGTCAGCCACTATAGGATTTCATGTTATATGCATTTTCTTCTAATTTAACCAATTTTTTTTAGATGCCTTTCAGCAACCGCGGGTAGTTTGCGTCAAATAAATACGTTTTCTGTTCAAATAAAGTAAGTTCAGATAGCCGTCTGCGACCGCAGGAGTTTCCTCTCAAATAAATAAATTTCATATTTTTGTGCTAAGGTCAACTATGTCTCAGCGGTCTCGTGCGTTTGGAGTCAAAGCCATTTTTAATTGATAGACGGTAACCTCGGATACCTGTCAGTAATCGCAGGGGGTCTGCATCAAATAAATGCATGTTATATCAATATTCTGTATCCTCAAACACGAGCCAGCCACTATAGGATTTCCTGTCATATGCATTTTCTTCTAATTTAACCAATTTTTTAGATGCCTTTCAGCAACCGCGGGTAGTTTGCGTCAAATAAATACGTTTTCTGTTCAAATAAAGTAAGTTCAGATAGCCGTCTGCGACCGCAGGAGTTTCCTCTCAAATAAATAAATTTGATATTTTTGTGCTGTAAGGTCAACTATGACTTAGCGGTCTCCTGCGTTTGGAGTCAAAGCCATTTTTAATTGATAGACGGCAACCTCAGATACCTGTCAGTAATCGCAGGGGGTCTGCATCAAATAAATGCATGTTATATCAATATTCTGTATCCTCAAACTCCAGTCAGCCACTATAGGATTTCATGTTATATGCATTTTCTTCTAATTTAACCAATTTTTTAGATGCCTTTCAGCAACCGCGGGTAGTTTGCGTCAAATAAATACGTTTTTTGTTCAAATAAAGTAAGTTCAGATAGCCGTCTGCGACCGCAGGAGTATCCTCTCAAATAAATAAATTTCATATTTTTGTGCTAAGGTCAACTATGTCTCAGCGGTCTCGTGCGTTTGGAGTCAAAGCCATTTTTAATTGATAGACGGTAACCTCGGATACCTGTCAGTAATCGCAGGGGGTCTGCATCACATAAATGCATGTTATATCAATATTCTGTATCCTCAAACTCCAGTCAGGCACTATAGGATTTCATGTCATATGCATTTTCTTCTAATTTAACCAATTTTTTAGATGCCTTTCAGCAACCGCGGGTAGTTTGCGTCAAATAAATACGTTTTCTGTTCAAATAAGTAAGTTCAGATAGCCGTCTGCGACCGCAGGAGTTTCCTCTCAAATAAATAAATTTCATATTTTTGTGCTAAGGTCAACTATGTCTCAGCGGTCTCGTGCGTTTGGAGTCAAAGCCATTTTTAATTGATAGACGGTAACCTCGGATACCTGTCAGTAATCGCAGGGGGTCTGCATCAAATAAATGCATGTTATATTAATATTCTGTATCCTCAAACACCAGTCAGCCACTATAGGATTTCCTGTCATATGCATTTTCTTCTAATTTAAGCAATTTTGATGCCGTTCAGCAACCGCGGGTAGTTTGCGTCAAATAAATACGTTTTCTGTTCAAATAAAGTAAGTTCAGATAGCCGTCTGCGTTTGCAGGAGTTTCCTCTCAAATAAATAAATTTGATATTTTTGTGCTGTAAGGTCAACTATGACTTAGCGGTCTCCTGCGTTTGGAGTCAAAGCCATTTTTAATTGATAGAAGGCAACCTCGATACCCGTCAGTAATCGCAGGGGGTCTGCATCAAATAAATGGAAGTTATATCAAAATTCTGTATCCTCAAACACCAGTCAGCCACTATAGGATTTCCTGTCATATACATTTTCTTCTAATTTAAGCAATTTTTTAGATGCCTTTCAGCAACCGCGGGTAGTTTGCGTCAAATAAATACGTTTTCTGTTCAAATAAAGTAAGTTCAGATAGCCGTCTGCGTTTGCAGGAGTTTCCTCTCAAATAAATAAATTTGATATTTTTGTGCTGTAAGGTCAACTATGACTTAGCGGTCTCCTGCGTTTGGAGCCAAAGCCATTTTTAATTGATAGACGGTAACCTCGAAACCGGTCAGTAATCGCAGAGGGTCTGCATCAAATAAATGGATGTTATATTAAAATGTTGTATCCTCAAACACCAGTCAGCCACTATAGGATTTCATGTCACATACATTTTCTTCTTATTTAACCAATTTTTTAGATGCCTTTCAGCAACCGCGGGTAGTTTGCGTCAAATAAATATGTTTTCTGTTCAAATAAAGTAAGTTCAGATAGCCGTCTGCGTTTGCAGGAGTTTCCTCTCAAATAAATAAATTTGATATTTTTGTGCTGTAAGGTCAACTATGACTTAGCGGTCTCCTACGTTTGGAGTCAAAGCCATTTGTAATTGATTGACGGCAACCTCAGATACCTGTCTGTAATCGCAGGGGGTCTGCATCAAATAAATGCATGTTATATCAATATTCTGTATCCTCAAACTCCAGTCAGCCACTATAGGATTTCATGTCATATGCATTTTCTTCTAATTTAACCAATTTTTTAGATGCCTTTCAGCAACCGCGGGTAGTTTGCGTCAAATAAATACCTTTTCTGTTCAAATAAAGTAAGTTCAGATAGCCGTCTGCGACCGCAGGAGTTTCCTCTCAAATAAATAAATTTCATATTTTTGTGCTAAGGTCAACTATGTCTCAGCGGTCTCGTGCGTTTGGAGTCACAGCCATTTTTAATTGATAGACGGTAACCTCGGATACCTGTCAGTAATCGCAGGGGGTCTGCATCAAATAAATGCATGTTATATTAATATTCTGTATCCTCAAACACCAGTCAGCCACTATAGGATTTCCTGTCATATGCATTTTCTTCTAATTTAAGCAATTTTGATGCCTTTCAGCAACCGCGGGTAGTTTGCGTCAAATAAATACGTTTTCTGTTCAAATAAAGTAAGTTCAGATAGCCGTCTGCGTTTGCAGGAGTTTCCTCTCAAATAAATAAATTTGATATTTTTGTGCTGTAAGGTCAACTATGACTTAGCGGTCTCCTGCGTTTGGAGTCAAAGCCATTTTTAATTGATAGAAGGCAACCTCGATACCCGTCAGTAATCGCAGGGGGTCTGCATCAAATAAATGGAAGTTATATCAAAATTCTGTATCCTCAAACACCAGTCAGCCACTATAGGATTTCCTGTCATATACATTTTCTTCTAATTTAAGCAATTTTTTAGATGCCTTTCAGCAACCGCGGGTAGTTTGCGTCAAATAAATACGTTTTCTGTTCAAATAAAGTAAGTTCAGATAGCCGTCTGCGTTTGCAGGAGTTTCCTCTCAAATAAATAAATTTCATATTTTTGTGCTGTAAGGTCAACTATGACTTAGCGGTCTCCTGCGTTTGGAGCCAAAGCCATTTTTAATTGATAGACGGTAACCTCGATACCGGTCAGTAATCGCAGAGGGTCTGCATCAAATAAATGGATGTTATATTAAAATTTTGTATCCTCAAACACCAGTCAGCCACTATAGGATTTCATGTCATATGCATTTTCTTCTTATTTAACCAATTTTTTAGATGCCTTTCAGCAACCGCGGGTAGTTTGCGTCAAATAAATACGTTTTCTGTTCAAATAAAGTAAGTTCAGATAGCCGTCTGCGACCGCAGGAGTTTCGTCTCAAATAACTAAATTTGATATTTTTGTGCTGTAAGGTCAACTATGTCTTAGCGGTCTCGTGCGTTTGGAGTCAAAGCCATTATTAATTGATAGACGGAAACCTCGGATACCTGTCAGTAATCGCAGGGGGTCTGCATCAAATAAATGCATGTTATATCAATATTCTGTAACCTCAAACTCCAGTCAGCCACTATAGGATTTCATGTTATATGCATTTTCTTCTAATTTAACCAATTTTTTTTAGATGCCTTTCAGCAACCGCGGGTAGTTTGCGTCAAATAAATACGTTTTCTGTTCAAATAAAGTAAGTTCAGATAGCCGTCTGCGACCGTAGGAGTTTCCTCTCAAATAAATAAATTTCATATTTTTGTGCTAAGGTCAACTATGTCTCAGCGGTCTCGTGCGTTTGGAGTCAAAGCCATTTTTAATTGATAGACGGTAACCTCGGATACCTGTCAGTAATCGCAGGGGGTCTGCATCAAATAAATGCATGTTATATCAATATTCTGTATCCTCAAACTCCAGTCAGCCACTATAGGATTTCATGTCATATGCATTTTCTTCTAATTTAACCAATTTTTTAGATGCCTTTCAGCAACCGCGGGTAGTTTGCGTCAAATAAATACGTTTTCTGTTTAAATAAAGTAAGTTCAGATAGCCGTCTGCGACCGCAGGAGTTTCCTCTCAAATAACTAAATTTGATATTTTTGTGCTGTAAGGTCAACTATGTCTTAGCGGTCTCGTGCGTTTGGAGTCAAAGCCATTTTTAATTGATAGACGGTAACCTCGGATACCTGTCAGTAATCGCAGGGGGTCTGCATCAAATAAATGCATGTTATATTAATATTATGTATCCTCAAACACGAGCCAGCCACTATAGGATTTCCTGTCATATGCATTTTCTTCTAATTTAAGCAATTTTGATGCCTTTCAGCAACCGCGGGTAGTTTGCGTCAAATAAATACGTTTTCTGTTCAAATAAAGTAAGTTCAGATAGCCGTCTGCTTTTGCAGGAGTTTCCTCTCAAATAAATAAATTTGATATTTTTGTGCTGTAAGGTCAACTATGACTTAGCGGTCTCCTGCGTTTGGAGCCAAAGTCATTTTTAATTGATAGACGGTAACCTCGATACCGGTCAGTAATCGCAGAGGGTCTGCATCAAATAAATGGATGTTATATTAAAATGTTGTATCCTCAAACACCAGTCAGCCACTATAGGATTTCATGTCACATACATTTTCTTCTTATTTAACCAATTTTTTAGATGCCTTTCAGCAACCGCGGGTAGTTTGCGTCAAATAAATACGTCTTCTGTTCAAATAAAGTAAGTTCAGATAGCCGTCTGCGATCGCAGGAGTTTCCTCTTAAATAAAAAAAAAAATCATATTTTTGTGCTAAGGTTAACTATGTCTCAGCGGTCTCGTGCGTTTGGAGTCAAAGCCATTTTTAATTGATAGACGGGAACCTCGATACCCGTCAGTAATCGCAGGAGGTCTGCATCAAATAAATGGATGTTATATTAAAATTCTGTATCCTCAAACACCAGTCAGCCACTATAGGATTTCATGTCATATGCATTTTCTTCTAATTTAACCAATTTTTTAGATGCCTTTCAGCAACCGCGGGTAGTTTGCGTCAAATAAATACGTTTTCTGTTCAAATAAGTAAGTTCAGATAGCCGTCTGCGATCGCAGGAGTTTCCTCTCAAATACATAAAATTTCATATTTTTGTGCTAAGGTCAACTATGTCTCAGCGGTCTCGTGCGTTTGGAGTCAAAGCCATTTTTAATTGATAGACGGTAACCTCGGATACCCGTCAGTAATCGCAGGGGGTCTGCATCAAATAAATGCATGTTATATCAATATTCTGTATCCTCAAACACCAGTCAGCCACTATAGGATTTCATGTCATATGGATTTTGCTTCTTATTTAAGCAATTTTTTAGATGCCTTTCAGCAACCAGGGGTAGATTGCATCAAATAAATATGTTTTCTGTTCAAATAAAGTAAGTTCAGATAGCCGTCTGCGTTTGCAGGAGTTTCCTCTCAAATAAATAAATTTGATATTTTTGTGCTGTAAGGTCAACTATGACTTAGCGGTCTCCTACGTTTGGAGTCAAAGCCATTTGTAATTGATTGACGGCAACCTCAGATACCTGTCTGTAATCGCAGGGGGTCTGCATCAAATAAATGCATGTTATATCAATATTCTGTATCCTCAAACTCCAGTCAGCCACTATAGGATTTCATGTCATATGCATTTTCTTCTAATTTAACCAATTTTTTAGATGCCTTTCAGCAACCGCGGGTAGTTTGCGTCAAATAAATACCTTTTCTGTTCAAATAAAGTAAGTTCAGATAGCCGTCTGCGACCGCAGGAGTTTCCTCTCAAATAAATAAATTTCATATTTTTGTGCTAAGGTCAACTATGTCTCAGCGGTCTCGTGCGTTTGGAGTCACAGCCATTTTTAATTGATAGACGGTAACCTCGGATACCTGTCAGTAATCGCAGGGGGTCTGCATCAAATAAATGCATGTTATATTAATATTCTGTATCCTCAAACACCAGTCAGCCACTATAGGATTTCCTGTCATATGCATTTTCTTCTAATTTAAGCAATTTTGATGCCTTTCAGCAACCGCGGGTAGTTTGCGTCAAATAAATACGTTTTCTGTTCAAATAAAGTAAGTTCAGATAGCCGTCTGCGTTTGCAGGAGTTTCCTCTCAAATAAATAAATTTGATATTTTTGTGCTGTAAGGTCAACTATGACTTAGCGGTCTCCTGCGTTTGGAGTCAAAGCCATTTTTAATTGATAGAAGGCAACCTCGATACCCGTCAGTAATCGCAGGGGGTCTGCATCAAATAAATGGAAGTTATATCAAAATTCTGTATCCTCAAACACCAGTCAGCCACTATAGGATTTCCTGTCATATACATTTTCTTCTAATTTAAGCAATTTTTTAGATGCCTTTCAGCAACCGCGGGTAGTTTGCGTCAAATAAATACGTTTTCTGTTCAAATAAAGTAAGTTCAGATAGCCGTCTGCGTTTGCAGGAGTTTCCTCTCAAATAAATAAATTTCATATTTTTGTGCTGTAAGGTCAACTATGACTTAGCGGTCTCCTGCGTTTGGAGCCAAAGCCATTTTTAATTGATAGACGGTAACCTCGATACCGGTCAGTAATCGCAGAGGGTCTGCATCAAATAAATGGATGTTATATTAAAATTTTGTATCCTCAAACACCAGTCAGCCACTATAGGATTTCATGTCATATATATTTTCTTCTTATTTAACCAATTTTTTAGATGCCTTTCAGCAACCGCGGGTAGTTTGCGTCAAATAAATATGTCTTCTGTTCAAATAAAGTAAGTTCAGATAGCCGTCTGCGATCGCAGGAGTTTCCTCTTAAATAAAAAAAAAATCATATTTTTGTGCTAAGGTTAACTATGTCTCAGCGGTCTCGTGCGTTTGGAGTCAAAGCCATTTTTAATTGATAGACGGGAACCTCGATACCCGTCAGTAATCGCAGGGGGTCTGCATCAAATAAATGGATGTTATATTAAAATTCTGTATCCTCAAACACCAGTCAGCCACTATAGGATTTCATGTCATATGCATTTTCTTCTAATTTAACCAATTTTTTAGATGCCTTTCAGCAACCGCGGGTAGTTTGCGTCAAATAAATACCTTTTCTGTTCAAATAAAGTAAGTTCAGATAGCCGTCTGCGACCGCAGGAGTTTCCTCTCAAATAAATAAATTTGATATTTTTGTGCTAAGGTCAACTATGTCTCAGCGGTCTCGTGCGTTTGGAGTCACAGCCATTTTTAATTGATAGACGGCAACCTCAGATACCTGTCAGTAATCGCAGGGGGTCTGCATCAAATAAATGCATGTTATATCAATATTCTGTATCCTCAAACTCCAGTCAGCCACTATAGGATTTCATGTCATATGCATTTTCTTCTAATTTAACCAATTTTTTAGATGCCTTTCAGCAACCGCGGGTAGTTTGCGTCAAATAAATACGTTTTCTGTTCAAATAAAGTAAGTTCAGATAGCCGTCTGCGACCGCAGGAGTTTCCTCTCAAATAACTAAATTTGATATTTTTGTGCTGTAAGGTCAACTATGTCTTAGCGGTCTCGTGCGTTTGGAGTCAAAGCCATTATTAATTGATAGACGGAAACCTCGGATACCTGTCAGTAATCGCAGGGGGTCTGCATCAAATAAATGCATGTTATATCAATATTCTGTAACCTCAAACTCCAGTCAGCCACTATAGGATTTCATGTTATATGCATTTTCTTCTAATTTAACCAATTTTTTTTAGATGCCTTTCAGCAACCGCGGGTAGTTTGCGTCAAATAAATACGTTTTCTGTTCAAATAAAGTAAGTTCAGATAGCCGTCTGCGTTTGCAGGAGTTTCCTCTCAAATAAATAAATTTCATATTTTTGTGCTAAGGTCAACTATGTCTCAGCGGTCTCGTGCGTTTGGAGTCAAAGCCATTTTTAATTGATAGACGGTAACCTCGGATACCTGTCAGTAATCGCAGGGGGTCTGCATCAAATAAATGCATGTTATATCAATATTCTGTATCCTCAAACTCCAGTCAGCCACTATAGGATTTCATGTCATATGCATTTTCTTCTAATTTAACCAATTTTTTAGATGCCTTTCAGCAACCGCGGGTAGTTTGCGTCAAATAAATACGTTTTCTGTTTAAATAAAGTAAGTTCAGATAGCCGTCTGCGACCGCAGGAGTTTCCTCTCAAATAACTAAATTTGATATTTTTGTGCTGTAAGGTCAACTATGTCTTAGCGGTCTCGTGCGTTTGGAGTCAAAGCCATTTTTAATTGATAGACGGTAACCTCGGATACCTGTCAGTAATCGCAGGGGGTCTGCATCAAATAAATGCATGTTATATTAATATTATGTATCCTCAAACACGAGCCAGCCACTATAGGATTTCCTGTCATATGCATTTTCTTCTAATTTAAGCAATTTTGATGCCTTTCAGCAACCGCGGGTAGTTTGCGTCAAATAAATACGTTTTCTGTTCAAATAAAGTAAGTTCAGATAGCCGTCTGCTTTTGCAGGAGTTTCCTCTCAAATAAATAAATTTGATATTTTTGTGCTGTAAGGTCAACTATGACTTAGCGGTCTCCTGCGTTTGGAGTCAAAGCCATTTTTAATTGATAGACGGCAACCTCAGATACCTGTCAGTAATCGCAGGGGGTCTGCATCAAATAAATGCATGTTATATCAATATTCTGTATCCTCAAACTCCAGTCAGCCACTATAGGATTTCATGTTATATGCATTTTCTTCTAATTTAACCAATTTTTTAGATGCCTTTCAGCAACCGCGGGTAGTTTGCGTCAAATAAATACGTTTTTTGTTCAAATAAAGTAAGTTCAGATAGCCGTCTGCGACCGCAGGAGAATCCTCTCAAATAAATAAATTTCATATTTTTGTGCTAAGGTCAACTATGTCTCAGCGGTCTCGTGCGTTTGGAGTCAAAGCCATTTTTAATTGATAGACGGTAACCTCGGATACCTGTCAGTAATCGCAGGGGGTCTGCATCAAATAAATGCATGTTATATTAATATTCTGTATCCTCAAACACCAGTCAGCCACTATAGGATTTCCTGTCATATGCATTTTCTTCTAATTTAAGCAATTTTGATGCCGTTCAGCAACCGCGGGTAGTTTGCGTCAAATAAATACGTTTTCTGTTCAAATAAAGTAAGTTCAGATAGCCGTCTGCGTTTGCAGGAGTTTCCTCTCAAATAAATAAATTTGATATTTTTGTGCTGTAAGGTCAACTATGACTTAGCGGTCTCCTGCGTTTGGAGTCAAAGCCATTTTTAATTGATAGAAGGCAACCTCGATACCCGTCAGTAATCGCAGGGGGTCTGCATCAAATAAATGGAAGTTATATCAAAATTCTGTATCCTCAAACACCAGTCAGCCACTATAGGATTTCCTGTCATATACATTTTCTTCTAATTTAAGCAATTTTTTAGATGCCTTTCAGCAACCGCGGGTAGTTTGCGTCAAATAAATACGTTTTCTGTTCAAATAAAGTAAGTTCAGATAGCCGTCTGCGTTTGCAGGAGTTTCCTCTCAAATAAATAAATTTGATATTTTTGTGCTGTAAGGTCAACTATGACTTAGCGGTCTCCTGCGTTTGGAGCCAAAGCCATTTTTAATTGATAGACGGTAACCTCGATACCGGTCAGTAATCGCAGAGGGTCTGCATCAAATAAATGGATGTTATATTAAAATGTTGTATCCTCAAACACCAGTCAGCCACTATAGGATTTCATGTCACATACATTTTCTTCTTATTTAACCAATTTTTTAGATGCCTTTCAGCAACCGCGGGTAGTTTGCGTCAAATAAATACGTCTTCTGTTCAAATAAAGTAAGTTCAGATAGCCGTCTGCGATCGCAGGAGTTTCCTCTTAAATAAAAAAAAAATCATATTTTTGTGCTAAGGTTAACTATGTCTCAGCGGTCTCGTGCGTTTGGAGTCAAAGCCATTTTTAATTGATAGACGGGAACCTCGATACCCGTCAGTAATCGCAGGGGGTCTGCATCAAATAAATGGATGTTATATTAAAATTCTGTATCCTCAAACACCAGTCAGCCACTATAGGATTTCATGTCATATGCATTTTCTTCTAATTTAACCAATTTTTTAGATGCCTTTCAGCAACCGCGGGTAGTTTGCGTCAAATAAATACCTTTTCTGTTCAAATAAAGTAAGTTCAGATAGCCGTCTGCGACCGCAGGAGTTTCCTCTCAAATAAATAAATTTCATATTTTTGTGCTAAGGTCAACTATGTCTCAGCGGTCTCGTGCGTTTGGAGTCAAAGCCATTTTTAATTGATAGACGGGAACCTCGATACCCGTCAGTAATCGCAGGGGGTCTGCATCAAATAAATGGATGTTATATTAAAATTCTGTATCCTCAAACACCAGTCAGCCACTATAGGATTTCATGTCATATGCATTTTCTTCTAATTTAACCAATTTTTTAGATGCCTTTCAGCAACCGCGGGTAGTTTGCGTCAAATAAATACCTTTTCTGTTCAAATAAAGTAAGTTCAGATAGCCGTCTGCGACCGCAGGAGTTTCCTCTCAAATAAATAAATTTCATATTTTTGTGCTAAGGTCAACTATGTCTCAGCGGTCTCGTGCGTTTGGAGTCACAGCCATTTTTAATTGATAGACGGCAACCTCAGATACCTGTCAGTAATCGCAGGGGGTCTGCATCAAATAAATGCATGTTATATCAATATTCTGTATCCTCAAACTCCAGTCAGCCACTATAGGATTTCATGTCATATGCATTTTCTTCTAATTTAACCAATTTTTTAGATGCCTTTCAGCAACCGCGGGTAGTTTGCGTCAAATAAATACGTTTTCTGTTCAAATAAAGTAAGTTCAGATAGCCGTCTGCGTTTGCAGGAGTTTCCTCTCAAATAAATAAATTTGATATTTTTGTGCTGTAAGGTCAACTATGACTTAGCGGTCTCCTGCGTTTGGAGTCAAAGCCATTTTTAATTGATAGACGGCAACCTCAGATACCTGTCAGTAATCGCAGGGGGTCTGCATCAAATAAATGCATGTTATATCAATATTCTGTATCCTCAAACTCCAGTCAGCCACTATAGGATTTCATGTCATATGCATTTTCTTCTAATTTAACCAATTTTTTAGATGCCTTTCAGCAACCGCGGGTAGTTTGCGTCAAATAAATACGTTTTCTGTTCAAATAAAGTAAGTTCAGATAGCCGTCTGCGACCGCAGGAGTTTCGTCTCAAATAACTAAATTTGATATTTTTGTGCTGTAAGGTCAACTATGTCTTAGCGGTCTCCTGCGTTTGGAGTCAAAGCCATTATTAATTGATAGACGGAAACCTCGGATACCTGTCAGTAATCGCAGGGGGTCTGCATCAAATAAATGCATGTTATATCAATATTCTGTAACCTCAAACTCCAGTCAGCCACTATAGGATTTCATGTTATATGCATTTTCTTCTAATTTAACCAATTTTTTTTAGATGCCTTTCAGCAACCGCGGGTAGTTTGCGTCAAATAAATACGTTTTCTGTTCAAATAAAGTAAGTTCAGATAGCCGTCTGCGACCGCAGGAGTTTCCTCTCAAATAAATAAATTTCATATTTTTGTGCTAAGGTCAACTATGTCTCAGCGGTCTCGTGCGTTTGGAGTCAAAGCCATTTTTAATTGATAGACGGTAACCTCGGATACCTGTCAGTAATCGCAGGGGGTCTGCATCAAATAAATGCATGTTATATCAATATTCTGTATCCTCAAACTCCAGTCAGCCACTATAGGATTTCATGTCATATGCATTTTCTTCTAATTTAAGCAATTTTTTAGATGCCTTTCAGCAACCGCGGGTAGTTTGCGTCAAATAAATACCTTTTCTGTTCAAATAAAGTAAGTTCAGATAGCAGTCTGCGATCGCAGGAGTTTCCTCTCAAATAAATAAATTTCATATTTTTGTGCTAAGGTCAACTATGTCTCAGCGGTCTCGTGCGTTTGGAGTCAAAGCCATTTTTAATTGATAGACGGTAACCTCGGATACCTGTCAGTAATCGCAGGGGGTCTGCATCAAATAAATGCATGTTATATTAATATTCTGTATCCTCAAACACCAGTCAGCCACTATAGGATTTCCTGTCATATGCATTTTCTTCTAATTTAAGCAATTTTGATGCCTTTCAGCAACCGCGGGTAGTTTGCGTCAAATAAATAAGTTTTCTGTTCAAATAAGTAAGTTCAGATAGCCGTCTGCGACCGCAGGAGTTTCCTCTCAAATAAATACATTTCATATTTTTGTGCTAAGGTCAACTATGTCTCAGCGGTCTCGTGCGTTTGGAGTCAAAGCCATTTTTAATTGATAGACGGTAACCTCGGATACCTGTCAGTAATCGCAGGGGGTCTGCATCAAATAAATGCATGTTATATTAATATTATGTATCCTCAAACACGAGCCAGCCACTATAGGATTTCCTGTCATATGCATTTTCTTCTAATTTAAGCAATTTTGATGCCTTTCAGCAACCGCGGGTAGTTTGCGTCAAATAAATACGTTTTCTGTTCAAATAAAGTAAGTTCAGATAGCCGTCTGCTTTTGCAGGAGTTTCCTCTCAAATAAATAAATTTGATATTTTTGTGCTGTAAGGTCAACTATGACTTAGCGGTCTCCTGCGTTTGGAGTCAAAGCCATTTTTAATTGATAGACGGCAACCTCAGATACCTGTCAGTAATCGCAGGGGGTCTGCATCAAATAAATGCATGTTATATCAATATTCTGTATCCTCAAACTCCAGTCAGCCACTATAGGATTTCATGTTATATGCATTTTCTTCTAATTTAACCAATTTTTTAGATGCCTTTCAGCAACCGCGGGTAGTTTGCGTCAAATAAATACGTTTTTTGTTCAAATAAAGTAAGTTCAGATAGCCGTCTGCGACCGCAGGAGTATCCTCTCAAATAAATAAATTTCATATTTTTGTGCTAAGGTCAACTATGTCTCAGCGGTCTCGTGCGTTTGGAGTCAAAGCCATTTTTAATTGATAGACGGTAACCTCGGATACCTGTCAGTAATCGCAGGGGGTCTGCATCAAATAAATGCATGTTATATCAATATTCTGTATCCTCAAACTCCAGTCAGCCACTATAGGATTTCATGTCATATGCATTTTCTTCTAATTTAACCAATTTTTTAGATGCCTTTCAGCAACCGCGGGTAGTTTGCGTCAAATAAATACGTTTTCTGTTCAAATAAAGTAAGTTCAGATAGCCGTCTGCGTTTGCAGGAGTTTCCTCTCAAATAAATAAATTTGATATTTTTGTGCTGTAAGGTCAACTATGACTTAGCGGTCTCCTGCGTTTGGAGTCAAAGCCATTTTTAATTGATAGAAGGCAACCTCGATACCCGTCAGTAATCGCAGGGGGTCTGCATCAAATAAATGGAAGTTATATCAAAATTCTGTATCCTCAAACACCAGTCAGCCACTATAGGATTTCATGTCACATACATTTTCTTCTTATTTAACCAATTTTTTAGATGCCTTTCAGCAACCGCGGGTAGTTTGCGTCAAATAAATACGTCTTCTGTTCAAATAAAGTAAGTTCAGATAGCCGTCTGCGATCGCAGGAGTTTCCTCTTAAATAAAAAAAAAAATCATATTTTTGTGCTAAGGTTAACTATGTCTCAGCGGTCTCGTGCGTTTGGAGTCAAAGCCATTTTTAATTGATAGACGGGAACCTCGATACCCGTCAGTAATCGCAGGGGGTCTGCATCAAATAAATGGATGTTATATTAAAATTCTGTATCCTCAAACACCAGTCAGCCACTATAGGATTTCATGTCATATGCATTTTCTTCTAATTTAACCAATTTTTTAGATGCCTTTCAGCAACCGCGGGTAGTTTGCGTCAAATAAATACGTTTTCTGTTCAAATAAGTAAGTTCAGATAGCCGTCTGCGATCGCAGGAGTTTCCTCTCAAATACATAAAATTTCATATTTTTGTGCTAAGGTCAACTATGTCTCAGCGGTCTCGTGCGTTTGGAGTCAAAGCCATTTTTAATTGATAGACGGTAACCTCGGATACCCGTCAGTAATCGCAGGGGGTCTGCATCAAATAAATGCATGTTATATCAATATTCTGTATCCTCAAACACCAGTCAGCCACTATAGGATTTCATGTCATATGGATTTTGCTTCTTATTTAAGCAATTTTTTAGATGCCTTTCAGCAACCGGGGGTAGATTGCATCAAATAAATATGTTTTCTGTTCAAATAAAGTAAGTTCAGATAGCCGTCTGCGTTTGCAGGAGTTTCCTCTCAAATAAATAAATTTGATATTTTTGTGCTGTAAGGTCAACTATGACTTAGCGGTCTCCTACGTTTGGAGTCAAAGCCATTTGTAATTGATTGACGGCAACCTCAGATACCTGTCTGTAATCGCAGGGGGTCTGCATCAAATAAATGCATGTTATATCAATATTCTGTATCCTCAAACTCCAGTCAGCCACTATAGGATTTCATGTCATATGCATTTTCTTCTAATTTAACCAATTTTTTAGATGCCTTTCAGCAACCGCGGGTAGTTTGCGTCAAATAAATACCTTTTCTGTTCAAATAAAGTAAGTTCAGATAGCCGTCTGCGACCGCAGGAGTTTCCTCTCAAATAAATAAATTTCATATTTTTGTGCTAAGGTCAACTATGTCTCAGCGGTCTCGTGCGTTTGGAGTCACAGCCATTTTTAATTGATAGACGGTAACCTCGGATACCTGTCAGTAATCGCAGGGGGTCTGCATCAAATAAATGCATGTTATATTAATATTCTGTATCCTCAAACACCAGTCAGCCACTATAGGATTTCCTGTCATATGCATTTTCTTCTAATTTAAGCAATTTTGATGCCTTTCAGCAACCGCGGGTAGTTTGCGTCAAATAAATACGTTTTCTGTTCAAATAAAGTAAGTTCAGATAGCCGTCTGCGTTTGCAGGAGTTTCCTCTCAAATAAATAAATTTGATATTTTTGTGCTGTAAGGTCAACTATGACTTAGCGGTCTCCTGCGTTTGGAGTCAAAGCCATTTTTAATTGATAGAAGGCAACCTCGATACCCGTCAGTAATCGCAGGGGGTCTGCATCAAATAAATGGAAGTTATATCAAAATTCTGTATCCTCAAACACCAGTCAGCCACTATAGGATTTCCTGTCATATACATTTTCTTCTAATTTAAGCAATTTTTTAGATGCCTTTCAGCAACCGCGGGTAGTTTGCGTCAAATAAATACGTTTTCTGTTCAAATAAAGTAAGTTCAGATAGCCGTCTGCGTTTGCAGGAGTTTCCTCTCAAATAAATAAATTTCATATTTTTGTGCTGTAAGGTCAACTATGACTTAGCGGTCTCCTGCGTTTGGAGCCAAAGCCATTTTTAATTGATAGACGGTAACCTCGATACCGGTCAGTAATCGCAGAGGGTCTGCATCAAATAAATGGATGTTATATTAAAATTTTGTATCCTCAAACACCAGTCAGCCACTATAGGATTTCATGTCATATATATTTTCTTCTTATTTAACCAATTTTTTAGATGCCTTTCAGCAACCGCGGGTAGTTTGCGTCAAATAAATATGTCTTCTGTTCAAATAAAGTAAGTTCAGATAGCCGTCTGCGTTTGCAGGAGTTTCCTCTCAAATAAATAAATTTCATATTTTTGTGCTGTAAGGTCAACTATGACTTAGCGGTCTCCTGCGTTTGGAGCCAAAGCCATTTTTAATTGATAGACGGTAACCTCGATACCGGTCAGTAATCGCAGAGGGTCTGCATCAAATAAATGGATGTTATATTAAAATTTTGTATCCTCAAACACCAGTCAGCCACTATAGGATTTCATGTCATATATATTTTCTTCTTATTTAACCAATTTTTTAGATGCCTTTCAGCAACCGCGGGTAGTTTGCGTCAAATAAATATGTCTTCTGTTCAAATAAAGTAAGTTCAGATAGCCGTCTGCGATCGCAGGAGTTTCCTCTTAAATAAAAAAAAAATCATATTTTTGTGCTAAGGTTAACTATGTCTCAGCGGTCTCGTGCGTTTGGAGTCAAAGCCATTTTTAATTGATAGACGGGAACCTCGATACCCGTCAGTAATCGCAGGGGGTCTGCATCAAATAAATGGATGTTATATTAAAATTCTGTATCCTCAAACACCAGTCAGCCACTATAGGATTTCATGTCATATGCATTTTC
Organism: Cirrhinus molitorella; assembly: GCA_033026305.1. Classification (NCBI taxonomy): domain Eukaryota; kingdom Metazoa; phylum Chordata; class Actinopteri; order Cypriniformes; family Cyprinidae; genus Cirrhinus; species Cirrhinus molitorella. Next base: position 5,171,772 of record CM065141.1, on the reverse strand, counting down.
TTCTAATTTAACCAATTTTTTAGATGCCTTTCAGCAACCGCGGGTAGTTTGCGTCAAATAAATACCTTTTCTGTTCAAATAAAGTAAGTTCAGATAGCCGTCTGCGACCGCAGGAGTTTCCTCTCAAATAAATAAATTTCATATTTTTGTGCTAAGGTCAACTATGTCTCAGCGGTCTCGTGCGTTTGGAGTCAAAGCCATTTTTAATTGATAGACGGGAACCTCGATACCCGTCAGTAATCGCAGGGGGTCTGCATCAAATAAATGGATGTTATATTAAAATTCTGTATCCTCAAACACCAGTCAGCCACTATAGGATTTCATGTCATATGCATTTTCTTCTAATTTAACCAATTTTTTAGATGCCTTTCAGCAACCGCGGGTAGTTTGCGTCAAATAAATACCTTTTCTGTTCAAATAAAGTAAGTTCAGATAGCCGTCTGCGACCGCAGGAGTTTCCTCTCAAATAAATAAATTTCATATTTTTGTGCTAAGGTCAACTATGTCTCAGCGGTCTCGTGCGTTTGGAGTCACAGCCATTTTTAATTGATAGACGGCAACCTCAGATACCTGTCAGTAATCGCAGGGGGTCTGCATCAAATAAATGCATGTTATATCAATATTCTGTATCCTCAAACTCCAGTCAGCCACTATAGGATTTCATGTCATATGCATTTTCTTCTAATTTAACCAATTTTTTAGATGCCTTTCAGCAACCGCGGGTAGTTTGCGTCAAATAAATACGTTTTCTGTTTAAATAAAGTAAGTTCAGATAGCCGTCTGCGACCGCAGGAGTTTCCTCTCAAATAACTAAATTTGATATTTTTGTGCTGTAAGGTCAACTATGTCTTAGCGGTCTCGTGCGTTTGGAGTCAAAGCCATTTTTAATTGATAGACGGTAACCTCGGATACCTGTCAGTAATCGCAGGGGGTCTGCATCAAATAAATGGAAGTTATATTAAAATTCTGTATCCTCAAACACCAGTCAGCCAATATAGGATTTCCTGTCATATACATTTTCTTCTAATTTAAGCAATTTTTTAGATGCCTTTCAGCAACCGCGGGTAGTTTGCGTCAAATAAATACCTTTTCTGTTCAAATAAAGTAAGTTCAGATAGCCGTCTGCGACCGCAGGAGTTTCCTCTAAAATAAATAAATTTCATATTTTTGTGCTAGTCAACTATGTCTCAGCGGTCTCGTGCGTTTGGAGTCACAGCCATTTTTAATTGATAGACGGTAACCTCGGATACCTGTCAGTAATCGCAGGGGGTCTGCATCAAATAAGTGGATGTTATATTAAAATTCTGTATCCTCAAACTCCAGTCAGCCACTATAGGATTTCATGTCATATGCATTTTCTTCTAATTTAAGCAATTTTTTAGATGCCTTTCAGCAACCGCGGGTAGTTTGCGTCAAATAAATACGTTTTCTGTTCAAATAAGTAAGTTCAGATAGCCGTCTGCGACCGCAGGAGTTTCCTCTCAAATAAATAAATTTCATATTTTTGTGCTAAGGTCAACTATGTCTCAGCGGTCTCGTGCGTTTGGAGTCAAAGCCATTTTTAATTGATAGACGGTAACCTCGGATACCTGTCAGTAATCGCAGGGGGTCTGCATCAAATAAATGCATGTTATATTAATATTCTGTATCCTCAAACACCAGTCAGCCACTATAGGATTTCCTGTCATATGCATTTTCTTCTAATTTAAGCAATTTTGATGCCTTTCAGCAACCGCGGGTAGTTTGCGTCAAATAAATACGTTTTCTGTTCAAATAAAGTAAGTTCAGATAGCCGTCTGCGTTTGCAGGAGTTTCCTCTCAAATAAATAAATTTGATATTTTTGTGCTGTAAGGTCAACTATGACTTAGCGGTCTCCTGTGTTTGGAGTCAAAGCCATTTTTAATTGATAGAAGGCAACCTCGATACCCGTCAGTAATCGCAGGGGGTCTGCATCAAATAAATGGAAGTTATATTAAAATTCTGTATCCTCAAACACCAGTCAGCCACTATAGGATTTCCTGTCATATACATTTTCTTCTAATTTAAGCAATTTTTTAGATGCCTTTCAGCAACCGCGGGTAGTTTGCGTCAAATAAATACCTTTTCTGTTCAAATAAAGTAAGTTCAGATAGCCGTCTGCGACCGCAGGAGTTTCCTCTCAAATAAATAAATTTCATATTTTTGTGCTAGTCAACTATGTCTCAGCGGTCTCGTGCGTTTGGAGTCACAGCCATTTTTAATTGATAGACGGTAACCTCGGATACCTGTCAGTAATCGCAGGGGGTCTGCATCAAATAAGTGGATGTTATATTAAAATTCTGTATCCTCAAACTCCAGTCAGCCACTATAGGATTTCATGTCATACGCATTTTCTTCTAATTTAAGCAATTTTTTAGATGCCTTTCAGCAACCGCGGGTAGTTTGCGTCAAATAAATACGTTTTCTGTTCAAATAAAGTAAGTTCAGATAGCCGTCTGCGTTTGCAGGAGTTTCCTCTCAAATAAATAAATTTGATATTTTTGTGCTGTAAGGTCAACTATGACTTAGCGGTCTCCTGCGTTTGGAGCCAAAGCCATTTTTAATTGATAGACGGTAACCTCGGATACCCGTCAGTAATCGCAGAGGGTCTGCATCAAATAAATGGATGTTATATTAAAATTTTGTATCCTCAAACACCAGTCAGCCACTATAGGATTTCATGTCATATACATTTTCTTCTTATTTAACCAATTTTTTAGATGCCTTTCAGCAACCGCGGGTAGTTTGCGTCAAATAAATACGTCTTCTGTTCAAATAAAGTAAGTTCAGATAGCCGTCTGCGTTTGCAGGAGTTTCCTCTCAAATACATAAAATTTCATATTTTTGTGCTAAGGTCAACTATGTCTCAGCGGTCTCGTGCGTTTGGAGTCAAAGCCATTTTTAATTGATAGACGGTAACCTCGGATACCCGTCAGTAATCGCAGGGGGTCTGCATCAAATAAATGCATGTTATATCAATATTCTGTATCCTCAAACACCAGTCAGCCACTATAGGATTTCATGTCATATGGATTTTGCTTCTTATTTAAGCAATTTTTTAGATGCCTTTCAGCAACCGGGGGTAGTTTGCATCAAATAAATGTGTTTTCTGTTCAAATAAAGTAAGTTCAGATAGCCGTCTGCGTTTGCAGGAGTTTCCTCTCAAATAAATAAATTTCATATTTTTGTGCTGTAAGGTCAACTATGACTTAGCGGTCTCGTGCGTTTGGAGTCAAAGCCATTTTTAATTGATAGACGGTAACCTCGGATACCTGTCAGTAATCGCAGGGGGTCTGCATCAAATAAATGCATGTTATATCAATATTCTGTATCCTCAAACTCCAGTCAGCCACTATAGGATTTCATGTCATATGCATTTTCTTCTAATTTAACCAATTTTTTAGATGCCTTTCAGCAACCGCGGGTAGTTTGCGTCAAATAAATACGTTTTCTGTTTAAATAAAGTAAGTTCAGATAGCCGTCTGCGACCGCAGGAGTTTCCTCTCAAATAACTAAATTTGATATTTTTGTGCTGTAAGGTCAACTATGTCTTAGCGGTCTCGTGCGTTTGGAGTCAAAGCCATTTTTAATTGATAGACGGTAACCTCGGATACCTGTCAGTAATCGCAGGGGGTCTGCATCAAATAAATGCATGTTATATTAATATTATGTATCCTCAAACACGAGCCAGCCACTATAGGATTTCCTGTCATATGCATTTTCTTCTAATTTAAGCAATTTTGATGCCTTTCAGCAACCGCGGGTAGTTTGCGTCAAATAAATACGTTTTCTGTTCAAATAAAGTAAGTTCAGATAGCCGTCTGCTTTTGCAGGAGTTTCCTCTCAAATAAATAAATTTGATATTTTTGTGCTGTAAGGTCAACTATGACTTAGCGGTCTCCTGCGTTTGGAGTCAAAGCCATTTTTAATTGATAGACGGCAACCTCAGATACCTGTCAGTAATCGCAGGGGGTCTGCATCAAATAAATGCATGTTATATCAATATTCTGTATCCTCAAACTCCAGTCAGCCACTATAGGATTTCATGTTATATGCATTTTCTTCTAATTTAACCAATTTTTTAGATGCCTTTCAGCAACCGCGGGTAGTTTGCGTCAAATAAATACGTTTTTTGTTCAAATAAAGTAAGTTCAGATAGCCGTCTGCGACCGCAGGAGTATCCTCTCAAATAAATAAATTTCATATTTTTGTGCTAAGGTCAACTATGTCTCAGCGGTCTCGTGCGTTTGGAGTCAAAGCCATTTTTAATTGATAGACGGTAACCTCGGATACCTGTCAGTAATCGCAGGGGGTCTGCATCAAATAAATGCATGTTATATTAATATTCTGTATCCTCAAACACCAGTCAGCCACTATAGGATTTCCTGTCATATGCATTTTCTTCTAATTTAAGCAATTTTGATGCCGTTCAGCAACCGCGGGTAGTTTGCGTCAAATAAATACGTTTTCTGTTCAAATAAAGTAAGTTCAGATAGCCGTCTGCGTTTGCAGGAGTTTCCTCTCAAATAAATAAATTTGATATTTTTGTGCTGTAAGGTCAACTATGACTTAGCGGTCTCCTGCGTTTGGAGTCAAAGCCATTTTTAATTGATAGAAGGCAACCTCGATACCCGTCAGTAATCGCAGGGGGTCTGCATCAAATAAATGGAAGTTATATCAAAATTCTGTATCCTCAAACACCAGTCAGCCACTATAGGATTTCCTGTCATATACATTTTCTTCTAATTTAAGCAATTTTTTAGATGCCTTTCAGCAACCGCGGGTAGTTTGCGTCAAATAAATACGTTTTCTGTTCAAATAAAGTAAGTTCAGATAGCCGTCTGCGTTTGCAGGAGTTTCCTCTCAAATAAATAAATTTGATATTTTTGTGCTGTAAGGTCAACTATGACTTAGCGGTCTCCTGCGTTTGGAGCCAAAGCCATTTTTAATTGATAGACGGTAACCTCGATACCGGTCAGTAATCGCAGAGGGTCTGCATCAAATAAATGGATGTTATATTAAAATGTTGTATCCTCAAACACCAGTCAGCCACTATAGGATTTCATGTCACATACATTTTCTTCTTATTTAACCAATTTTTTAGATGCCTTTCAGCAACCGCGGGTAGTTTGCGTCAAATAAATACGTCTTCTGTTCAAATAAAGTAAGTTCAGATAGCCGTCTGCGATCGCAGGAGTTTCCTCTTAAATAAAAAAAAAATCATATTTTTGTGCTAAGGTTAACTATGTCTCAGCGGTCTCGTGCGTTTGGAGTCAAAGCCATTTTTAATTGATAGACGGGAACCTCGATACCCGTCAGTAATCGCAGGGGGTCTGCATCAAATAAATGGATGTTATATTAAAATTCTGTATCCTCAAACACCAGTCAGCCACTATAGGATTTCATGTCATATGCATTTTCTTCTAATTTAACCAATTTTTTAGATGCCTTTCAGCAACCGCGGGTAGTTTGCGTCAAATAAATACCTTTTCTGTTCAAATAAAGTAAGTTCAGATAGCCGTCTGCGACCGCAGGAGTTTCCTCTCAAATAAATAAATTTCATATTTTTGTGCTAAGGTCAACTATGTCTCAGCGGTCTCGTGCGTTTGGAGTCAAAGCCATTTTTAATTGATAGACGGGAACCTCGATACCCGTCAGTAATCGCAGGGGGTCTGCATCAAATAAATGGATGTTATATTAAAATTCTGTATCCTCAAACACCAGTCAGCCACTATAGGATTTCATGTCATATGCATTTTCTTCTAATTTAACCAATTTTTTAGATGCCTTTCAGCAACCGCGGGTAGTTTGCGTCAAATAAATACCTTTTCTGTTCAAATAAAGTAAGTTCAGATAGCCGTCTGCGACCGCAGGAGTTTCCTCTCAAATAAATAAATTTCATATTTTTGTGCTAAGGTCAACTATGTCTCAGCGGTCTCGTGCGTTTGGAGTCACAGCCATTTTTAATTGATAGACGGCAACCTCAGATACCTGTCAGTAATCGCAGGGGGTCTGCATCAAATAAATGCATGTTATATCAATATTCTGTATCCTCAAACTCCAGTCAGCCACTATAGGATTTCATGTCATATGCATTTTCTTCTAATTTAACCAATTTTTTAGATGCCTTTCAGCAACCGCGGGTAGTTTGCGTCAAATAAATACGTTTTCTGTTCAAATAAAGTAAGTTCAGATAGCCGTCTGCGTTTGCAGGAGTTTCCTCTCAAATAAATAAATTTGATATTTTTGTGCTGTAAGGTCAACTATGACTTAGCGGTCTCCTGCGTTTGGAGTCAAAGCCATTTTTAATTGATAGACGGCAACCTCAGATACCTGTCAGTAATCGCAGGGGGTCTGCATCAAATAAATGCATGTTATATCAATATTCTGTATCCTCAAACTCCAGTCAGCCACTATAGGATTTCATGTCATATGCATTTTCTTCTAATTTAACCAATTTTTTAGATGCCTTTCAGCAACCGCGGGTAGTTTGCGTCAAATAAATACGTTTTCTGTTCAAATAAAGTAAGTTCAGATAGCCGTCTGCGACCGCAGGAGTTTCGTCTCAAATAACTAAATTTGATATTTTTGTGCTGTAAGGTCAACTATGTCTTAGCGGTCTCCTGCGTTTGGAGTCAAAGCCATTATTAATTGATAGACGGAAACCTCGGATACCTGTCAGTAATCGCAGGGGGTCTGCATCAAATAAATGCATGTTATATCAATATTCTGTAACCTCAAACTCCAGTCAGCCACTATAGGATTTCATGTTATATGCATTTTCTTCTAATTTAACCAATTTTTTTTAGATGCCTTTCAGCAACCGCGGGTAGTTTGCGTCAAATAAATACGTTTTCTGTTCAAATAAAGTAAGTTCAGATAGCCGTCTGCGACCGCAGGAGTTTCCTCTCAAATAAATAAATTTCATATTTTTGTGCTAAGGTCAACTATGTCTCAGCGGTCTCGTGCGTTTGGAGTCAAAGCCATTTTTAATTGATAGACGGTAACCTCGGATACCTGTCAGTAATCGCAGGGGGTCTGCATCAAATAAATGCATGTTATATCAATATTCTGTATCCTCAAACTCCAGTCAGCCACTATAGGATTTCATGTCATATGCATTTTCTTCTAATTTAAGCAATTTTTTAGATGCCTTTCAGCAACCGCGGGTAGTTTGCGTCAAATAAATACGTTTTCTGTTCAAATAAAGTAAGTTCAGATAGCCGTCTGCGATCGCAGGAGTTTCCTCTCAAATAAATAAATTTGATATTTTTGTGCTAAGGTCAACTATGTCTCAGCAGTCTCCTGCGTTTGGAGTCAAAGCCATTTTTAATTGATAGACGGTAACCTCGGATACCTGTCAGTAATCGCAGGGGGTCTGCATCAAATAAATGCATGTTATATTAATATTCTGTATCCTCAAACACCAGTCAGCCACTATAGGATTTCCTGTCATATGCATTTTCTTCTAATTTAAGCAATTTTGATGCCTTTCAGCAACCGCGGGTAGTTTCCGTCAAATAAATACGTTTTCTGTTCAAATAAAGTAAGTTCAGATAGCCGTCTGCGTTTGTAGGAGTTTCCTCTCAAATAAATAAATTTGATATTTTTGTGCTGTAAGGTCAACTATGACTTAGCGGTCTCCTGCGTTTGGAGTCAAAGCCATTTGTAATTGATAGACGGCAACCTCAGATACCTGTCTGTAATCGCAGGGGGTCTGCATCAAATAAATGCATGTTATATCAATATTCTGTATCCTCAAACTCCAGTCAGCCACTATAGGATTTCATGTCATATGCATTTTCTTCTAATTTAACCAATTTTTTAGATGCCTTTCAGCAACCGCGGGTAGTTTGCGTCAAATAAATACCTTTTCTGTTCAAATAAAGTAAGTTCAGATAGCAGTCTGCGATCGCAGGAGTTTCCTCTCAAATAAATAAATTTCATATTTTTGTGCTAAGGTCAACTATGTCTCAGCGGTCTCGTGCGTTTGGAGTCAAAGCCATTTTTAATTGATAGACGGTAACCTCGGATACCTGTCAGTAATCGCAGGGGGTCTGCATCAAATAAATGCATGTTATATTAATATTCTGTATCCTCAAACACCAGTCAGCCACTATAGGATTTCCTGTCATATGCATTTTCTTCTAATTTAAGCAATTTTGATGCCTTTCAGCAACCGCGGGTAGTTTGCGTCAAATAAATAAGTTTTCTGTTCAAATAAGTAAGTTCAGATAGCCGTCTGCGACCGCAGGAGTTTCCTCTCAAATAAATACATTTCATATTTTTGTGCTAAGGTCAACTATGTCTCAGCGGTCTCGTGCGTTTGGAGTCAAAGCCATTTTTAATTGATAGACGGTAACCTCGGATACCTGTCAGTAATCGCAGGGGGTCTGCATCAAATAAATGCATGTTATATTAATATTATGTATCCTCAAACACGAGCCAGCCACTATAGGATTTCCTGTCATATGCATTTTCTTCTAATTTAAGCAATTTTGATGCCTTTCAGCAACCGCGGGTAGTTTGCGTCAAATAAATACGTTTTCTGTTCAAATAAAGTAAGTTCAGATAGCCGTCTGCTTTTGCAGGAGTTTCCTCTCAAATAAATAAATTTGATATTTTTGTGCTGTAAGGTCAACTATGACTTAGCGGTCTCCTGCGTTTGGAGTCAAAGCCATTTTTAATTGATAGACGGCAACCTCAGATACCTGTCAGTAATCGCAGGGGGTCTGCATCAAATAAATGCATGTTATATCAATATTCTGTATCCTCAAACTCCAGTCAGCCACTATAGGATTTCATGTTATATGCATTTTCTTCTAATTTAACCAATTTTTTAGATGCCTTTCAGCAACCGCGGGTAGTTTGCGTCAAATAAATACGTTTTTTGTTCAAATAAAGTAAGTTCAGATAGCCGTCTGCGACCGCAGGAGTATCCTCTCAAATAAATAAATTTCATATTTTTGTGCTAAGGTCAACTATGTCTCAGCGGTCTCGTGCGTTTGGAGTCAAAGCCATTTTTAATTGATAGACGGTAACCTCGGATACCTGTCAGTAATCGCAGGGGGTCTGCATCAAATAAATGCATGTTATATCAATATTCTGTATCCTCAAACTCCAGTCAGCCACTATAGGATTTCATGTCATATGCATTTTCTTCTAATTTAACCAATTTTTTAGATGCCTTTCAGCAACCGCGGGTAGTTTGCGTCAAATAAATACGTTTTCTGTTCAAATAAAGTAAGTTCAGATAGCCGTCTGCGTTTGCAGGAGTTTCCTCTCAAATAAATAAATTTGATATTTTTGTGCTGTAAGGTCAACTATGACTTAGCGGTCTCCTGCGTTTGGAGTCAAAGCCATTTTTAATTGATAGAAGGCAACCTCGATACCCGTCAGTAATCGCAGGGGGTCTGCATCAAATAAATGGAAGTTATATCAAAATTCTGTATCCTCAAACACCAGTCAGCCACTATAGGATTTCATGTCACATACATTTTCTTCTTATTTAACCAATTTTTTAGATGCCTTTCAGCAACCGCGGGTAGTTTGCGTCAAATAAATACGTCTTCTGTTCAAATAAAGTAAGTTCAGATAGCCGTCTGCGATCGCAGGAGTTTCCTCTTAAATAAAAAAAAAAATCATATTTTTGTGCTAAGGTTAACTATGTCTCAGCGGTCTCGTGCGTTTGGAGTCAAAGCCATTTTTAATTGATAGACGGGAACCTCGATACCCGTCAGTAATCGCAGGGGGTCTGCATCAAATAAATGGATGTTATATTAAAATTCTGTATCCTCAAACACCAGTCAGCCACTATAGGATTTCATGTCATATGCATTTTCTTCTAATTTAACCAATTTTTTAGATGCCTTTCAGCAACCGCGGGTAGTTTGCGTCAAATAAATACGTTTTCTGTTCAAATAAGTAAGTTCAGATAGCCGTCTGCGATCGCAGGAGTTTCCTCTCAAATACATAAAATTTCATATTTTTGTGCTAAGGTCAACTATGTCTCAGCGGTCTCGTGCGTTTGGAGTCAAAGCCATTTTTAATTGATAGACGGTAACCTCGGATACCCGTCAGTAATCGCAGGGGGTCTGCATCAAATAAATGCATGTTATATCAATATTCTGTATCCTCAAACACCAGTCAGCCACTATAGGATTTCATGTCATATGGATTTTGCTTCTTATTTAAGCAATTTTTTAGATGCCTTTCAGCAACCGGGGGTAGATTGCATCAAATAAATATGTTTTCTGTTCAAATAAAGTAAGTTCAGATAGCCGTCTGCGTTTGCAGGAGTTTCCTCTCAAATAAATAAATTTGATATTTTTGTGCTGTAAGGTCAACTATGACTTAGCGGTCTCCTACGTTTGGAGTCAAAGCCATTTGTAATTGATTGACGGCAACCTCAGATACCTGTCTGTAATCGCAGGGGGTCTGCATCAAATAAATGCATGTTATATCAATATTCTGTATCCTCAAACTCCAGTCAGCCACTATAGGATTTCATGTCATATGCATTTTCTTCTAATTTAACCAATTTTTTAGATGCCTTTCAGCAACCGCGGGTAGTTTGCGTCAAATAAATACCTTTTCTGTTCAAATAAAGTAAGTTCAGATAGCCGTCTGCGACCGCAGGAGTTTCCTCTCAAATAAATAAATTTCATATTTTTGTGCTAAGGTCAACTATGTCTCAGCGGTCTCGTGCGTTTGGAGTCACAGCCATTTTTAATTGATAGACGGTAACCTCGGATACCTGTCAGTAATCGCAGGGGGTCTGCATCAAATAAATGCATGTTATATTAATATTCTGTATCCTCAAACACCAGTCAGCCACTATAGGATTTCCTGTCATATGCATTTTCTTCTAATTTAAGCAATTTTGATGCCTTTCAGCAACCGCGGGTAGTTTGCGTCAAATAAATACGTTTTCTGTTCAAATAAAGTAAGTTCAGATAGCCGTCTGCGTTTGCAGGAGTTTCCTCTCAAATAAATAAATTTGATATTTTTGTGCTGTAAGGTCAACTATGACTTAGCGGTCTCCTGCGTTTGGAGTCAAAGCCATTTTTAATTGATAGAAGGCAACCTCGATACCCGTCAGTAATCGCAGGGGGTCTGCATCAAATAAATGGAAGTTATATCAAAATTCTGTATCCTCAAACACCAGTCAGCCACTATAGGATTTCCTGTCATATACATTTTCTTCTAATTTAAGCAATTTTTTAGATGCCTTTCAGCAACCGCGGGTAGTTTGCGTCAAATAAATACGTTTTCTGTTCAAATAAAGTAAGTTCAGATAGCCGTCTGCGTTTGCAGGAGTTTCCTCTCAAATAAATAAATTTCATATTTTTGTGCTGTAAGGTCAACTATGACTTAGCGGTCTCCTGCGTTTGGAGCCAAAGCCATTTTTAATTGATAGACGGTAACCTCGATACCGGTCAGTAATCGCAGAGGGTCTGCATCAAATAAATGGATGTTATATTAAAATTTTGTATCCTCAAACACCAGTCAGCCACTATAGGATTTCATGTCATATATATTTTCTTCTTATTTAACCAATTTTTTAGATGCCTTTCAGCAACCGCGGGTAGTTTGCGTCAAATAAATATGTCTTCTGTTCAAATAAAGTAAGTTCAGATAGCCGTCTGCGTTTGCAGGAGTTTCCTCTCAAATAAATAAATTTCATATTTTTGTGCTGTAAGGTCAACTATGACTTAGCGGTCTCCTGCGTTTGGAGCCAAAGCCATTTTTAATTGATAGACGGTAACCTCGATACCGGTCAGTAATCGCAGAGGGTCTGCATCAAATAAATGGATGTTATATTAAAATTTTGTATCCTCAAACACCAGTCAGCCACTATAGGATTTCATGTCATATATATTTTCTTCTTATTTAACCAATTTTTTAGATGCCTTTCAGCAACCGCGGGTAGTTTGCGTCAAATAAATATGTCTTCTGTTCAAATAAAGTAAGTTCAGATAGCCGTCTGCGATCGCAGGAGTTTCCTCTTAAATAAAAAAAAAATCATATTTTTGTGCTAAGGTTAACTATGTCTCAGCGGTCTCGTGCGTTTGGAGTCAAAGCCATTTTTAATTGATAGACGGGAACCTCGATACCCGTCAGTAATCGCAGGGGGTCTGCATCAAATAAATGGATGCTATATTAAAATTCTGTATCCTCAAACACCAGTCAGCCACTATAGGATTTCATGTCATATGCATTTTCTTCTAATTTAACCAATTTTTTAGATGCCTTTCAGCAACCGCGGGTAGTTTGCGTCAAATAAATACCTTTTCTGTTCAAATAAAGTAAGTTCAGATAGCCGTCTGCGACCGCAGGAGTTTCCTCTCAAATAAATAAATTTCATATTTTTGTGCTAAGGTCAACTATGTCTCAGCGGTCTCGTGCGTTTGGAGTCAAAGCCATTTTTAATTGATAGACGGGAACCTCGATACCCGTCAGTAATCGCAGGGGGTCTGCATCAAATAAATGGATGTTATATTAAAATTCTGTATCCTCAAACACCAGTCAGCCACTATAGGATTTCATGTCATATGCATTTTCTTCTAATTTAACCAATTTTTTAGATGCCTTTCAGCAACCGCGGGTAGTTTGCGTCAAATAAATACCTTTTCTGTTCAAATAAAGTAAGTTCAGATAGCCGTCTGCGACCGCAGGAGTTTCCTCTCAAATAAATAAATTTCATATTTTTGTGCTAAGGTCAACTATGTCTCAGCGGTCTCGTGCGTTTGGAGTCACAGCCATTTTTAATTGATAGACGGCAACCTCAGATACCTGTCAGTAATCGCAGGGGGTCTGCATCAAATAAATGCATGTTATATCAATATTCTGTATCCTCAAACTCCAGTCAGCCACTATAGGATTTCATGTCATATGCATTTTCTTCTAATTTAACCAATTTTTTAGATGCCTTTCAGCAACCGCGGGTAGTTTGCGTCAAATAAATACGTTTTCTGTTTAAATAAAGTAAGTTCAGATAGCCGTCTGCGACCGCAGGAGTTTCCTCTCAAATAACTAAATTTGATATTTTTGTGCTGTAAGGTCAACTATGTCTTAGCGGTCTCGTGCGTTTGGAGTCAAAGCCATTTTTAATTGATAGACGGTAACCTCGGATACCTGTCAGTAATCGCAGGGGGTCTGCATCAAATAAATGCATGTTATATTAATATTATGTATCCTCAAACACGAGCCAGCCACTATAGGATTTCATGTCATATGCATTTTCTTCTTATTTAACCAATTTTTTAGATGCCTTTCAGCAACCGCGGGTAGTTTGCGTCAAATAAATACGTCTTCTGTTCAAATAAAGTAAGTTCAGATAGCCGTCTGCGTTTGCAGGAGTTTCCTCTCAAATACATAAAATTTCATATTTTTGTGCTAAGGTCAACTATGTCTCAGCGGTCTCGTGCGTTTGGAGTCAAAGCCATTTTTAATTGATAGACGGTAACCTCGGATACCCGTCAGTAATCGCAGGGGGTCTGCATCAAATAAATGCATGTTATATCAATATTCTGTATCCTCAAACTCCAGTCAGCCACTATAGGATTTCATGTCATATGCATTTTCTTCTAATTTAACCAATTTTTTAGATGCCTTTCAGCAACCGCGGGTAGTTTGCGTCAAATAAATACCTTTTCTGTTCAAATAAAGTAAGTTCAGATAGCCGTCTGCGACCGCAGGAGTTTCCTCTCAAATAAATAAATTTCATATTTTTGTGCTAAGGTCAACTATGTCTCAGCGGTCTCGTGCGTTTGGAGTCACAGCCATTTTTAATTGATAGACGGTAACCTCGGATACCTGTCAGTAATCGCAGGGGGTCTGCATCAAATAAATGGATGTTATATTAAAATTCTGTATCCTCAAATTCCAGTCAGCCACTATAGGATTTCATGTCATATGCATTTTCTTCTAATTTAAGCAATTTTTTAGATGCCTTTCAGCAACCGCGGGTAGTTTGCGTCAAATAAATACGTTTTCTGTTCAAATAAAGTAAGTTCAGATAGCCGTCTGCGTTTGCAGGAGTTTCCTCTCAAATAAATAAATTTGATATTTTTGTGCTGTAAGGTCAACTATGACTTAGCGGTCTCCTGCGTTTGGAGTCAAAGCCATTTTTAATTGATAGAAGGCAACCTCGATACCCGTCAGTAATCGCAGGGGGTCTGCATCAAATAAATGGAAGTTATATTAAAATTCTGTATCCTCAAACACCAGTCAGCCAATATAGGATTTCCTGTCATATACATTTTCTTCTAATTTAAGCAATTTTTTAGATGCCTTTCAGCAACCGCGGGTAGTTTGCGTCAAATAAATACCTTTTCTGTTCAAATAAAGTAAGTTCAGATAGCCGTCTGCGACCGCAGGAGTTTCCTCTAAAATAAATAAATTTCATATTTTTGTGCTAGTCAACTATGTCTCAGCGGTCTCGTGCGTTTGGAGTCACAGCCATTTTTAATTGATAGACGGTAACCTCGGATACCTGTCAGTAATCGCAGGGGGTCTGCATCAAATAAGTGGATGTTATATTAAAATTCTGTATCCTCAAACTCCAGTCAGCCACTATAGGATTTCATGTCATATGCATTTTCTTCTAATTTAAGCAATTTTTTAGATGCCTTTCAGCAACCGCGGGTAGTTTGCGTCAAATAAATACGTTTTCTGTTCAAATAAGTAAGTTCAGATAGCCGTCTGCGACCGCAGGAGTTTCCTCTCAAATAAATAAATTTCATATTTTTGTGCTAAGGTCAACTATGTCTCAGCGGTCTCGTGCGTTTGGAGTCAAAGCCATTTTTAATTGATAGACGGTAACCTCGGATACCTGTCAGTAATCGCAGGGGGTCTGCATCAAATAAATGCATGTTATATTAATATTCTGTATCCTCAAACACCAGTCAGCCACTATAGGATTTCCTGTCATATGCATTTTCTTCTAATTTAAGCAATTTTGATGCCTTTCAGCAACCGCGGGTAGTTTGCGTCAAATAAATACGTTTTCTGTTCAAATAAAGTAAGTTCAGATAGCCGTCTGCGTTTGCAGGAGTTTCCTCTCAAATAAATAAATTTGATATTTTTGTGCTGTAAGGTCAACTATGACTTAGCGGTCTCCTGTGTTTGGAGTCAAAGCCATTTTTAATTGATAAAAGGCAACCTCGATACCCGTCAGTAATCGCAGGGGGTCTGCATCAAATAAATGGAAGTTATATTAAAATTCTGTATCCTCAAACACCAGTCAGCCACTATAGGATTTCCTGTCATATACATTTTCTTCTAATTTAAGCAATTTTTTAGATGCCTTTCAGCAACCGCGGGTAGTTTGCGTCAAATAAATACCTTTTCTGTTCAAATAAAGTAAGTTCAGATAGCCGTCTGCGACCGCAGGAGTTTCCTCTCAAATAAATAAATTTCATATTTTTGTGCTAGTCAACTATGTCTCAGCGGTCTCGTGCGTTTGGAGTCACAGCCATTTTTAATTGATAGACGGTAACCTCGGATACCTGTCAGTAATCGCAGGGGGTCTGCATCAAATAAGTGGATGTTATATTAAAATTCTGTATCCTCAAACTCCAGTCAGCCACTATAGGATTTCATGTCATACGCATTTTCTTCTAATTTAAGCAATTTTTTAGATGCCTTTCAGCAACCGCGGGTAGTTTGCGTCAAATAAATACGTTTTCTGTTCAAATAAAGTAAGTTCAGATAGCCGTCTGCGTTTGCAGGAGTTTCCTCTCAAATAAATAAATTTGATATTTTTGTGCTGTAAGGTCAACTATGACTTAGCGGTCTCCTGCGTTTGGAGCCAAAGCCATTTTTAATTGATAGACGGTAACCTCGGATACCCGTCAGTAATCGCAGAGGGTCTGCATCAAATAAATGGATGTTATATTAAAATTTTGTATCCTCAAACACCAGTCAGCCACTATAGGATTTCATGTCATATACATTTTCTTCTTATTTAACCAATTTTTTAGATGCCTTTCAGCAACCGCGGGTAGTTTGCGTCAAATAAATACGTCTTCTGTTCAAATAAAGTAAGTTCAGATAGCCGTCTGCGTTTGCAGGAGTTTCCTCTCAAATACATAAAATTTCATATTTTTGTGCTAAGGTCAACTATGTCTCAGCGGTCTCGTGCGTTTGGAGTCAAAGCCATTTTTAATTGATAGACGGTAACCTCGGATACCCGTCAGTAATCGCAGGGGGTCTGCATCAAATAAATGCATGTTATATCAATATTCTGTATCCTCAAACACCAGTCAGCCACTATAGGATTTCATGTCATATGGATTTTGCTTCTTATTTAAGCAATTTTTTAGATGCCTTTCAGCAACCGGGGGTAGTTTGCATCAAATAAATGTGTTTTCTGTTCAAATAAAGTAAGTTCAGATAGCCGTCTGCGTTTGCAGGAGTTTCCTCTCAAATAAATAAATTTGATATTTTTGTGCTGTAAGGTCAACTATGACTTAGCGGTCTCCTGCGTTTGGAGTCAAAGCCATTTGTAATTGATAGACGGCAACCTCAGATACCTGTCTGTAATCGCAGGGGGTCTGCATCAAATAAATGCATGTTATATCAATATTCTGTATCCTCAAACTCCAGTCAGCCACTATAGGATTTCATGTCATATGCATTTTCTTCTAATTTAACCAATTTTTTAGATGCCTTTCAGCAACCGCGGGTAGTTTGCGTCAAATAAATACCTTTTCTGTTCAAATAAAGTAAGTTCAGATAGCCGTCTGCGACCGCAGGAGTTTCCTCTCAAATAAATAAATTTCATATTTTTGTGCTAAGGTCAACTATGTCTCAGCGGTCTCGTGCGTTTGGAGTCACAGCCATTTTTAATTGATAGACGGTAACCTCGGATACCTGTCAGTAATCGCAGGGGGTCTGCATCAAATAAATGGATGTTATATTAAAATTCTGTATCCTCAAACTCCAGTCAGCCACTATAGGATTTCATGTCATATGCATTTTCTTCTAATTTAAGCAATTTTTTAGATGCCTTTCAGCAACCGCGGGTAGTTTGCGTCAAATAAATACGTTTTCTGTTCAAATAAAGTAAGTTCAGATAGCCGTCTGCGTTTGCAGGAGTTTCCTCTCAAATAAATAAATTTGATATTTTTGTGCTGTAAGGTCAACTATGACTTAGCGGTCTCCTGCGT
Source organism: Cirrhinus molitorella (assembly GCA_033026305.1). Taxonomy (NCBI): domain Eukaryota; kingdom Metazoa; phylum Chordata; class Actinopteri; order Cypriniformes; family Cyprinidae; genus Cirrhinus; species Cirrhinus molitorella. The sequence continues at coordinate 5,154,579 of CM065141.1, read as the reverse complement.
TTGGAGCCAAAGCCATTTTTAATTGATAGACGGTAACCTCGATACCCGTCAGTAATCGCAGGGGGTCTGCATCAAATAAATGGATGTTATATTAAAATTTTGTATCCTCAAACACCAGTCAGCCACTATAGGATTTCATGTCATATACATTTTCTTCTTATTTAACCAATTTTTTAGATGCCTTTCAGCAACCGCGGGTAGTTTGCGTCAAATAAATACGTCTTCTGTTCAAATAAAGTAAGTTCATATAGCCGTCTGCGATCGCAGGAGTTTCCTCTCAAATAAAAAAAAAAAAATCATATTTTTGTGCTAAGGTCAACTATGTCTCAGCGGTCTCCTGCGTTTGGAGTCAAAGCCATTTTTAATTGATAGACGGTAACCTCGATACCCGTCAGTAATCGCAGGGGGTCTGCATCAAATAAATGGATGTTATATTAAAATTCTGTATCCTCAAACACCAGTCAGCCACTATAGGATTTCATGTCATATGCATTTTCTTCTAATTTAACCAATTTTTTAGATGCCTTTCAGCAACCGTGGGTAGTTTGCGTCAAATAAATACGTCTTCTGTTCAAATAAAGTAAGTTCAGATAGCCGTCTGCGATCGCAGGAGTTTCCTCTCAAATAAAAAAAAAATCATATTTTCGTGCTAAGGTCAACTATGTCTCAGCGGTCTCGTGCGTTTGGAGTCAAAGCCATTTTTAATTGATAGACGGTAACCTCGGATACCTGTCAGTAATCGCAGGGGGTCTCCATCAAATAAATGCATGTTATATCAATTCTGTATCCTCAAACACCAGTCAGCCACTATAGGATTTCATGTCATATGCATTTTCTTCTAATTTAACCAATTTTTTAGATGCCTTTCAGCAACCGCGGGTAGTTTGCGTCAAATAAATACGTTTTCTGTTTAAATAAAGTAAGTTCAGATAGCCGTCTGCGACCGCAGGAGTTTCCTCTCAAATAACTAAATTTGATATTTTTGTGCTGTAAGGTCAACTATGTCTTAGCGGTCTCGTGCGTTTGGAGTCAAAGCCATTTTTAATTGATAGACGGTAACCTCGGATACCTGTCAGTAATCGCGGGGGTCTGCATCAAATAAATGCATGTTATATCATTATTCTGTATCCTCAAACTCCAGTCAGCCACTATAGGATTTCATGTCATATGCATTTTCTTCTAATTTAAGCAATTTTTTTGATGCCTTTCAGCAACCGCGGGTACTTTGCGTCAAATAAATACGTTTTCTGTTCAAATAAGTAAGTTCAGATAGCCGTCTGCGACCGCAGGAGTTTCCTCTCAAATAAATAAATTTCATATTTTTGTGCTAAGGTCAACTATGTCTCAGCGGTCTCGTGCGTTTGGAGTCAAAGCCATTTTTAATTGATAGACGGTAACCTCGGATACCTGTCAGTAATCGCAGGGGGTCTGCATCAAATAAATGCATGTTATATTAATATTCTGTATCCTCAAACACCAGTCAGCCACTATAGGATTTCCTGTCATATGCATTTTCTTCTAATTTAAGCAATTTTGATGCCTTTCAGCAACCGCGGGTAGTTTGCGTCAAATAAATACGTTTTCTGTTCAAATAAAGTAAGTTCAGATAGCCGTCTGCGTTTGCAGGAGTTTCCTCTCAAATAAATAAATTTGATATTTTTGTGCTGTAAGGTCAACTATGACTTAGCGGTCTCCTGCGTTTGGAGTCAAAGCCATTTTTAATTGATAGAAGGCAACCTCGATACCCGTCAGTAATCGCAGGGGGTCTGCATCAAATAAATGGAAGTTATATTAAAATTCTGTATCCTCAAACACCAGTCAGCCACTATAGGATTTCCTGTCATATACATTTTCTTCTAATTTAAGCAATTTTTTAGATGCCTTTCAGCAACCGCGGGTAGTTTGCGTCAAATAAATACGTTTTCTGTTCAAATAAAGTAAGTTCAGATAGCCGTCTGCGACCGCAGGAGTTTCCTCTCAAATAAATAAATTTCATATTTTTGTGCTAAGGTCAACTATGTCTCAGCGGTCTCGTGCGTTTGGAGTCAAAGCCATTTTTAATTGATAGACGGTAACCTCGGATACCTGTCAGTAATCGCAGGGGGTCTGCATCAAATAAATGCATGTTATATTAATATTCTGTATCCTTAAACACCAGTCAGCCACTATAGGATTTCCTGTCATATGCATTTTCTTCTAATTTAAGCAATTTTGATGCCTTTCAGCAACCGCGGGTAGTTTGCGTCAAATAAATACGTTTTCTGTTCAAATAAAGTAAGTTCAGATAGCCGTCTGCGTTTGCAGGAGTTTCCTCTCAAATAAATAAATTTGATATTTTTGTGCTGTAAGGTCAACTATGACTTAGCGGTCTCCTGCGTTTGGAGTCAAAGCCATTTTTAATTGATAGAAGGCAACCTCGATACCCGTCAGTAATCGCAGGGGGTCTGCATCAAATAAATGGAAGTTATATTAAAATTCTGTATCCTCAAACACCAGTCAGCCACTATAGGATTTCCTGTCATATACATTTTCTTCTAATTTAAGCAATTTTTTAGATGCCTTTCAGCAACCGCGGGTAGTTTGCGTCAAATAAATACCTTTTCTGTTCAAATAAAGTAAGTTCAGATAGCCGTCTGCGACCGCAGGAGTTTCCTCTCAAATAAATAAATTTCATATTTTTGTGCTAGTCAACTATGTCTCAGCGGTCTCGTGCGTTTGGAGTCACAGCCATTTTTAATTGATAGACGGTAACCTCGGATACCTGTCAGTAATCGCAGGGGGTCTGCATCAAATAAGTGGATGTTATATTAAAATTCTGTATCCTCAAACTCCAGTCAGCCACTATAGGATTTCATGTCATATGCATTTTCTTCTAATTTAAGCAATTTTTTAGATGCCTTTCAGCAACCGCGGGTAGTTTGCGTCAAATAAATACGTTTTCTGTTCAAATAAAGTAAGTTCAGATAGCCGTCTGCGTTTGCAAGAGTTTCCTCTCAAATAAATAAATTTGATATTTTTGTGCTGTAAGGTCAACTATGACTTAGCGGTCTCCTGCGTTTGGAGCCAAAGCCATTTTTAATTGATAGACGGTGACCTCGGATACCCGTCAGTAATCACAGAGGGTCTGCATCAAATAAATGGATGTTATATTAAAATTTTGTATCCTCAAACACCAGTCAGCCACTATAGGATTTCATGTCATATACATTTTCTTCTTATTTAACCAATTTTTTAGATGCCTTTCAGCAACCGCGGGTAGTTTGCGTCAAATAAATACGTCTTCTGTTCAAATAAAGTAAGTTCAGATAGCCGTCTGCGATCGCAGGAGTTTCCTCTCAAATAAAAAAAAAAAAAATCATATTTTTGTGCTAAGGTCAACTATGTCTCAGCGGTCTCGTGCGTTTGGAGTCAAAGCCATTTTTAATTGATAGACGGTAACCTCGGATACCTGTCAGTAATCGCAGGGGGTCTGCATCAAATAAATGCATGTTATATTAATATTCTGTATCCTCAAACACCAGTCAGCCACTATAGGATTTCCTGTCATATGCATTTTCTTCTAATTTAAGCAATTTTGATGCCTTTCAGCAACCGCGGGTAGTTTGCGTCAAATAAATACGTTTTCTGTTCAAATAAAGTAAGTTCAGATAGCCGTCTGCGTTTGCAGGAGTTTCCTCTCAAATAAATAAATTTGATATTTTTGTGCTGTAAGGTCAACTATGACTTAGCGGTCTCCTGCGTTTGGAGTCAAAGCCATTTTTAATTGATAGAAGGCAACCTCGATACCCGTCAGTAATCGCAGGGGGTCTGCATCAAATAAATGGAAGTTATATTAAAATTCTGTATCCTCAAACACCAGTCAGCCACTATAGGATTTCCTGTCATATACATTTTCTTCTAATTTAAGCAATTTTTTAGATGCCTTTCAGCAACCGCGGGTAGTTTGCGTCAAATAAATACCTTTTCTGTTCAAATAAAGTAAGTTCAGATAGCCGTCTGCGACCGCAGGAGTTTCCTCTCAAATAAATAAATTTCATATTTTTGTGCTAGTCAACTATGTCTCAGCGGTCTCGTGCGTTTGGAGTCACAGCCATTTTTAATTGATAGACGGTAACCTCGGATACCTGTCAGTAATCGCAGGGGGTCTGCATCAAATAAATGGAAGTTATATTAAAATTCTGTATCCTCAAACACCAGTCAGCCACTATAGGATTTCCTGTCATATACATTTTCTTCTAATTTAAGCAATTTTTTAGATGCCTTTCAGCAACCGCGGGTAGTTTGCGTCAAATAAATACCTTTTCTGTTCAAATAAAGTAAGTTCAGATAGCCGTCTGCGACCGCAGGAGTTTCCTCTCAAATAAATAAATTTCATATTTTTGTGCTAGTCAACTATGTCTCAGCGGTCTCCTGCGTTTGGAGCCAAAGCCATTTTTAATTGATAGACGGTAACCTCGGATACCCGTCAGTAATCGCAGAGGGTCTGCATCAAATAAATGGATGTTATATTAAAATTTTGTATCCTCAAACACCAGTCAGCCACTATAGGATTTCATGTCATATACATTTTCTTCTTATTTAACCAATTTTTTAGATGCCTTTCAGCAACCGCGGGTAGTTTGCGTCAAATAAATACGTCTTCTGTTCAAATAAAGTAAGTTCAGATAGCCGTCTGCGTTTGCAGGAGTTTCCTCTCAAATACATAAAATTTCATATTTTTGTGCTAAGGTCAACTATGTCTCAGCGGTCTCGTGCGTTTGGAGTCAAAGCCATTTTTAATTGATAGACGGTAACCTCGGATACCCGTCAGTAATCGCAGGGGGTCTGCATCAAATAAATGCATGTTATATTAAAATTCTGTATCCTCAAACACCAGTCAGCCACTATAGGATTTCATGTCATATGCATTTTCTTCTAATTTAAGCAATTTTTAGATGCCTTTCAGCAACCGTGGGTAGTTTGCGTCAAATAAATACGTCTTCTGTTCAAATAAAGTAAGTTCAGATAGCCGTCTGCGTTTGCAGGAGTTTCCTCTCAAATAAATAAATTTGATATTTTTGTGCTGTAAGGTCAACTATGACTTAGCGGTCTCCTGCGTTTGGAGTCAAAGCCATTTGTAATTGATAGACGGTAACCTCGGATACCCGTCAGTAATCGCAGGGGGTCTGCATCAAATAAATGCATGTTATATCAATATTCTGTATCCTCAAACACCAGTCAGCCACTACAGGATTTCATGTCATATGGATTTTGCTTCTTATTTAAGCAATTTTTTAGATGCCTTTCAGCAACCGGGGGTAGTTTGCATCAAATAAATATGTTTTCTGTTCAAATAAAGTAAGTTCAGATAGCCGTCTGCGTTTGCAGGAGTTTCCTCTCAAATAAATAAATTTGATATTTTTGTGCTGTAAAGTCAACTATGACTTAGCGGTCTCCTGCGTTTGGAGTCAAAGCCATTTGTAATTGATAGACGGCAACCTCAGATACCTGTCTGTAATCGCAGGGGGTCTGCATCAAATAAATGCATGTTATATCAATATTCTGTATCCTCAAACTCCAGTCAGCCACTATAGGATTTCATGTCATATGCATTTTCTTCTAATTTAAGCAATTTTTTTGATGCCTTTCAGCAACCGCGGGTAGTTTGCGTCAAATAAATACGTTTTCTGTTCAAATAAAGTAAGTTCAGATAGCCGTCTGCGATCTCAGGAGTTTCCTCTCAAATAAAAAAAAAATCATATTTTCGTGCTAAGGTCAACTATGTCTCAGCGGTCTCGTGCGTTTGGAGTCAAAGCCATTTTTAATTGATAGACGGTAACCTCGGATACCTGTCAGTAATCGCAGGGGGTCTGCATCAAATAAATGCATGTTATATCAATTCTGTATCCTCAAACTCCAGTCAGCCACTATAGGATTTCATGTCATATGCATTTTCTTCTAATTTAAGCAATTTTTTAGATGCCTTTCAGCAACCGCGGGTAGTTTGCGTCAAATAAATATGTTTTCTGTTCAAATAAAGTAAGTTCAGATAGCCGTCTGCGTTTGCAGGAGTTTCCTCTCAAATAAATAAATTTGATATTTTTGTGCTGTAAGGTCAACTATGACTTAGCGGTCTCCTGCGTTTGGAGTCAAAGCCATTTGTAATTGATAGATGGCAACCTCAGATACCTGTCTGTAATCGCAGGGGGTCTGCATCAAATAAATGCATGTTATATCAATATTCTGTATCCTCAAACTCCAGTCAGCCACTATAGGATTTCATGTCATATGCATTTTCTTCTAATTTAACCAATTTTTTAGATGCCTTTCAGCAACCGCGGGTAGTTTGCGTCAAATAAATACCTTTTCTGTTCAAATAAAGTAAGTTCAGATAGCCGTCTGCGACCGCAGGAGTTTCCTCTCAAATAAATAAATTTCATATTTTTGTGCTAAGGTCAACTATGTCTCAGCGGTCTCGTGCGTTTGGAGTCACAGCCATTTTTAATTGATAGACGGTAACCTCGGATACCTGTCAGTAATCGCAGGGGGTCTGCATCAAATAAATGGATGTTATATTAAAATTCTGTATCCTCAAACTCCAGTCAGCCACTATAGGATTTCATGTCATATGCATTTTCTTCTAATTTAAGCAATTTTTTAGATGCCTTTCAGCAACCGCGGGTAGTTTGCGTCAAATAAATACGTTTTCTGTTCAAATAAAGTAAGTTCAGATAGCCGTCTGCGTTTGCAGGAGTTTCCTCTCAAATAAATAAATTTGATATTTTTGTGCTGTAAGGTCAACTATGACTTAGCGGTCTCCTGCGTTTGGAGCCAAAGCCATTTTTAATTGATAGACGGTAACCTCGATACCCGTCAGTAATCGCAGGGGGTCTGCATCAAATAAATGGATGTTATATTAAAATTTTGTATCCTCAAACACCAGTCAGCCACTATAGGATTTCATGTCATATACATTTTCTTCTTATTTAACCAATTTTTTAGATGCCTTTCAGCAACCGCGGGTAGTTTGCGTCAAATAAATACGTCTTCTGTTCAAATAAAGTAAGTTCAGATAGCCGTCTGCGATCGCAGGAGTTTCCTCTCAAATAAAAAAAAAATCATATTTTCGTGCTAAGGTCAACTATGTCTCAGCGGTCTCGTGCGTTTGGAGTCAAAGCCATTTTTAATTGATAGACGGTAACCTCGGATACCTGTCAGTAATCGCAGGGGGTCTCCATCAAATAAATGCATGTTATATCAATTCTGTATCCTCAAACACCAGTCAGCCACTATAGGATTTCATGTCATATGCATTTTCTTCTAATTTAACCAATTTTTTAGATGCCTTTCAGCAACCGCGGGTAGTTTGCGTCAAATAAATACGTTTTCTGTTTAAATAAAGTAAGTTCAGATAGCCGTCTGCGACCGCAGGAGTTTCCTCTCAAATAACTAAATTTGATATTTTTGTGCTGTAAGGTCAACTATGTCTTAGCGGTCTCGTGCGTTTGGAGTCAAAGCCATTTTTAATTGATAGACGGTAACCTCGGATACCTGTCAGTAATCGCGGGGGTCTGCATCAAATAAATGCATGTTATATCATTATTCTGTATCCTCAAACTCCAGTCAGCCACTATAGGATTTCATGTCATATGCATTTTCTTCTAATTTAAGCAATTTTTTTGATGCCTTTCAGCAACCGCGGGTAGTTTGCGTCAAATAAATACGTTTTCTGTTCAAATAAGTAAGTTCAGATAGCCGTCTGCGACCGCAGGAGTTTCCTCTCAAATAAATAAATTTCATATTTTTGTGCTAAGGTCAACTATGTCTCAGCGGTCTCGTGCGTTTGGAGTCAAAGCCATTTTTAATTGATAGACGGTAACCTCGGATACCTGTCAGTAATCGCAGGGGGTCTGCATCAAATAAATGCATGTTATATTAATATTCTGTATCCTCAAACACCAGTCAGCCACTATAGGATTTCCTGTCATATGCATTTTCTTCTAATTTAAGCAATTTTGATGCCTTTCAGCAACCGCGGGTAGTTTGCGTCAAATAAATACGTTTTCTGTTCAAATAAAGTAAGTTCAGATAGCCGTCTGCGTTTGCAGGAGTTTCCTCTCAAATAAATAAATTTGATATTTTTGTGCTGTAAGGTCAACTATGACTTAGCGGTCTCCTGCGTTTGGAGTCAAAGCCATTTGTAATTGATAGACGGCAACCTCAGATACCTGTCTGTAATCGCAGGGGGTCTGCATCAAATAAATGCATGTTATATCAATATTCTGTATCCTCAAACTCCAGTCAGCCACTATAGGATTTCATGTCATATGCATTTTCTTCTAATTTAACCAATTTTTTAGATGCCTTTCAGCAACCGCGGGTAGTTTGCGTCAAATAAATACCTTTTCTGTTCAAATAAAGTAAGTTCAGATAGCCGTCTGCGACCGCAGGAGTTTCCTCTCAAATAAATAAATTTCATATTTTTGTGCTAAGGTCAACTATGTCTCAGCGGTCTCGTGCGTTTGGAGTCACAGCCATTTTTAATTGATAGACGGTAACCTCGGATACCTGTCAGTAATCGCAGGGGGTCTGCATCAAATAAATGGATGTTATATTAAAATTCTGTATCCTCAAACTCCAGTCAGCCACTATAGGATTTCATGTCATATGCATTTTCTTCTAATTTAAGCAATTTTTTAGATGCCTTTCAGCAACCGCGGGTAGTTTGCGTCAAATAAATACGTTTTCTGTTCAAATAAAGTAAGTTCAGATAGCCGTCTGCGTTTGCAGGAGTTTCCTCTCAAATAAATAAATTTGATATTTTTGTGCTGTAAGGTCAACTATGACTTAGCGGTCTCCTGCGTTTGGAGCCAAAGCCATTTTTAATTGATAGACGGTAACCTCGATACCCGTCAGTAATCGCAGGGGGTCTGCATCAAATAAATGGATGTTATATTAAAATTTTGTATCCTCAAACACCAGTCAGCCACTATAGGATTTCATGTCATATACATTTTCTTCTTATTTAACCAATTTTTTAGATGCCTTTCAGCAACCGCGGGTAGTTTGCGTCAAATAAATACGTCTTCTGTTCAAATAAAGTAAGTTCAGATAGCCGTCTGCGATCGCAGGAGTTTCCTCTCAAATAAAAAAAAAATCATATTTTCGTGCTAAGGTCAACTATGTCTCAGCGGTCTCGTGCGTTTGGAGTCAAAGCCATTTTTAATTGATAGACGGTAACCTCGGATACCTGTCAGTAATCGCAGGGGGTCTCCATCAAATAAATGCATGTTATATCAATTCTGTATCCTCAAACACCAGTCAGCCACTATAGGATTTCATGTCATATGCATTTTCTTCTAATTTAACCAATTTTTTAGATGCCTTTCAGCAACCGCGGGTAGTTTGCGTCAAATAAATACGTTTTCTGTTTAAATAAAGTAAGTTCAGATAGCCGTCTGCGACCGCAGGAGTTTCCTCTCAAATAACTAAATTTGATATTTTTGTGCTGTAAGGTCAACTATGTCTTAGCGGTCTCGTGCGTTTGGAGTCAAAGCCATTTTTAATTGATAGACGGTAACCTCGGATACCTGTCAGTAATCGCGGGGGTCTGCATCAAATAAATGCATGTTATATCATTATTCTGTATCCTCAAACTCCAGTCAGCCACTATAGGATTTCATGTCATATGCATTTTCTTCTAATTTAAGCAATTTTTTTGATGCCTTTCAGCAACCGCGGGTAGTTTGCGTCAAATAAATACGTTTTCTGTTCAAATAAGTAAGTTCAGATAGCCGTCTGCGACCGCAGGAGTTTCCTCTCAAATAAATAAATTTCATATTTTTGTGCTAAGGTCAACTATGTCTCAGCGGTCTCGTGCGTTTGGAGTCAAAGCCATTTTTAATTGATAGACGGTAACCTCGGATACCTGTCAGTAATCGCAGGGGGTCTGCATCAAATAAATGCATGTTATATTAATATTCTGTATCCTCAAACACCAGTCAGCCACTATAGGATTTCCTGTCATATGCATTTTCTTCTAATTTAAGCAATTTTGATGCCTTTCAGCAACCGCGGGTAGTTTGCGTCAAATAAATACGTTTTCTGTTCAAATAAAGTAAGTTCAGATAGCCGTCTGCGTTTGCAGGAGTTTCCTCTCAAATAAATAAATTTGATATTTTTGTGCTGTAAGGTCAACTATGACTTAGCGGTCTCCTGCGTTTGGAGTCAAAGCCATTTTTAATTGATAGAAGGCAACCTCGATACCCGTCAGTAATCGCAGGGGGTCTGCATCAAATAAATGGAAGTTATATTAAAATTCTGTATCCTCAAACACCAGTCAGCCACTATAGGATTTCCTGTCATATACATTTTCTTCTAATTTAAGCAATTTTTTAGATGCCTTTCAGCAACCGCGGGTAGTTTGCGTCAAATAAATACCTTTTCTGTTCAAATAAAGTAAGTTCAGATAGCCGTCTGCGACCGCAGGAGTTTCCTCTCAAATAAATAAATTTCATATTTTTGTGCTAGTCAACTATGTCTCAGCGGTCTCGTGCGTTTGGAGTCACAGCCATTTTTAATTGATAGACGGTAACCTCGGATACCTGTCAGTAATCGCAGGGGGTCTGCATCAAATAAGTGGATGTTATATTAAAATTCTGTATCCTCAAACTCCAGTCAGCCACTATAGGATTTCATGTCATATGCATTTTCTTCTAATTTAAGCAATTTTTTAGATGCCTTTCAGCAACCGCGGGTAGTTTGCGTCAAATAAATACGTTTTCTGTTCAAATAAAGTAAGTTCAGATAGCCGTCTGCGTTTGCAGGAGTTTCCTCTCAAATAAATAAATTTGATATTTTTGTGCTGTAAGGTCAACTATGACTTAGCGGTCTCCTGCGTTTGGAGCCAAAGCCATTTTTAATTGATAGACGGTAACCTCGGATACCCGTCAGTAATCGCAGAGGGTCTGCATCAAATAAATGGATGTTATATTAAAATTTTGTATCCTCAAACACCAGTCAGCCACTATAGGATTTCATGTCATATACATTTTCTTCTTATTTAACCAATTTTTTAGATGCCTTTCAGCAACCGCGGGTAGTTTGCGTCAAATAAATACGTCTTCTGTTCAAATAAAGTAAGTTCAGATAGCCGTCTGCGTTTGCAGGAGTTTCCTCTCAAATACATAAAATTTCATATTTTTGTGCTAAGGTCAACTATGTCTCAGCGGTCTCGTGCGTTTGGAGTCAAAGCCATTTTTAATTGATAGACGGTAACCTCGGATACCCGTCAGTAATCGCAGGGGGTCTGCATCAAATAAATGCATGTTATATTAAAATTCTGTATCCTCAAACACCAGTCAGCCACTATAGGATTTCATGTCATATGCATTTTCTTCTAATTTAAGCAATTTTTAGATGCCTTTCAGCAACCGTGGGTAGTTTGCGTCAAATAAATACGTCTTCTGTTCAAATAAAGTAAGTTCAGATAGCCGTCTGCGTTTGCAGGAGTTTCCTCTCAAATAAATAAATTTGATATTTTTGTGCTGTAAGGTCAACTATGACTTAGCGGTCTCCTGCGTTTGGAGTCAAAGCCATTTGTAATTGATAGACGGTAACCTCGGATACCCGTCAGTAATCGCAGGGGGTCTGCATCAAATAAATGCATGTTATATCAATATTCTGTATCCTCAAACACCAGTCAGCCACTACAGGATTTCATGTCATATGGATTTTGCTTCTTATTTAAGCAATTTTTTAGATGCCTTTCAGCAACCGGGGGTAGTTTGCATCAAATAAATATGTTTTCTGTTCAAATAAAGTAAGTTCAGATAGCCGTCTGCGTTTGCAGGAGTTTCCTCTCAAATAAATAAATTTGATATTTTTGTGCTGTAAAGTCAACTATGACTTAGCGGTCTCCTGCGTTTGGAGTCAAAGCCATTTGTAATTGATAGACGGCAACCTCAGATACCTGTCTGTAATCGCAGGGGGTCTGCATCAAATAAATGCATGTTATATCAATATTCTGTATCCTCAAACTCCAGTCAGCCACTATAGGATTTCATGTCATATGCATTTTCTTCTAATTTAAGCAATTTTTTTGATGCCTTTCAGCAACCGCGGGTAGTTTGCGTCAAATAAATACGTTTTCTGTTCAAATAAAGTAAGTTCAGATAGCCGTCTGCGATCTCAGGAGTTTCCTCTCAAATAAAAAAAAAATCATATTTTCGTGCTAAGGTCAACTATGTCTCAGCGGTCTCGTGCGTTTGGAGTCAAAGCCATTTTTAATTGATAGACGGTAACCTCGGATACCTGTCAGTAATCGCAGGGGGTCTGCATCAAATAAATGCATGTTATATCAATTCTGTATCCTCAAACTCCAGTCAGCCACTATAGGATTTCATGTCATATGCATTTTCTTCTAATTTAAGCAATTTTTTAGATGCCTTTCAGCAACCGCGGGTAGTTTGCGTCAAATAAATACCTTTTCTGTTCAAATAAAGTAAGTTCAGATAGCCGTCTGCGACCGCAGGAGTTTCCTCTCAAATAAATAAATTTCATATTTTTGTGCTAGTCAACTATGTCTCAGCGGTCTCGTGCGTTTGGAGTCACAGCCATTTTTAATTGATAGACGGTAACCTCGGATACCTGTCAGTAATCGCAGGGGGTCTGCATCAAATAAGTGGATGTTATATTAAAATTCTGTATCCTCAAACTCCAGTCAGCCACTATAGGATTTCATGTCATATGCATTTTCTTCTAATTTAAGCAATTTTTTAGATGCCTTTCAGCAACCGCGGGTAGTTTGCGTCAAATAAATACGTTTTCTGTTCAAATAAAGTAAGTTCAGATAGCCGTCTGCGTTTGCAGGAGTTTCCTCTCAAATAAATAAATTTGATATTTTTGTGCTGTAAGGTCAACTATGACTTAGCGGTCTCCTGCGTTTGGAGCCAAAGCCATTTTTAATTGATAGACGGTAACCTCGGATACCCGTCAGTAATCGCAGAGGGTCTGCATCAAATAAATGGATGTTATATTAAAATTTTGTATCCTCAAACACCAGTCAGCCACTATAGGATTTCATGTCATATACATTTTCTTCTTATTTAACCAATTTTTTAGATGCCTTTCAGCAACCGCGGGTAGTTTGCGTCAAATAAATACGTCTTCTGTTCAAATAAAGTAAGTTCAGATAGCCGTCTGCGTTTGCAGGAGTTTCCTCTCAAATACATAAAATTTCATATTTTTGTGCTAAGGTCAACTATGTCTCAGCGGTCTCGTGCGTTTGGAGTCAAAGCCATTTTTAATTGATAGACGGTAACCTCGGATACCCGTCAGTAATCGCAGGGGGTCTGCATCAAATAAATGCATGTTATATCAATATTCTGTATCCTCAAACACCAGTCAGCCACTATAGGATTTCATGTCATATGGATTTTGCTTCTTATTTAAGCAATTTTTTAGATGCCTTTCAGCAACCGGGGGTAGTTTGCATCAAATAAATATGTTTTCTGTTCAAATAAAGTAAGTTCAGATAGCCGTCTGCGTTTGCAGGAGTTTCCTCTCAAATAAATAAATTTCATATTTTTGTGCTAGTCAACTATGTCTCAGCGGTCTCGTGCGTTTGGAGTCACAGCCATTTTTAATTGATAGACGGTAACCTCGGATACCTGTCAGTAATCGCAGAGGGTCTGCATCAAATAAATGGATGTTATATTAAAATTTTGTATCCTCAAACACCAGTCAGCCACTATAGGATTTCATGTCATATACATTTTCTTCTTATTTAACCAATTTTTTAGATGCCTTTCAGCAACCGCGGGTAGTTTGCGTCAAATAAATACCTCTTCTGTTCAAATAAAGTAAGTTCAGATAGCCGTCTGCGATCGCAGGAGTTTCCTCTTAAATAAAAAAAAAAATCATATTTTTGTGCTAGTCAACTATGTCTCAGCGGTCTCGTGCGTTTGGAGTCAAAGCCATTTTTAATTGATAGACGGGAACCTCGATACCCGTCAGTAATCGCAGGGGGTCTGCATCAAATAAATGGATGTTATATTAAAATTCTGTATCCTCAAACACCAGTCAGCCACTATAGGATTTCATGTCATATGCATTTTCTTCTAATTTAACCAATTTTTTAGATGCCTTTCAGCAACCGCGGGTAGTTTGCGTCAAATAAATACGTTTTCTGTTCAAATAAGTAAGTTCAGATAGCCGTCTGCGATCGCAGGAATTTCCTCTCAAATACATAAAATTTCATATTTTTGTGCTAAGGTCAACTATGTCTCAGCGGTCTCGTGCGTTTGGAGTCACAGCCATTTTTAATTGATAGACGGTAACCTCGATACCCGTCAGTAATCGCAGGGGGTCTGCATCAAATAAATGGATGTTATATTAAAATTTTGTATCCTCAAACACCAGTCAGCCACTATAGGATTTCATGTCATATACATTTTCTTCTTATTTAACCAATTTTTTAGATGCCTTTCAGCAACCGCGGGTAGTTTGCGTCAAATAAATACGTCTTCTGTTCAAATAAAGTAAGTTCAGATAGCCGTCTGCGATCGCAGGAGTTTCCTCTTAAATAAAAAAAAAATCATATTTTTGTGCTAAGGTTAACTATGTCTCAGCGGTCTCGTGCGTTTGGAGTCAAAGCCATTTTTAATTGATAGACGGGAACCTCGATACCCGTCAGTAATCGCAGGGGGTCTGCATCAAATAAATGGATGTTATATTAAAATTCTGTATCCTCAAACACCAGTCAGCCACTATAGGATTTCATGTCATATGGATTTTGCTTCTTATTTAAGCAATTTTTTAGATGCCTTTCAGCAACCGGGGGTAGTTTGCATCAAATAAATATGTTTTCTGTTCAAATAAAGTAAGTTCAGATAGCCGTCTGCGTTTGCAGGAGTTTCCTCTCAAATAAATAAATTTGATATTTTTGTGCTGTAAGGTCAACTATGACTTAGCGGTCTCCTGCGTTTGGAGTCAAAGCCATTTGTAATTGATAGACGGCAACCTCAGATACCTGTCTGTAATCGCAGGGGGTCTGCATCAAATAAATGCATGTTATATCAATATTCTGTATCCTCAAACTCCAGTCAGCCACTATAGGATTTCATGTCATATGCATTTTCTTCTAATTTAACCAATTTTTTAGATGCCTTTCAGCAACCGCGGGTAGTTTGCGTCAAATAAATACGTTTTCTGTTCAAATAAGTAAGTTCAGATAGCCGTCTGCGATCGCAGGAATTTCCTCTCAAATACATAAAATTTCATATTTTTGTGCTAAGGTTAACTATGTCTCAGCGGTCTCGTGCGTTTGGAGTCAAAGCCATTTTTAATTGATAGACGGGAACCTCGATACCCGTCAGTAATCGCAGGGGGTCTGCATCAAATAAATGGATGTTATATTAAAATTCTGTATCCTCAAACACCAGTCAGCCACTATAGGATTTCATGTCATATGCATTTTCTTCTAATTTAAGCAATTTTTAGATGCCTTTCAGCAACCGTGGGTAGTTTGCGACAAATAAATACGTCTTCTGTTCAAATAAAGTAAGTTCAGATAGCCGTCTGCGATCGCAGGAGTTTCCTCTCAAATAAAAAAAAAAAATCATATTTTTGTGCTAAGGTCAACTATGTCTCAGCGGTCTCGTGCGTTTGGAGTCAAAGCCATTTTTAATTGATAGACGGTAACCTCGATACCCGTCAGTAATCGCAGGGGGTCTGCATCAAATAAATGGATGTTATATTAAAATTCTGTATCCTCAAACACCAGTCAGCCACTATAGGATTTCATGTCATATGGATTTTGCTTCTTATTTAAGCAATTTTTTAGATGCCTTTCAGCAACCGGGGGTAGTTTGCATCAAATAAATATGTTTTCTGTTCAAATAAAGTAAGTTCAGATAGCCGTCTGCGTTTGCAGGAGTTTCCTCTCAAATAAATAAATTTGATATTTTTGTGCTGTAAGGTCAACTATGACTTAGCGGTCTCCTGCGTTTGGAGTCAAAGCCATTTGTAATTGATAGACGGCAACCTCAGATACCTGTCTGTAATCGCAGGGGGTCTGCATCAAATAAATGCATGTTATATCAATATTCTGTATCCTCAAACTCCAGTCAGCCACTATAGGATTTCATGTCATATGCATTTTCTTCTAATTTAACCAATTTTTTAGATGCCTTTCAGCAACCGCGGTTAGTTTGCGTCAAATAAATACCTTTTCTGTTCAAATAAAGTAAGTTCAGATAGCCGTCTGCGATCGCAGGAGTTTCCTCTTAAATAAAAAAAAAAATCATATTTTTGTGCTAAGGTTAACTATGTCTCAGCGGTCTCGTGCGTTTGGAGTCAAAGCCATTTTTAATTGATAGACGGGAACCTCGATACCCGTCAGTAATCGCAGGGGGTCTGCATCAAATAAATGGATGTTATATTAAAATTCTGTATCCTCAAACACCAGTCAGCCACTATAGGATTTCATGTCATATGCATTTTCTTCTAATTTAAGCAATTTTTAGATGCCTTTCAGCAACCGTGGGTAGTTTGCGTCAAATAAATACGTCTTCTGTTCAAATAAAGTAAGTTCAGATAGCCGTCTGCGTTTGCAGGAGTTTCCTCTCAAATAAATAAATTTGATATTTTTGTGCTGTAAGGTCAACTATGACTTAGCGGTCTCCTGCGTTTGGAGTCAAAGCCATTTGTAATTGATAGACGGTAACCTCGGATACCCGTCACTAATCGCAGGGGGTCTGCATCAAATAAATGCATGTTATATCAATATTCTGTATCCTCAAACACCAGTCAGCCACTATAGGATTTCATGTCATATGGATTTTGCTTCTTATTTAAGCAATTTTTTAGATGCCTTTCAGCAACCGGGGGTAGTTTGCATCAAATAAATATGTTTTCTGTTCAAATAAAGTAAGTTCAGATAGCCGTCTGCGTTTGCAGGAGTTTCCTCTCAAATAAATAAATTTGATATTTTTGTGCTGTAAAGTCAACTATGACTTAGCGGTCTCCTGCGTTTGGAGTCAAAGCCATTTGTAATTGATAGACGGCAACCTCAGATACCTGTCTGTAATCGCAGGGGGTCTGCATCAAATAAATGCATGTTATATCAATATTCTGTATCCTCAAACTCCAGTCAGCCACTATAGGATTTCATGTCATATGCATTTTCTTCTAATTTAAGCAATTTTTTTGATGCCTTTCAGCAACCGCGGGTAGTTTGCGTCAAATAAATACGTTTTCTGTTCAAATAAAGTAAGTTCAGATAGCCGTCTGCGATCGCAGGAGTTTCCTCTCAAATAAAAAAAAAAATCATATTTTCGTGCTAAGGTCAACTATGTCTCAGCGGTCTCGTGCGTTTGGAGTCAAAGCCATTTTTAATTGATAGACGGTAACCTCGGATACCTGTCAGTAATCGCAGGGGGTCTGCATCAAATAAATGCATGTTATATCAATTCTGTATCCTCAAACTCCAGTCAGCCACTATAGGATTTCATGTCATATGCATTTTCTTCTAATTTAAGCAATTTTTTAGATGCCTTTCAGCAACCGCGGGTAGTTTGCGTCAAATAAATATGTTTTCTGTTCAAATAAAGTAAGTTCAGATAGCCGTCTGCGTTTGCAGGAGTTTCCTCTCAAATAAATAAATTTGATATTTTTGTGCTGTAAGGTCAACTATGACTTAGCGGTCTCCTGCGTTTGGAGTCAAAGCCATTTGTAATTGATAGACGGCAACCTCAGATACCTGTCTGTAATCGCAGGGGGTCTGCATCAAATAAATGCATGTTATATCAATATTCTGTATCCTCAAACTCCAGTCAGCCACTATAGGATTTCATGTCATATGCATTTTCTTCTAATTTAACCAATTTTTTAGATGCCTTTCAGCAACCGCGGGTAGTTTGCGTCAAATAAATACCTTTTCTGTTCAAATAAAGTAAGTTCAGATAGCCGTCTGCGACCGCAGGAGTTTCCTCTCAAATAAATAAATTTCATATTTTTGTGCTAAGGTCAACTATGTCTCAGCGGTCTCGTGCGTTTGGAGTCACAGCCATTTTTAATTGATAGACGGTAACCTCGGATACCTGTCAGTAATCGCAGGGGGTCTGCATCAAATAAATGGATGTTATATTAAAATTCTGTATCCTCAAACTCCAGTCAGCCACTATAGGATTTCATGTCATATGCATTTTCTTCTAATTTAAGCAATTTTTTAGATGCCTTTCAGCAACCGCGGGTAGTTTGCGTCAAATAAATACGTTTTCTGTTCAAATAAAGTAAGTTCAGATAGCCGTCTGCGTTTGCAGGAGTTTCCTCTCAAATAAATAAATTTGATATTTTTGTGCTGTAAGGTCAACTATGACTTAGCGGTCTCCTGCGTTTGGAGCCAAAGCCATTTTTAATTGAT
This sequence comes from Cirrhinus molitorella, assembly GCA_033026305.1. Classification (NCBI taxonomy): domain Eukaryota; kingdom Metazoa; phylum Chordata; class Actinopteri; order Cypriniformes; family Cyprinidae; genus Cirrhinus; species Cirrhinus molitorella. The sequence goes on along the minus strand of CM065141.1, from coordinate 5,136,176 downwards.
AGACGGTAACCTCGATACCCGTCAGTAATCGCAGGGGGTCTGCATCAAATAAATGGATGTTATATTAAAATTTTGTATCCTCAAACACCAGTCAGCCACTATAGGATTTCATGTCATATACATTTTCTTCTTATTTAACCAATTTTTTAGATGCCTTTCAGCAACCGCGGGTAGTTTGCGTCAAATAAATACGTCTTCTGTTCAAATAAAGTAAGTTCAGATAGCCGTCTGCGATCGCAGGAGTTTCCTCTCAAATAAAAAAAAAAATCATATTTTCGTGCTAAGGTCAACTATGTCTCAGCGGTCTCGTGCGTTTGGAGTCAAAGCCATTTTTAATTGATAGACGGTAACCTCGGATACCTGTCAGTAATCGCAGGGGGTCTCCATCAAATAAATGCATGTTATATCAATTCTGTATCCTCAAACACCAGTCAGCCACTATAGGATTTCATGTCATATGCATTTTCTTCTAATTTAACCAATTTTTTAGATGCCTTTCAGCAACCGCGGGTAGTTTGCGTCAAATAAATACGTTTTCTGTTTAAATAAAGTAAGTTCAGATAGCCGTCTGCGACCGCAGGAGTTTCCTCTCAAATAACTAAATTTGATATTTTTGTGCTGTAAGGTCAACTATGTCTTAGCGGTCTCGTGCGTTTGGAGTCAAAGCCATTTTTAATTGATAGACGGTAACCTCGGATACCTGTCAGTAATCGCGGGGGTCTGCATCAAATAAATGCATGTTATATCATTATTCTGTATCCTCAAACTCCAGTCAGCCACTATAGGATTTCATGTCATATGCATTTTCTTCTAATTTAATCAATTTTTTTGATGCCTTTCAGCAACCGCGGGTAGTTTGCGTCAAATAAATACGTTTTCTGTTCAAATAAGTAAGTTCAGATAGCCGTCTGCGACCGCAGGAGTTTTCTCTCAAATAAATAAATTTCATATTTTTGTGCTAAGGTCAACTATGTCTCAGCGGTCTCGTGCGTTTGGAGTCAAAGCCATTTTTAATTGATAGACGGTAACCTCGGATACCTGTCAGTAATCGCAGGGGGTCTGCATCAAATAAATGCATGTTATATTAATATTCTGTATCCTCAAACACCAGTCAGCCACTATAGGATTTCCTGTCATATGCATTTTCTTCTAATTTAAGCAATTTTGATGCCTTTCAGCAACCGCGGGTAGTTTGCGTCAAATAAATACGTTTTCTGTTCAAATAAAGTAAGTTCAGATAGCCGTCTGCGTTTGCAGGAGTTTCCTCTCAAATAAATAAATTTGACATTTTTGTGCTGTAAGGTCAACTATGACTTAGCGGTCTCCTGCGTTTGGAGTCAAAGCCATTTTTAATTGATAGAAGGCAACCTCGATACCCGTCAGTAATCGCAGGGGGTCTGCATCAAATAAATGGAAGTTATATTAAAATTCTGTATCCTCAAACACCAGTCAGCCACTATAGGATTTCCTGTCATATACATTTTCTTCTAATTTAAGCAATTTTTTAGATGCCTTTCAGCAACCGCGGGTAGTTTGCGTCAAATAAATACCTTTTCTGTTCAAATAAAGTAAGTTCAGATAGCCGTCTGCGACCGCAGGAGTTTCCTCTCAAATAAATAAATTTCATATTTTTGTGCTAGTCAACTATGTCTCAGCGGTCTCGTGCGTTTGGAGTCACAGCCATTTTTAATTGATAGACGGTAACCTCGGATACCTGTCAGTAATCGCAGGGGGTCTGCATCAAATAAGTGGATGTTATATTAAAATTCTGTATCCTCAAACTCCAGTCAGCCACTATAGGATTTCATGTCATATGCATTTTCTTCTAATTTAAGCAATTTTTTAGATGCCTTTCAGCAACCGCGGGTAGTTTGCGTCAAATAAATACGTTTTCTGTTCAAATAAGTAAGTTCAGATAGCCGTCTGCGACCGCAGGAGTTTCCTCTAAAATAAATAAATTTCATATTTTTGTGCTAAGGTCAACTATGTCTCAGCGGTCTCGTGCGTTTGGAGTCAAAGCCATTTTTAATTGATAGACGGTAACCTCGGATACCTGTCAGTAATCGCAGGGGGTCTGCATCAAATAAATGCATGTTATATTAATATTCTGTATCCTCAAACACCAGTCAGCCACTATAGGATTTCCTGTCATATGCATTTTCTTCTAATTTAAGCAATTTTGATGCCTTTCAGCAACCGCGGGTAGTTTGCGTCAAATAAATACGTTTTCTGTTCAAATAAAGTAAGTTCAGATAGCCGTCTGCGTTTGCAGGAGTTTCCTCTCAAATAAATAAATTTGATATTTTTGTGCTGTAAGGTCAACTATGACTTAGCGGTCTCCTGCGTTTGGAGTCAAAGCCATTTTTAATTGATAGAAGGCAACCTCGATACCCGTCAGTAATCGCAGGGGGTCTGCATCAAATAAATGGAAGTTATATTAAAATTCTGTATCCTCAAACACCAGTCAGCCACTATAGGATTTCCTGTCATATACATTTTCTTCTAATTTAAGCAATTTTTTAGATGCCTTTCAGCAACCGCGGGTAGTTTGCGTCAAATAAATACCTTTTCTGTTCAAATAAAGTAAGTTCAGATAGCCGTCTGCGACCGCAGGAGTTTCCTCTCAAATAAATAAATTTCATATTTTTGTGCTAGTCAACTATGTCTCAGCGGTCTCGTGCGTTTGGAGTCACAGCCATTTTTAATTGATAGACGGTAACCTCGGATACCTGTCAGTAATCGCAGGGGGTCTGCATCAAATAAGTGGATGTTATATTAAAATTCTGTATCCTCAAACTCCAGTCAGCCACTATAGGATTTCATGTCATACGCATTTTCTTCTAATTTAAGCAATTTTTTAGATGCCTTTCAGCAACCACGGGTAGTTTGCGTCAAATAAATACGTTTTCTGTTCAAATAAAGTAAGTTCAGATAGCCGTCTGCGTTTGCAGGAGTTTCCTCTCAAATAAATAAATTTGATATTTTTGTGCTTTAAGGTCAACTATGACTTAGCGGTCTCCTGCGTTTGGAGCCAAAGCCATTTTTAATTGATAGACGGTAACCTCGGATACCCGTCAGTAATCGCAGAGGGTCTGCATCAAATAAATGGATGTTATATTAAAATTTTGTATCCTCAAACACCAGTCAGCCACTATAGGATTTCATGTCATATACATTTTCTTCTTATTTAACCAATTTTTTAGATGCCTTTCAGCAACCGCGGGTAGTTTGCGTCAAATAAATACGTCTTCTGTTCAAATAAAGTAAGTTCAGATAGCCGTCTGCGTTTGCAGGAGTTTCCTCTCAAATACATAAAATTTCATATTTTTGTGCTAAGGTCAACTATGTCTCAGCGGTCTCGTGCGTTTGGAGTCAAAGCCATTTTTAATTGATAGACGGTAACCTCGGATACCCGTCAGTAATCGCAGGGGGTCTGCATCAAATAAATGCATGTTATATCAATATTCTGTATCCTCAAACACCAGTCAGCCACTATAGGATTTCATGTCATATACATTTTCTTCTTATTTAACCAATTTTTTAGATGCCTTTCAGCAACCGCGGGTAGTTTGCGTCAAATAAATACGTCTTCTGTTCAAATAAAGTAAGTTCAGATAGCCGTCTGCGATCGCAGGAGTTTCCTCTCAAATAAAAAAAAAAAATCATATTTTTGTGCTAAGGTCAACTATGTCTCAGCGGTCTCGTGCGTTTGGAGTCAAAGCCATTTTTAATTGATAGACGGTAACCTCGATACCCGTCAGTAATCGCAGGGGGTCTGCATCAAATAAATGGATGTTATATTAAAATTCTGTATCCTCAAACACCAGTCAGCCACTATAGGATTTCATGTCATATGCATTTTCTTCTAATTTAACCAATTTTTTAGATGCCTTTCAGCAACCGTGGGTAGTTTGCGTCAAATAAATACGTCTTCTGTTCAAATAAAGTAAGTTCAGATAGCCGTCTGCGATCGCAGGAGTTTCCTCTTAAATAAAAAAAAAATCATATTTTTGTGCTAAGGTTAACTATGTCTCAGCGGTCTCGTGCGTTTGGAGTCAAAGCCATTTTTAATTGATAGACGGGAACCTCGATACCCGTCAGTAATCGCAGGGGGTCTGCATCAAATAAATGGATGTTATATTAAAATTCTGTATCCTCAAACACCAGTCAGCCACTATAGGATTTCATGTCATATGGATTTTGCTTCTTATTTAAGCAATTTTTTAGATGCCTTTCAGCAACCGGGGGTAGTTTGCATCAAATAAATATGTTTTCTGTTCAAATAAAGTAAGTTCAGATAGCCGTCTGCGTTTGCAGGAGTTTCCTCTCAAATAAATAAATTTGATATTTTTGTGCTGTAAGGTCAACTATGACTTAGCGGTCTCCTGCGTTTGGAGTCAAAGCCATTTGTAATTGATAGACGGCAACCTCAGATACCTGTCTGTAATCGCAGGGGGTCTGCATCAAATAAATGCATGTTATATCAATATTCTGTATCCTCAAACTCCAGTCAGCCACTATAGGATTTCATGTCATATGCATTTTCTTCTAATTTAACCAATTTTTTAGATGCCTTTCAGCAACCGCGGGTAGTTTGCGTCAAATAAATACGTTTTCTGTTCAAATAAGTAAGTTCAGATAGCCGTCTGCGATCGCAGGAATTTCCTCTCAAATACATAAAATTTCATATTTTTGTGCTAAGGTTAACTATGTCTCAGCGGTCTCGTGCGTTTGGAGTCAAAGCCATTTTTAATTGATAGACGGGAACCTCGATACCCGTCAGTAATCGCAGGGGGTCTGCATCAAATAAATGGATGTTATATTAAAATTCTGTATCCTCAAACACCAGTCAGCCACTATAGGATTTCATGTCATATGCATTTTCTTCTAATTTAAGCAATTTTTAGATGCCTTTCAGCATCCGTGGGTAGTTTGCGACAAATAAATACGTCTTCTGTTCAAATAAAGTAAGTTCAGATAGCCGTCTGCGATCGCAGGAGTTTCCTCTCAAATAAAAAAAAAAAATCATATTTTTGTGCTAAGGTCAACTATGTCTCAGCGGTCTCGTGCGTTTGGAGTCAAAGCCATTTTTAATTGATAGACGGTAACCTCGATACCCGTCAGTAATCGCAGGGGGTCTGCATCAAATAAATGGATGTTATATTAAAATTCTGTATCCTCAAACACCAGTCAGCCACTATAGGATTTCATGTCATATGGATTTTGCTTCTTATTTAAGCAATTTTTTAGATGCCTTTCAGCAACCGGGGGTAGTTTGCATCAAATAAATATGTTTTCTGTTCAAATAAAGTAAGTTCAGATAGCCGTCTGCGTTTGCAGGAGTTTCCTCTCAAATAAATAAATTTGATATTTTTGTGCTGTAAGGTCAACTATGACTTAGCGGTCTCCTGCGTTTGGAGTCAAAGCCATTTGTAATTGATAGACGGCAACCTCAGATACCTGTCTGTAATCGCAGGGGGTCTGCATCAAATAAATGCATGTTATATCAATATTCTGTATCCTCAAACTCCAGTCAGCCACTATAGGATTTCATGTCATATGCATTTTCTTCTAATTTAACCAATTTTTTAGATGCCTTTCAGCAACCGCGGTTAGTTTGCGTCAAATAAATACCTTTTCTGTTCAAATAAAGTAAGTTCAGATAGCCGTCTGCGATCGCAGGAGTTTCCTCTTAAATAAAAAAAAAAATCATATTTTTGTGCTAAGGTTAACTATGTCTCAGCGGTCTCGTGCGTTTGGAGTCAAAGCCATTTTTAATTGATAGACGGGAACCTCGATACCCGTCAGTAATCGCAGGGGGTCTGCATCAAATAAATGGATGTTATATTAAAATTCTGTATCCTCAAACACCAGTCAGCCACTATAGGATTTCATGTCATATGCATTTTCTTCTAATTTAAGCAATTTTTAGATGCCTTTCAGCAACCGTGGGTAGTTTGCGTCAAATAAATACGTCTTCTGTTCAAATAAAGTAAGTTCAGATAGCCGTCTGCGTTTGCAGGAGTTTCCTCTCAAATAAAAAAAAAATCATATTTTCGTGCTAAGGTCAACTATGTCTCAGCGGTCTCGTGCGTTTGGAGTCAAAGCCATTTTTAATTGATAGACGGTAACCTCGGATACCTGTCAGTAATCGCAGGGGGTCTGCATCAAATAAATGCATGTTATATCAATTCTGTATCCTCAAACTCCAGTCAGCCACTATAGGATTTCATGTCATATGCATTTTCTTCTAATTTAAGCAATTTTTTAGATGCCTTTCAGCAACCGCGGGTAGTTTGCGTCAAATAAATATGTTTTCTGTTCAAATAAAGTAAGTTCAGATAGCCGTCTGCGTTTGCAGGAGTTTCCTCTCAAATAAATAAATTTGATATTTTTGTGCTGTAAGGTCAACTATGACTTAGCGGTCTCCTGCGTTTGGAGTCAAAGCCATTTGTAATTGATAGACGGCAACCTCAGATACCTGTCTGTAATCGCAGGGGGTCTGCATCAAATAAATGCATGTTATATCAATATTCTGTATCCTCAAACTCCAGTCAGCCACTATAGGATTTCATGTCATATGCATTTTCTTCTAATTTAACCAATTTTTTAGATGCCTTTCAGCAACCGCGGGTAGTTTGCGTCAAATAAATACCTTTTCTGTTCAAATAAAGTAAGTTCAGATAGCCGTCTGCGACCGCAGGAGTTTCCTCTCAAATAAATAAATTTCATATTTTTGTGCTAAGGTCAACTATGTCTCAGCGGTCTCGTGCGTTTGGAGTCACAGCCATTTTTAATTGATAGACGGTAACCTCGGATACCTGTCAGTAATCGCAGGGGGTCTGCATCAAATAAATGGATGTTATATTAAAATTCTGTATCCTCAAACTCCAGTCAGCCACTATAGGATTTCATGTCATATGCATTTTCTTCTAATTTAAGCAATTTTTTAGATGCCTTTCAGCAACCGCGGGTAGTTTGCGTCAAATAAATACGTTTTCTGTTCAAATAAAGTAAGTTCAGATAGCCGTCTGCGTTTGCAGGAGTTTCCTCTCAAATAAATAAATTTGATATTTTTGTGCTGTAAGGTCAACTATGACTTAGCGGTCTCCTGCGTTTGGAGCCAAAGCCATTTTTAATTGATAGACGGTAACCTCGATACCCGTCAGTAATCGCAGGGGGTCTGCATCAAATAAATGGATGTTATATTAAAATTTTGTATCCTCAAACACCAGTCAGCCACTATAGGATTTCATGTCATATACATTTTCTTCTTATTTAACCAATTTTTTAGATGCCTTTCAGCAACCGCGGGTAGTTTGCGTCAAATAAATACGTCTTCTGTTCAAATAAAGTAAGTTCAGATAGCCGTCTGCGACCGCAGGAGTTTCCTCTCAAATAACTAAATTTGATATTTTTGTGCTGTAAGGTCAACTATGTCTTAGCGGTCTCGTGCGTTTGGAGTCAAAGCCATTTTTAATTGATAGACGGTAACCTCGGATACCTGTCAGTAATCGCAGGGGGTCTGCATCAAATAAATGCATGTTATATTAATATTCTGTATCCTCAAACACCAGTCAGCCACTATAGGATTTCCTGTCATATGCATTTTCTTCTAATTTAAGCAATTTTGATGCCTTTCAGCAACCGCGGGTAGTTTGCGTCAAATAAATACGTTTTCTGTTCAAATAAAGTAAGTTCAGATAGCCGTCTGCGTTTGCAGGAGTTTCCTCTCAAATAAATAAATTTGATATTTTTGTGCTGTAAGGTCAACTATGACTTAGCGGTCTCCTGCGTTTGGAGTCAAAGCCATTTTTAATTGATAGAAGGCAACCTCGATACCCGTCAGTAATCGCAGGGGGTCTGCATCAAATAAATGGAAGTTATATTAAAATTCTGTATCCTCAAACACCAGTCAGCCACTATAGGATTTCCTGTCATATACATTTTCTTCTAATTTAAGCAATTTTTTAGATGCCTTTCAGCAACCGCGGGTAGTTTGCGTCAAATAAATACCTTTTCTGTTCAAATAAAGTAAGTTCAGATAGCCGTCTGCGACCGCAGGAGTTTCCTCTCAAATAAATAAATTTCATATTTTTGTGCTAGTCAACTATGTCTCAGCGGTCTCGTGCGTTTGGAGTCACAGCCATTTTTAATTGATAGACGGTAACCTCGGATACCTGTCAGTAATCGCAGGGGGTCTGCATCAAATAAGTGGATGTTATATTAAAATTCTGTATCCTCAAACTCCAGTCAGCCACTATAGGATTTCATGTCATATGCATTTTCTTCTAATTTAAGCAATTTTTTAGATGCCTTTCAGCAACCGCGGGTAGTTTGCGTCAAATAAATACGTTTTCTGTTCAAATAAGTAAGTTCAGATAGCCGTCTGCGACCGCAGGAGTTTCCTCTAAAATAAATAAATTTCATATTTTTGTGCTAAGGTCAACTATGTCTCAGCGGTCTCGTGCGTTTGGAGTCAAAGCCATTTTTAATTGATAGACGGTAACCTCGGATACCTGTCAGTAATCGCAGGGGGTCTGCATCAAATAAATGCATGTTATATTAATATTCTGTATCCTCAAACACCAGTCAGCCACTATAGGATTTCCTGTCATATGCATTTTCTTCTAATTTAAGCAATTTTGATGCCTTTCAGCAACCGCGGGTAGTTTGCGTCAAATAAATACGTTTTCTGTTCAAATAAAGTAAGTTCAGATAGCCGTCTGCGTTTGCAGGAGTTTCCTCTCAAATAAATAAATTTGATATTTTTGTGCTGTAAGGTCAACTATGACTTAGCGGTCTCCTGCGTTTGGAGTCAAAGCCATTTTTAATTGATAGAAGGCAACCTCGATACCCGTCAGTAATCGCAGGGGGTCTGCATCAAATAAATGGAAGTTATATTAAAATTCTGTATCCTCAAACACCAGTCAGCCACTATAGGATTTCCTGTCATATACATTTTCTTCTAATTTAAGCAATTTTTTTAGATGCCTTTCAGCAACCGCGGGTAGTTTGCGTCAAATAAATACCTTTTCTGTTCAAATAAAGTAAGTTCAGATAGCCGTCTGCGACCGCAGGAGTTTCCTCTCAAATAAATAAATTTCATATTTTTGTGCTAGTCAACTATGTCTCAGCGGTCTCGTGCGTTTGGAGTCACAGCCATTTTTAATTGATAGACGGTAACCTCGGATACCTGTCAGTAATCGCAGGGGGTCTGCATCAAATAAGTGGATGTTATATTAAAATTCTGTATCCTCAAACTCCAGTCAGCCACTATAGGATTTCATGTCATACGCATTTTCTTCTAATTTAACCAATTTTTTAGATGCCTTTCAGCAACCACGGGTAGTTTGCGTCAAATAAATACGTTTTCTGTTCAAATAAAGTAAGTTCAGATAGCCGTCTGCGTTTGCAGGAGTTTCCTCTCAAATAAATAAATTTGATATTTTTGTGCTTTAAGGTCAACTATGACTTAGCGGTCTCCTGCGTTTGGAGCCAAAGCCATTTTTAATTGATAGACGGTAACCTCGGATACCCGTCAGTAATCGCAGAGGGTCTGCATCAAATAAATGGATGTTATATTAAAATTTTGTATCCTCAAACACCAGTCAGCCACTATAGGATTTCATGTCATATACATTTTCTTCTTATTTAACCAATTTTTTAGATGCCTTTCAGCAACCGCGGGTAGTTTGCATCAAATAAATACGTCTTCTGTTCAAATAAAGTAAGTTCAGATAGCCGTCTGCGTTTGCAGGAGTTTCCTCTCAAATACATAAAATTTCATATTTTTGTGCTAAGGTCAACTATGTCTCAGCGGTCTCGTGCGTTTGGAGTCAAAGCCATTTTTAATTGATAGACGGTAACCTCGGATACCCGTCAGTAATCGCAGGGGGTCTGCATCAAATAAATGCATGTTATATCAATATTCTGTATCCTCAAACACCAGTCAGCCACTATAGGATTTCATGTCATATACATTTTCTTCTTATTTAACCAATTTTTTAGATGCCTTTCAGCAACCGCGGGTAGTTTGCGTCAAATAAATACGTCTTCTGTTCAAATAAAGTAAGTTCAGATAGCCGTCTGCGATCGCAGGAGTTTCCTCTCAAATAAAAAAAAAAAATCATATTTTTGTGCTAAGGTCAACTATGTCTCAGCGGTCTCGTGCGTTTGGAGTCAAAGCCATTTTTAATTGATAGACGGTAACCTCGATACCCGTCAGTAATCGCAGGGGGTCTGCATCAAATAAATGGATGTTATATTAAAATTCTGTATCCTCAAACACCAGTCAGCCACTATAGGATTTCATGTCATATGCATTTTCTTCTAATTTAACCAATTTTTTAGATGCCTTTCAGCAACCGTGGGTAGTTTGCGTCAAATAAATACGTCTTCTGTTCAAATAAAGTAAGTTCAGATAGCCGTCTGCGATCGCAGGAGTTTCCTCTCAAATAAAAAAAAAATCATATTTTCGTGCTAAGGTCAACTATGTCTCAGCGGTCTCGTGCGTTTGGAGTCAAAGCCATTTTTAATTGATAGACGGTAACCTCGGATACCTGTCAGTAATCGCAGGGGGTCTCCATCAAATAAATGCATGTTATATCAATTCTGTATCCTCAAACACCAGTCAGCCACTATAGGATTTCATGTCATATGCATTTTCTTCTAATTTAACCAATTTTTTAGATGCCTTTCAGCAACCGCGGGTAGTTTGCGTCAAATAAATACGTTTTCTGTTTAAATAAAGTAAGTTCAGATAGCCGTCTGCGACCGCAGGAGTTTCCTCTCAAATAACTAAATTTGATATTTTTGTGCTGTAAGGTCAACTATGTCTTAGCGGTCTCGTGCGTTTGGAGTCAAAGCCATTTTTAATTGATAGACGGTAACCTCGGATACCTGTCAGTAATCGCAGAGGGTCTGCATCAAATAAATGGATGTTATATTAAAATTTTGTATCCTCAAACACCAGTCAGCCACTATAGGATTTCATGTCATATACATTTTCTTCTTATTTAACCAATTTTTTAGATGCCTTTCAGCAACCGCGGGTAGTTTGCGTCAAATAAATACGTCTTCTGTTCAAATAAAGTAAGTTCAGATAGCCGTCTGCGATCGCAGGAGTTTCCTCTTAAATAAAAAAAAAAATCATATTTTTGTGCTAGTCAACTATGTCTCAGCGGTCTCGTGCGTTTGGAGTCAAAGCCATTTTTAATTGATAGACGGGAACCTCGATACCCGTCAGTAATCGCAGGGGGTCTGCATCAAATAAATGGATGTTATATTAAAATTCTGTATCCTCAAACACCAGTCAGCCACTATAGGATTTCATGTCATATGCATTTTCTTCTAATTTAACCAATTTTTTAGATGCCTTTCAGCAACCGCGGGTAGTTTGCGTCAAATAAATACGTTTTCTGTTCAAATAAGTAAGTTCAGATAGCCGTCTGCGATCGCAGGAATTTCCTCTCAAATACATAAAATTTCATATTTTTGTGCTAAGGTCAACTATGTCTCAGCGGTCTCGTGCGTTTGGAGTCACAGCCATTTTTAATTGATAGACGGTAACCTCGATACCCGTCAGTAATCGCAGGGGGTCTGCATCAAATAAATGGATGTTATATTAAAATTTTGTATCCTCAAACACCAGTCAGCCACTATAGGATTTCATGTCATATACATTTTCTTCTTATTTAACCAATTTTTTAGATGCCTTTCAGCAACCGCGGGTAGTTTGCGTCAAATAAATACGTCTTCTGTTCAAATAAAGTAAGTTCAGATAGCCGTCTGCGATCGCAGGAGTTTCCTCTTAAATAAAAAAAAAATCATATTTTTGTGCTAAGGTTAACTATGTCTCAGCGGTCTCGTGCGTTTGGAGTCAAAGCCATTTTTAATTGATAGACGGGAACCTCGATACCCGTCAGTAATCGCAGGGGGTCTGCATCAAATAAATGGATGTTATATTAAAATTCTGTATCCTCAAACACCAGTCAGCCACTATAGGATTTCATGTCATATGGATTTTGCTTCTTATTTAAGCAATTTTTTAGATGCCTTTCAGCAACCGGGGGTAGTTTGCATCAAATAAATATGTTTTCTGTTCAAATAAAGTAAGTTCAGATAGCCGTCTGCGTTTGCAGGAGTTTCCTCTCAAATAAATAAATTTGATATTTTTGTGCTTTAAGGTCAACTATGACTTAGCGGTCTCCTGCGTTTGGAGCCAAAGCCATTTTTAATTGATAGACGGTAACCTCGGATACCCGTCAGTAATCGCAGAGGGTCTGCATCAAATAAATGGATGTTATATTAAAATTTTGTATCCTCAAACACCAGTCAGCCACTATAGGATTTCATGTCATATACATTTTCTTCTTATTTAACCAATTTTTTAGATGCCTTTCAGCAACCGCGGGTAGTTTGCATCAAATAAATACGTCTTCTGTTCAAATAAAGTAAGTTCAGATAGCCGTCTGCGTTTGCAGGAGTTTCCTCTCAAATACATAAAATTTCATATTTTTGTGCTAAGGTCAACTATGTCTCAGCGGTCTCGTGCGTTTGGAGTCAAAGCCATTTTTAATTGATAGACGGTAACCTCGGATACCCGTCAGTAATCGCAGGGGGTCTGCATCAAATAAATGCATGTTATATCAATATTCTGTATCCTCAAACACCAGTCAGCCACTATAGGATTTCATGTCATATACATTTTCTTCTTATTTAACCAATTTTTTAGATGCCTTTCAGCAACCGCGGGTAGTTTGCGTCAAATAAATACGTCTTCTGTTCAAATAAAGTAAGTTCAGATAGCCGTCTGCGATCGCAGGAGTTTCCTCTCAAATAAAAAAAAAAAAATCATATTTTTGTGCTAAGGTCAACTATGTCTCAGCGGTCTCGTGCGTTTGGAGTCAAAGCCATTTTTAATTGATAGACGGTAACCTCGATACCCGTCAGTAATCGCAGGGGGTCTGCATCAAATAAATGGATGTTATATTAAAATTCTGTATCCTCAAACACCAGTCAGCCACTATAGGATTTCATGTCATATGCATTTTCTTCTAATTTAACCAATTTTTTAGATGCCTTTCAGCAACCGTGGGTAGTTTGCGTCAAATAAATACGTCTTCTGTTCAAATAAAGTAAGTTCAGATAGCCGTCTGCGATCGCAGGAGTTTCCTCTCAAATAAAAAAAAAATCATATTTTCGTGCTAAGGTCAACTATGTCTCAGCGGTCTCGTGCGTTTGGAGTCAAAGCCATTTTTAATTGATAGACGGTAACCTCGGATACCTGTCAGTAATCGCAGGGGGTCTCCATCAAATAAATGCATGTTATATCAATTCTGTATCCTCAAACACCAGTCAGCCACTATAGGATTTCATGTCATATGCATTTTCTTCTAATTTAACCAATTTTTTAGATGCCTTTCAGCAACCGCGGGTAGTTTGCGTCAAATAAATACGTTTTCTGTTTAAATAAAGTAAGTTCAGATAGCCGTCTGCGACCGCAGGAGTTTCCTCTCAAATAACTAAATTTGATATTTTTGTGCTGTAAGGTCAACTATGTCTTAGCGGTCTCGTGCGTTTGGAGTCAAAGCCATTTTTAATTGATAGACGGTAACCTCGGATACCTGTCAGTAATCGCAGAGGGTCTGCATCAAATAAATGGATGTTATATTAAAATTTTGTATCCTCAAACACCAGTCAGCCACTATAGGATTTCATGTCATATACATTTTCTTCTTATTTAACCAATTTTTTAGATGCCTTTCAGCAACCGCGGGTAGTTTGCGTCAAATAAATACGTCTTCTGTTCAAATAAAGTAAGTTCAGATAGCCGTCTGCGATCGCAGGAGTTTCCTCTTAAATAAAAAAAAAAATCATATTTTTGTGCTAGTCAACTATGTCTCAGCGGTCTCGTGCGTTTGGAGTCAAAGCCATTTTTAATTGATAGACGGGAACCTCGATACCCGTCAGTAATCGCAGGGGGTCTGCATCAAATAAATGGATGTTATATTAAAATTCTGTATCCTCAAACACCAGTCAGCCACTATAGGATTTCATGTCATATGCATTTTCTTCTAATTTAACCAATTTTTTAGATGCCTTTCAGCAACCGCGGGTAGTTTGCGTCAAATAAATACGTTTTCTGTTCAAATAAGTAAGTTCAGATAGCCGTCTGCGATCGCAGGAATTTCCTCTCAAATACATAAAATTTCATATTTTTGTGCTAAGGTCAACTATGTCTCAGCGGTCTCGTGCGTTTGGAGTCACAGCCATTTTTAATTGATAGACGGTAACCTCGATACCCGTCAGTAATCGCAGGGGGTCTGCATCAAATAAATGGATGTTATATTAAAATTTTGTATCCTCAAACACCAGTCAGCCACTATAGGATTTCATGTCATATACATTTTCTTCTTATTTAACCAATTTTTTAGATGCCTTTCAGCAACCGCGGGTAGTTTGCGTCAAATAAATACGTCTTCTGTTCAAATAAAGTAAGTTCAGATAGCCGTCTGCGATCGCAGGAGTTTCCTCTTAAATAAAAAAAAAATCATATTTTTGTGCTAAGGTTAACTATGTCTCAGCGGTCTCGTGCGTTTGGAGTCAAAGCCATTTTTAATTGATAGACGGGAACCTCGATACCCGTCAGTAATCGCAGGGGGTCTGCATCAAATAAATGGATGTTATATTAAAATTCTGTATCCTCAAACACCAGTCAGCCACTATAGGATTTCATGTCATATGGATTTTGCTTCTTATTTAAGCAATTTTTTAGATGCCTTTCAGCAACCGGGGGTAGTTTGCATCAAATAAATATGTTTTCTGTTCAAATAAAGTAAGTTCAGATAGCCGTCTGCGTTTGCAGGAGTTTCCTCTCAAATAAATAAATTTGATATTTTTGTGCTGTAAGGTCAACTATGACTTAGCGGTCTCCTGCGTTTGGAGTCAAAGCCATTTGTAATTGATAGACGGCAACCTCAGATACCTGTCTGTAATCGCAGGGGGTCTGCATCAAATAAATGCATGTTATATCAATATTCTGTATCCTCAAACTCCAGTCAGCCACTATAGGATTTCATGTCATATGCATTTTCTTCTAATTTAACCAATTTTTTAGATGCCTTTCAGCAACCGCGGGTAGTTTGCGTCAAATAAATACGTTTTCTGTTCAAATAAGTAAGTTCAGATAGCCGTCTGCGATCGCAGGAATTTCCTCTCAAATACATAAAATTTCATATTTTTGTGCTAAGGTTAACTATGTCTCAGCGGTCTCGTGCGTTTGGAGTCAAAGCCATTTTTAATTGATAGACGGGAACCTCGATACCCGTCAGTAATCGCAGGGGGTCTGCATCAAATAAATGGATGTTATATTAAAATTCTGTATCCTCAAACACCAGTCAGCCACTATAGGATTTCATGTCATATGCATTTTCTTCTAATTTAAGCAATTTTTAGATGCCTTTCAGCAACCGTGGGTAGTTTGCGACAAATAAATACGTCTTCTGTTCAAATAAAGTAAGTTCAGATAGCCGTCTGCGATCGCAGGAGTTTCCTCTCAAATAAAAAAAAAAAATCATATTTTTGTGCTAAGGTCAACTATGTCTCAGCGGTCTCGTGCGTTTGGAGTCAAAGCCATTTTTAATTGATAGACGGTAACCTCGATACCCGTCAGTAATCGCAGGGGGTCTGCATCAAATAAATGGATGTTATATTAAAATTCTGTATCCTCAAACACCAGTCAGCCACTATAGGATTTCATGTCATATGGATTTTGCTTCTTATTTAAGCAATTTTTTAGATGCCTTTCAGCAACCGGGGGTAGTTTGCATCAAATAAATATGTTTTCTGTTCAAATAAAGTAAGTTCAGATAGCCGTCTGCGTTTGCAGGAGTTTCCTCTCAAATAAATAAATTTGATATTTTTGTGCTGTAAGGTCAACTATGACTTAGCGGTCTCCTGCGTTTGGAGTCAAAGCCATTTGTAATTGATAGACGGCAACCTCAGATACCTGTCTGTAATCGCAGGGGGTCTGCATCAAATAAATGCATGTTATATCAATATTCTGTATCCTCAAACTCCAGTCAGCCACTATAGGATTTCATGTCATATGCATTTTCTTCTAATTTAACCAATTTTTTAGATGCCTTTCAGCAACCGCGGTTAGTTTGCGTCAAATAAATACCTTTTCTGTTCAAATAAAGTAAGTTCAGATAGCCGTCTGCGATCGCAGGAGTTTCCTCTTAAATAAAAAAAAAAATCATATTTTTGTGCTAAGGTTAACTATGTCTCAGCGGTCTCGTGCGTTTGGAGTCAAAGCCATTTTTAATTGATAGACGGGAACCTCGATACCCGTCAGTAATCGCAGGGGGTCTGCATCAAATAAATGGATGTTATATTAAAATTCTGTATCCTCAAACACCAGTCAGCCACTATAGGATTTCATGTCATATGCATTTTCTTCTAATTTAAGCAATTTTTAGATGCCTTTCAGCAACCGTGGGTAGTTTGCGTCAAATAAATACGTCTTCTGTTCAAATAAAGTAAGTTCAGATAGCCGTCTGCGTTTGCAGGAGTTTCCTCTCAAATAAATAAATTTGATATTTTTGTGCTGTAAGGTCAACTATGACTTAGCGGTCTCCTGCGTTTGGAGTCAAAGCCATTTGTAATTGATAGACGGTAACCTCGGATACCCGTCAGTAATCGCAGGGGGTCTGCATCAAATAAATGCATGTTATATCAATATTCTGTATCCTCAAACACCAGTCAGCCACTATAGGATTTCATGTCATATGGATTTTGCTTCTTATTTAAGCAATTTTTTAGATGCCTTTCAGCAACCGGGGGTAGTTTGCATCAAATAAATATGTTTTCTGTTCAAATAAAGTAAGTTCAGATAGCCGTCTGCGTTTGCAGGAGTTTCCTCTCAAATAAATAAATTTGATATTTTTGTGCTGTAAAGTCAACTATGACTTAGCGGTCTCCTGCGTTTGGAGTCAAAGCCATTTGTAATTGATAGACGGCAACCTCAGATACCTGTCTGTAATCGCAGGGGGTCTGCATCAAATAAATGCATGTTATATCAATATTCTGTATCCTCAAACTCCAGTCAGCCACTATAGGATTTCATGTCATATGCATTTTCTTCTAATTTAAGCAATTTTTTTGATGCCTTTCAGCAACCGCGGGTAGTTTGCGTCAAATAAATACGTTTTCTGTTCAAATAAAGTAAGTTCAGATAGCCGTCTGCGATCGCAGGAGTTTCCTCTCAAATAAAAAAAAAATCATATTTTCGTGCTAAGGTCAACTATGTCTCAGCGGTCTCGTGCGTTTGGAGTCAAAGCCATTTTTAATTGATAGACGGTAACCTCGGATACCTGTCAGTAATCGCAGGGGGTCTGCATCAAATAAATGCATGTTATATCAATTCTGTATCCTCAAACTCCAGTCAGCCACTATAGGATTTCATGTCATATGCATTTTCTTCTAATTTAAGCAATTTTTTAGATGCCTTTCAGCAACCGCGGGTAGTTTGCGTCAAATAAATATGTTTTCTGTTCAAATAAAGTAAGTTCAGATAGCCGTCTGCGTTTGCAGGAGTTTCCTCTCAAATAAATAAATTTGATATTTTTGTGCTGTAAGGTCAACTATGACTTAGCGGTCTCCTGCGTTTGGAGTCAAAGCCATTTGTAATTGATAGACGGCAACCTCAGATACCTGTCTGTAATCGCAGGGGGTCTGCATCAAATAAATGCATGTTATATCAATATTCTGTATCCTCAAACTCCAGTCAGCCACTATAGGATTTCATGTCATATGCATTTTCTTCTAATTTAACCAATTTTTTAGATGCCTTTCAGCAACCGCGGGTAGTTTGCGTCAAATAAATACCTTTTCTGTTCAAATAAAGTAAGTTCAGATAGCCGTCTGCGACCGCAGGAGTTTCCTCTCAAATAAATAAATTTCATATTTTTGTGCTAAGGTCAACTATGTCTCAGCGGTCTCGTGCGTTTGGAGTCACAGCCATTTTTAATTGATAGACGGTAACCTCGGATACCTGTCAGTAATCGCAGGGGGTCTGCATCAAATAAATGGATGTTATATTAAAATTCTGTATCCTCAAACTCCAGTCAGCCACTATAGGATTTCATGTCATATGCATTTTCTTCTAATTTAAGCAATTTTTTAGATGCCTTTCAGCAACCGCGGGTAGTTTGCGTCAAATAAATACGTTTTCTGTTCAAATAAAGTAAGTTCAGATAGCCGTCTGCGTTTGCAGGAGTTTCCTCTCAAATAAATAAATTTGATATTTTTGTGCTGTAAGGTCAACTATGACTTAGCGGTCTCCTGCGTTTGGAGCCAAAGCCATTTTTAATTGATAGACGGTAACCTCGATACCCGTCAGTAATCGCAGGGGGTCTGCATCAAATAAATGGATGTTATATTAAAATTTTGTATCCTCAAACACCAGTCAGCCACTATAGGATTTCATGTCATATACATTTTCTTCTTATTTAACCAATTTTTTAGATGCCTTTCAGCAACCGCGGGTAGTTTGCGTCAAATAAATACGTCTTCTGTTCAAATAAAGTAAGTTCAGATAGCCGTCTGCGATCGCAGGAGTTTCCTCTCAAATAAAAAAAAAAATCATATTTTCGTGCTAAGGTCAACTATGTCTCAGCGGTCTCGTGCGTTTGGAGTCAAAGCCATTTTTAATTGATAGACGGTAACCTCGGATACCTGTCAGTAATCGCAGGGGGTCTCCATCAAATAAATGCATGTTATATCAATTCTGTATCCTCAAACACCAGTCAGCCACTATAGGATTTCATGTCATATGCATTTTCTTCTAATTTAACCAATTTTTTAGATGCCTTTCAGCAACCGCGGGTAGTTTGCGTCAAATAAATACGTTTTCTGTTTAAATAAAGTAAGTTCAGATAGCCGTCTGCGACCGCAGGAGTTTCCTCTCAAATAACTAAATTTGATATTTTTGTGCTGTAAGGTCAACTATGTCTTAGCGGTCTCGTGCGTTTGGAGTCAAAGCCATTTTTAATTGATAGACGGTAACCTCGGATACCTGTCAGTAATCGCGGGGGTCTGCATCAAATAAATGCATGTTATATCATTATTCTGTATCCTCAAACTCCAGTCAGCCACTATAGGATTTCATGTCATATGCATTTTCTTCTAATTTAATCAATTTTTTTGATGCCTTTCAGCAACCGCGGGTAGTTTGCGTCAAATAAATACGTTTTCTGTTCAAATAAGTAAGTTCAGATAGCCGTCTGCGACCGCAGGAGTTTCCTCTCAAATAAATAAATTTCATATTTTTGTGCTAAGGTCAACTATGTCTCAGCGGTCTCGTGCGTTTGGAGTCAAAGCCATTTTTAATTGATAGACGGTAACCTCGGATACCTGTCAGTAATCGCAGGGGGTCTGCATCAAATAAATGCATGTTATATTAATATTCTGTATCCTCAAACACCAGTCAGCCACTATAGGATTTCCTGTCATATGCATTTTCTTCTAATTTAAGCAATTTTGATGCCTTTCAGCAACCGCGGGTAGTTTGCGTCAAATAAATACGTTTTCTGTTCAAATAAAGTAAGTTCAGATAGCCGTCTGCGTTTGCAGGAGTTTCCTCTCAAATAAATAAATTTGATATTTTTGTGCTGTAAGGTCAACTATGACTTAGCGGTCTCCTGCGTTTGGAGTCAAAGCCATTTTTAATTGATAGAAGGCAACCTCGATACCCGTCAGTAATCGCAGGGGGTCTGCATCAAATAAATGGAAGTTATATTAAAATTCTGTATCCTCAAACACCAGTCAGCCACTATAGGATTTCCTGTCATATACATTTTCTTCTAATTTAAGCAATTTTTTAGATGCCTTTCAGCAACCGCGGGTAGTTTGCGTCAAATAAATACCTTTTCTGTTCAAATAAAGTAAGTTCAGATAGCCGTCTGCGACCGCAGGAGTTTCCTCTCAAATAAATAAATTTCATATTTTTGTGCTAGTCAACTATGTCTCAGCGGTCTCGTGCGTTTGGAGTCACAGCCATTTTTAATTGATAGACGGTAACCTCGGATACCTGTCAGTAATCGCAGGGGGTCTGCATCAAATAAGTGGATGTTATATTAAAATTCTGTATCCTCAAACTCCAGTCAGCCACTATAGGATTTCATGTCATATGCATTTTCTTCTAATTTAAGCAATTTTTTAGATGCCTTTCAGCAACCGCGGGTAGTTTGCGTCAAATAAATACGTTTTCTGTTCAAATAAGTAAGTTCAGATAGCCGTCTGCGTTTGCAGGAGTTTCCTCTCAAATAAATAAATTTGATATTTTTGTGCTGTAAGGTCAACTATGACTTAGCGGTCTCCTGCGTTTGGAGTCAAAGCCATTTTTAATTGATAGAAGGCAACCTCGATACCCGTCAGTAATCGCAGGGGGTCTGCATCAAATAAATGGAAGTTATATTAAAATTCTGTATCCTCAAACACCAGTCAGCCACTATAGGATTTCCTGTCATATACATTTTCTTCTAATTTAAGCAATTTTTTAGATGCCTTTCAGCAACCGCGGGTAGTTTGCGTCAAATAAATACCTTTTCTGTTCAAATAAAGTAAGTTCAGATAGCCGTCTGCGACCGCAGGAGTTTCCTCTCAAATAAATAAATTTCATATTTTTGTGCTAGTCAACTATGTCTCAGCGGTCTCGTGCGTTTGGAGTCACAGCCATTTTTAATTGATAGACGGTAACCTCGGATACCTGTCAGTAATCGCAGGGGGTCTGCATCAAATAAGTGGATGTTATATTAAAATTCTGTATCCTCAAACTCCAGTCAGCCACTATAGGATTTCATGTCATACGCATTTTCTTCTAATTTAAGCAATTTTTTAGATGCCTTTCAGCAACCACGGGTAGTTTGCGTCAAATAAATACGTTTTCTGTTCAAATAAAGTAAGTTCAGATAGCCGTCTGCGTTTGCAGGAGTTTCCTCTCAAATAAATAAATTTGATATTTTTGTGCTTTAAGGTCAACTATGACTTAGCGGTCTCCTGCGTTTGGAGCCAAAGCCATTTTTAATTGATAGACGGTAACCTCGGATACCCGTCAGTAATCGCAGAGGGTCTGCATCAAATAAATGGATGTTATATTAAAATTTTGTATCCTCAAACACCAGTCAGCCACTATAGGATTTCATGTCATATACATTTTCTTCTTATTTAACCAATTTTTTAGATGCCTTTCAGCAACCGCGGGTAGTTTGCGTCAAATAAATACGTCTTCTGTTCAAATAAAGTAAGTTCAGATAGCCGTCTGCGTTTGCAGGAGTTTCCTCTCAAATACATAAAATTTCATATTTTTGTGCTAAGGTCAACTATGTCTCAGCGGTCTCGTGCGTTTGGAGTCAAAGCCATTTTTAATTGATAGACGGTAACCTCGGATACCCGTCAGTAATCGCAGGGGGTCTGCATCAAATAAATGCATGTTATATCAATATTCTGTATCCTCAAACACCAGTCAGCCACTATAGGATTTCATGTCATATGGATTTTGCTTCTTATTTAAGCAATTTTTTAGATGCCTTTCAGCAACCGCGGGTAGTTTGCGTCAAATAAATATGTTTTCTGTTCAAATAAAGTAAGTTCAGATAGCCGTCTGCGTTTGCAGGAGTTTCCTCTCAAATAAATAAATTTGATATTTTTGTGCTGTAAGGTCAACTATGACTTAGCGGTCTCCTGCGTTTGGAGTCAAAGCCATTTGTAATTGATAGACGGCAACCTCAGATACCTGTCTGTAATCGCAGGGGGTCTGCATCAAATAAATGCATGTTATATCAATATTCTGTATCCTCAAACTCCAGTCAGCCACTATAGGATTTCATGTCATATGCATTTTCTTCTAATTTAACCAATTTTTTAGATGCCTTTCAGCAACCGCGGGTAGTTTGCGTCAAATAAATACCTTTTCTGTTCAAATAAAGTAAGTTCAGATAGCCGTCTGCGACCGCAGGAGTTTCCTCTCAAATAAATAAATTTCATATTTTTGTGCTGTAAGGTCAACTATGACTTAGCGGTCTCCTGCGTTTGGAGCCAAAGCCATTTTTAATTGATAGACGGTAACCTCGATACCCGTCAGTAATCGCAGGGGGTCTGCATCAAATAAATGGATGTTATATTAAAATTTTGTATCCTCAAACACCAGTCAGCCACTATAGGATTTCATGTCATATACATTTTCTTCTTATTTAACCAATTTTTTAGATGCCTTTCAGCAACCGCGGGTAGTTTGCGTCAAATAAATACGTCTTCTGTTCAAATAAAGTAAGTTCAGATAGCCGTCTGCGATCGCAGGAGTTTCCTCTCAAATAAAAAAAAAAAATCATATTTTTGTGCTAAGGTCAACTATGTCTCAGCGGTCTCGTGCGTTTGGAGTCAAAGCCATTTTTAATTGATAGACGGTAACCTCGATACCCGTCAGTAATCGCAGGGGGTCTGCATCAAATAAATGGATGTTATATTAAAATTCTGTATCCTCAAACACCAGTCAGCCACTATATGATTTCATGTCATATGCATTTTCTTCTAATTTAACCAATTTTTTAGATGCCTTTCAGCAACCGTGGGTAGTTTGCGTCAAATAAATACGTCTTCTGTTCAAATAAAGTAAGTTCAGATAGCCGTCTGCGATCGCAGGAGTTTCCTCTCAAATAAAAAAAAAATCATATTTTCGTGCTAAGGTCAACTATGTCTCAGCGGTCTCGTGCGTTTGGAGTCAAAGCCATTTTTAATTGATAGACGGTAACCTCGGATACCTGTCAGTAATCGCAGGGGGTCTCCATCAAATAAATGCATGTTATATCAATTCTGTATCCTCAAACACCAGTCAGCCACTATAGGATTTCATGTCATATGCATTTTCTTCTAATTTAACCAATTTTTTAGATGCCTTTCAGCAACCGCGGGTAGTTTGCGTCAAATAAATACGTTTTCTGTTTAAATAAAGTAAGTTCAGATAGCCGTCTGCGACCGCAGGAGTTTCCTCTCAAATAACTAAATTTGATATTTTTGTGCTGTAAGGTCAACTATGTCTTAGCGGTCTCGTGCGTTTGGAGTCAAAGCCATTTTTAATTGATAGACGGTAACCTCGGATACCTGTCAGTAATCGCGGGGGTCTGCATCAAATAAATGCATGTTATATCATTATTCTGTATCCTCAAACTCCAGTCAGCCACTATAGGATTTCATGTCATATGCATTTTCTTCTAATTTAAGCAATTTTTTTGATGCCTTTCAGCAACCGCGGGTACTTTGCGTCAAATAAATACGTTTTCTGTTCAAATAAGTAAGTTCAGATAGCCGTCTGCGACCGCAGGAGTTTCCTCTCAAATAAATAAATTTCATATTTTTGTGCTAAGGTCAACTATGTCTCAGCGGTCTCGTGCGTTTGGAGTCAAAGCCATTTTTAATTGATAGACGGTAACCTCGGATACCTGTCAGTAATCGCAGGGGGTCTGCATCAAATAAATGCATGTTATATTAATATTCTGTATCCTCAAACACCAGTCAGCCACTATAGGATTTCCTGTCATATGCATTTTCTTCTAATTTAAGCAATTTTGATGCCTTTCAGCAACCGCGGGTAGTTTGCGTCAAATAAATACGTTTTCTGTTCAAATAAAGTAAGTTCAGATAGCCGTCTGCGTTTGCAGGAGTTTCCTCTCAAATAAATAAATTTGATATTTTTGTGCTGTAAGGTCAACTATGACTTAGCGGTCTCCTGCGTTTGGAGTCAAAGCCATTTTTAATTGATAGAAGGCAACCTCGATACCCGTCAGTAATCGCAGGGGGTCTGCATCAAATAAATGGAAGTTATATTAAAATTCTGTATCCTCAAACACCAGTCAGCCACTATAGGATTTCCTGTCATATACATTTTCTTCTAATTTAAGCAATTTTTTAGATGCCTTTCAGCAACCGCGGGTAGTTTGCGTCAAATAAATACCTTTTCTGTTCAAATAAAGTAAGTTCAGATAGCCGTCTGCGACCGCAGGAGTTTCCTCTCAAATAAATAAATTTCATATTTTTGTGCTAGTCAACTATGTCTCAGCGGTCTCGTGCGTTTGGAGTCACAGCCATTTTTAATTGATAGACGGTAACCTCGGATACCTGTCAGTAATCGCAGGGGGTCTGCATCAAATAAGTGGATGTTATATTAAAATTCTGTATCCTCAAACTCCAGTCAGCCACTATAGGATTTCATGTCATATGCATTTTCTTCTAATTTAAGCAATTTTTTAGATGCCTTTCAGCAACCGCGGGTAGTTTGCGTCAAATAAATACGTTTTCTGTTCAAATAAAGTAAGTTCAGATAGCCGTCTGCGTTTGCAGGAGTTTCCTCTCAAATAAATAAATTTGATATTTTTGTGCTGTAAGGTCAACTATGACTTAGCGGTCTCCTGCGTTTGGAGCCAAAGCCATTTTTAATTGATAGACGGTAACCTCGGATACCCGTCAGTAATCGCAGAGGGTCTGCATCAAATAAATGGATGTTATATTAAAATTTTGTATCCTCAAACACCAGTCAGCCACTATAGGATTTCATGTCATATACATTTTCTTCTTATTTAACCAATTTTTTAGATGCCTTTCAGCAACCGCGGGTAGTTTGCGTGAAATAAATACGTCTTCTGTTCAAATAAAGTAAGTTCAGATAGCCGTCTGCGTTTGCAGGAGTTTCCTCTCAAATACATAAAATTTCATATTTTTGTGCTAAGGTCAACTATGTCTCAGCGGTCTCGTGCGTTTGGAGTCAAAGCCATTTTTAATTGATAGACGGTAACCTCGGATACCCGTCAGTAATCGCAGGGGGTCTGCATCAAATAAATGCATGTTATATCAATATTCTGTATCCTCAAACACCAGTCAGCCACTATAGGATTTCATGTCATATGGATTTTGCTTCTTATTTAAGCAATTTTTTAGATGCCTTTCAGCAACCGGGGGTAGTTTGCATCAAATAAATATGTTTTCTGTTCAAATAAAGTAAGTTCAGATAGCCGTCTGCGTTTGCAGGAGTTTCCTCTCAAATAAATAAATTTTATATTTTTGTGCTGTAAGGTCAACTATGACTTAGCGGTCTCCTGCGTTTGGAGTCAAAGCCATTTGTAATTGATAGACGGCAACCTCAGATACCTGTCTGTAATCGCAGGGGGTCTGCATCAAATAAATGCATGTTATATCAATATTCTGTATCCTCAAACTCCAGTCAGCCACTATAGGATTTCATGTCATATGCATTTCTTCTAATTTAACCAATTTTTTAGATGCCTTTCAGCAACCGCGGTTAGTTTGCGTCAAATAAATACCTTTTCTGTTCAAATAAAGTAAGTTCAGATAGCCGTCTGCGACCGCAGGAGTTTCCTCTCAAATAAATAAATTTCATATTTTTGTGCTAGTCAACTATGTCTCAGCGGTCTCGTGCGTTTGGAGTCACAGCCATTTTTAATTGATAGACGGTAACCTCGGATACCTGTCAGTAATCTCAGAGGGTCTGCATCAAATAAATGGATGTTATATTAAAATTTTGTATCCTCAAACACCAGTCAGCCACTATAGGATTTCATGTCATATACATTTTCTTCTTATTTAACCAATTTTTTAGATGCCTTTCAGCAACCGCGGGTAGTTTGCGTCAAATAAATACGTCTTCTGTTCAAATAAAGTAAGTTCAGATAGCCGTCTGCGATCGCAGGAGTTTCCTCTTAAATAAAAAAAAAAATCATATTTTTGTGCTAGTCAACTATGTCTCAGCGGTCTCGTGCGTTTGGAGTCAAAGCCATTTTTAATTGATAGACGGGAACCTCGATACCCGTCAGTAATCGCAGGGGGTCTGCATCAAATAAATGGATGTTATATTAAAATTCTGTATCCTCAAACACCAGTCAGCCACTATAGGATTTCATGTCATATGCATTTTCTTCTAATTTAACCAATTTTTTAGATGCCTTTCAGCAACCGCGGGTAGTTTGCGTCAAATAAATACGTTTTCTGTTCAAATAAGTAAGTTCAGATAGCCGTCTGCGATCGCAGGAATTTCCTCTCAAATACATAAAATTTCATATTTTTGTGCTAAGGTCAACTATGTCTCAGCGGTCTCGTGCGTTTGGAGTCAAAGCCATTTTTAATTGATAGACGGTAACCTCGGATACCTGTCAGTAATCGCAGGGGGTCTCCATCAAATAAATGCATGTTATATCAATTCTGTATCCTCAAACACCAGTCAGCCACTATAGGATTTCATGTCATATGCATTTTCTTCTAATTTAACCAATTTTTTAGATGCCTTTCAGCAACCGCGGGTAGTTTGCGTCAAATAAATACGTTTTCTGTTTAAATAAAGTAAGTTCAGATAGCCGTCTGCGACCGCAGGAGTTTCCTCTCAAATAACTAAATTTGATATTTTTGTGCTGTAAGGTCAACTATGTCTTAGCGGTCTCGTGCGTTTGGAGTCAAAGCCATTTTTAATTGATAGACGGTAACCTCGGATACCTGTCAGTAATCGCGGGGGTCTGCATCAAATAAATGCATGTTATATCATTATTCTGTATCCTCAAACTCCAGTCAGCCACTATAGGATTTCATGTCATATGCATTTTCTTCTAATTTAAGCAATTTTTTTGATGCCTTTCAGCAACCGCGGGTAGTTTGCGTCAAATAAATACGTTTTCTGTTCAAATAAGTAAGTTCAGATAGCCGTCTGCGTTTGCAGGAGTTTCCTCTCAAATAAATAAATTTGATATTTTTGTGCTGTAAGGTCAACTATGACTTAGCGGTCTCCTGCGTTTGGAGTCAAAGCCATTTTTAATTGATAGAAGGCAACCTCGATACCCGTCAGTAATCGCAGGGGGTCTGCATCAAATAAATGGAAGTTATATTAAAATTCTGTATCCTCAAACACCAGTCAGCCACTATAGGATTTCATGTCATATGCATTTTCTTCTAATTTAAGCAATTTTTTAGATGCCTTTCAGCAACCGCGGGTACTTTGCGTCAAATAAATACGTTTTCTGTTCAAATAAGTAAGTTCAGATAGCCGTCTGCGACCGCAGGAGTTTCCTCTAAAATAAATAAATTTCATATTTTTGTGCTAAGGTCAACTATGTCTCAGCGGTCTCGTGCGTTTGGAGTCAAAGCCATTTTTAATTGATAGACGGTAACCTCGGATACCTGTCAGTAATCGCAGGGGGTCTGCATCAAATAAATGCATGTTATATTAATATTCTGTATCCTCAAACACCAGTCAGCCACTATAGGATTTCCTGTCATATGCATTTTCTTCTAATTTAAGCAATTTTGATGCCTTTCAGCAACCGCGGGTAGTTTGCGTCAAATAAATACGTTTTCTGTTCAAATAAAGTAAGTTCAGATAGCCGTCTGCGTTTGCAGGAGTTTCCTCTCAAATAAATAAATTTGATATTTTTGTGCTGTAAGGTCAACTATGACTTAGCGGTCTCCTGCGTTTGGAGTCAAAGCCATTTTTAATTGATAGAAGGCAACCTCGATACCCGTCAGTAATCGCAGGGGGTCTGCATCAAATAAATGGAAGTTATATTAAAATTCTGTATCCTCAAACACCAGTCAGCCACTATAGGATTTCCTGTCATATACATTTTCTTCTAATTTAAGCAATTTTTTAGATGCCTTTCAGCAACCGCGGGTAGTTTGCGTCAAATAAATACCTTTTCTGTTCAAATAAAGTAAGTTCAGATAGCCGTCTGCGACCGCAGGAGTTTCCTCTCAAATAAATAAATTTCATATTTTTGTGCTAGTCAACTATGTCTCAGCGGTCTCGTGCGTTTGGAGTCACAGCCATTTTTAATTGATAGACGGTAACCTCGGATACCTGTCAGTAATCGCAGGGGGTCTGCATCAAATAAGTGGATGTTATATTAAAATTCTGTATCCTCAAACTCCAGTCAGCCACTATAGGATTTCATGTCATACGCATTTTCTTCTAATTTAAGCAATTTTTTAGATGCCTTTCAGCAACCGCGGGTAGTTTGCGTCAAATAAATACGTTTTCTGTTCAAATAAAGTAAGTTCAGATAGCCGTCTGCGTTTGCAGGAGTTTCCTCTCAAATAAATAAATTTGATATTTTTGTGCTGTAAGGTCAACTATGACTTAGCGGTCTCCTGCGTTTGGAGCCAAAGCCATTTTTAATTGATAGACGGTAACCTCGGATACCCGTCAGTAATCGCAGAGGGTCTGCATCAAATAAATGGATGTTATATTAAAATTTTGTATCCTCAAACACCAGTCAGCCACTATAGGATTTCATGTCATATACATTTTCTTCTTATTTAACCAATTTTTTAGATGCCTTTCAGCAACCGCGGGTAGTTTGCTTCAAATAAATACGTCTTCTGTTCAAATAAAGTAAGTTCAGATAGCCGTCTGCGTTTGCAGGAGTTTCCTCTCAAATACATAAAATTTCATATTTTTGTGCTAAGGTCAACTATGTCTCAGCGGTCTCGTGCGTTTGGAGTCAAAGCCATTTTTAATTGATAGACGGTAACCTCGGATACCCGTCAGTAATCGCAGGGGGTCTGCATCAAATAAATGCATGTTATATCAATATTCTGTATCCTCAAACACCAGTCAGCCACTATAGGATTTCATGTCATATGGATTTTGCTTCTTATTTAAGCAATTTTTTAGATGCCTTTCAGCAACCGGGGGTAGTTTGCATCAAATAAATATGTTTTCTGTTCAAATAAAGTAAGTTCAGATAGCCGTCTGCGTTTGCAGGAGTTTCCTCTCAAATAAATAAATTTGATATTTTTGTGCTGTAAGGTCAACTATGACTTAGCGGTCTCCTGCGTTTGGAGTCAAAGCCATTTGTAATTGATAGACGGCAACCTCAGATACCTGTCTGTAATCGCAGGGGGTCTGCATCAAATAAATGCATGTTATATCAATATTCTGTATCCTCAAACTCCAGTCAGCCACTATAGGATTTCATGTCATATGCATTTTCTTCTAATTTAAGCAATTTTTTAGATGCCTTTCAGCAACCGCGGGTAGTTTGCGTCAAATAAATATGTTTTCTGTTCAAATAAAGTAAGTTCAGATAGCCGTCTGCGACCGCAGGAGTTTCCTCTCAAATAAATAAATTTCATATTTTTGTGCTAAGGTCAACTATGTCTCAGCGGTCTCGTGCGTTTGGAGTCACAGCCATTTTTAATTGATAGACGGTAACCTCGGATACCTGTCAGTAATCGCAGGGGGTCTGCATCAAATAAATGGATGTTATATTAAAATTCTGTATCCTCAAACTCCAGTCAGCCACTATAGGATTTCATGTCATATGCATTTTCTTCTAATTTAAGCAATTTTTTAGATGCCTTTCAGCAACCGCGGGTAGTTTGCGTCAAATAAATACGTTTTCTGTTCAAATAAAGTAAGTTCAGATAGCCGTCTGCGTTTGCAGGAGTTTCCTCTCAAATAAATAAATTTGATATTTTTGTGCTGTAAGGTCAACTATGACTTAGCGGTCTCCTGCGTTTGGAGCCTAAGCCATTTTTAATTGATAGACGGTAACCTCGATACCCGTCAGTAATCGCAGGGGGTCTGCATCAAATAAATGGATGTTATATTAAAATTTTGTATCCTCAAACACCAGTCAGCCACTATAGGATTTCATGTCATATACATTTTCTTCTTATTTAACCAATTTTTTAGATGCCTTTCAGCAACCGCGGGTAGTTTGCGTCAAATAAATACGTCTTCTGTTCAAATAAAGTAAGTTCAGATAGCCGTCTGCGATCGCAGGAGTTTCCTCTCAAATAAAAAAAAAAAATCATATTTTTGTGCTAAGGTCAACTATGTCTCAGCGGTCTCGTGCGTTTGGAGTCAAAGCCATTTTTAATTGATAGACGGTAACCTCGATACCCGTCAGTAATCGCAGGGGGTCTGCATCAAATAAATGGATGTTATATTAAAATTCTGTATCCTCAAACACCAGTCAGCCACTATAGGATTTCATGTCATATGCATTTTCTTCTAATTTAACCAATTTTTTAGATGCCTTTCAGCAACCGTGGGTAGTTTGCGTCAAATAAATACGTCTTCTGTTCAAATAAAGTAAGTTCAGATAGCCGTCTGCGTTTGCAGGAGTTTCCTCTCAAATAAATAAATTTGATATTTTTGTGCTGTAAGGTCAACTATGACTTAGCGGTCTCCTGCGTTTGGAGTCAAAGCCATTTTTAATTGATAGAAGGCAACCTCGATACCCGTCAGTAATCGCAGGGGGTCTGCATCAAATAAATGGAAGTTATATTAAAATTCTGTATCCTCAAACACCAGTCAGCCACTATAGGATTTCATGTCATATGCATTTTCTTCTAATTTAAGCAATTTTTTAGATGCCTTTCAGCAACCGCGGGTACTTTGCGTCAAATAAATACGTTTTCTGTTCAAATAAGTAAGTTCAGATAGCCGTCTGCGACCGCAGGAGTTTCCTCTCAAATAAATAAATTTCATATTTTTGTGCTAGTCAACTATGTCTCAGCGGTCTCGTGCGTTTGGAGTCACAGCCATTTTTAATTGATAGACGGTAACCTCGGATACCTGTCAGTAATCGCAGGGGGTCTGCATCAAATAAGTGGATGTTATATTAAAATTCTGTATCCTCAAACTCCAGTCAGCCACTATAGGATTTCATGTCATACGCATTTTCTTCTAATTTAAGCAATTTTTTAGATGCCTTTCAGCAACCGCGGGTAGTTTGCGTCAAATAAATACGTTTTCTGTTCAAATAAAGTAAGTTCAGATAGCCGTCTGCGTTTGCAGGAGTTTCCTCTCAAATAAATAAATTTGATATTTTTGTGCTGTAAGGTCAACTATGACTTAGCGGTCTCCTGCGTTTGGAGCCAAAGCCATTTTTAATTGATAGACGGTAACCTCGGATACCCGTCAGTAATCGCAGAGGGTCTGCATCAAATAAATGGATGTTATATTAAAATTTTGTATCCTCAAACACCAGTCAGCCACTATAGGATTTCATGTCATATACATTTTCTTCTTATTTAACCAATTTTTTAGATGCCTTTCAGCAACCGCGGGTAGTTTGCGTCAAATAAATACGTCTTCTGTTCAAATAAAGTAAGTTCAGATAGCCGTCTGCGATCGCAGGAGTTTCCTCTCAAATAAAAAAAAAAAATCATATTTTTGTGCTAAGGTCAACTATGTCTCAGCGGTCTCGTGCGTTTGGAGTCAAAGCCATTTTTAATTGATAGACGGTAACCTCGATACCCGTCAGTAATCGCAGGGGGTCTGCATCAAATAAATGGATGTTATATTAAAATTCTGTATCCTCAAACACCAGTCAGCCACTATAGGATTTCATGTCATATGCATTTTCTTCTAATTTAACCAATTTTTTAGATGCCTTTCAGCAACCGTGGGTAGTTTGCGTCAAATAAATACGTCTTCTGTTCAAATAAAGTAAGTTCAGATAGCCGTCTGCGTTTGCAGGAGTTTCCTCTCAAATAAATAAATTTGATATTTTTGTGCTGTAAGGTCAACTATGACTTAGCGGTCTCCTGCGTTTGGAGTCAAAGCCATTTTTAATTGATAGAAGGCAACCTCGATACCCGTCAGTAATCGCAGGGGGTCTGCATCAAATAAATGGAAGTTATATTAAAATTCTGTATCCTCAAACACCAGTCAGCCACTATAGGATTTCATGTCATATGCATTTTCTTCTAATTTAAGCAATTTTTTAGATGCCTTTCAGCAACCGCGGGTACTTTGCGTCAAATAAATACGTTTTCTGTTCAAATAAGTAAGTTCAGATAGCCGTCTGCGACCGCAGGAGTTTCCTCTAAAATAAATAAATTTCATATTTTTGTGCTAAGGTCAACTATGTCTCAGCGGTCTCGTGCGTTTGGAGTCAAAGCCATTTTTAATTGATAGACGGTAACCTCGGATACCTGTCAGTAATCGCAGGGGGTCTGCATCAAATAAATGCATGTTATATTAATATTCTGTATCCTCAAACACCAGTCAGCCACTATAGGATTTCCTGTCATATGCATTTTCTTCTAATTTAAGCAATTTTGATGCCTTTCAGCAACCGCGGGTAGTTTGCGTCAAATAAATACGTTTTCTGTTCAAATAAAGTAAGTTCAGATAGCCGTCTGCGTTTGCAGGAGTTTCCTCTCAAATAAATAAATTTGATATTTTTGTGCTGTAAGGTCAACTATGACTTAGCGGTCTCCTGCGTTTGGAGTCAAAGCCATTTTTAATTGATAGAAGGCAACCTCGATACCCGTCAGTAATCGCAGGGGGTCTGCATCAAATAAATGGAAGTTATATTAAAATTCTGTATCCTCAAACACCAGTCAGCCACTATAGGATTTCCTGTCATATACATTTTCTTCTAATTTAAGCAATTTTTTAGATGCCTTTCAGCAACCGCGGGTAGTTTGCGTCAAATAAATACCTTTTCTGTTCAAATAAAGTAAGTTCAGATAGCCGTCTGCGACCGCAGGAGTTTCCTCTCAAATAAATAAATTTCATATTTTTGTGCTAGTCAACTATGTCTCAGCGGTCTCGTGCGTTTGGAGTCACAGCCATTTTTAATTGATAGACGGTAACCTCGGATACCTGTCAGTAATCGCAGGGGGTCTGCATCAAATAAGTGGATGTTATATTAAAATTCTGTATCCTCAAACTCCAGTCAGCCACTATAGGATTTCATGTCATACGCATTTTCTTCTAATTTAAGCAATTTTTTAGATGCCTTTCAGCAACCGCGGGTAGTTTGCGTCAAATAAATACGTTTTCTGTTCAAATAAAGTAAGTTCAGATAGCCGTCTGCGTTTGCAGGAGTTTCCTCTCAAATAAATAAATTTGATATTTTTGTGCTGTAAGGTCAACTATGACTTAGCGGTCTCCTGCGTTTGGAGCCAAAGCCATTTTTAATTGATAGACGGTAACCTCGGATACCCGTCAGTAATCGCAGAGGGTCTGCATCAAATAAATGGATGTTATATTAAAATTTTGTATCCTCAAACACCAGTCAGCCACTATAGGATTTCATGTCATATACATTTTCTTCTTATTTAACCAATTTTTTAGATGCCTTTCAGCAACCGCGGGTAGTTTGCTTCAAATAAATACGTCTTCTGTTCAAATAAAGTAAGTTCAGATAGCCGTCTGCGTTTGCAGGAGTTTCCTCTCAAATACATAAAATTTCATATTTTTGTGCTAAGGTCAACTATGTCTCAGCGGTCTCGTGCGTTTGGAGTCAAAGCCATTTTTAATTGATAGACGGTAACCTCGGATACCCGTCAGTAATCGCAGGGGGTCTGCATCAAATAAATGCATGTTATATCAATATTCTGTATCCTCAAACACCAGTCAGCCACTATAGGATTTCATGTCATATGGATTTTGCTTCTTATTTAAGCAATTTTTTAGATGCCTTTCAGCAACCGGGGGTAGTTTGCATCAAATAAATATGTTTTCTGTTCAAATAAAGTAAGTTCAGATAGCCGTCTGCGTTTGCAGGAGTTTCCTCTCAAATAAATAAATTTGATATTTTTGTGCTGTAAGGTCAACTATGACTTAGCGGTCTCCTGCGTTTGGAGTCAAAGCCATTTGTAATTGATAGACGGCAACCTCAGATACCTGTCTGTAATCGCAGGGGGTCTGCATCAAATAAATGCATGTTATATCAATATTCTGTATCCTCAAACTCCAGTCAGCCACTATAGGATTTCATGTCATATGCATTTTCTTCTAATTTAAGCAATTTTTTAGATGCCTTTCAGCAACCGCGGGTAGTTTGCGTCAAATAAATATGTTTTCTGTTCAAATAAAGTAAGTTCAGATAGCCGTCTGCGTTTGCAGGAGTTTCCTCTCAAATAAATAAATTTGATATTTTTGTGCTGTAAGGTCAACTATGACTTAGCGGTCTCCTGCGTTTGGAGTCAAAGCCATTTGTAATTGATAGACGGCAACCTCAGATACCTGTCTGTAATCGCAGGGGGTCTGCATCAAATAAATGCATGTTATATCAATATTCTGTATCCTCAAACTCCAGTCAGCCACTATAGGATTTCATGTCATATGCATTTTCTTCTAATTTAACCAATTTTTTAGATGCCTTTCAGCAACCGCGGGTAGTTTGCGTCAAATAAATATGTTTTCTGTTCAAATAAAGTAAGTTCAGATAGCCGTCTGCGACCGCAGGAGTTTCCTCTCAAATAAATAAATTTCATATTTTTGTGCTAAGGTCAACTATGTCTCAGCGGTCTCGTGCGTTTGGAGTCACAGCCATTTTTAATTGATAGACGGTAACCTCGGATACCTGTCAGTAATCGCAGGGGGTCTGCATCAAATAAATGGATGTTATATTAAAATTCTGTATCCTCAAACTCCAGTCAGCCACTATAGGATTTCATGTCATATGCATTTTCTTCTAATTTAAGCAATTTTTTAGATGCCTTTCAGCAACCGCGGGTAGTTTGCGTCAAATAAATACGTTTTCTGTTCAAATAAAGTAAGTTCAGATAGCCGTCTGCGTTTGCAGGAGTTTCCTCTCAAATAAATAAATTTGATATTTTTGTGCTGTAAGGTCAACTATGACTTAGCGGTCTCCTGCGTTTGGAGCCTAAGCCATTTTTAATTGATAGACGGTAACCTCGATACCCGTCAGTAATCGCAGGGGGTCTGCATCAAATAAATGGATGTTATATTAAAATTTTGTATCCTCAAACACCAGTCAGCCACTATAGGATTTCATGTCATATACATTTTCTTCTTATTTAACCAATTTTTTAGATGCCTTTCAGCAACCGCGGGTAGTTTGCGTCAAATAAATACGTCTTCTGTTCAAATAAAGTAAGTTCAGATAGCCGTCTGCGATCGCAGGAGTTTCCTCTCAAATAAAAAAAAAAAATCATATTTTTGTGCTAAGGTCAACTATGTCTCAGCGGTCTCGTGCGTTTGGAGTCAAAGCCATTTTTAATTGATAGACGGTAACCTCGATACCCGTCAGTAATCGCAGGGGGTCTGCATCAAATAAATGGATGTTATATTAAAATTCTGTATCCTCAAACACCAGTCAGCCACTATAGGATTTCATGTCATATGCATTTTCTTCTAATTTAACCAATTTTTTAGATGCCTTTCAGCAACCGTGGGTAGTTTGCGTCAAATAAATACGTCTTCTGTTCAAATAAAGTAAGTTCAGATAGCCGTCTGCGATCGCAGGAGTTTCCTCTCAAATAAAAAAAAAATCATATTTTCGTGCTAAGGTCAACTATGTCTCAGCGGTCTCGTGCGTTTGGAGTCAAAGCCATTTTTAATTGATAGACGGTAACCTCGGATACCTGTCAGTAATCGCAGGGGGTCTCCATCAAATAAATGCATGTTATATCAATTCTGTATCCTCAAACACCAGTCAGCCACTATAGGATTTCATGTCATATGCATTTTCTTCTAATTTAACCAATTTTTTAGATGCCTTTCAGCAACCGCGGGTAGTTTGCGTCAAATAAATACGTTTTCTGTTTAAATAAAGTAAGTTCAGATAGCCGTCTGCGACCGCAGGAGTTTCCTCTCAAATAACTAAATTTGATATTTTTGTGCTGTAAGGTCAACTATGTCTTAGCGGTCTCGTGCGTTTGGAGTCAAAGCCATTTTTAATTGATAGACGGTAACCTCGGATACCTGTCAGTAATCGCGGGGGTCTGCATCAAATAAATGCATGTTATATCATTATTCTGTATCCTCAAACTCCAGTCAGCCACTATAGGATTTCATGTCATATGCATTTTCTTCTAATTTAAGCAATTTTTTTGATGCCTTTCAGCAACCGCGGGTAGTTTGCGTCAAATAAATACGTTTTCTGTTCAAATAAGTAAGTTCAGATAGCCGTCTGCGACCGCAGGAGTTTCCTCTCAAATAAATAAATTTCATATTTTTGTGCTAAGGTCAACTATGTCTCAGCGGTCTCGTGCGTTTGGAGTCAAAGCCATTTTTAATTGATAGACGGTAACCTCGGATACCTGTCAGTAATCGCAGGGGGTCTGCATCAAATAAATGCATGTTATATTAATATTCTGTATCCTCAAACACCAGTCAGCCACTATAGGATTTCCTGTCATATGCATTTTCTTCTAATTTAAGCAATTTTGATGCCTTTCAGCAACCGCGGGTAGTTTGCGTCAAATAAATACGTTTTCTGTTCAAATAAAGTAAGTTCAGATAGCCGTCTGCGTTTGCAGGAGTTTCCTCTCAAATAAATAAATTTGATATTTTTGTGCTGTAAGGTCAACTATGACTTAGCGGTCTCCTGCGTTTGGAGTCAAAGCCATTTTTAATTGATAGAAGGCAACCTCGATACCCGTCAGTAATCGCAGGGGGTCTGCATCAAATAAATGGAAGTTATATTAAAATTCTGTATCCTCAAACACCAGTCAGCCACTATAGGATTTCCTGTCATATACATTTTCTTCTAATTTAAGCAATTTTTTAGATGCCTTTCAGCAACCGCGGGTAGTTTGCGTCCAATAAATACCTTTTCTGTTCAAATAAAGTAAGTTCAGATAGCCGTCTGCGACCGCAGGAGTTTCCTCTCAAATAAATAAATTTCATATTTTTGTGCTAGTCAACTATGTCTCAGCGGTCTCGTGCGTTTGGAGTCACAGCCATTTTTAATTGATAGACGGTAACCTCGGATACCTGTCAGTAATCGCAGGGGGTCTGCATCAAATAAGTGGATGTTATATTAAAATTCTGTATCCTCAAACTCCAGTCAGCCACTATAGGATTTCATGTCATATGCATTTTCTTCTAATTTAAGCAATTTTTTAGATGCCTTTCAGCAACCGCGGGTAGTTTGCGTCAAATAAATATGTTTTCTGTTCAAATAAGTAAGTTCAGATAGCCGTCTGCGACCGCAGGAGTTTCCTCTAAAATAAATAAATTTCATATTTTTGTGCTAAGGTCAACTATGTCTCAGCGGTCTCGTGCGTTTGGAGTCCAAGCCATTTTTAATTGATAGACGGTAACCTCGGATACCTGTCAGTAATCGCAGGGGGTCTGCATCAAATAAATGCATGTTATATTAATATTCTGTATCCTTAAACACCAGTCAGCCACTATAGGATTTCCTGTCATATGCATTTTCTTCTAATTTAAGCAATTTTGATGCCTTTCAGCAACCGCGGGTAGTTTGCGTCAAATAAATACGTTTTCTGTTCAAATAAAGTAAGTTCAGATAGCCGTCTGCGTTTGCAGGAGTTTCCTCTCAAATAAATAAATTTGATATTTTTGTGCTGTAAGGTCAACTATGACTTAGCGGTCTCCTGCGTTTGGAGTCAAAGCCATTTTTAATTGATAGAAGGCAACCTCGATACCCGTCAGTAATCGCAGGGGGTCTGCATCAAATAAATGGATGTTATATTAAAATTCTGTATCCTCAAACACCAGTCAGCCACTATAGGATTTCATGTCATATGCATTTTCTTCTAATTTAAGCAATTTTTAGATGCCTTTCAGCAACCGTGGGTAGTTTGCGACAAATAAATACGTCTTCTGTTCAAATAAAGTAAGTTCAGATAGCCGTCTGCGATCGCAGGAGTTTCCTCTCAAATAAAAAAAAAAAATCATATTTTTGTGCTAAGGTCAACTATGTCTCAGCGGTCTCGTGCGTTTGGAGTCAAAGCCATTTTTAATTGATAGACGGTAACCTCGATACCCGTCAGTAATCGCAGGGGGTCTGCATCAAATAAATGGATGTTATATTAAAATTCTGTATCCTCAAACACCAGTCAGCCACTATAGGATTTCATGTCATATGGATTTTGCTTCTTATTTAAGCAATTTTTTAGATGCCTTTCAGCAACCGGGGGTAGTTTGCATCAAATAAATATGTTTTCTGTTCAAATAAAGTAAGTTCAGATAGCCGTCTGCGTTTGCAGGAGTTTCCTCTCAAATAAATAAATTTGATATTTTTGTGCTGTAAGGTCAACTATGACTTAGCGGTCTCCTGCGTTTGGAGTCAAAGCCATTTGTAATTGATAGACGGCAACCTCAGATACCTGTCTGTAATCGCAGGGGGTCTGCATCAAATAAATGCATGTTATATCAATATTCTGTATCCTCAAACTCCAGTCAGCCACTATAGGATTTCATGTCATATGCATTTTCTTCTAATTTAACCAATTTTTTAGATGCCTTTCAGCAACCGCGGTTAGTTTGCGTCAAATAAATACCTTTTCTGTTCAAATAAAGTAAGTTCAGATAGCCGTCTGCGATCGCAGGAGTTTCCTCTTAAATAAAAAAAAAATCATATTTTTGTGCTAAGGTTAACTATGTCTCAGCGGTCTCGTGCGTTTGGAGTCAAAGCCATTTTTAATTGATAGACGGGAACCTCGATATCCGTCAGTAATCGCAGGGGGTCTGCATCAAATAAATGGATGTTATATTAAAATTCTGTATCCTCAAACACCAGTCAGCCACTATAGGATTTCATGTCATATGCATTTTCTTCTAATTTAAGCAATTTTTAGATGCCTTTCAGCAACCGTGGGTAGTTTGCGTCAAATAAATACGTCTTCTGTTCAAATAAAGTAAGTTCAGATAGCCGTCTGCGTTTGCAGGAGTTTCCTCTCAAATAAATAAATTTGATATTTTTGTGCTGTAAGGTCAACTATGACTTAGCGGTCTCCTGCGTTTGGAGTCAAAGCCATTTGTAATTGATAGACGGCAACCTCAGATACCTGTCTGTAATCGCAGGGGGTCTGCATCAAATAAATGCATGTTATATCAATATTCTGTATCCTCAAACTCCAGTCAGCCACTATAGGATTTCATGTCATATGCATTTTCTTCTAATTTAACCAATTTTTTAGATGCCTTTCAGCAACCGCGGTTAGTTTGCGTCAAATAAATACCTTTTCTGTTCAAATAAAGTAAGTTCAGATAGCCGTCTGCGACCGCAGGAGTTTCCTCTCAAATAAATAAATTTCATATTTTTGTGCTAAGGTCAACTATGTCTCAGCGGTCTCGTGCGTTTGGAGTCACAGCCATTTTTAATTGATAGACGGTAACCTCGGATACCTGTCAGTAATCGCAGGGGGTCTGCATCAAATAAATGGATGTTATATTAAAATTCTGTATCCTCAAACTCCAGTCAGCCACTATAGGATTTCATGTCATATGCATTTTCTTCTAATTTAAGCAATTTTTTAGATGCCTTTCAGCAACCGCGGGTAGTTTGCGTCAAATAAATACGTCTTCTGTTCAAATAAAGTAAGTTCAGATAGCCGTCTGCGATCGCAGGAGTTTCCTCTTAAATAAAAAAAAAATCATATTTTTGTGCTAAGGTTAACTATGTCTCAGCGGTCTCGTGCGTTTGGAGTCAAAGCCATTTTTAATTGATAGACGGGAACCTCGATACCCGTCAGTAATCGCAGGGGGTCTGCATCAAATAAATGGATGTTATATTAAAATTCTGTATCCTCAAACACCAGTCAGCCACTATAGGATTTCATGTCATATGCATTTTCTTCTAATTTAAGCAATTTTTAGATGCCTTCCAGCAACCGTGGGTAGTTTGCGTCAAATAAATACGTCTTCTGTTCAAATAAAGTAAGTTCAGATAGCCGTCTGCGATCGCAGGAGTTTCCTCTCAAATAAAAAAAAAAAAATCATATTTTTGTGCTAAGGTCAACTATGTCTCAGCGGTCTCGTGCGTTTGGAGTCAAAGCCATTTTTAATTGATAGACGGTAACCTCGATACCCGTCAGTAATCGCAGGGGGTCTGCATCAAATAAATGGATGTTATATTAAAATTCTGTATCCTCAAACACCAGTCAGCCACTATAGGATTTCATGTCATATGCATTTTCTTCTAATTTAACCAATTTTTTAGATGCCTTTCAGCAACCGCGGGTAGTTTGCGTCAAATAAATATGTTTTCTGTTCAAATAAAGTAAGTTCAGATAGCCGTCTGCGACCGCAGGAGTTTCCTCTCAAATAAATAAATTTCATATTTTTGTGCTAAGGTCAACTATGTCTCAGCGGTCTCGTGCGTTTGGAGTCACAGCCATTTTTAATTGATAGACGGTAACCTCGGATACCTGTCAGTAATCGCAGGGGGTCTGCATCAAATAAATGGATGTTATATTAAAATTCTGTATCCTCAAACTCCAGTCAGCCACTATAGGATTTCATGTCATATGCATTTTCTTCTAATTTAAGCAATTTTTTAGATGCCTTTCAGCAACCGCGGGTAGTTTGCGTCAAATAAATACGTTTTCTGTTCAAATAAAGTAAGTTCAGATAGCCGTCTGCGTTTGCAGGAGTTTCCTCTCAAATAAATAAATTTGATATTTTTGTGCTGTAAGGTCAACTATGACTTAGCGGTCTCCTGCGTTTGGAGCCTAAGCCATTTTTAATTGATAGACGGTAACCTCGATACCCGTCAGTAATCGCAGGGGGTCTGCATCAAATAAATGGATGTTATATTAAAATTTTGTATCCTCAAACACCAGTCAGCCACTATAGGATTTCATGTCATATACATTTTCTTCTTATTTAACCAATTTTTTAGATGCCTTTCAGCAACCGCGGGTAGTTTGCGTCAAATAAATACGTCTTCTGTTCAAATAAAGTAAGTTCAGATAGCCGTCTGCGATCGCAGGAGTTTCCTCTCAAATAAAAAAAAAAAATCATATTTTTGTGCTAAGGTCAACTATGTCTCAGCGGTCTCGTGCGTTTGGAGTCAAAGCCATTTTTAATTGATAGACGGTAACCTCGATACCCGTCAGTAATCGCAGGGGGTCTGCATCAAATAAATGGATGTTATATTAAAATTCTGTATCCTCAAACACCAGTCAGCCACTATAGGATTTCATGTCATATGCATTTTCTTCTAATTTAACCAATTTTTTAGATGCCTTTCAGCAACCGTGGGTAGTTTGCGTCAAATAAATACGTCTTCTGTTCAAATAAAGTAAGTTCAGATAGCCGTCTGCGATCGCAGGAGTTTCCTCTCAAATAAAAAAAAAATCATATTTTCGTGCTAAGGTCAACTATGTCTCAGCGGTCTCGTGCGTTTGGAGTCAAAGCCATTTTTAATTGATAGACGGTAACCTCGGATACCTGTCAGTAATCGCAGGGGGTCTCCATCAAATAAATGCATGTTATATCAATTCTGTATCCTCAAACACCAGTCAGCCACTATAGGATTTCATGTCATATGCATTTTCTTCTAATTTAACCAATTTTTTAGATGCCTTTCAGCAACCGCGGGTAGTTTGCGTCAAATAAATACGTTTTCTGTTTAAATAAAGTAAGTTCAGATAGCCGTCTGCGACCGCAGGAGTTTCCTCTCAAATAACTAAATTTGATATTTTTGTGCTGTAAGGTCAACTATGTCTTAGCGGTCTCGTGCGTTTGGAGTCAAAGCCATTTTTAATTGATAGACGGTAACCTCGGATACCTGTCAGTAATCGCGGGGGTCTGCATCAAATAAATGCATGTTATATCATTATTCTGTATCCTCAAACTCCAGTCAGCCACTATAGGATTTCATGTCATATGCATTTTCTTCTAATTTAAGCAATTTTTTTGATGCCTTTCAGCAACCGCGGGTAGTTTGCGTCAAATAAATACGTTTTCTGTTCAAATAAGTAAGTTCAGATAGCCGTCTGCGACCGCAGGAGTTTCCTCTCAAATAAATAAATTTCATATTTTTGTGCTAAGGTCAACTATGTCTCAGCGGTCTCGTGCGTTTGGAGTCAAAGCCATTTTTAATTGATAGACGGTAACCTCGGATACCTGTCAGTAATCGCAGGGGGTCTGCATCAAATAAATGCATGTTATATTAATATTCTGTATCCTCAAACACCAGTCAGCCACTATAGGATTTCCTGTCATATGCATTTTCTTCTAATTTAAGCAATTTTGATGCCTTTCAGCAACCGCGGGTAGTTTGCGTCAAATAAATACGTTTTCTGTTCAAATAAAGTAAGTTCAGATAGCCGTCTGCGTTTGCAGGAGTTTCCTCTCAAATAAATAAATTTGATATTTTTGTGCTGTAAGGTCAACTATGACTTAGCGGTCTCCTGCGTTTGGAGTCAAAGCCATTTTTAATTGATAGAAGGCAACCTCGATACCCGTCAGTAATCGCAGGGGGTCTGCATCAAATAAATGGAAGTTATATTAAAATTCTGTATCCTCAAACACCAGTCAGCCACTATAGGATTTCCTGTCATATACATTTTCTTCTAATTTAAGCAATTTTTTAGATGCCTTTCAGCAACCGCGGGTAGTTTGCGTCCAATAAATACCTTTTCTGTTCAAATAAAGTAAGTTCAGATAGCCGTCTGCGACCGCAGGAGTTTCCTCTCAAATAAATAAATTTCATATTTTTGTGCTAGTCAACTATGTCTCAGCGGTCTCGTGCGTTTGGAGTCACAGCCATTTTTAATTGATAGACGGTAACCTCGGATACCTGTCAGTAATCGCAGGGGGTCTGCATCAAATAAGTGGATGTTATATTAAAATTCTGTATCCTCAAACTCCAGTCAGCCACTATAGGATTTCATGTCATATGCATTTTCTTCTAATTTAAGCAATTTTTTAGATGCCTTTCAGCAACCGCGGGTAGTTTGCGTCAAATAAATATGTTTTCTGTTCAAATAAGTAAGTTCAGATAGCCGTCTGCGACCGCAGGAGTTTCCTCTAAAATAAATAAATTTCATATTTTTG
Source organism: Cirrhinus molitorella (assembly GCA_033026305.1). Classification (NCBI taxonomy): domain Eukaryota; kingdom Metazoa; phylum Chordata; class Actinopteri; order Cypriniformes; family Cyprinidae; genus Cirrhinus; species Cirrhinus molitorella. Next base: position 5,093,371 of record CM065141.1, on the reverse strand, counting down.
TGCTAAGGTCAACTATGTCTCAGCGGTCTCGTGCGTTTGGAGTCAAAGCCATTTTTAATTGATAGACGGTAACCTCGGATACCTGTCAGTAATCGCAGGGGGTCTGCATCAAATAAATGCATGTTATATTAATATTCTGTATCCTTAAACACCAGTCAGCCACTATAGGATTTCCTGTCATATGCATTTTCTTCTAATTTAAGCAATTTTGATGCCTTTCAGCAACCGCGGGTAGTTTGCGTCAAATAAATACGTTTTCTGTTCAAATAAAGTAAGTTCAGATAGCCGTCTGCGTTTGCAGGAGTTTCCTCTCAAATAAATAAATTTGATATTTTTGTGCTGTAAGGTCAACTATGACTTAGCGGTCTCCTGCGTTTGGAGTCAAAGCCATTTTTAATTGATAGAAGGCAACCTCGATACCCGTCAGTAATCGCAGGGGGTCTGCATCAAATAAATGGATGTTATATTAAAATTCTGTATCCTCAAACACCAGTCAGCCACTATAGGATTTCATGTCATATGCATTTTCTTCTAATTTAAGCAATTTTTAGATGCCTTTCAGCAACCGTGGGTAGTTTGCGACAAATAAATACGTCTTCTGTTCAAATAAAGTAAGTTCAGATAGCCGTCTGCGATCGCAGGAGTTTCCTCTCAAATAAAAAAAAAAAATCATATTTTTGTGCTAAGGTCAACTATGTCTCAGCGGTCTCGTGCGTTTGGAGTCAAAGCCATTTTTAATTGATAGACGGTAACCTCGATACCCGTCAGTAATCGCAGGGGGTCTGCATCAAATAAATGGATGTTATATTAAAATTCTGTATCCTCAAACACCAGTCAGCCACTATAGGATTTCATGTCATATGGATTTTGCTTCTTATTTAAGCAATTTTTTAGATGCCTTTCAGCAACCGGGGGTAGTTTGCATCAAATAAATATGTTTTCTGTTCAAATAAAGTAAGTTCAGATAGCCGTCTGCGTTTGCAGGAGTTTCCTCTCAAATAAATAAATTTGATATTTTTGTGCTGTAAGGTCAACTATGACTTAGCGGTCTCCTGCGTTTGGAGTCAAAGCCATTTGTAATTGATAGACGGCAACCTCAGATACCTGTCTGTAATCGCAGGGGGTCTGCATCAAATAAATGCATGTTATATCAATATTCTGTATCCTCAAACTCCAGTCAGCCACTATAGGATTTCATGTCATATGCATTTTCTTCTAATTTAACCAATTTTTTAGATGCCTTTCAGCAACCGCGGTTAGTTTGCGTCAAATAAATACCTTTTCTGTTCAAATAAAGTAAGTTCAGATAGCCGTCTGCGATCGCAGGAGTTTCCTCTTAAATAAAAAAAAAATCATATTTTTGTGCTAAGGTTAACTATGTCTCAGCGGTCTCGTGCGTTTGGAGTCAAAGCCATTTTTAATTGATAGACGGGAACCTCGATATCCGTCAGTAATCGCAGGGGGTCTGCATCAAATAAATGGATGTTATATTAAAATTCTGTATCCTCAAACACCAGTCAGCCACTATAGGATTTCATGTCATATGCATTTTCTTCTAATTTAAGCAATTTTTAGATGCCTTTCAGCAACCGTGGGTAGTTTGCGTCAAATAAATACGTCTTCTGTTCAAATAAAGTAAGTTCAGATAGCCGTCTGCGTTTGCAGGAGTTTCCTCTCAAATAAATAAATTTGATATTTTTGTGCTGTAAGGTCAACTATGACTTAGCGGTCTCCTGCGTTTGGAGTCAAAGCCATTTGTAATTGATAGACGGCAACCTCAGATACCTGTCTGTAATCGCAGGGGGTCTGCATCAAATAAATGCATGTTATATCAATATTCTGTATCCTCAAACTCCAGTCAGCCACTATAGGATTTCATGTCATATGCATTTTCTTCTAATTTAACCAATTTTTTAGATGCCTTTCAGCAACCGCGGTTAGTTTGCGTCAAATAAATACCTTTTCTGTTCAAATAAAGTAAGTTCAGATAGCCGTCTGCGACCGCAGGAGTTTCCTCTCAAATAAATAAATTTCATATTTTTGTGCTAAGGTCAACTATGTCTCAGCGGTCTCGTGCGTTTGGAGTCACAGCCATTTTTAATTGATAGACGGTAACCTCGGATACCTGTCAGTAATCGCAGGGGGTCTGCATCAAATAAATGGATGTTATATTAAAATTCTGTATCCTCAAACTCCAGTCAGCCACTATAGGATTTCATGTCATATGCATTTTCTTCTAATTTAAGCAATTTTTTAGATGCCTTTCAGCAACCGCGGGTAGTTTGCGTCAAATAAATACGTCTTCTGTTCAAATAAAGTAAGTTCAGATAGCCGTCTGCGATCGCAGGAGTTTCCTCTTAAATAAAAAAAAAATCATATTTTTGTGCTAAGGTTAACTATGTCTCAGCGGTCTCGTGCGTTTGGAGTCAAAGCCATTTTTAATTGATAGACGGGAACCTCGATACCCGTCAGTAATCGCAGGGGGTCTGCATCAAATAAATGGATGTTATATTAAAATTCTGTATCCTCAAACACCAGTCAGCCACTATAGGATTTCATGTCATATGCATTTTCTTCTAATTTAAGCAATTTTTAGATGCCTTCCAGCAACCGTGGGTAGTTTGCGTCAAATAAATACGTCTTCTGTTCAAATAAAGTAAGTTCAGATAGCCGTCTGCGATCGCAGGAGTTTCCTCTCAAATAAAAAAAAAAAAATCATATTTTTGTGCTAAGGTCAACTATGTCTCAGCGGTCTCGTGCGTTTGGAGTCAAAGCCATTTTTAATTGATAGACGGTAACCTCGATACCCGTCAGTAATCGCAGGGGGTCTGCATCAAATAAATGGATGTTATATTAAAATTCTGTATCCTCAAACACCAGTCAGCCACTATAGGATTTCATGTCATATGCATTTTCTTCTAATTTAAGCAATTTTTTAGATGCCTTTCAGCAACCGCGGGTAGTTTGCGTCAAATAAATACCTTTTCTGTTCAAATAAAGTAAGTTCAGATAGCCGTCTGCGACCGCAGGAGTTTCCTCTCAAATAAATAAATTTCATATTTTTGTGCTAGTCAACTATGTCTCAGCGGTCTCGTGCGTTTGGAGTCACAGCCATTTTTAATTGATAGACGGTAACCTCGGATACCTGTCAGTAATCGCAGGGGGTCTGCATCAAATAAGTGGATGTTATATTAAAATTCTGTATCCTCAAACTCCAGTCAGCCACTATAGGATTTCATGTCATATGCATTTTCTTCTAATTTAAGCAATTTTTTAGATGCCTTTCAGCAACCGCGGGTAGTTTGCGTCAAATAAATACGTCTTCTGTTCAAATAAAGTAAGTTCAGATAGCCGTCTGCGTTTGCAGGAGTTTCCTCTCAAATACATAAAATTTCATATTTTTGTGCTAAGGTCAACTATGTCTCAGCGGTCTCGTGCGTTTGGAGTCAAAGCCATTTTTAATTGATAGACGGTAACCTCGGATACCCGTCAGTAATCGCAGGGGGTCTGCATCAAATAAATGCATGTTATATCAATATTCTGTATCCTCAAACACCAGTCAGCCACTATAGGATTTCATGTCATATGGATTTTGCTTCTTATTTAAGCAATTTTTTAGATGCCTTTCAGCAACCGGGGGTAGTTTGCATCAAATAAATATGTTTTCTGTTCAAATAAAGTAAGTTCAGATAGCCCACTGCGTTTGCAGGAGTTTCCTCTCAAATAAATAAATTTGATATTTTTGTGCTGTAAGGTCAACTATGACTTAGCGGTCTCGTGCGTTTGGAGTCAAAGCCATTTTTAATTGATAGACGGTAACCTCGATACCCGTCAGTAATCGCAGAGGGTCTGCATCAAATAAATGGATGTTATATTAAAATTTTGTATCCTCAAACTCCAGTCAGCCACTATAGGATTTCATGTCATATGCATTTTCTTCTAATTTAAGCAATTTTTTAGATGCCTTTCAGCAACCGCGGGTAGTTTGCGTCAAATAAATACGTTTTCTGTTCAAATAAAGTAAGTTCAGATAGCCGTCTGCGTTTGCAGGAGTTTCCTCTTAAATCGAAAAAAAATCATATTTTTGTGCTAAGGTTAACTATGTCTCAGCGGTCTCGTGCGTTTGGAGTCAAAGCCATTTTTAATTGATAGACGGGAACCTCGATACCCGTCAGTAATCGCAGGGGGTCTGCATCAAATAAATGGATGTTATATTAAAATTCTGTATCCTCAAACACCAGTCAGCCACTATAGGATTTCATGTCATATGCATTTTCTTCTAATTTAAGCAATTTTTAGATGCCTTCCAGCAACCGTGGGTAGTTTGCGTCAAATAAATACGTCTTCTGTTCAAATAAAGTAAGTTCAGATAGCCGTCTGCGATCGCAGGAGTTTCCTCTCAAATAAAAAAAAAAAAATCATATTTTTGTGCGAAGGTCAACTATGTCTCAGCGGTCTCGTGCGTTTGGAGTCAAAGCCATTTTTAATTGATAGACGGTAACCTCGATACCCGTCAGTAATCGCAGTGGGTCTGCATCAAATAAATGGATGTTATATTAAAATTCTGTATCCTCAAACACCAGTCAGCCACTATAGGATTTCATGTCATATGCATTTTCTTCTAATTTAAGCAATTTTTTAGATGCCTTTCAGCAACCGCGGGTAGTTTGCGTCAAATAAATACCTTTTCTGTTCAAATAAAGTAAGTTCAGATAGCCGTCTGCGACCGCAGGAGTTTCCTCTCAAATAAATAAATTTCATATTTTTGTGCTGTAAGGTCAACTATGACTTAGCGGTCTCGTGCGTTTGGAGTCAAAGCCATTTGTAATTGATAGACGGCAACCTCAGATACCTGTCTGTAATCGCAGGGGGTCTGCATCAAATAAGTGGATGTTATATTAAAATTCTGTATCCTCAAACTCCAGTCAGCCACTATAGGATTTCATGTCATATGCATTTTCTTCTAATTTAAGCAATTTTTTAGATGCCTTTCAGCAACCGCGGGTAGTTTGCGTCAAATAAATACGTTTTCTGTTCAAATAAGTAAGTTCAGATAGCCGTCTGCGATCGCAGGAGTTTCCTCTCAAATACATAAAATTTCATATTTTTGTGCTAAGGTCAACTATGTCTCAGCGGTCTCGTGCGTTTGGAATCAAAGCCATTTTTAATTGATAGACGGTAACCTCGGATACCCGTCAGTAATCGCAGGGGGTCTGCATCAAATAAATGCATGTTATATCAATATTCTGTATCCTCAAACACCAGTCAGCCACTATAGGATTTCATGTCATATGGATTTTGCTTCTTATTTAAGCAATTTTTTAGATGCCTTTCAGCAACCGGGGGTAGTTTGCATCAAATAAATATGTTTTCTGTTCAAATAAAGTAAGTTCAGATAGCCGTCTGCGTTTACAGGAGTTTCCTCTCAAATAAATAAATTTGATATTTTTGTGCTGTAAGGTCAACTATGACTTAGCGGTCTCGTGCGTTTGGAGTCAAAGCCATTTGTAATTGATAGACGGCAACCTCAGATACCTGTCTGTAATCGCAGGGGGTCTGCATCAAATAAATGCATGTTATATCAATATTCTGTATCCTCAAACTCCAGTGAGCCACTATAGGATTTCATGTCATATGCATTTTCTTCTAATTTAACCAATTATTTAGATGCCTTTCAGCAACCGCGGGTAGTTTGCGTCAAATAAATACCTTTTCTGTTCAAATATAGTAAGTTCAGATAGCCGTCTGCGACCGCAGGAGTTTCCTCTCAAATAAATAAATTTCAAATTTTTGTGCTAAGGTCAACTATGTCTCAGCGGTCTCGTGCGTTTGGAGTCACAGCCATTTTTAATTGATAGACGGTAACCTCGGATACCTGTCAGTAATCGCAGGGGGTCTGCATCAAATAAATGGATGTTATATTAAAATTCTGTATCCTTAAACTCCAGTCAGCCACTATAGGATTTCATGTCATATGCATTTTCTTCTTATTTAACCAATTTTTTAGATGCCTTTCAGCAACCGCGGGTAGTTTGCGTCAAATAAATACGTCTTCTGTTCAAATAAAGTAAGTTCAGATAGCCGTCTGCGATCGCAGGAGTTTCCTCTCAAATAAAAAAAAAATCATATTTTCGTGCTAAGGTCAACTATGTCTCAGCGGTCTCGTGCGTTTGGAGTCAAAGCCATTTTTAATTGATAGACGGTAACCTCGGATACCTGTCAGTAATCGCAGGGGGTCTGCATCAAATAAATGCATGTTATATCAATATTCTGTATCCTCAAACTCCAGTCAGCCACTATAGGATTTCATGTCATATGCATTTTCTTCTAATTTAACCAATTTTTTAGATGCCTTTCAGCAACCGCGGGTAGTTTGCGTCAAATAAATACGTTTTCTGTTCAAATAAGTAAGTTCAGATAGCCGATCGCAGGAGTTTCCTCTCAAATACATAAAATTTCATATTTTTGTGTTAAGGTCAACTATGTCTCAGCGGTCTAGTGCGTTTGGAGTCAAAGCCATTTTTAATTGATAGACGGTAACCTCGGATACCTGTCAGCAATCGCAGGGGGTCTGCATCAAATAAATGCATGTTTTATCAATATTCTGTATCCTCAAACACCAGTCAGCCACTATAGGATTTCATGTCATATGGATTTTGCTTCTTACTTAAGCAATTTTTTAGATGCCTTTCAGCAACCGGGGGTAGTTTGCATCAAATAAATATGTTTTCTGTTCAAATAAAGTAAGTTCAGATAGCCGTCTGCGTTTGCAGGAGTTTCCTCTCAAATAAATAAATTTGATATTTTTGTGCTGTAAGGTCAACTATGACTTAGCGGTCTCCTGCGTTTGGAGTCAAAGCCATTTGTAATTGATAGACGGCAACTTCAGATACCTGTCTGTAATCGCAGGGGGTCTGCATCAAATAAATGCATGTTATATCAATATTCTGTATCCTCAAACTCCAGTCAGCCACTATAGGATTTCATGTCATATGCATTTTCTTCTAATTTAACCAATTTTTTAGATGCCTTTCAGCAACCGCGGTTAGTTTGCGTCAAATAAATACCTTTTCTGTTCAAATAAAGTAAGTTCAGATAGCCGTCTGCGACCGCAGGAGTTTCCTCTCAAATAAATAAATTTCATATTTTTGTGCTAAGGTCAACTATGTCTCAGCGGTCTCGTGCGTTTGGAGTCACAGCCATTTTTAATTGATAGACGGTAACCTCGGATACCTGTCAGTAATCGCAGGGGGTCTGCATCAAATAAATGGATGTTATATTAAAATTCTGTATCCTCAAACTCCAGTCAGCCACTATAGGATTTCATGTCATATGCATTTTCTTCTTATTTAACCAATTTTTTAGATGCCTTTCAGCAACCGCGGGTAGTTTGCGTCAAATAAATACGTCTTCTGTTCAAATAAAGTAAGTTCAGATAGCCGTCTGCGATCGCAGGAGTTTCCTCTCAAATAAAAAAAAAAAAAAATCATATTTTTGTGCTAAGGTCAACTATGTCTCAGCGGTCTCGTGCGTTTGGAGTCAAAGCCATTTTTAATTGATAGACGGTAACCTCGATACCCGTCAGTAATCGCAGGGGGTCTGCATCAAATAAATGGATGTTATATTAAAATTCTGTATCCTCAAACACCAGTCAGCGACTATAGGATTTCATGTCATATGCATTTTCTTCTAATTTAAGCAATTTTTTAGATGCCTTTCAGCAACCGTGGGTAGTTTGCGTCAAATAAATACGTCTTCTGTTCAAATAAAGTAAGTTCAGATAGCCGTCTGCGATCGCAGGAGTTTCCTCTCAAATAAAAAAAAAATCATATTTTCGTGCTAAGGTCAACTATGTCTCAGCGGTCTCGTGCGTTTGGAGTCAAAGCCATTTTTAATTGATAGACGGTAACCTCGGATACCTGTCAGTAATCGCAGGGGGTCTGCATCAAATAAATGCATGTTATATCAATATTCTGTATCCTCAAACTCCAGTCAGCCACTATAGGATTTCATGTCATATGCATTTTCTTCTAATTTAACCAATTTTTTAGATGCCTTTCAGCAACCGCGGGTAGTTTGCGTCAAATAAATACGTTTTCTGTTCAAATAAGTAAGTTCAGATAGCCGATCGCAGGAGTTTCCTCTCAAATACATAAAATTTCATATTTTTGTGTTAAGGTCAACTATGTCTCAGCGGTCTAGTGCGTTTGGAGTCAAAGCCATTTTTAATTGATAGACGGTAACCTCGGATACCTGTCAGCAATCGCAGGGGGTCTGCATCAAATAAATGCATGTTATATCAATATTCTGTATCCTCAAACACCAGTCAGCCACTATAGGATTTCATGTCATATGGATCTTGCTTCTTACTTAAGCAATTTTTTAGATGCCTTTCAGCAACCGGGGGTAGTTTGCATCAAATAAATATGTTTTCTGTTCAAATAAAGTAAGTTCAGATAGCCGTCTGCGTTTGCAGGAGTTTCCTCTCAAATAAATAAATTTGATATTTTTGTGCTGTAAGGTCAACTATGACTTAGCGGTCTCCTGCGTTTGGAGTCAAAGCCATTTGTAATTGATAGACGGCAACTTCAGATACCTGTCTGTAATCGCAGGGGGTCTGCATCAAATAAATGCATGTTATATCAATATTCTGTATCCTCAAACTCCAGTCAGCCACTATAGGATTTCATGTCATATGCATTTTCTTCTAATTTAACCAATTTTTTAGATGCCTTTCAGCAACCGCGGTTAGTTTGCGTCAAATAAATACCTTTTCTGTTCAAATAAAGTAAGTTCAGATAGCCGTCTGCGACCGCAGGAGTTTCCTCTCAAATAAATAAATTTCATATTTTTGTGCTAAGGTCAACTATGACTTAGCGGTCTCCTGCGTTTGGAGCCAAAGCCATTTTTAATTGATAGACGGTAACCTCGATACCCGTCAGTAATCGCAGGGGGTCTGCATCAAATAAATGGATGTTATATTAAAATTTTGTATCCTCAAACACCAGTCAGCCACTATAGGATTTCATGTCATATACATTTTCTTCTTATTTAACCAATTTTTTAGATGCCTTTCAGCAACCGCGGGTAGTTTGCGTCAAATAAATACCTCTTCTGTTCAAATAAAGTAAGTTCAGATAGCCGTCTGCGATCGCAGGAGTTTCCTCTTAAATAAAAAAAAAATCATATTTTTGTGCTAAGGTTAACTATGTCTCAGCGGTCTCGTGCGTTTGGAGTCAAAGCCATTTTTAATTGATAGACGGGAACCTCGATACCCGTCAGTAATCGCAGGGGGTCTGCATCAAATAAATGGATGTTATATTAAAATTCTGTATCCTCAAACACCAGTCAGCCACTATAGGATTTCATGTCATATGCATTTTCTTCTAATTTAAGCAATTTTTAGATGCCTTTCAGCAACCGTGGGTAGTTTGCGTCAAATAAATACGTCTTCTGTTCAAATAAAGTAAGTTCAGATAGCCGTCTGCGATCGCAGGAGTTTCCTCTCAAATAAAAAAAAAAAATCATATTTTTGTGCTAAGGTCAACTATGTCTCAGCGGTCTCGTGCGTTTGGAGTCAAAGCCATTTTTAATTGATAGACGGTAACCTCGGATACCTGTCAGTAATCGCAGGGGGTCTGCATCAAATAAATGCATGTTATATCAATATTCTGTATCCTCAAACTCCAGTCAGCCACTATAGGATTTCATGTCATATGCATTTTCTTCTAATTTAACCAATTTTTTAGATGCCTTTCAGCAACCGTGGGTAGTTTGCGTCAAATAAATACGTTTTCTGTTCAAATAAAGTAAGTTCAGATAGCCGTCTGCAATCGCAGGAGTTTCCTCTCAAATAAATCAATTTGATATTTTTGTGCTAAGGTCAACTATGTCTCAGCGGTCTCGTGCGTTTGGAGTCAAAGCCATTTTTAATTGATAGACGGTAACCTCGGATACGTGTCAATAATCGCAGGGGGTCTGCATCAAATAAATGCATGTTATATCAATATTCTTTATCCTCAAACTCCAGTCAGCCACTATATGATTTCATGTCATATGCATTTTCTTCTAATTTAAGCAATTTTTTTAGATGCCTTTCAGCAACCGCGGGTAGTTTGAGTCAAATAAATACGTTTTCTGTTCAAATAAAGTAAGTTCAGATAGCCGTCTGCGATCGCAGGAGTTTCCTCTCAAATACATAAAATTTGATATTTTTGTGTTAAGGTCAACTATGTCTCAGCGGTCTCGTGCGTCTGGAGTCAAAGCCATTTTTAATTGATAGAAGGTAACCTCGGATACCTGTCAGTAATCGCAGGGGGTCTGCATCAAATAAATGCATGTAATATCAATATTCTGTATCCTCAAACTTCAGTCAGCCATTATAGGATTTCATGTCATATGCATTTTCTTCTAATTTAACCAATTTTTTAGATGCCTTTCAGCAACCGCGGGTAGTTTGCGTCAAATAAATACCTTTTCTGTTCAAATAAAGTAAGTTCAGATAGCCTTCTGCGACCGCAGGAGTTTCCTCTCAAATAAATAAATTTCATATTTTTGTGCTAAGGTCAACTATGTCTCAGCGGTCTCGTGCGTTTGGAGTCGAAGCCATTTTTAATTGATAGACGGTAACCTCGGATAACTGTCAGTAATCGCAGGGGGTCTGCATCAAATAAATGCATGTAATATCAATATTCTGTATCCTCAAACTCCAGTCAGCCACTATAGGATTTCATGTCATATGCATTTTCTTCTAATTTAAGCAATTTTTTAGATACCTTTCAGCAACCGCAGGTAGCTTGCGTCAAATAAATACGTTTTCTGTTCAAATAAAGTAAGTTCAGATAGCCGTCTGCGATCGCAGGAGTTTCCTCTCAAATAAATAAATTTGATATTTTTGTGCTGTAAGGTCAACTATGACTTAGCGGTCTCCTGCGTTTGGAGTCAAAGCCATTTTTAATTGATAGACGGCAACCTCAGATACCTGTCAGTAATCGCAGGGGGTCTGCATCAAATAAATGCATGTTATATCAATATTCTGTATCCTCAAACTCCAGTCAGCCACTATAGGATTTCATGTCATATGCATTTTCATGTAATTTAAGCATTTTTTTAGATGCCTTTCAGCAACCGCGGGTAGCTTGCGTCAAATAAATACGTTTTCTGTTCAAATAAGTAAGTTCAGATAGCCGTCTGCGATCGCAGGAGTTTCCTCTCAAATAAATAAATTTGATATTTTTGTGCTGTAAGGTCAACTATGACTTAGCGGTCTCCTGCGTTTGGAGTCAAAGCCATTTTTAATTGATAGACGGCAACCTCAGATACCTGTCAGTAATCGCAGGGGGTCTGCATCAAATAAATGCATGTTATATCAATATTCTGTATCCTCAAACTCCAGTCAGCCACTATAGGATTTCATGTCATATGCATTTTCATCTAATTTAAGCAATTTTTTAGATGCCTTTCAGCAACCGCGGGTAGCTTGCGTCAAATAAATACGTTTTCTGTTCAAATAAAGTAAGTTCAGATAGCCGTCTGCGACCTCAGGAGTTTCCTCTCAAATAAATAAATTTGATATTTTTGTGTTAAGGTCAACTATGTCTGAGCGGTCTCGTGAGTTTGGAGTCAAAGTCATTTTTAATTGATAGACGGTAACCTCGGATACCTGTCAATAATCGCAGGGGGTCTGCATCAAATAAATGCATGTTAGCCTATATCAATATTCTGTATCCTCAAACACCAGTCAGCCACTATAGGATTTCATGTCATATGCATTTTCATCTAATTTAAGCAATTTTTTAGATGCCTTTCAGCAACCGTGGGTAGTCTGCGTCAAATAAATACGTTTTCTGTTCAAATAAAGTAAGTTCAGATAGCCGTCTGCGATCGCAGGAGTTTCCTCTCAAATATATAAAATTTGATATTTTTGTGCTAAGGTCAACTATGTCTCAGCGGTCTCCTGCGTTTGGAGTCAAAGCCATTTTTAATTGATAGACGGTAACCTCGGATACCTGTCAGTAATCGCAGGGGGTCTGTATCAAATAAATGCATGTAATATCAATATTCTGTATCCTCAAACTCCAGTCAGCCACTATATGATTTCATGTCATATGCATTTTCTTTTAATTTAAGCAATTTTTTTAGATCCCTTTCAGCAACCGCGGGTAGTTTGAGTCAAATAAATACGTTTTCTGTTCAAATAAAGTAAGTTCAGATAGCCGTCTGCGATCGCAGGAGTTTCCTTTCAAATAAAAAAAAAAAAATCATATTTTTGTGCTAAGGTCAACTACGTCTCAGCGGTCTCCTGCGTTTGGAGTCAAAGCCATTTTTAATTGATAGACGGTAACCTCGATACCCGTCAGTAATCGCAGGGGGTCTGCATCAAATAAATGGATGTTATATTAAAATTCTGTATCCTCAAACAGCAGTCAGCCACTATAGGATTTTATGACATATGCATTTTCTTCTAATTTAACCAATTTTTTAGATGCCTTTCAGCAACCGCGGGTAGTTTGCGTCAAATAAATACGTTTTCTGTTCAGATAAAGTAAGTTCAGATAGCCGTCTGCGATCGCAGGAGTTTCCTCTCAAATAAATAAATTTGATATTTTTGTGCTGTAAGGTCAACTATGACTTAGCGGTCTCCTGCTTTTGGAGTCAAAGCCATTTTTAATTGATAGACGGTAACCTCGGATACCTGTCAGTAATCGCAGGGGGTCTGCATCAAATAAATGCATGTTATATCAATATTCTGTATCCTCAAACTCCAGTCAGCAGGGCCGGAGTGGGACTCCTTTTCAGCCCTGGAGTTTCAAGCCTTAGACAGGTGTTGCAGTCGATTCTGTTCCCCTCGGAATGTCTGTTCCCCTTTACGCAATCACACTACATATCTTGCGTAGTTGCCGAGTTACAATACGTATTTTCAGAACTACCGTACTTATAAAGCGCAGCTGGATGTACGGGAAGCAAAAAGGTTAAAAAAGTACCGTCTTTTTGCAGAAACTTGAAAATGGATTTGAGAAGCGAGGTTTTCCTGAACTTATAAACGATTTAAGCGTAATATTTCAGTCTTTATTAAGTCTCAAGCGCAGGCATATTTGAAACAATGTCTGTCACGGGTTTTTTTTTTTGTTTTGTTTTGTTTTTTTGGGGTTTTTTTTTTGGTCACTTTATTTTATGAGTGAAAAACAGAAATTTCAGCAGGTATTATAATTAAGAAGAAAAAAAAACACAAATTATAATAGCATTCGTTATAAACATATATATGTATAACCAACACAAATTTATTTAAGAAACCGACCAATTCTAAAATAAAACAAATTATAATGGCATTCTTTTTAAACAACACAAAAGTCTAACCAAAACGAGGCTCCGGCGCGATCGCTTAGATTTTTTCCTTATAGTAACGGAGACCAAGGGCGTAGCCACGGGTGTGCCAGTGCCACCCACAGCGGCAGCTGGCACACCTAAAAATAGAGAATTTTATTATATATATATTATATAATCAATTTAAAAAAAACAATTTACAAAGATATTGTTGTAGACAGATATATTTTTGCTGTGGTCTATAACTCAGAATTGTGGTCTATCAATAGCAGGTGGTATTTTGTATAAATGTAGAAAGACTTCTGTTTAACTTTGAACATAAGTTGCAAATTGTTACTTTTGACCCCGTCGGTTGGGACGAAAGTAACACACAGGTGGGTCAAATGTAACACAACAGTACAAGTTAGATTTTTTTAGGTTACTCTTGTTTTTATTAAATATACATGACTATGATCTTGATAATATGTAACTGCAAACATATTTTGTCCTTTATCTTTACAAAAAATTATTAAATGACATTTTCATTTTAAATTTAAGCTTCATCAAATGTTTCAAAACTCGACTGTACAAACTTGAATTGTTTAAAATGCATTTATTCAATTTATTTTATAAAACTTTTTTAACAGAATGAACAATATGAAAATTTAATTAAATTAACATAAAATAAATTCTCAACATAATGTAACAGTTGGCCTGTTTATGTTTCCATCCATTTGTTTGTATGCATACATTCAAAATGTGCATAAAACATCTAGAAACACTGCAAATTAATAGGTGGAGGTGGAAAAGCTAAGGCATGGCTAAAACCTAAATATGACTAGGAAATGCGATGTAGCATCTGTCCTGAGACTGATGCTTATGACAGATAGGTCATGATGAAACACTTGTTGCTTGCGTCCCTGCAGGAACTCCTGACCCGATTTACTTTTTTTCTGGAAAACTCTGAAAATACTAACTTTGGGATGTGTTACATCACTAAATAACCTGTAGATTAATCATTATTGTGACACATTAAACAAGAAAAACAACACAACTAATTAAAAAAAAAATTACAGTTTCCATAATTTACTTATTATACTCAAAAACAGCTTTCTGGACCTAACTGCAGGAATGACGAAATCACAAGATATTTCTCAGCTTCGTCGAGGGTTGAGTTCTGAATGTCACAGTTTGGAAAACAAATGTAGTCAGGGCTCTGAGAAAATAGCTTTGTTACTTTCGTCCCACGTTACTTTTGCCCCCGCTCTCCCTATATATATATATATATATATATGTTTAATATAACTCTGCATTGCAATATCGCGTGACGTTATTACCAGGTAAACTTTTCGAAATGTCACAGCATTTTATTTTTAAAACGAAAAGTGCCAAGTATGTCTGCCCCGCACGTCTTTAATAGAGAAATTTTCATTCCGACTATGTAAGCAGAGATTTTGTTTTATTTGTTCGTTGCTGTGACGCGCTCCATTTCACGGAGACTGCATGAGACTGCTGAAAACGCGTCTCCTTTATTTCGCTATTTTTCAAAAGCACAACCTTTTATCGTGAGTGTACATAAATCCGAAAAAAAGTTATTTCCGCAGAAAAAAATGCAAGGGTATGCGTGGGCCCGATAGGCTAATAAGATATGCGCACATAGTACATATTCATCTAAAAAATAAGCAGCTACAACATTGTGGAACAATGGCGAATTCGCTTTCTTTTCTTTTCTTGTTTGATTGTTTACAAAATGCTAGCTTTTTATTTCGTACATGAAGTAGGCTAGTTAGGCTACAGATAATAATTCAAAATGTGTATTACACGCAACCACATGTTTACAGAATTAACTTTATTTTCGTTCAATACAGTTATTAATACAACATATTTTACCGTTTAAACATCAATGTGAACACTTAAACTGCTTTTTTATTTGTGTGTAAACGCAATTATGTGAAACGGCTTATTCTGGTCAGTTTAAATGCAACATACAATTTATTTATTTTTTTTTTTCTATTTTATTTTTTATCGGCTATTAATATCTTACAGATTGTGCAAATTGTATGTAAACTTACGACTTTTTGTGAAAAAAGTGAAAATTAAATGAAAAAGTCATGTCTATAGCGGCATTCAAATTTTTGGATTGTATGTGGCTGTCTTGAGGAGCAAGAAAGCTTATAAAACTCAAACTTAAGGCTCGTGAAAAAAACGAGGCGTGCAGTTCACATGAAATTCTGTCAGTGAGGGAGGAGTTGCAATCATTTTATTACCCTGCATTTGAAAGTAGCGCCAACACTTTTGTCCCAATTTTCGTTTTCCGTACATCCAGTTGTGTTTGGACGCGTTTTCAGCACCAGTGTTGCCAAAACCACAGTTTTATTTCCGCTTAATTAGGCAACGTTGATTAACAGTTGGTAGGGTTATTTACGCAAACCTGGCATCCCGCTCTGCAGCTATACTTGTTCGAGGGGGAACAGAATCGACTGCAACACCGGCCCACTTTAGTTCATGACGGACTATATTAAAATAACGTCATTTCCAATTCAGTGCAAATACAGTAGCCTAGGTGTGGCTTCACAGTAAAGATTTATTTGAACAGTTAACGTAATGTTTAACAGTATCAGAATCTATTTTCTGTAAGGATTAGTGCTCATAAATAAACTGGGCTAGATGCTGCTGCTGCTAAAGAGCTACAGTACAAGAAAAAGTTTGATACATGATGAACATGAACGGTGGTTTGCAGACATCGTTGTTTTGCACTGCTCCTAACGTTAACTTACCGGCCGTTTCATTGTCTTCATGTGTTGTTGTACTCTCGCTGCCTCTGGTTTTAACGAAAAATGTACTCAGCTTAGTACATTTGGCCGCGTTAGTTTCTAGAGCTTTCTTTTAAAAAAAAAAAAAATCTGGCCTTTTCAGCGCCACTTGCGCTTTTTATTATCCATATTTCATCTCTCGCGTATCTCTTAACAACTGATTTTGCTGTTGAGCAAGGTGCCGCTGTCGGGGGAGTCGAATGATAATTACGTCATCATTAACCTGCAGGCTGCATTTTGCTGCGAGAAAATAAATAAAAAGAGTGGAGCTGCGGTAAAATAATGAATAAAAAGAGTGAGGCTATGGTAAAAAATAAATAAAATAAAATAAAATAAAATAAAATAAAATAAAATAAAATAAATAAATAAAAAGTGCGACTGCTGTGAGTGCAGGCAGCTAGGGACACCGGCCCTCGTGGCCAAAAAACAGACCGGCCCACCGGGAATTCTCCCGGTCCTCCCGATTAGCCAATCCGGGCCTGGGAGCGCTTCACAAAAATTAACCAAAACTCAGCAAATACATGCATCACAGACATAACAACAACAACAACAACAACAATAATAATAATAAAACATTTAATTTATATAGGCCTTCCAGAGGCTCAAGGATGCTTTACAAAATCTGTAACAATCATCAACTCAGATAATCAATTATATTGGACAGTAGATAGCCTATTTGCCCAGTCCAGAAACAAAAAGAAAACTAAATGAATGCAGTTGCATATCATGATACAGCAAAGACACATAGAAACAACATAGAAAATGGAGAGTATTGGCAAACAAACAAATTTACTTTGGAGAGAGCATAACAACATAACAAATATAATATAATATATATATATATATATATATATATATAGAAAGCTTTAAATTACTAATTAATGAAATAAAACAAATTGAAAACAAACACACTTTCATTAGGCCTATATAATACATAAAGATGGATCTATTCCAGCTGCACTGAAGGTACACTCGCTGATGCTTCTACTAATGGGACACTAAACACCATCCAAGCCACTCTTGGCAGTCGCGGCAGCCTACCACGGTAGTTTTCAAACGGTAGAATCAATGTGTCTTGTAAGAGAAACAGCTCCTACACTGCAAAAAAAAAAAAAAGGCTAGCCTTACTTAGTATTTTTGTCTGGTTTGTAGTCAAAATATCAAAATGATGTAAGATATTTAGTCTTGTTTCTTGGGGATTTTTTTAAATCAAGTAAATTGAGTTTAAAAAAGTGAAATTATCTACTGGTGGGGTAAGGAAAATACTCTTTTTCTTACCACTACTGGCAGATAATTTTATTTAAGAAAACTGCAATTAATTTAGTTTTTTCCTCCCAGGAGTCGCTGGCCATTTGTACCACGGTGTGTCTCGTCTGTTTTCTCCTGTAATAACCAATGAAAAACTGTCCCAGAGACCCATCAGTCTGCTTGTATTATGCTGTACATTTGGTTGTTTGTTTTCTGTAGTATTAAACTTCTCATATGTAGGGATGAGCAGTATTTCAAATATCTTTGAAAAAAATTAATGTATTTTGCATTTAAATACATTAAATCTTAGTGTTTTTTGTATTTTCAAAATACACAAATTACTTAGCCAACCAACCTCCTTATTAGACTATGCTGATTTCCTGCAGGGATGGGAAGTGTTTCAAATACATGCGTTTGAAATTCTATTTTGTATTTAAATTCCTTTGGAAAAAGTCAAAGTTCTTTGTATTCAAATACATTTAATTTTATTTTTTGTATTTAGTATTTTTGTATAGTACTTGTTGATATAGGAAATCAGTATGGAGTGAACTTTGTGCCAAAATGGGGAAGAGTGCGGTAAAATAATGAATAAAAAGAGTGAGGCTATGGTAAAAAATAAATAAAATAAAATAAAATAAAATAAAATAAAATAAAATAAAATAAAATAAATAAATAAATAAAAAGTGCGACTGCTGTGAGTGCAGGCAGCTAGGGACACCGGCCCTCGTGGCCAAAAAACAGACCGGCCCACCGGGAATTCTCCCGGTCCTCCCGATTAGCCAATCCGGGCCTGGGAGCGCTTCACAAAAATTAACCAAAACTCAGCAAATACATGCATCACAGACATAACAACAACAACAACAACAACAATAATAATAATAAAACATTTAATTTATATAGGCCTTCCAGAGGCTCAAGGATGCTTTACAAAATCTGTAACAATCATCAACTCAGATAATCAATTATATTGGACAGTAGATAGCCTATTTGCCCAGTCCAGAAACAAAAAGAAAACTAAATGAATGCAGTTGCATATCATGATACAGCAAAGACACATAGAAACAACATAGAAAATGGAGAGTATTGGCAAACAAACAAATTTACTTTGGAGAGAGCATAACAACATAACAAATATAATATAATATATATATATATATATATATATATATATATATATATATAGAAAGCTTTAAATTACTAATTAATGAAATAAAACAAATTGAAAACAAACACACTTTCATTAGGCCTATATAATACATAAAGATGGATCTATTCCAGCTGCACTGAAGGTACACTCGCTGATGCTTCTACTAATGGGACACTAAACACCATCCAAGCCACTCTTGGCAGTCGCGGCAGCCTACCACGGTAGTTTTTTTCTGTCAAACTCACATAATACAATAGAGTACTGTTTGTCTAATTAGATTCGGTGTCACTAAGGCATTAATTAGGAACTGATCCATTTCTGTTGCTCACATGTGGATCGAACACTTTACTTTTTTAAAAGGATCGTTTACCCAAAAATGAAAATTCTTTCATTAATTACTCCCGTCGTTCCAAACTTGTAAGACCGCTTCAGGAACACAAATTAGGATATTTTTATGAAATTCTGTAATACTGTACTAATACAAGTAGCCTAATATTTTTTGAAGCCTATAACTTTATATGCTCTGGGTTCAGGGCTTGTTTATGGTACAATGTGGGGACTAAATGTTCCCACTAGTAAAACCTGAAATGTTTGACATTGTGGGAACCACCCTACAGTCACCACAAGGTAAATGTAAAATTACTATACAATGTTTACCTGAAAGTGTAACAATGCAAACAGGTTTTCTGTAAGGGTTTAGGGGTAGGATTAGCTTAAGGGATAGAAAATGGGGTTTGGTCAATATAAAACAATTGAAGTCTATGGAAAGTCCCCACAATTCATAGAAACATAGTGTGTGTACCTCCTTGCATCTGGGGGCCCCGTTTCCTCAGTGTACTCAATCAGGTCCTCCCCACGAGCTCTAGCTTGCAGGCCAAAAAGTGAGTCATACTCAAGGCAGCTAAGCAGCCCTGTCTTTCTTTTTCTGGACTTCGGTAGGACAGAAAAAAACTCTCCATTAGATCATGTGACACACAAAATTAAGCGGATGGGAATCAATGTGTCTTGTAAGAGAAACAGCTCCTACACTGCAAAAAAAAAAAGGCTAGCCTTACTTAGTATTTTTGTCTGGTTTGTAGTCAAAATATCAAAATGATGTAAGATATTTAGTCTTGTTTCTTGGGGATTTTTTTAAATCAAGTAAATTGAGTTTAAAAAAGTGAAATTATCTACTGGTGGGGTAAGGAAAATACTCTTTTTCTTACCACTACTGGCAGATAATTTTATTTAAGAAAACTGCAATTAATTTAGTTTTTTCCTCCCAGGAGTCGCTGGCCATTTGTCTCGTCTGTTTTCTCCTGTAATAACCAATGAAAAACTGTCCCAGAGACCCATCAGTCTGCTTGTATTATGCTGTACATTTGGTTGTTTGTTTTCTGTAGTATTAAACTTCTCATATGTAGGGATGAGCAGTATTTCAAATATCTTTGAAAAAAATTAATGTATTTTGCATTTAAATACATTAAATCTTAGTGTTTTTTGTATTTTCAAAATACACAAATTACTTAGCCAACCAACCTCCTTATTAGACTATGCTGATTTCCTGCAGGGATGGGAAGTGTTTCAAATACATGCGTTTGAAATTCTATTTTGTATTTAAATTCCTTTGGAAAAAGTCAAAGTTCTTTGTATTCAAATACATTTAATTTTATTTTTTGTATTTAGTATTTTTGTATAGTACTTGTTGATATAGGAAATCAGTATGGAGTGAACTTTGTGCCAAAATGGGGAAGAGTGGGGAACAGGTGAGATTTTGTCTATCTATGATTAATCATTTCAATGTTTACACAAAGTGACCCTATACTACAGTGTCAGTGAAATTCACAATAAGCCCTGTAAAGTTGTTAACATGATCAATTAGTTCAAAAATCAGTAGTGACATGGCTAAACATTTAAATAGGCAGTCTTTCCTTATAAAACTGATCCATTCTCTACACCATGTTTCATTGTGGGAACGGTGTTCTTGGGGTTGAATGCCTTTCCCTTCTTTCTCTAAACATAGGCAACATCTCTATGGCCAAAAAGCTCTAGTTTTATTTATAGAAATTAGAATCGTACCAAAGAGGCTGTTACAGCAAATACAGTAGTATACAGCCATTTTTAAAAAAAAAAAATACAGTAAGTCGCTGTATGCGGGGTCTGACATCACAGAAAATTCCCATAATGCTACAGTTATTTACTGTAAAAGGAATTTGCAGTAGTATACTGGGTGATATGCAGTAAATAACTGTAGAAATTACAGAAATGTCTAACAGTGTATATGAATATACAGGTGCATCTCAATAAAAGTGGAAAAGTTCATTTACTTCAGTAGTTCAACTCAAATTGTGAAACTTGTTTAATAAATAAATTCAATGCACACAGACTAAAAGTAGTTCAAGTCTTTGGTTCTTTTAATTGTGATGATTTTGGCTCACATTTAACAAAAAACCAACAATCCATTATCTCAACAAATTAGAATATGGTGACATGCCAATCAGCTAATCAACTCAGTTTGGTTCACTAGGCTACACAATCATGGGGATGACTGCTGATCTGACAGTTATCCAGAAAACAATGATTGACACCATTTACAACAAGGGTAAGCCACAAATATTCATTGCCAAAGAAGCTGGCTGTTCACAGAGTGCTCTATCCAAGCATGTTAAAAGAAAGTTGAGTAGAATGAAAAATAGTGGAAGAAAAAGATGCACAACCAACCGAGAGAACCACAGCTTTGAGAGGCTTGGGGGCACATATTCTTTCTGAGGGGGCAGTGACCCCTTCTGAGGTTGTTTGACTGACAGTTTTAGCAGATCCAAAAAGATTTAGTCACAAGCACTATCTAGAACTGATAGTTTTATCGTGATCTGGACACAACAGTTGAAGAAAGGGAAATAATAATGTATAGCCTTGTAGGGCTTCCATACTTTCTTGATGGGGTTTTTTAATGACATAACCAAGAACAATAGACTATAATATGAAATGTCAATTCCAATCAGATAAAAAAATAAATAAATAAATAAAATAAAATAATATCCTACAGAGCATAAAACAACATTAACAAATATAATATTTAAAGGAAAAAAATGCAAATGTCATAAATACCATATCCGTTAATTGCCTTTTTACTTACGCAGTTATGTAAAGCATTACAATAAAGATTGAAAATGTCCACTCAGCTGTAAAGCAATGATTAATTTTTCCAAATTAAATGCCCCATTGGTGCAGAATATTTTTGTATACCTGCAATGGGAAATAGATTTTCATTTCAAGCTTTACAGAAATGGCAGGAGTAATTAATGTAAATTTAAAATTTACTTGGTAGCCTATTTTTATGGCCCAGTTTTATGTCATATTTGTTACCAATTAATGAAACTCCTTAGATTTAACTGTTAATTTAAATTGGTTCAAATTCTATATAAAGCTCCATCATTGTTTAATAGCTGACAAATTCTCAACCACCGTTCAAAAAACAAAACCTAGCAGAAATTATGCTTATAAGCGAGTATCCATGCAATGAGAGCTTGTTATGAAATTTAGCCTTACCAGTATTTACTAAAAGTGCGACCTCAGGGGGGTGTTCCATAAAACAAGTTTACCAAATAAGCCAGGCTTATTTCAGTTAGTCTGACTTATTGTCATTTGATTTGGCTCAAAATAAGCCAGACTAACCCTAACCCTAACCCTAACTAACCCTAATTTCAAACATTAAATTGTTAAAGACAAGTAATAAAATAGGAACAAACAAATCAATTAGCAAAAGCAGAAATAAATAAATCTGAACAAATGTCAGGTATACAGAAATTGAAATCAAAAGTACAGTTTTCTTTTCATAAATAAAATATTGATTAATCCTCATTAAATTTACGAAAGATATTCAGTCAGTTAATGACTTTCTTTTGTTCTTTGATTAACTTTAATGACAGATGACATGTTTATAACTGTTCGAGAAAGGACACAGGTCGGGAACCCGCATCGGGACGCTGTACTCCGTGCTCGTGCTTCATGCAAACAATGCACAAGTTCTTTTACACCCTGCACATAAATAGTTTAAAAAATCGCATTAAAATGCCAAAGCAGAATTCGTTCAGAGGAATCAAAATACATCCCAGCAAACATTTGGACGTCCGATTACCGTTGAAAATACGTCCCTCCGTCACGTCCCGTCATGGTTGAAAAATAGTTCCAAAATGAAAATCCAACCGACGTCTTTGACGTCATCTGACCGTGAATTACACGTCTTTTCTACACGCCCCTGGACGTTTAAATGTGTCGTCTTCTGGATGTATATTTTCTGTTAATGTATTAATGTGCAAGTCCAAGCCTGCATATATTCACGCACCCACTCTGTAACGTCGTTAAAGGCAATTATGTCTTTATTTACACATCTTTTTACAATAACACATGATTTGTATAAAGAGTGTTCTAATTTAACATAACATATCTTACTGTGAATATTAAATTTTTTTTAAAAATGACTATCATTTGTTAAATACATACAATTCGAACAAGACAATAGAAACAGCGGAATGTAGTTAACTCTGAGTCTGTGGCAATGGCATTTTCTCTAATTTTACATCAAGTCAAGTTGAGCTTTATTGTCATTCCGCTACATGTGTGGACATACAGTGGAACGAAATGTTGTGCCTCACTGGACCACAGTGCTATATAAATAAACAAATATAAACATACAACACTAGACGTATGACCAATTTTTAAACCTATACATAGCTAACCTACTGAAAATCTAACTATACATATACTACAAATAATTAACTATGCATACACATAACATAAGGCAAACTAAGTACATTAATGTTAAGCAACCATTATTCAAACAAGAACATAACAAAAGTACAGGATAAATGTGTACACATTTGGAACTTAATTTTATTTTTTTCATAAAATGTTGGTCCACAACCAACAGCTCTCCCAGGAGTGTAATTCTTGTAGCAGTATTTTTCCCCTAACAGTCTTGCATTACTGTTAAAATAAATCAAATAACCAAAATACTGAAATGAGGTGAACACACATGTAAATGTTTTGAGTCTGTCAAAACAGTTGACTCATTTCTCTTCCTGGAGCTCTTCCTGGAGTGTGGTTCAGTTGTTCCTCCATTGCTGCATCAATTGCTGCGTCCGTAGCATTTGGGCTCCACCTCTTCACAGCATCTGAGAGAAAAGAATATGTATTCTTACATGTTATTTTAGTCTAGAAAAATTTGTCAATAAAAGATGTTCTGCATTACATGTGTGCTAGATTATTTAAAATTAGGGCTGCACGATAAATCGTATGTGATTGTCACGCACATCTCGTCAGTAAAGCCGGTTCCATGATTAATAGTAAATCATCATGTGCTTTCAGATCACCAACATTTAATACAGAGCTATGCAATACTGTGTTCACAATCAAATACAATTCATATGCGATTGTGAACATGATATTGTGTAGCTTGTCAGTGATCTACAGCTCCGTGTATTAAATACCAGTGATTTAAATGCACGTGATGGACATTTACTACTAATCATTGAACCGGCTTTACTGCCAAGATGCGCATGACAATCACATGCGATTTATCTTGCAGCCTTACTTAAAACACAGCATTTGTCCCCTTCCTCTTCAGTATCACTATGGTGCTGTTGAGAAAGACTCATAACTAGGTGTGTAACTGTGTGAAAGTGAACAGGACATCTCTGATAAAGACAGGTGGTCTTTCAAATAAATAATAGACAAGGAACGTCAGGTTTTTTAAAAATGTCATAACGTCAAATTTCCCTTGAATTACGTAGTATAAAGGTGTACCTTTGAATGGCTTCTTTTCAAGTTGGCCACCATCCCTCATACTGAATTTTCCCAATAAGGCACTTGACATGATTCTGTGAAAGAAATGAATCATGATTACTTCACTTAAGACAATTTCAACGTAAAGTCAGTATTACAAATTAACAGTACTGTGCAGCATGGCAACTGCACGCAATGTTTAAAACATACACTTTTACAAAAGTGCTGTAAACTACATTCTTATCAATATCCACAAACCTTGTGACAAGTAATGAATGTCATTCATTGCTTACACTGACATTAGGTTTTGATATTTTGTTTTTGGTCTTTCAGACAGTCTGAGTCAGTACAGCATCATTAAAATTAACACAAAAACAGGCATTTATTATTATTTAAATATATCTAATAGTGTGTGAAGTCTTGCATTCAAGTAATATCAAATGTTGAGGTTACTATGGCAGTCATTTATATTATTGCTGAAATATTATGCAGCAATACACAAAATATGCAAGGTGAATACATACCTGCTCATGAACAAGTGTCAGTGATCTATGACTTTGTTCACACAGTCTCTGACAGAAGATCCACCAACTCTGGAGAGTTGCTGAACCTGAAAGGGTGAAAAAAAAAAAAAGGAAAAAGAAAAAGAAAGTGTCACCACAATCGAAACAATGTAATACAATTGTAAATATAATTTACATAACACAGTTGTGTGTGTGTGCGTGAGCATGTATATACAGCAATATATACACAATCTTCATGTCAAATTTGAAACTTACACAGATCCACTTCTTTTCACTTCATTTCCACTGCTATACCAATGTCAGAACTACAGCTGGCCACATGAACATGTGTTGATCCCTCCTTGACAGGATTGCCCTCCCCTGCCAAGACTCCACTGACCCTCAGATTCAGAGCTGCTTTCATGGCATCGAAAAACAAAAACTACGCTAACGATCTCCTCGTGGAAAGATAAGGGAAATGAGTTAACGCTCTCTTCTGCCACCTGCTGGACTGGAGTGTGAACGAGTTTGGCAGGAGAAAAAATGAAATCTACAATAAAATGTGTAAACTTTATATTCGTTCAAACTGTGCAGTTTCCTCAGTGCTATTCCAAGTATATTTTCCAATGTGAAGTTTAATTTATATTTTTCACATACTTTTATTAATTTTGGGTAGGCCTATAATGACTACAATTCAGTGGCTTCACAATCAGTTACCAACAGGGCACTTTCTCTATATAAATTGTCATTAAACAAGATGTAAAACAGCAAATGAGCATGTATTTCATTAAGATTTTCGTTTTTTAAAAGATTTATTAGCTAGACGTGTATATATATATATATATATATATATATATTCCCCATAATATATCAGGAAGGGGGCACAACAATACAATTCTACTTGGGGCACCCATTTGGCCAGCAGCGGCCCTGTTATAGCCTACATGCACACACACTTTTGTTGGAGGTGTGTAATAGAGCTCCGCTGTTGATGTACAAATGATTAGGTATCCCTATTTTTTTTTTTTTTTGGATCAATTTACTATAACAATGAAAGGACTTACTAAAGAAAATGCCTTATAGAAATAATTCCTTAGGATAAAAGCTGTTTAATTATTTAAGCTTAATTGAATCTTCAGGTAGTTACAAAGCCTATTACGTTCCCTCTTAGGGGTCTAAGAGGGGAAGTAACAAAAGAATGATTTAAAAAAAAAAAAAAGAGCGGCAAGAACACACTTCAGTCCTCTGACCCAGAGTGAAGACGACACCAGTTTATATGTATACAAAAGTAAGGGTTTACTTACAAAGTAAAAAAAGGACAATACGTTTAACATAACGAGATAGGGAGCATTGGCTCAGGAGAGAGCAAGGCCTAAAATAACAAACAAAACATTCAACTAACTCAGTGGTTCTCAAACTTTTTTGTTCGCGCCCCCCTTTAAACCTATAAAAAAAACTGAATCCGAATCCCCATCCAACCTAAGACTAACCTAAGACTAACAAGTAAATTTACTAAACTTTTTTTAATTAAAAAAAAAAAAACACCTGCAACACTTGAAACTTAAAACAGCATAGAGAGAATAACTGTTATTATCATTCTCTCTGTTATTTCTTTTCTCTTTTTTTCTTTTTGCTGTAGTTAAGGTATAGACACACACAGGCCTTTCCTCCTCACCAACGCAATTAACAACGTTTCTACACCAGACGCGAACAGTAGAACCCATTATAATCATTACAAATTATAAATTTAAGTGTCTACACAACGCAACAGATTTACACCACAACGCAACAGATTTACACTGGACGCGACAAAAAGCTAGCTTTGCTTTGTCCAGTGTAGAGCTGTTGCAGCACGACGTGTCAACTGTAGAGTCCGGTGAAGCCGAGCGCAAGATATGCCTCCTCATATTTTCTTTCATATTTTCAAAAGAAAAGAGAAATAAACAACACAGAGCTTCCCACAACTCCCTAACTGAACAAAAACAGGGATAAAAGTAGTAGGCTATCCAAAGAAAAAGGCACTCTCTCCCTACAGCTTCCCCTTTTAACCCACAACAATAAACGAACAACAGAGTCCAAAACAATATAAGATTTATAATTATTTTTAGTTTATCAATTAAGCAAAACAAGAAGTACTACCAGACACAGTTCACAACTGGAGTACCTTTAGCCACTGCTAAGACAAAAGTGTAGCCTATATTGTTACAAAATAAATGCAGTTCTTTTTAACATTTTATTCATCAATGAATCCTAAGAAAAAAAGAAAAAAGGCAAAATAAATATTAAGCAGCACAACTGTTTCCAGCATTGATAATAAATCAGCATATTAGAATGTTTTCTGGAATGGAATAATGATGCTGAAAATACAGGAATAAATTCTATTTTAAAGTAAAATGAAATAGAAAACCACTATTTTAAATTGCAATAATATTTCATAATATTACCTTTTTTTTTTTTTTTTTTTTTTTTGGATTTTAATGAAATAAATACTACCTTGAAAACACTCCTTTAAAAAGCAATGGAACAATGGAAGCAAACAAAATCAACAAAAAAGCAATAACAAGCAAGTGCAATGACATGTCTCATTTAGCCTAACACAGTACACATAGCAAGGATTTTTTTAAAGTACAACATAAATAAAAGAAAATAGATAAGAAAAAAGCAAGCAAGTGTTAGAGGCCTTCTTTTTTTTTTTTTTCTTTTTTTTTTGCCTTTTTAATTAATTTAATAGAGAGAAGCTAGAAGTGTTAGTAGTGTTAGTTTTTTTTTTTTTTTTTTTTGAGAAAACGAGCAGTAAGTAAATAGATATATAGAGTATAAGTCTAAAATAGCATAATTTAAAGAACAGAATTAGAAAAGAGTGTGCTAGAGTTAGAGGGTCAAATAAAGATGGCAAAGATGTGTTTTTGATTCTTGAAGATGGCTAAGGACTCAGGTCATTCCACCAGGAGGGTACATTTAATGAGAAAGTCAGTGAAAGTGAATTTGTGCCTCTGTGGGATGGCACAATAATGCGCCGTTCACTTGCAGAATGCAAGCTTCTAGAGGGCACATAAGTTTTAAGTGGCAGTGTACATATAGTACATTTACAGTAGCCTAAATGTAATTTCTATTGGCCTATAATGCCCTTTGAAAACAGCATGACCAACACTATTCGTTAAGTATGTTACTTTTACCATTTGTGTTTTTCCATTTACAACAGTGGTTAAATTAATGGTTAAAACCTTCTAGTAAGTTGTTTTAAATAAAGTCTGACATCCCACAATGACATGATTAATGAAAACTGATATTTTATCTGAGATTTGAAAGAATCGTAATTACATCTGCAGTCCAAAAGATAATGATGCCTTTCAGCCACCCGCTTGTCACACGCACAGATAGTTTCTAACTTAGCAGAACCTAAAGTTTTTTTACATTTTTAAAGGTGTATTTTTGTTATGCTAATACCATTTTGATTCACATGTGAGTTATAATATAAAGCAATATTTGCTGATAAAGTAAATCATTGTGTTTGCAACAGTTTAAACTTAATGTTTCTGCACTGTAAAAAAAAAAAAAAAAAAAAAAAAGGAATGTCAGATCATTTCACGGGGTCTTTAATTGCTGTCTTCTTTTGCTTCTGATATGTTTGAACTGTAAGTAGAGCTTCTCGCAGACATTGTATCAGACTGCTCATCTCCACTCACTGCAAAAAAAGAAATAATAAATAAATAAAAATAAAAAAGCAAAAAGTTGTTTATTAGAACACAGTGTGACACTTTCTGACATGTAATCATTTAATATATATTGTATTAAAATGTCACAATGATATTTTCTGTGGGAAAGAAGCCACAAAAAAATATATGTTTCAGAAATACTGTAATAAAAAAAAGTTAGTTTAAAGTACTGGACACAAATCAATATACTCAGAAAACGCATGAATAAAAGCTTCAGGGAAATCAGTAATCAAGACAATCTAAAAATTCATATTTCTGCACACTTATGCTGACCGCAATAACACAGAATGAATGCCATGTCAAATCAACCAAATTCCAAAAAAATTCCCTGGCTCAAATTTTTAATTTTCTTACTATTTTCTCTAAAGAATCTAACTTAAATAGTTATGAAATTAAATGTCATGGATTAATATTTAATGAGCAATTTACTATTATGTGAAGGGGGTTAAAATTTAAACATGGGATTTCAAGCCACATAGCCGGGCTCACACTGTGCGATTTTTAATTGTCCTTTACGATTGTTGCTTGTCAGACTGTACGAACATGATGATCATGTCACACTGTGGGATCTCAGTGTCATTAATGTCAGACTGTACGACAGTCAAGACGCGTTCAAAACGGGTGCGCGCAAGAAAACCTGTCCGGAGTTTTACCATACATGTTCAATGTATGGTAATTCCAACCATACATGTTCAATGGCTATTAATTTCAATGGCTTGGGTGGCGCGAGGACGGTTTCTTGCTGCGTCGTCTAAAGTACACGCGCAGTGGAGCGCGCAAGCAGAATTTTGTCGGAGGGCTGTCGGTGAACATGTCAAACCAGCGATCAAAGGCTACAGATTTTAGCC
The DNA here is from genome assembly GCA_033026305.1 of Cirrhinus molitorella. Taxonomy (NCBI): domain Eukaryota; kingdom Metazoa; phylum Chordata; class Actinopteri; order Cypriniformes; family Cyprinidae; genus Cirrhinus; species Cirrhinus molitorella. The sequence continues at coordinate 5,064,031 of CM065141.1, read as the reverse complement.
TAGGATTATAGGAATCTTTTAGGATTTTCAAAATTTGTCTCAGACGACCAAATCGTGGCCAAAATCGCACAGTGTGAGCCAGTATTAACAAAGATGGCAGCACAGAGATTGGTAGGTCTAAAGTCTATTGACTTTGGCCAACTTTGTTGTATTATACTCCAAAGGATCCCAGTTAAAAATAGGAAAACATACTACTTGTGTGTGTGTGTGTGTGTGTGTGTGTGTGTGTGTGTGTGTGTGTGTTTCTCTCGAGGTTTGTAAGTCTGTAACTCAAGAAGTATTACATATATCTTAATATTTTGGTTCTCTACAAACATTTCTTTTAGTATCAATCTCTTTATAAAAATAAAATAATGATGCTGCCATATTTCATTTTACCCCCTCTAATTTGGCTCCAAATTCCAAGTGAATATTGCCATTTTGGCCCTCTTTACAAAATTGTGGTGAAGGATCTGATGATCCTCAAATGCAAATTGTGTGTATTTTGCTTCAAGAGAGCAACCAAACATTTGTGTTGTTTTTTACTTTGTTTTTTATATTCTTCATTTAGCCTATTCTTCATTCATTTATTCATTTATCAATTAATATTTTTTGTTGTTATTATATTATAATAATATTATATAATATTAATAATATTATATATATATATATATATATATATATATATATATATAATATTATAATCTATGCTAACCCAAGAATGGTAATTCCAGAATAGCTATGACGATGGGTTATTATTCTTCATGACTCAAGGCTTTCGCCTTGTTTATACAGTCCAGACAGTCTTTTTGGCTTTGTGAAGCAAGTCTTTATGTTAACCATATAAACAAGATATGTTAACTATTTGCTGTCTACACTTTGTAAATGCGTTGCACTGCATTATTGTCTATTGAGCAGCAGGACGTGTGACAACTGGTCCATGATGCTAAATTGCCAAACATCATTTTTTGGGAAATTCTTTGGGAGATGGTCAAGATGGTGCAGAGCTCATAAGAGATTTTTATGGGTAGGAAACATTAGACAATTTGGAGCTCTAAATTCTAATTTGGTTTTCTGTGTAGTTCATCTTTTGTGAACAAAGGGGAATGCAAGGCAGGTTGAGCAGTAACTACAGACAAAAAGTCTTAGCGGTTGTTGCCGCATGAACGGCAGAAGTCTTCACTGCTCAGGCATGTCCTCTGCGTGCTGAAACACCTCACTCACAGCTCACAGATAAGCCAAGATGCAAATCTGTGGATTTGATTGATTCTAAATGATCAGATGGATAATAAACTCCGAACCCTGCTTCCTTTTCTGGTCACACAGATACACAGTGTGTGTCTGTCACTTAGGCGTTTTTAATTTGTTCATGTTTAAACAATATGGGCAAGGGGATTTTTAAGAAACATGCGGAAGATGTTAATGGACGCGTGATGTCAAAACAATTTGGCAACCCTATTTCTATTTAATTGGGGAAAACCTGCACCCTCAGGGCTGTTTTGTGAATCTGTGATTTCACAACTCTTTATGAAAAGCAAGGGTTACACTGATGTTTTGGTTATAGCTGGTAAATTGTCACTATCAAAAGGCACTGCTGGCTTATGGCTAAATATTGGTTTAATACATCATTCTCAGATGGGAATGTCAGACACTACTAATTCTGACTGGGAATACACTTTAATGGTCAGGTATGTCAGGAAGTCTATGGACTTTGTTGGATTTTCATAGTACCAACAATGACATTCGTCATTTGAAAAGTTAATCACACTCTGAGATCAAACTTGGCAAATGTGGTTTGACAGGCTAACATGGTTAGATGTGCTTCTATTATTTCTGTGTAATATCAGTTATTGGCTCAGTTTTGAATGAAGGTCAAATGTTGCTATGAGAGATCTTGCTATGGCAGGTGTGCACTTAATTCAGATTTTCTTCTGATGCATCGATTGGTTTTAACTGAGGTAGTGTGAAAAGTTCCTGTTCAGGTTTTTACCATCATTACTTCATCTCCTGCTTCTGCTCTTCCTTTTCACTGGTTTTTCCTCAGTCAACTTCTTGGCTGACAGAAGACTTACACTTTCTTTCTTGCTGGTTTGGCCTTCACTATTTTTGTTTGTATTTCTTTAGCAAAAATATTGAGAAAATCCTAAATTTAAGCTGGGGACCTCTAGTTGGGTTGCCACAGGATGACTCAGAAGTATTTTCCTCTTTGGTTAAAACTGTGTTCCAAGCTAAGAAAAGTGCAAATATATATACAGGTCCTTCTCAAAAAATTAGCATATTGTGATAAAGTTCATTATTTTCTGCAATGTACTGATAAACATTAGACTTTCATATATTTTAGATTCATTACACACAACTGAAGTAGTTCAAGCCTTTTATTGTTTTAATATTGATGATTTTGGCATACAGCTCATGAAAACCCAAAATTCCTATCTAAAAAAATTAGCATATTTCATCCGACCAATAAAAGAAAAGTGTTTTTAATACAAAAAAAGTCAACCTTCAAATAATTATGTTCAGTTATGCACTTAATACTTGGTCGGGAATCCTTTTGCAGAAATGACTGCTTCAATGCGGCGTGGCATGGAGGCAATCAGCCTGTGGCACTGCTGAGGTGTTATGGAGGCCCAGGATGCTTCGATAGCGGCCTTAAGCTCATCCAGAGTGTTGGGTCTTGCGTCTCTCAACTTTCTCTTCACAATATCCCACAGATTCTCTATGGGGTTCAGGTCAGGAGAGTTGGCAGGCCAATTGAGCACAGTAATACCATGGTCAGTAAACCATTTACCAGTGGTTTTGGCACTGTCAGCAGGTGCCAGGTCGTGCTGAAAAATGAAATCTTCATCTCCATAAAGCTTTTCAGCAGATGGAAGCATGAAGTGCTCCAAAATCTCCTGATAGCTAGCTGCATTGACCCTGCCCTTGATAAAACACAGTGGACCAACACCAGCAGCTGACATGGCACCCCAGACCATCACTGACTGTGGGTACTTGACACTGGACTTCAGGCATTTTGGCATTTCCCTCTCCCCAGTCTTCCTCCAGACTCTGGCACCTTGATTTCCGAATGACATGCAAAATTTGCTTTCATCCGAAAAAAGTACTTTGGACCACTGAGCAACAGTCCAGTGCTGCTTCTCTGTAGCCCAGGTCAGGCGCTTCTGCCGCTGTTTCTGGTTCAAAAGTGGCTTGACCTGGGGAATGCGGCACCTGTAGCCCATTTCCTGCACACGCCTGTACACGGTGGCTCTGGATGTTTCTACTCCAGACTCAGTCCACTGCTTCTGCAGGTCCCCCTCTCGTTGTGCAGCGTTTTCTGCCACACTTTTTCCTTCCCACAGACTTCCCACTGAGGTGCCTTGATACAGCACTCTGGGAACAGCCTATTCATTCAGAAATTTCTTTCTGTGTCTTACCCTCTTGCTTGAGGGTGTCAATGATGGCCTTCTGGACAGCAGTCAGGTCGGCAGTCTTACCCATGATTGCGGTTTTGAGTAATGAACCAGGCTGGGAGTTTTTAAAAGCCACAGGAATCTTTTGCAGGTGTTTAGAGTTAATTAGCTGATTCAGATGATTAGGTTAATAGCTCATTTAGAGAACCTTTTCATGATATGCTGATTTTTTGAGATAGGAATTTTGGGTTTTCATGAGCTGTATGCCAAAATCATCAATATTAAAACAATAAAAGGCTTGAACTACTTCAGTTGTGTGTAATGAATCTAAAATATATGAAAGTCTAATGTACTGTAATCAGTACATTACAGAAAATAATGAACTTTATCACAATATGCAAATTTTTTGAGAAGGACCTGTATATATGTATAGGTATACTGCATATTATGAAAATCAAGTGTAGCGTTAATGCTGGTAGGTCGCATTAGTCAAGCTTGCATCAGATGACGCTCAGCTGATCCATGTCTATCTATAGCAGGGGTGCTCAAACTCAGTCCTGGAGGGTCGATGTCCTGCAGTATTTAGCTGCTGTAATGGACTATGATGGTTTCACAAAACAAACCCATAGTGAAAATCATAGCATTCAGCAGCTCAATAAATTACATAAAAACAAGCACAGACAATTACCTTAGAAAGAATCCAACTAAAAAATGAATCAATCATTTAAAATATATGTTTTGATACATTTACAAGATACAAGATAACATAACAACAAAAAACATACTCACTATATGGTGATGGTACTTCAATGCTCTTACATCCAAAGGGTGAATCTGTTCTGCTGTCTGTTCCTGAAGAATGGGATTAAGAAATTAAAGCACGTTCAGTAACTGCTTTTTAGGTGCCATGATCTGTTTATAATCCATCTGCTGGGGAATTTTATTGTTGTTGCTACGACTTAAATTTTCATGATTTACTTAAGATATACAGTGTGCATATTTGCACATATCTGTAGACTCACTCATCTGAGATCTGATGTCATCTCTCCGTTTTTGCATCCTCTTTATTCGTTCTGTTGCTTTCTCTTCCTCTGCTCTTTGTCTCTCTTTCATTTCCTGTACAATCTTTCTGTCTATTTCAAAATGGCATCCATTGTTTTGTGCCACTGTTTCCTTAATCTTCTCCAGCAGGTCCTTGATCTGTCTGTCGTCACTCCTGTTTTTATTGTTAAGAACATGATACCTGTTCCCACATTTGTCCACCAACCACTGGAGATCCTGCCCTTCACTCTCAATGTGCTGCTCTATAGATGTATCTAACAGATAATCTCCACGAGTGAACAGCACTATAGTGTGGCTCCAGACTCTCTCACCAAGAAGATCCAGATGACCCTGCACTGTTTTTCTCAGAGTCTCATTTAATGTATCATTTATTCCTATAACCAGTAGTACAGCGTGTGGTCCTGGCGGACACAGAGACACACTGAGCAAAATCTCCTGTTTCAGTAACTCAGGACTCTCCTCTACAGTGTAATTCATCCACCATCCTGGAGCTTCAATGACAGAGATGTGTCTGTCTGCTACTTCTCCATGTCTCCTCACGCACTGAGCAGATCTCTTCAAGTCAAACTCCTCTCTGCTCAGGATGCTGTTTCCTGCTGAACTCTTACCAGCAGATTTATACCCCATTAACACAATCCTCAGATCTGAGAGATGAGTGTTACCTGTGCAAAATCAAACTATTAAAAAAAATGACAATAATAACACAGGTTTCTCATGAATTTGACTCTCAAAACACAGTAAAAAATTATCAGTGGATGATAATTATGAATTATGGGGAATTAATTTCATCGATCTGCACATAAAACATAATAGATTACAGAACAAAGATTATGCAAGATTTAATGCTCAAAAGTAATGTTTTCAAAAATCATATTTTTAAAAGTAATTAAATTATTTAAGATGTACAACTGAAGATCTAAAACAGGGGTGCCCAGCCCTTACTTTATAGACTCAAGAATGCATCCATTCCAGACAGCAGACGCTCTGATTTGAATTTACAAATGTACACTCAAGGGCTAGAGATAAGCCTATGCACAGTGAGAGTCACGTGCCAGATGAATTCTCGCATCTTGCCAAAAGATGGAGGCTGCAGCTGAATCATCCATCCATTAATTTTACAATGCGCTCGTCCACGGCATCATACAGCGTATGTAATACAACACAGGTACACAAATTTGTTTAACTATGGTGTTTACATCATTTCCGTGACAGAGTTCAAGAACTCTGGAACTGCCATTTCAAGTGATGATTGAACAGCAAGCAAACTATGCAAAAGTGGCAGCCCTTCCTGTGCACTCAGTGTCCAATTCACTTACTCGTTTTCATTCACTCTTTAAAGTGAACTGTGTGAGTGGACTAATGTAGGGAATAGTGAATGATGGTATAGGGGCCGATTTCGGATACAGCCTTTGTTTGTTGTCATCTTCTAAATAATGCGGCGAGTGGGGCTTGAGAAAGTGACGTTGACTGCGTTTGCGCAGTGCAACCTGAAGTAGCCCCTGAAGTAAAACACAGGAAACAGAAATACAGCAAAATAATAATAATAACACGACTAAATAATGTTAGGCTACATAATTTTTTTTTTTCGTCTCATTTTGGTCAGCAAAAATGAAGAGACATTTTAGCATATAGTTTTTATTTTGTAAACCACATTTAGTCTCATTTTTATTCGTCAACAATATTGCATTATACATTTTTATTATAGTCGTTACATGACTAGCATTTACGTTGTGTCTCTCTCGTTTTCATCACGTGATAAAGGTTCGTTGACGACGATATTTATTCACAATTTTCGTTGACGAAAGCAACACTACTACGACTTAAATTTTCATGATTTACTTAAGATATACAGTGTGCATATCTGCACATATCTGCTGACTCACTCATCTGTGATCTGATGTCGTCTCTCCGTTTTTGCATCCTCTTCATTCGTTCTTTTGCTCTCCCTTCCTCTGCTCTTTGTCTCTCTTTCATCTCCTGTATAATCTTTCTGTCTATTTCAAAATGGCATCCATTGTTTTCTGCCACTGTCTCCTCAATCTTCTCCAGCAGCTCCTTGATCTGAGTGTGGTCACTCCTGTTCTGATTGTTGAGAACATGATACCTGTTCCCACATTTGTCCACCAACCACTGGAGATCCTGCCCTTCACTCTCAATGTGCTGCTCTATAGATGTCTCTAACAGATAATCTCCACGAGTGAACAGCACTATAGTGTGACTCCAGACTCTCTCACCGAGAAGATCCAGATGACCCTGCACTGTTTTTCTCAGAGTATCATTAAATTTATCATTTATTCCTATAACCAGTAGTACAGCATGTGGTCCTGGAGGACACAGAGACACACTGAGAAAAATCTCCTGTTTCAGTAACTCAGGACTCTTCTCTACAGTGAAATTCATCCACCATCCTGGAGCTTCAATGACAGTGATGTGTCTGTCTGCTACTTCTCCATGTCTCCTCACACACTGAGCAGATCTCTTCAAGTCAAACTCCTCTCTGCCCAGGATGCTGTTTCCTGCTGATCTCTTACCAGCAGATTTATACCCCATTAACACAATGCTCAGATTTGAGAGATGAGTGTTACCTGTGCAAAGTCAAACTATTAAAAAATAATGACAATAATAACACAGGTTTCTCATGAATGTGGCTCTCAAAACACAGTAAAAAAATATTGGTGGATGATAATTATGAACTATGGGGAATGAATTTCATCAATCTGCACATAAAACATAATAGATTACAGAACAAAGATTATGCAAGACTTAATGCTCAAAAATCATATTTTTTTGAGTAATTAAATTATTTAAGATGTACAGCTGAAGATCTAAATCAGGGGTGCCCAGCCCTGTTCCTGGAGCTCTACCCTCCTGCAGAGTTCAGTTCCAACCCTGATCAAACACACCTGTCTGTAATTATCAAATGCTCCTTCAGATCCTAGTTAGTTGTTTCAGTTGTGTTTGATCAGGGTTAGAGCTGAACTCTGCAGGAAGGTAGGTCTCCAAGAACAGGGTTAGGCACCCCTGATCTAAACCAATGAATAAATATGTGTACACAGTTGTAAAAGAATTGGATTGACTATTAGTACCAGAAAATCATGACTGTATTATAGTTATTTACATTTATTTAGCAGGTGCAAATAAAGCAAAAATCGTAAACATGCTGTCAATGTTTGTAACTTCATAAAAAATGCTCTTTTTCTTATATGAGTGAAAAGCTTACCATATTCCATTTTACTTGACATATTCTTGTCACAGTTGGAGCTCCAATGTAAATAGTTCCACCAGCAATATAGCTGCTTTCAATTGCAGTGCACTTTCTGTTTTAGACAGGACTCACTTCCTGGTACTTCAGAACAGTGACAAACATGGGGCGTGTCAGTAGGGGTAGGGTTGACCTTTAAGGTTATCTTCATTTGATTTTTTAAAGTGACATTAGCTTAATTTTAAAAATGAAATGCAAATTGTTCAGATTGTTACTTTATAAGGTAACTCTAAACCATCAACCCATGTATAATACTATCATAATAAAATGGCATCATATAGAAATAGAACAACTCACAATAGGAAGTGGCAGGCCTGGATAACCCAGTGCTTCTGATAACCACTCCATCTATATTTCCTCCACAACTAATCAAAAATGATTTAATCATCATTTAAGCAATTTGTTTTACAGCAAAATTTAGTTCAGACCAGAGATAAGCCTAAATGTCACTGTGCATTTTATTTTTAATTTAATACATAATCATTTAATTCACAATTCTTTAGGATTTCTAAATGTTAAAATTTATGAAAATAACATGTTGTTACATTTACAGAAATAATATCATTATTAAGGCATATATATTTATGTTGTCTGTGAGTAAGAACAGGGGCCAGTTGCATAAACTGAGCCTCTATGTTAAGACAGTGTCTTAAGTACTAGTTTGACCAACTATCAGTTAACCAAAGGGTAATCAGTCTTATATTTTGTAACTGAATTAAATATATATATATATATGTATATATATGACCAGTCTTAAAGAAAAAAATTAGCTGAATACCTTTTATGCAACCGACAGCAGGACCCCTCCTCCTGCTCCTGCCAGACTCTGTCAAGTATGGTGACCCATACTAGGAATTTGTGCTCTGCATTTAACCCATCCAAGTGCACACACACAGTAGTGAACACACACACACACCGTGAACATACACCCGGAGCAGTGGGCAGCCATTGCATTGCTGCGGCGCCCGGGGAGCAGTTGGGGGTTCGGTGCCTTGCTCAAGGGTCTCACCTCAGTCGTGGTATTGACGATGGAGAGAGCGCTGGATATTCACTCCCCCCACCGTCAATCCCTGCCGGACCTGGGACTCGAACTCGCAACCTCTTGGTTACAAGTCAGACTCCCTAACCATTAGGCCACGGCTGTATAGGTTCCCTTTAGGTTTGCACAAAAAAAAAAAAAAACATTGCTGCAACTTTCAGAGAAGGTTAGTTTTTGGTTTAACAAAAAGAATCTACAGAGAACATTCCTAGAACAAGTGCACACCCTTTAGTTTCAAATGTGTTATGATCTACTGAAGCTGTTGTTTCTGCTCATATTTTTTCAAATACCGAAAATCCCAATCATATGTTTTATCCCAGCTGGAATAATGTATGTTCACCCTATATACTATACATACAGTTATGATGATATTAAATTTCTTAAACCATCATATTTGATGGCATATTTTCTTAGCCATTCATTAAATTAAGAATCCAAGAGAAAGTGTGACTAAAGTGTGTGTTTAAGGATACATTGTTACATTTCTCCATTAATCATAAGAAGTTGTTGTTTAACTTTCATATTATTATTATGCAACATGCCAGTGGGGATATGCATGTTTATAGTAACATAAATAAGGTATAGTTTATTATTACATCTTTCATGATTAAGCGCTTATGTAGAATTGAGTGTACAAGAGAGCTAAAAGCACACCTTAAAGGGGTCCTATTATGCTTTTTCACTTTTTGAACTTTAGTCAGTGTGTGGTGTGTATGGTTGTGCATAAAAAAGATCTAATCTCAAAGCGCACTCCAAAGGGAGATATTTCATTTTTAAAAAATTTGGACTACAAGCTTTGTTTTCCAGATCAGGGGCGGATCTACTGGGGTGGCACAGGGTGGCAACTGCCACCCTAAGAAAAAACTGTGCCACCCCACCTGCCACCCCAGAATTATCTCAGAATAAAATGTATATGTAAGCAGTGTTTCATGTGCTTCTATGCACCCCCGGCAATAACAGTGTAACGAAAAATAATAGCCAAAAACACGTCTTTCAATAAACTGCAGGATGTTTGCACGCGCACGCAGCGCGCCCAGTGTAGTCTACCTTATGAACAAATGACTCTTATGAACCGGTTCAAACACACAAACTGCGACACAGTTCACTGGCGAATTGTTTTCATTTGATCGTGAATCAGATAATTACTGCTTCTCGGCTAACACAGGAGTTCTCTGATAAATCTAATCCCGTCCGGATATGTCTGACATTCATCGCGTAATTGTTTGCTGATCCGATTCTCCGACCGCTTGCTCCACTTTCATCACGGATAGCAACTGCAATATCTGACGAAACAACATGAAACCAACAAGAAGACGCCGATAATGGAAATTAATAGCAAAAATAGGTAAGAATCTAGTCGTATTGCAGTTTTCCAGATAACAAAATATAACTGTTTTTAGTTGGCCCATTTTCCCAAACCATTAATTCAGTTATCAAAAAGTTTAACAATGAATAAGTTAAATATTAGGTAGCAAAACTGATGACACACCAATTAAAAACTCTGCATTCTAACAATGGAGAGAGATTGAATGAATCACACACGTTTTAATTACACATTCAGTATAATTACAGTACAGTACATTAGATGATGGAAATGTCGCTGTATGTACAGTAAACTGTAGAACATGTTGTACACCTTCTAACGTGTTACAGACTGTTCAATTTTATTTGTAAACATTTATTATGTGTACTGCAGTTGCAGAACTGAGAAATTACTGCCTACAGATATAGCTGTGTGTCAGGAGACCAAGAAACGTCTTGGTTACGTATGGTAACCCTCGTTCCCTGATGGAGGGAACGGAGACGTTGTGTCGAAGTGACGACTAGGGGTCGCTCTTGAGAGCCCGAACACCTCTGACAGCTTTGAGAAAAGGCCAATGAAATTGGTACGCAGTATTTGCATAGCCCGCTCCGCCCCGGAGATCCGGGCATAAGAGGGGGGGGCTAGGCAACACTCATTGTGCTGATCTGAGGAGCCGAAGCACCCGGCTACACTCAGAGGCGGTCCGAGGTTGTGGCAAGGGGGACACAACGTCTCCGTTCCCTCCATCAGGGAACGAGGGTTACCATACGTAACCAAGACGTTCCCCGTCTGTCGTTCACGTTCGACGTTGTGTCGAAGTGACGACTAGGGGTCCCAGTTGAAAACGCCACAACCAGCGGACCGCGTCACGAGTGCATGGAGTGCAAATATTAACAGGTCTTGCGTGTTAGATAAATGTCACTCACCTCTACGTGACCTTCCAATGCCCAAGAGCTTCAGCCAGCCTTTCCTCACCTTTGGTTGAACATCTTGGAGAACATTGGGCCAGTGTCCGTCCTCCCCGGGGGGCGATGGGCACTACGGAGACCACACCCTGCCCGGAGGGAGGTATTTGTGTGGAGAATACACTTGAGGGCTCGCACTAGGGGAGCACAACAAGGGGACGATCCTGAGGCAGGCTCCGCATGAGGAGAGACTGCTGAGCTCAGGGTCGGAGACAAGTTTTGTCTTAAGGGAAACACCGCATCTCTGGGAGTATAGGTGGAGATACACACATGGGGCCGCATTAGGAGCCACTACATGTGGGGCACCAACCTAATATGAGAGTTCACAAGAGGCAACCTAACCTCATATTAGATTCTGATAGCTAGTTCCTCCGCTGAACATAGCTACGTTGCGGGTGCAACATGATGGAAATTGTCGTTCAGGGTTCACGCCAGGAAACTTACTGAACTGGGGAAGCGTCATCACCCGTGGGGAACGACGCTTCAGCAAGCTTCTACACCGTGTCAGCTTCAGGAGTTACTGGGCTTGCGTTCAGGACTCCCGAAGAGACTGGTTCTACACGCAGATTGTAGAACCTGGCAAACGTGTTAGGTGTAGCCCAACCTGCAGCTCTGCAAATGTCTGTTAAAGAGATCCCGTTCGCCAGCGCAACCGACGCTGCGACGCCCCTGGTGGAGTGGGCGTGCACCCCCAGCGGGCAGGGCACCCCTGTGGCCTGGTAGGCCAAACGAATCGCATCCACAATCCAGTGGGAAATTCTTTGTTTGGAGACAGCTTTCCCCTTCTGCTGTCCTCCAAAACAGACAAAGAGCTGACTCGACCGTCTGAAGCTTTCAGTACGTTCCAAGTAAATGCTCAGGGCACGGACTGGGCATAACAAGGAGAGGTTGGGGTCGCCTTCCTGAGAAGGGATAGCTTGCAGAGTGACCACCTGGTCCCTGAAGGGAGTGGTGGGCACTTTGGGCACATAACCGGGCCGGGGTCTCAGGATAACGTGAGAGTTAGCCGGCCCGAATTCGAGGCACGAGTCACTGACGGAGAGGGCTTGGAGGTCTCCCACTCTTTTGATCGATGTGAGCGCAGTCAGGAGAGCCGTCTTTTGGGAGAGAGCACTGAGTTCGACTGACTGGAGCGGCTCAAAGGGACCTGACTGTAGGCCCCGGAGGACCACAGACAGATCCCAAGAGGGGACAAGGCGCGGTCTGACGGGGTTCAGCCTGCGTGCACCTTTAAGGAATCGTATAACCAAATTGTGCTTCCCAACCGATCTACCTTCCACCAGGTCGTGGTTAGCGGCAATAGCGGCTACCTGGACCTTAAGTGTTGAAGCAGAAAGGTGTCTATCCAGTCCTCCTTGGAGGAAGGAAAGCACCGTTCGGATGCCACATCTCCGTGGGTTCTCCCCCCGGGAGGAACACCAGTTTGTGAATTTGCGTCAACTGAGGTCGTACAGCCGCCTCGTGGAGGGAGCTCTCGACTGCAACAGAGTGTTTACCACTGCCAGTGGGAGATCTCTGAAATCCTCCTGGTCGCGTCCAGGGACCATACGTGGAGGTTCCAGAGATCTGGGCGCGGGTGCCATATCGTGTCCTTCCCCTGTGAAAGGAGGTCCTTCCTCAGGGGAATGCGCCAGGGAGGAACGGGGGAGAGGAGCACCAGCTCTGAGAACCAAACCCTGTTGGGCCAGTAGGGGGCCACCAGCAGGATCTGTTCTCTGTCCTCCCTGACTTTGCACAGGGTCTGTGCAATTAGGCTCACTGGTGGAAACGCATACTTGAGGAGGCCCTGAGGCCAGCTGTGTGCCAGTGCATCTGTGCCGAGGGGCGCCTCGGACAGACCGTACCACAACTGGCAGTGAGTGTTCTCTATCGAGGCAAACAGGTCGACCTGGGCCTGACCGAAAAGACTCCAGATCAGCTGAACCGTCTGAGGGTGAAGTCTCCACTCGCCCCGAAGCGAAGTCTGTCGGGAGAGCGCGTCCGCTACCCAATTGAGTTCGCCCGGTATGTGGGTGGGTCGTAGAGACTTGACATTGTTTCGACACCAAAGGAGGAGATGGCGGGCTAGCTGTGACATGCGAAAGGAGCGTACACCGCCCTGGTGATTGATGTAGGCTACAGTCGCAGTGCTGTCTGTGCGGACAAGCACGTGTTTGCCCTGAACCAAAGGTCGGAACCTCTTCAGGGCCAAAAACACTGTCAGCAGCTCGAGGCAATTGATATGCCAATGCAGCCGAGGGCCCGACCAGAGCCCTGCAGCTGCTTGCCCATTGCATACGGCGCCCCAGCCTGTGTTGGATGCATCTGTCGTAACCAAAATGCGCCTGGACACTTGTCCTAAGGGCACCCCGGCCCGTAGGAACGAAATGTCTTTCCAAGGACCGAGGGTTTTTAGACATACGGGTGTGACGTGCACCCGGTATGAACCCTGGCGCCATGGCCATCTCGGGACTCGGGAACGCAGCCAGTGTTGTAACGGTCTCATGTGCATCAGGCCCAGCGGCGTGACGGCGGCTGCGGATGCCATGTGACCCAGGAGCCTCTGAAATTGTTTGAGGGGGACCGTCGGGCTGCGTGAGAGCTTCTGGACGCAGCTCAGCACTGACTGTGCACGCACCGGGGAGAGCCGTGCACTCATGGCAACCGAGTCTAATTGTATACCGAGAAAAGAGATGCTCCGTACCGGGGCGAGCTTGCTCTTTTCCCAGTTGACCCGAAACCCCAGATGGGCCAGATGGTTGAGAACCACATCCCTGTGTTTGCATACCAACTCCTGAGAGTGCGCTATGACCAGCCAGTCGTCGAGGTAATTGAGAATGCGGATGCCCCTCTCCCGGAGAGGGGCAAGGGCTGCCTCTGCGACTTTCGTAAAGACGCGGGGAGACAGGGAGAGCCCAAATGGAAGGACTTTGTACTGAAATGCTCGACCTTCGAAGGCAAACCGCAGGAAGGGCCTGTGTCTTGGAAGAATCGAGACATGAAAGTACGCGTCTTTCAGGTCTATCGCCACCAACCAATCCTGGAATCTGATGCACGTGAGAATGCGTTTGAGCGTTAGCATTCTGAAGGGGAGCTTGTGAAGGGCCCGATTCAGAATCCTCAGATCCAGGATTGGTCTTAAACCGCCACCTTTCTTGGGTACAATGAAGTAGGGGCTGTAGAACCCTTTCTTCATGTCGGCCGAGGGGACCGGCTCTATCGCGTCCTTCGCCAGAAGGGTCGCGATCTCCGCCCGAAGAACCGCAGCATTCTCGTCCCGAACCGCGGTAGAGAAGATGCCGCTGAACTTGGGCGGGTTGCGTGCGAATTGGATAGCATAGCCGAGTCGGATGGTTCTGAGAAGCCAGCGAGAGAGGTTGGGTATCTCGAGCCAAGCTGTAAAACTCTCTGCCAACGGTCTCAGGGGGACCACCGACGTACCTCGGGTGGGTACGGTGTGACTGAGTTGTGGTGAAAGCCCTTTGTTCAGGGGCGTGCTGTCCCGGAGGACACAAGGTGCTTTGATCGCCATAACCGACATACAAGGATCCGTGAGAAGATCGCCTGAGCTCAGGGGATCGACTGACGGATGCGCTTGTTTCTCTGTCAAAGTATGCAGAAGCGCAAGTTTTGCGGTTGAGCATGCTTTGATGTGTTTTGGTGGCTGGGTACCCCGGAGGGACCCAGCCATGGAAGGATCGACCATCGGAACCGACAGACAAGGATCCATCAGAAGATCGCCTGAGCTCAGGGGATCGACTGATGGATGCACTTGATTCGTCAAAGCATGCCGAAGCGCAGGCCCTGCGGTTGAGCATGCTTTGATGTGTTCTGGTGGCTGGGTACCCCGGAGGGACCCAACCATGGTGGGTGTACCGATCATCGTAACCGACAAGGATCCAACGGAGGACCGCCTGAGTTCAGGGGGTCGACTGAAGGATGCACTTGGTTTGTCAAAGCATGCAGAAGCGCCTGAGATGCGGTCGAGCATGCTTTGACGTGCTTCAGTGGCTGGGTACCCCGGAGGGACGCAGTCGCACTGGTTTTTACGCCCAGAGAAGAAAGAAATTGCTCTTAAATTGACCATGTGGTGGCTGTCCGCCGTGAGGCAGACAGCCAGGAAGGAGCCGAAGCCCACACTCGTCCCCTCGCCGAGTGTGGATCTAGACAGGTCAGCAGATCTCTCTCCCCTGGGCGGCTCACTTCAGGAGCGCTTCGAAGCCTGATGAGGGTTCCTAGCGGCCTGAAAATGAGCTAACGGCGCCACCTTCTTGCGAGAACTCGACGGCAAGGCTGGTTTGGGTGCAGGACCAGCCTGAGGCGGGCCCTGAACCAGTCTGGAGAAATGGGGGCGTCAAGAAAGCGAACTTTCTCAGTGTCCTTCATTTCCGCCAGATTTAGCCAAAGGTGGCGCTCCTGGACCACCGTAGTGGACATCGCTCTACCCAGAGCCTGCGTTGCGACATTTGATGCTCGGAAGCATACACAGAACTGAACGCAGTTCCTGCGACACTCTGAGGCGAGATCTCCCTCGTGCAGATCTTATAACACTTTGCCTGGCAGCCAGCAGGATGGCAAAAGTGTGCATGGTGGACACAGCCTGTCCAGAAGACGTGAACCCCTTCACGCTCTGGACGAAAGCCTACGTGGTCCCACCAGGGGGCAGGGCATCAGATATGCAGGCGCTGTACTGAAGCGCCCACCCGCCTGGAGAATCCACGAAGCCTCTCGCGCTGGACCGCCATCGAGGGAAATGAGGGAGGAGGACCTGATATATCGTGTTTCAGCCGAAAAAAAAAGGCCTATCACGATATAGTCAATCTCGTACGTTACCGAAGCCATGAACACACAGGATGAGGCGGAGGGTTTTTTCTCACTCAAACCTGATGTGTTTCCGTTATCTTGTTCAAGCACGCCCACCACTTCAGCGTCTGCTCAAACTGAGACTCGCTCCCCAGCTTGCTCAGTCGAAGCATCAGCTTCCCATGGTTTAAGTCCTCCCTCCGATGCTGCAGCCAACCTCTCAACCAGCTTTTAAGGTTTTGAACAGAGTAAAGTTGTAAAAAGAACTAATAATCTGTCCAAAAACCTAAACGGGGGTCGCGAGGAACGAGCGATCCGCGGGGGGAAACCCGGCGGAACTAACTCATTTCCTATTGCTCGCCATCGACGCACATCGCAGCGGCCCTCGTACCCGGAAGTAGAAGGGCCGAACGGAAGCGGTCGCGGTGAGCCGCGGCTTCGCGGCTCGTGAGCAGCAACCCATAGTTATGTTCCCTTCCGCAAGCAGAACACAAACTATCAACGAAGCGATGTATCAGCGTGAGACTAGCTCAACCCTGAGCACAACGATCGTGCCGATTGTTATTGTTTACGAGGAAACCGCAACCAGGAAGACACGGACGGAAAGGCAAATGTAAACACAATCCATCCGTGTCGGCTCTTTCAGAGAAATTACTCCTTTTCAGGAGGAAAAGCTCTTTAGAGATCGTCGTCGAAGCACCCAGGGGTATTCTCGCTTACCAAGAGAAGGGTTAAAGGGAGAGACCGCTGCTCGTGCCATAGATCCAACGACGAAGAGGTGAGTAATGCTGTTTTCCCCTAAGAGAATACTGCATTCGGCTCCGAAGAAACAGAACAATGAGTGTTGCCTAGCCCCCCCCTCTTATGCCCGGATCTCCGGGGCGGAGCGGGCTATGCAAATACTGCGTACCAATTTCATTGGCCTTTTCTCAAAGCTGTCAGAGGTGTTCGGGCTCTCAAGAGCGACCCCTAGTCGTCACTTCGACACAACGTCGAACGTGAACGACAGACGGGGAACTGCTATAGTACTGTGTACTGCAATGAAATTTGGCCCAATGTGCAGAAGATGCTGAATTTCCTTTTTTTTTTTTTCCTTTCCTTTTTCATTTTTGGTATGTGAGGTATTGGTGCTGTTCATAAATTACTTCACAGTAATGAAAATGATTTTTGTTGCTCTTAAACTTCCAGTAAACTAAGTATAGCCGGTGTAATAATAGAACTGCATGTCTTCCTGATATAAGATCAGAAATATTTATAATCTATAATTTATAAAAAAAAAAGGTTTTTTTTTGTATTGTGTATTTACTTGTTGAAATATTATTTATTATTTATTTATTTTAAACAGTATAGATTACTTAATGGTAATGCAATATTTGTGAACACAACTGTGTATGTCAGACAATAAATCCCCAGAAACTATGCATGGGGGCTTGCTTTGGTGTTGCCACCCCTCATAGACCCCATGCCACCCCTTTGCCACCCTAAAAAATATTTTCTGGATCCGCCCCTGTTCCAGATGTTATAATGTCATAACGCGGCCCATTAGATTGTTAAAATAGAAACAAAATCATTTTAAAAAGTTACGATTCTGAAAGTATTGAAGGAGATCCCATAATAATTTAATACAGATTTACAGTTGTAACAACAAATGATATTTTATTAAATGAAATTATTAATATCATGTTTAAAATATGATGGTTTCACTATAAACATAGTGATTATCTAAGATGGACACCCAACATAATATATGATATTTACCATCTGAATCTAACCATGTCATGTCAAAAAATGGAAAAGTTAGACATCTATTAAATATCATGTTAATTATTATGTGCCCTCAGCCCCAACAAACAACTCACAAATCTGTGTTTCAATAATAATACCTTTTTTTAGTAAATCTTAATGTTGTGATGTTCATTGAAAAATGATATAATAATATAATACAGGTAGCTTTAAATTTTCATATACAGACACTGCATGCAGCACAAAACCCACCCAATGTGCATTATAATGTTTTAATATAAATATAATAATAATACAATTATTTCATTTTACAATATATAGCATTGTTTATGTACCATTACACATAAGATTACATTTACAACAATTTATACTATGGTGCTGTTTAATGCTTGACTTTGATTGGGTGCAATAATTAAAAAAAAGAAAAAATACAGCTATAAAGTAGTTCCTGATCTGTTCATCACATTACAGTCCCATATCAGTTACACAAATTATTGAAATTATGTAAAGGCAAAGTGCTTAAAAAGTGCTTAACGTGGCTTATTTGTTAAGAGAGGGTATTGAAGGACCAAATTCATTAATAATACATTCTCTGTACAGACAAGCAGAAAAGGGACATAACTGCTATGCACAGGCAAGCAGTTGAGGCCAGAATAAATGCAACACACAAAATTTTGCTTTAAGTGTTTTCCAACAGCCTATAGAATTTTGCCTTTTTTTTATCTTTGTCTATTAAGCTACACGAAATGTCACGAGTTTCTACCGGGATAAAAGTAACACTTTTGTCCAGCTACATTGACAAGAAGTTTCTTTTGTCTCGCTGCTAATGTGGTGACTCTCTGTGCCTTGGAGAACATGTTAATTCACAATACATTCACAAATAACCTGCCTGATTTATCTCAACTGCTCTGTGTACCTATAAATACACAAGAGCTAGACAAAATGACTAGCAACATGACAAAACTCCGGGCTTTTGGTACTCCTTAAAGTCCACTAAAGGAGGTAAAGCTTTTTCGCATTTGGCTCCTAAACTCTGAAATAGCCTTCCTGATAACATTCGGGGTTCAGACAAACTCTCTTTGATTAAATCTGAATTAAAGACACATCTCTTTAGCCAAGCATACACATAATGCATCTCATAACCTTGTACTTCAGTTACATCTGATCGAATGCACATTAACATTCTTTAGCTTGGGTTAAACACATCAGTTTTGCTTGGTTGGGACAGCAGCTACACTAATTTTTTTCTCTATTTGTTTCTCTATTTGACATCCCGTGGAAACTAGGAATTACGCAAGCTAAAGTCTGGATCCAGAACACCTAAGAAGAGATGATGCCAACCCCTTAGAGGACCTCAAACGATGTCAACCCTAAAACAACATACAGCACTACCAAATTTTGTTATAAGTTTGATTGCAACATATACAAATTTTAATATTGTTCATTGTCTGTTTGATTACGCCATTAACTGATATTTACTCTAAAATATATCAACTTATACATATATCCACTATTAAGCTAGTACTAAATACACTGTAGAAAATTCAGTTTTCTGTAAAGCTGCTTTGCAACTATTTGTATCATTAAAAAGGTGCTATACAAATAAACTTGAATCAAAATTGAAATAGAATTAAAAGTAGAATGTCTGACCAAATATACCAAGTTCAGTCAGAATCCACTAAAGTGTTGCAGAGATACAGCTTCATATCAATTTTTGTATAATCTTCATCGTTAACACACTTTATGAAAACTGTTTAGTATATCAACATTTGCTTTTAAACCTTATAGTTCAAAAGTTATTAGCATAAACATGAGAGCAGATTTGCCCTGTTGGTGGCACCAATTCCAAATTTACTGTGGTTAATTATGAGACTGTCCTTTACTGTATGTGTGCCAAATTTCAGAACTTTCCGGCAAGGCTGCCACATACTCCTTCGGTGCTTGGCCACTAATTATATTATGATATCAAAATTATAACATCAATACTCTAAAGCCATTGTTTCCCTTTCATGGAATATGATTTAAGTCATCCCATGCTTCACTAATAGTTTTTGGGTACACTATGTGCTCTTTCTGTTTAGTGAATGTTCAGAATTAGTCTGCAAAGACCCAAATCCTGAACTGTGAGATAAAACCTTTGAACAGGATGAGCTAAAAAAATGACCTGCTGTCTGCCCTTGATTGTGATATCAATGAACCGTAGCCAGAACTTCCCAGAGACCTTCTGTCCGACCTCTTATCGCCACTCACTGGAAAAAAAGTGAATCAGTTTTAAAAAACTAGTTATGAAAACATATTAAATAAACAACATCTAAAACATGACTGCAAATGAATCATTCTCACAACATAAAGCATGAGACTTGTGCCTCTAATGCATAAATTAATTTTGGAACATCAAAGTGCACTGTATTCTTGGAATGTGTCAAATAAAAGAAAAGATACTCACTGTTTGGAGGTGATAACTGAAAGCTGTTAAATTTTTCTATAATCTCTGACTCACACCTTGCGGTGTGGGATAAACATCTGGAATTAGGTGGCCAAAAAACTGACCCGCTCTCTAGTCCTAATTGTGATCTGAGAGAGCTACTAACAGAGCTTCCCTGAAACCATGAATCAGATCCACATTCTCCGCTCACTGTGATAATGAAAGCAGAGAGAAGATTATTCAGACAGTGTAGTAGAACAGTGTAACATACAGTGACAAGCAAATGTTTGGGCTCCCTGATCCAAATTTTTGTTACTATAAAGAGATTGAAAGATATTTGCTTCTTTTGCTCAAATTAGACAAAAATAATGGATTGCCGCCACCTTTTTTTTAGATATCGACAGGTACAGAATTATGTTAAAAGTAAAATCCCTAATTTTGAACTTACAACCCCACTGAACATCTTTGTTATTGTATGACATTAGAACTCAATTTAAAGGGTCTTGTTTTTAGATTTGATGCATGTTTTAATGATTCAAGGGCTCCTCCTACACTATATTTTAAGATGTCCTTGGAGAAAGACCTAGATATAGATATTTCAGAAGACACTTGGATGGAGGCCCATTAAGGTTATGTTCTATCAGCTTTAACTTTCATCTGAATCAATATAAAGTTGCGCACAGACTGCATTATTAAGGGAACATTGGCTCATTTATTTTGGTTCTGTCCAAAAATGTGTAAATTTTGCTGTGAAATGTTTTGTTTTTATTCAAAGGTATTTAGGACCGCCTTTCCCCATGACCCCCTTGTTGCTGTATTAGTTTAGTCTCAGTCAGTTTCAGACTGTTCAATATGGGATGACAAAAGCAAAGAAGACTATTTTAAAGATGTGGAACAAATCTGTACCAAAAAATGAGTTTAGTAGTGTGTTACATAAGGAGAAGATCAGATATGAAATTGCTGGTGAAACGAAGAGATATGGAAACCCTTTTTTTAAATGTTTAAGAGGGCCACTGATTATTGTTTTCAGCAATCTGGACATATTGTTGGTGGTTGTGGTAGAGTATATAATGTATGAAACGCTTTGCTATTTTCTTATAGCCTTATCGTGCTTTGTGAGTATAAATTATTTCATTTTTTAGAGTGCTAGGCAGCTGCTTGGAGGCTGCTGATTACTAGGCCAAAATCTGAGGAAACAGAGTAGTATTTGTCATCTGGCTGTCATCGTGAACAAGCCAAAGACCTACAACAAGCTAATTCAGTTCTAAGACCTTGGTAAAAGTTATCCAAAAACTCAAATGCTCCTTTATTACTCAAATGCTGAACAGAAAATTTCACCTTTAAACTTATGTCCTTTGGAGATCACTTCAACTTCTACTCAACTATTCCAAAAAAAAAAAGTCTAGGGGTGCCAAAATTTGTGCATGCTATTGTTATATCTGATATTTTAAATCAAAGGCTGTGATCCACTTAAGCCTTGTTCAGACTATCTGTCCAAATCTAACTTGTGCATATCTGACTGGAATCTTAATGATTGATTGTCCACACTATGCATCTGTTTAGATCCAAATTGTTCATCCAGTGGCGCTGTTTTATTTTACTGGCTATCTGCATTGGTGTCCATAGCAATGATGTGTTGGTATGCCTATGCTAAAAAGACAGCAATACAGTTTAAAATACAGATGTTTATAGATGTTCAGATAATCTCTCACACTGGATTATATTGCGTTTGAGGCAGTGTCAGAAACATAGGAAGCTGGAATGTGAAAATTAAATAGATGTGTAGACTAGATCTATATTGTAGTTTTCCATGTGACTTGCACTTCGCCACTACACTGGTTTTCTACAAACAACTCTCATGTGTTTACATTTACATTGTGGTGTGTGAAAGTATCACAGGCCAAAAAAACTATGCAAAATCTGATCTGAACAGAATGCAGCTTGAAACTGATTTGTAAAAATCAAATTTCATGTATTTTGTCAGTGAACACTTGCTAAATAGGATCGGATATGCACAAAAATTTTATTTGGACTTAAAGTCAGAGTTAGGTTTTATATGGTTAACTCTAAATGTATAGGGAATGCAAGATTCAGTTACTGCACCACTTCACACACAAGGCGTGTGTTGGCAGAAAGCTGCCTGTGCTGAATTCGATTCACCTACTGCAGCAGTTTGCTTTGTCTAGAATAAAACATTGTACCATTACAATATTCAAACTAAATTCTAAAGTTAGCAGCTATCAGATCTTCATGGTTTTCTAAACTCAGAATATGAGACCATCATACTATGGATGTGTAGATAATATGTTTATGTAAATAAACATATTTGATGTGTATATCTTTATGCAATTTCATTATTTACTCACATGTCAATGACCTGTCCTCGTTATATTTCTGAATCTTCTTAATTTGTACTTTTGCTTTCTCCTCTTCTGCTCTGCTTCTCTCTTTCATCTCCTGTAAAATTGTGTCATCTATTTCAAAATGGCAGCCATTGTTTTGTGCCACTGTCTCCTCAATCTTCTCCAGCAGCTCCTTGATCTGAGTGTCATCACTCCTGTTCTGATTGTTGAGAACATGATACCTGTTCCCACATTTGTCCACGAGCCGCCTGAGATCCTGCCCTTCACTCTCAATGTGCTGCTCTATAGATGTGTCTAACAGAGAGTCTCCATGAGTGAACAGAACTATAGTGTGACTCCAGACTCTCTCACCGAGAAGATCCAAATACCCCTGCAATGCTTTTCTCTCATCCTCTTTAAATCTACCATCTGCACGTATGATCAGTAGTACAGCGTGTGGTCCTGGAGGACACAGAGACACACTGAGCAAAATCTCCTGTTTCAGTAATTTAGGACTCTCCTCTACAGGCTTATTCATCCACCATCCTGGAGCTTCAATGACAGTGATGTGTCTGTCGGCTACTTCTCCATGTCTCCTCACACACTGAGCAGATCTCTCCAAGTCAAACCCCTCTCTGCCCAGGATGGTGTGTCCTGTTGAACTCTTACCAGCTCTTCTGTGACCTATTAAAACAATTCTCAGCTCTGAGAGATGCTGGACATCACCTGCAAGGAAATAATGCACACATGTGCTCGTTAATATAGAGTTAAAAACTTACCTAAGGGATAATGCACATAATGGCACTTAATTATACAGCTATTTACCAAATAAATAAATACACAAACATGATCAGACCTAACAATTGCATGCAAAATGACAGAATGGCAATGAGGATTGTTATAGAATGTGATGCACACACATTTGAGCTTCCGTGTTAACAATACTCGCTCAACAGGTGCATCTCAATAAATTAGAATGTATTGGGAAAGTTCATTTATTTCAGTAATTCAACTCAAATTGTGAAACTCGTGTATTAAATTAATTCAATGCACACAGACTGAAGTAGTTTAAGTCTTTGGTTCTTTTAATTGGGATGATTTAGGCTTTAGACATTTAACAAAAACCCACCAATTCACTATTTTAACAAATTAGAATACTTCATAAGATCAATAAAAAAAATTAAAGTGAAAATTAATTAGTGAATTGCTAGGCTTCTGGAAAGTATGTTCATTCACTGTATATGTACAGTCATGGCCAAAAGTTGTGGCATACATTTTGTTTTTTGAAAGGTTTGCTGCTTAAGCTGTTGTGGTGTTCATTCACATTGTTTCTAGATTATTGTGTACAGTGATCAGATGCATTTTATATAATTGCTAAAAGCTTCATTGGTCAAAAAAATTAACTTTGAAAAAATAAATAAATAAATAATTTCACTGTTTGATCCTGACACAAAATGATCTGCTAACACCAATTGACTAATATCAGCAGCACATGTGAAAGTGTGAATGAGCACTATTCAGGTGAAATCGCTATCATGCCAATTAGATTGTAACAGCAGACTGATTGCTATAAAAGAAGGGAAGAGCTTCCAAATATTGTGTTCTTGTTAGCAATAGTTACCTCCAAAGAAACACAAGCAGCCATCATCACTTTGCATCAAAATGGCCTCACGTGTAAGGAAATTGCTACAAAGAATATTGCACCAGAAATAACTATTTACCGGATCATCAAAAACTTTAAGGAAAGAGGTTCAACTGCAGTGAAGAAGTCTTCAGGACGTCCCAGAGTGTCCAGCAAGCACCAGGACCGTCTCCTCCTGAGGAGTCAGTTACGGAATTGTGCCACAACCAGTGCAGAGCTTGCTCAAGAATGACAACAGGTGGGTTTGAGAGCATCTGCACGCACAGTGAGGCGAAGACTTTTGG
Source organism: Cirrhinus molitorella (assembly GCA_033026305.1). Classification (NCBI taxonomy): domain Eukaryota; kingdom Metazoa; phylum Chordata; class Actinopteri; order Cypriniformes; family Cyprinidae; genus Cirrhinus; species Cirrhinus molitorella. The sequence goes on along the minus strand of CM065141.1, from coordinate 5,039,811 downwards.
ACAATGGACTGGTGTCAAGAAGGGCAGAAAAGAAGCCATTTCTCTCTAAGAAAAACATCAAGGACAGACTAAAATTCTGCAGGAAGTACAAGGCTTGGACAGCAGAACACTGGCGCAAAGTTATTTTCTCTGATGAAGCTCCCTTCCGACTGTTTGGGACATCTGGAAAATCGATTGTCCAGAGAAGAAAAGGTGAAAACTACCATGAGTTCTGTGTCGTGCCAACAGTGAAACATCCTGAGACCATCCATGTGTGGGGTTGCTTTTCAACCAAGGGAGTGGGCTCTCTCTCTAATTCTGCCAAAAAACACTGCCATGAATAAAGAATGGTATCAAAACGTCCTGCAAGAGCAACTTCTTCCAACGATCCATGAGCAATTTGGTAATGATCCATGCATTTCTCAGCATGATGGAGCACCATGTCACAAAGCAAGAGTGATAAAGAAGTGGCTCGAAGATCATGACATTGAAATTTTTAATTCTTGGCCAGGCAACTCCCCGGATCTCAACCCCATTGAGAACCTGTGGTCAGTTCTCAAAAGGCGAGTGGACAAGCAGAAGCCCACAAATTGTGGTCAACTCCGAGAACTAATATGGCAAGAATGGATTGCCATCAGGCAGGATTTGACCCAGAAGCTAATATCCAGCATGCCAGAGTGAATTACAAAGGTTATGAAGAACAAGGGTCAACACTATAAATATTGACGACTTATAATTTTTTGCCAATAAAATCCTTTAAAACTTATAATATGCTTATCACTGTTTTTCAGTATACCATAGAAACATGTGAAAAATAATCTACAAATGCTGAAGCAGTAAACAAATCACAAAATTTCTGTCAACTTTTGGCCATGATTGTACTCGATAGTTGGTAGGGGCTTCTTTTGCTTTAATTACTGCCTCAATTCGGCATGGCGGTGATCAGTCTGTGGCACTGCTGAGGTGGTATGGAAGCCCAGGTTTCTTTGACAGTGGCCCTGCTCATCTGCATTTTTTGGTCTCTTGTTTCTCATTGTCCTCTTGACAATACCCCATAGATTCTCTATGCGGTTCAGGTCTGGCCAGTCAAGCACACCAACACCATGGTCATTTAACCAACTTTTGGTGAGTTTGGCAGTGTGGGCAGGTGCCAAATCCTGCTGGAAAATGAAATCAGCATCTTTAAAAAAGCTGGTCAGCAGAAGGAAGCATGAAGTGCTCTAAAATTTCTTGGTAAATGGGTGCAGTGACTGGTTTTCAAAAAACACAGTGGACCAACACCAGCAGATGACATTGCACCAAAATCATCACAGACTGTGGAAACTTAACACTGGACTTCACTGGTGGTTTAGGAGTGGCTTAACAAGAGAAATACGACAACTGTAGCCAAATTCCTTGACACGTCTGTGTGTGGTGGATCTTGATGCCTTGACCCCAGCCTCAGTCCATTCCTTGTGAAGTTCACCCAAATTCTTGAATTGATTTTGCTTGACAAGCCTCTCAAGGCTGCGGTTCTCTCGGTTGGTTGTGAATCTTCTTCTTCCACGCCTTTTGCTTCCACTCAACTTTCTGTCAACTTTCTGTTAACATGCACTCTGTGAACAGCCAGCTTATTTGGCAATGAATGTTTGTGGCTTACTCTCCTTGTGAAGGTGTCAATGACAACTGTCAGATCAGCAGTCTTCCCCATGATTGTGTAGTCTAGTGAACCAATCTGAGAGACCATTTTGAAGGCTCAGAAATCCTTTGCAGGTGTATTAAGTTGATCAGCTGATGTTATGTCAAACCTATTTTTTTTTTGAGATAGTGAATTGGTGGGTTTTTGTTAAATGTGAGCCAAAATCATCATAATTAATACAAAGACTTAAACTACTTCAGACTGTGTGCATTGCATTTATTTAATACACAAGTTTCACAATTTGAGTTGAATTGCTGAAATGTGACTTTTCCATGACATTCTAATTAACTGAGATGCACCTGTATGTATGTGCACTGATCAAAGTTTATGTAAATGAAAGCCTAAATTATATAAAATTATATAAATTATATAAATTATATATAAATTATATCTGTCTAACATATAAAGCATTTGTGACTCTTTGAAAGACTTATAAAACTGCTCGATGGCTTTTTGGATTTTGAAATTTGGTTTATGTAGACTGTCAATGAAGGATCAGAAATCTCTCAGGTTTCATTAGAAATGTCCAAAAGTCTTAAGGCTTGGAACAACATGATGACAGAATGTTTTTAAGAAGACCCAGGGAATACTAACTGACCTATCAGTAAGCCCTGCCCCCCTAAGTTATGTTGCTCACTCAAACAAACATACAGAATTGCTAACTGTCCTACAATGACAGCTGTCAGTGTGAAAATCCTATTCCAAGATGTTTTTGATTAATTTTGGATGCAGAAGGAACACCTCTCATCAAGGAGCATTCAAGTGAGACTTAAATATGGCATGGAGGGATATATGAAAGATTTTAAAATAAATATGATGCATAACAAGATTAATTTATTGAGGGTTTATACATCACAATGCAAGCAGGAAAAGATGTTACAGTCGTCATGGTCGCACGTGACAACATCCAGGACCAACACTATACCTTTGTTTATGTGTTGTGGACCTTCACTGTACATGACGTGAGAACAGGTAGCTATTTAGGATTGTACATTAGCATGGACTCACTAACCTTAAGGTTAGTTAGTTTTAGTCAGAGATATATCAACGTTCTGCTTGAGCAGATGAATATGAGAGTATGACAACCAGAAAATGAACACTGAATGAAAAAATTAATTCCAAATTCCACTGCCTATCCTCTCAGGATACCTGGAATCAGTGATACAAGTACATTGTTTGACCATTTTTGTAGCATAAATACCATTAAACTGATAAAAGCTTAGAATCTTCCAATGTTTTTATATGGCACTGAAACCTAATGATATCCGAGTTCTGTTCGCCGTGCAACTGATACTCAAATGCCGTTGGCTCATCTGCGTTCAAGGGGAGGGGCTTACCGATAGGTCAGTTAGAGCTTACATCGGGTCTGGTGCTCAAGAGATTTTTGCCTTTTGGTGCCCTTCATCAAGCCAAATCTGTTTACTACCATTTTGCCCATTGTGAACTTTTAAAAACTATTGTTTCACTACTGTCTCAGTGTCACTTTAATCTGTGTTCTAGATTTTGATGTTGCAAATTGTTTATTGTTCCTCATTTGTAAATCACTCTGGATTAAAAAAAAAATGTCTGTGTTAATATGTAACTTGTGAATTATCTAAATGAGTTTCATATTTCACTTACTCATCTGTGATCTGATGTCATCTCTCCATTTCTGCATTCTCTTCATTCGATTTTTTGCTCTTTCTTCCATCTTCTGTAAAATCTTTGTCTACTTCAAAATGGAAATTGTTGTTTTCTGATACCGTCTCCTCGGTCTTCATCAGCAGCTCCTTGTTTCCTACTATAATGCATTAACACAATCGCAGGTCTGAGAGATGATGGGTGTCATCTGCAAAAAAAAAAAACACAGAACAAAACACACTTATCCAAAATGATACTGCATTGGGAATCTGTAAAATTATTCAGTGTTGGAAATGAATGGGGCTCTGGCAAAAAAAAAAAAAAAAGAAAAAAGAAAAATCTAAAATGACTCATCATTAGAGTAAATTGTAAAAATGAATGAAAAGCATTCCATCCTCGATTTAAAAATAATTTTGTGTATTAAACGGAATGCTTAGAAAATAAAAGGCATTTCCAAATTCATATTTCAAATCAAATTAAAATCTAGTCCAAATAACAAAATGTTCAAAAAATGTTTTTTTAAAAAAAGTTTTTAAAACAATTTCTCCCAAATCCAAATAATGAAACAAAACAGTAAATTAAGTGGAAATTTTACCCTTCACCAGAAGTTTGACTGACAGAAAATCTGACCAATCATAATGCAGAACCTGCCATTTTGATTGTGGACTTGAACTTAAAAAATTTTATGTAGGCCTCCTGATGTCTTTCTGCAGTTGAAATAAGATATCTTCTGATGTTTGAACTGTCCGCTTGAATTGAGGTACAGTGATCTTGATGACACATTAAGGAGCCATAAAACAGTTTTAATTGTATGTGTTTCTTTAAAAAATGACAAAATGTCAAAGCTGTTTCATACCAAAAGTAACCTGCTCTGTTTTGTCTGTTGCATTGTAAGTGTCCTCTTTGCTTCGTATTTTTCACTGTGTGAGAGAGCTTGTCGGGCATAGCAACAATACCTGTCTCAGCAAGTATTCTCGTAACACAGTCGGTTATATCTTAAGTGAATGTAAACGAATTTGAATGTGTATCATGTATATATTGGATCCGTGCAACAAAACAACAAAAAAACACAGCTTTAACCAAGACTTCACAGGGTATTCCATCACGATTCCAGTTAAAAGGGAGCATGCATGTTCCATTCAGAGGGCATCAAAGTGTGCTGGATGTGAATTTAAATTGTATTTATTTACAGTATGTCACAGTAAGTTTCATCTGTGCGTGCACAGCACACATCCGTGAATTAATCAAAGCCAATGGAAGGCAAGTTTGCCACCGTTTCCCAAAATAGGTTAAAATGCTAATGCTACAGCACAGGAAAGGAGACCAGAGGCATTTTTTTTATGGATGTCAACGGAGGAGATGCTTCACTATGTGACAGCCTATCTTCATCATGCTTTACACTAAACAATAGTTTTAGATTAAACAGCTTTTAGAGTTAAAATGTCGCTTTTTAAGAGAAGTCACAGACTTTTTGCGACAGGTGGGATCCATAATTTTTACAAAATAATTTTGGCAGCTGTTTGGCAAAAAAAAAAAGAAAGAAAGAAAGAAAAAATGTAAACACATTTACAGAACAAACTGCAAATTTTACAGTATAAAACTGTATTTTACAAACAAGAAATTCAAAACAACACACACTGCTACTAAAATCTGTTTTGTACATTTAACTGACAACCACCATAATAATGCAGGTGGTAAAAGAGAAACAAAGTTCATCACAAGTATCTTTTCCACAAGCTAATGTTGATACAGAAGGAGAACAGAGTCCTGTATGCAAACACAAAACACCATCATGACAACTCACAACACTTAATGCAATAAACAGTCAATAAACAACAGAGAAATTTAACAAAACGCTAATGTACATCTGATAACAAACACTATTATAGCCTATATTTAATGTGACAGGTGTGGAAATGCAATTACAAATGGATTTAAGTTTCTGTTTTAGCAGACGTTGCACACTCGTTACAGAAAATGCAAACGCAAATATTTACTCAATATAAACTCAAGTACAAATGTAATTCCTTTTGAATATTAATTCCATTAATATTGCGCAACGTGACATAGGCTAATAAACATAAAAACGGAAATAAAAGGTTTTTTTATATATATAATTTTATAATTGCCAATATTTATAAATGACTTTATAACAAAACAAGCTCTAAATGGCTCATAAGTAGAACCAAATCTTTGCTGCAGGCCTATAGGAAAGTGAAAGCAATGTGTCTCAGTTCAGTAAACAAGTTGACAACGTTGCCTAAAAAACATTATGAAAGATAAGGCGAATGATTTAAAAAAAGAATAAATGCTTACCTTAATCCGAGGCTTTAGACGTTGTTTCGGAAAAAAATGTATAGCCAGCAGTCTACTTCTACTTTGTTTACAGCAGTGGCGGGATCCAAAACAGTGACGTATGCCGAGGGCGTGTGTGATTACATGTGACCAAGACCTGTGAGCACTAGAAATTGCACTTAGGACCCATGGAACTGCAAGGACTGGTAAGGAAGTAAGTTAGGAAAAATAAAAGTTAGGAAAGGAAGGTTACATTAGGAAATAACTTGTTGTACATTACAAAATAGCCTCATGTACGACAAGTGGAGTAGGCTGCAATCCTTACGCTGTGCAAAAAAAAGGCAATTACAGTTCATATAGTTTTCTCGACACTGTTGTCTTAATGTTAATGTTTGTTTTGTTAAATAATTAAGATCATTCAACATGCACTTGTATGAATCAGAAAGTTAACGTTACTGTTTTTATTTCTGTTGATTCAGTATGAAAATGATTACTAATTAAAGATTTGCTAAACAATAATTTAATATTTTTCATTTAGTTAATGGGGTCATTCTTCCAGAAACGTACATTTCCACTTAAAAAAAATCTTGAAAAAAAAAATTGAATTATTAAATCTGAACATTGAGTCATATAGAGGACATGCTAAACTATGAGAAACATATCGTGCCATCTCAGCATTTTTTATGATTAAATAAAATAAATTTTTATATGTATTTCACCCCCAAATATGTCAGGCCCCGTCACAGACACATCTGTATATGTTAGAATGGTTTTTAATTTTTAATTTTTTTATTTTTTTTAATACAAATATCATTTTCATATTGATCACATGTCCCTGATTGCATCTAACATGGGTTTGTAATTCTTTTAAGAAATATAAGCAACTTTTCGGTCAGCTGTAGTACAAATAAAAAAATAAAAGAATACTCATACAGGCTACTACTTTTACATAGGAGATTTTTACAAAAACATAGTATTGGATATTATATTTCCTCAAAAAGTAAATTTTTCTATCATAATTTCCTGTGTGACAGGACTGACCCTGCTGTGACCCTGCTGTGCATTGATTACATAGTAGTAGGAAAAGTCCTTTTTTTTTTTTTTGATAAGCAGTCCTATTTTAAATTATTATTGTAATATTAATGTTAATGTAACATTAGACTATGGTAAAGTTCAGCCAAGGACATGTACAGTAATAAGGACCTAATTATTATTAAGGACCTAATCTGGAGGAAGAGAGGAGAGGCACAGAATCCACGTTGCTTGAGGTCCAGTGTAAAGTTTCCACAGTCAGTGATGGTTTGGGGTGCCATGTCATCTGCTGGTGTTGGTCCACTGTGTTTTCTGAGGTCCAAGGTCAACGCAGCCATATACCAGGAAGTTTTAGAGCACTTCATGCTTCCTGCTGCTGACCAACTTTATGGAGATGCAGATTTCATTTTCCAACTTGGCACCTGCACAAAGTGCCAAAGCTACCAGTACCTGGTTTAAACACCATGGTATCCCTGTTCTTTATTGGCCAGCAAACTCGCCTGACCTTAACCCCATAGAAAATCTATGGGGTATTGTGAAGAGGAAGATGCGATATGCCAGACCCAACAATGCAGAAGAGCTGAAGGGTCAGAGCAACCTGGGCTCTCATAACACCTGCGCAGTGCCACAGACTGATCGACTCCATGCCACGCCGCATTGCTGCAGTAATTCAGGCAAAAGGAGCCCCAACTAAGTATTGAGTGCTGTACATGCTCATACTTTTCATGTTCATATATATAAATTATTGCATGCAGTTGCTTCAAACAATGGTTTAAAGCTATTTAAAACATCAATCAATGTAAGTTGTGATAATCGTAATTAATAATCACAATTACAATTTCAAGGGAATAATCGACAATTATGATTTTTGTCATAATCGTGCAGCCCTATGTCAAAGTAAATCCACATGAATGCCAGCAGAACATTGCACCAGAGCATCACACTGCATCTACCAGCCGGTCTTCTTCCCATAGTGTGTCCTGCTGCCATCTCTTCCTCAGATAAATAATGCACATATACCTGGCCATCCACCTGATGTAAAATGATTAATCAGATCAGGCAATCTTCTTCCTTTGATCCATAGTCCAGCTTTGATGCTTGCATACCCATTGTAGATTGACCAATCTGCAGCTATACAGCCCCATACGTAGCAAACTGCAATTTCTGCTTCCATTTGTCTGAATGATTTGCTGACAGCATTTCCCTGAGACCACATATAAGTTCCCTCATCAGAATTCACTAAATATTTTTTAAAGGTTCTAGACCAACACATTCTTGAACACTGAACAACAACAACAAAATCCAGAAAAACACATAAAAAAAAAATAATAATAAAATATTTGCATTTTAAAGAGTAAAATAAGTATTTGACTCCTTCGCAAAACATGACTTAGTACTTGTTGGCAAAACCCTTGTTGGCAATCACAGATGGTCAGACTTTTCTTGTAGTTGACCACCAGGTTTGCACACATCTCAGGAGGGATTTTGTCCCACTCCTCTTTGCAGATCCTCTCCAAGTCATTAAGGTTTCTAGGCTGATGTTTGTCAACTCAAACCTTCAGCTCCCTCTACAGATTTTCTATGGGATTAAGGTCTGGAGACTGGATATGCCACACCAGGACAATAATGTGCTTCTTCTTGAGCCACTCTTTTGTTGCCTTGGCCGTGTGTTTTGGGTCATTGTCTTGCTGGAATATGATGATCCATGATCCATTTTCAATGCCCTGGCTGAGGGGAGGAGGTTCCCACCCAAGATCATTAGCTCATTCCTCTGCATTGGTCACCAGCTGCTCTGTGTTCTGTACGGTATAGGGTAAACGTGCATACTAGCTCCGCACCACTTCCTGCACACACAGTGACCCAGTGAAAACACAGCACAGCATTCATGAATTCTGACTGTCACCATCAACTGCTAATGCCTGGTTTTGTGCTAAGTGTCTTTCCAGTGTAAACCAGAAGAAGATGCTGCTGCAGGACAGACAGGAAGTCTTGAGTCAGAGAGTGCGCAGTGGCAACTGAGCTGTAGATCATGTCAGCTTTGTTTGGCAAACACCTGAACATTTGCCTGAGCTAGTACAGTTGAGAAGATGTAGGTGTAGTTTGAACTGCCAACCTAGACAGCATTTTAGAAATCATCACATTCCTAAATTTTGGAACATGATTGATTTTCCAAAACTTCAGCAGCAAAACTATGCAGCCTATACAATTTCTAATTTTGATTAAATTCTGAGACTGTGAACATGTATCCTTCATAAGTAATGCAATAGCAGAATTCGTTATATGAAATATTGACTTTAAATATAACAATAGATCAGTTTGATTATAAACTAAAAACTAAGCATATACCTTATAGTTATAATAATGGATATCATTAAAAATTTTGATATCGGATTTACAAATGTCTGCATTATAAAGACACATTTTCTCTTTCAAAGACCCAAATCCTGAGCTGTGAGATGAGACTTTTGAGCGTGATGAACTAAAAACTGAAGCGCTGTCTGCTTCTGATCGTGATCTGAATGAACTGTAAGCAGAACTTCCCACAGACAATGTGTCTGACCGCTCATCTCCACTCACTGGGGGGGGGGAATCAGTAAGAGAACTGAAAACTTTCAGCATGTTTCTAAAAATAATGTAGCTTTTTAGTAATCATTACTAGGTGCCCTTTAAAATAATATACAAGTACTCTATTAATCAGATGGATTAAAAAAAAAATTAGAATAGAAAAATAGATAAATTTCTATTTTTGTCATAAAAACCCATGGATCTACTTCAGAAGACATGTGTTAACCCTCTCGTGGCTTATGGGTTAGTTTTAAGACTGATATGCGCTTTTTGGAGCTTCAAAATAATAGCCACTATCCACCACCATTATAAAGCTTGGAAGAGCCAGGATAAAATTTAAAACAACTCCGACTGTGTTCATCTGGAAGGAGAAAGTCATATACACCTAGGATGGCTTGAGGGTGAGTAAACCATGGAGAAATTTTCATTTCTGGGTGAACTATTCCTTTAAATTCCAGAAAATCACCATCAAAAAAGGTTGATAACCAACTTAAGGAATTCAATCTAAATATTATATTTGCTATTTAAGGAGGTCAAAACACTCATGGAAAACATGGGATCTAATGCTTTAAAAAATGTCACAGGGAAAGTGTACTGAAAGTGCCAAGCAAAACAAAATCCACTCACAGATTGGAGGTAGTAAAGTCATGCTATCATGTCTTTGTATGGCACCTAAACTTGTGTGATATGAATCTCTGGAGTGTGATGATCCAAACATTGAGTCTCCTGATTGTGATCTGAATGAACCATAAGCAGAACTTCCCAGGGAGCAGGAATCAGATCCATCATCTCCACTTACTATAATAATGAAAGCAGAGAGCAGATCAGTACTAGAACATTTACATGAGTGCTTTTGACAGACACTTTTTTCCAATGCGAGCTTCAATGACATGGCATTAAAGGAATATATTCAACAGTTCATGTGGTTATGAATCATACAGATACTCAATCAACATGTCATCTCTAAATGAGTCAGGAAATTGAAAATTCACTTCAGTGGAGCACTTTGGTTCACACAGAAACATAAAATTATATGACTGCAGTGTTCAAATGACTTTGACCTTCCTTGCAGCTCTTACCTGGCTTTCAGTGTTGGAGTAACGTATTACAACTAAAGCGAGTTACATTATCTGAATACTGCTAAAGTATTGGATTACTTTAAATTTACAACCATTTTACATTTTTTCCCACTTATTGACTGATGGCACTCCTGTCCTCATGATAAGAGAAATTGAGAGTGAGGAGCAAAGATGCTAATTTCATACTTGTTCTGAAAAGGCCTTTACAACACTGCTGGTTTCCTAATGAAGATAAACAGTGCTGAACCTGATGAGTATCAGGATGTGGGGAAAAACTAAGACTGTAAGAGGTGTTAGTGAGTATTAAGAGCGCAACCTGAGGTCTGTGCGATGGACACTTTAAACTATTTAAACTGAAACAGCTCAAGAACAATGCATTCAGATAATATTCATACAATTTCGTGATTTCACTCACTAGTCTCTGATCTGATATCCTCACTCCATGTTCTGTCTGTTTCAATATGGCAGCCATTGTTTTGTGTCACTGTCTCCTCAATCTTCTGCAGCAGCTCCTTGATCTGAGTGTGGTCACTCCTGTTCTGATTGTTGAGAACATGATACCTGTTCCCACATTTGTCCAGCAGCCACTGGAGATCCTGCCCTTCACTCTTAATGTGCTGCTCTATAGATGTGTCTAACAGAGAGTCTCCATGAGTGAACAACACTATAGTGTGACTCCAGACTCTCTCACCAAGAAGATCCAGATGCCCCTGCACTGCATTTCTGTGAGTCTCCTTAAATCTAGTGTCCACAGGTATGATCAGTAGTACAGTGTGTGGTCCTGGAGGACACAGAGACACACTGAGCAAAATATCCTGTTTCAGTAACTCAGGACTCTGCTCTACAGTGTAACTCCTCCACCATCCTGGAGCTTCAATGACAGTGATGTGTCTGTCTGCTACTTCTCCATGTCTCCTGACACACTGAGCAGATCTCTTCAAGTCAAACTCCTCTCTGCCCAGGATGCTGTTTCCTGTTGAACTCTTACCAGCAGCTCTATACCCCATCAACACAATCCTCAGCGATGAGAGATGTTGTGCATCACCTGCAACAAAGACAAAACCCATTTCTCCAAAATATTGTACTGACAATCTGTAAATAATTGCTCCAAATACATTTAATAAAAAGTTAATCCCATCTTATTTGGTCCAAAATTTCTAAAGTTGGTTGCAAGTAGTGAATGGAAACCTTCTCAGCTCAGAAAGGTTGGATCAAAAAGCACATTACAAAGTAGGCTATATGAACATATCAAATGTTTCACATTCAGGGTCAATTTACAGTAGCAAGGATTTGAGACATACGATTTGAGATCTTATTTTTATGTGGATAAAAAAGAGAAATTTTTTAAATATGTCTCCCTTTCAAGTTGATTTTTCTGGTGGGGGAGCAAATCCCAGGTGGAAAAGTCGTAGTATTAAATGTATTAAAAATATACTTGAAATTCAAGTAGTATGTTTTTAACACATTTGTATTTCCAACATGCTTATTTGAAGTGTATTAAAAATATAGTGAATTGCATTTTAATATATTTCTAAAAAGTATACTAGAAATACATTTGTATTAAATATATACTTAATTATACTTCTAAGAAATATGCTAAACACAAGCACACTAATAATGTATTTCTTAAAAGTATACTAGAAATACTTTTGTATTAAATATATGCTTAATTATACTTCTAAGAAATATGCTAAACACAAGCATACTTATAATGCATTTCTAAAAAGTATACTAGAAATACTTGGGTAATAAATATATGCTTACTTACACTTTTAAGAAATGTGCTAAACACATGCATACTTTTAATATATTACTAAAAAGTATAATATAAATACTATGTTAATAAATATATTTTTAGTTAAACTTTTAAGGAATATATTAAACCCAAGCATACTTTTAGTGATTTTTTTAGTGTATTTACAGAAAACATACTTATCTTATGCTTACTTAAAGCTATTTTATGTGTATTTTGTGTAAGAACATGAAATTATAATGCTTTTTTGTGGGGTTTTAATATACATTATAACCGTGTGTATTTTAAAACCACGTTTATCAGCTATTATTATAGGTTACTATATGATGTTTAATATGTTGTTCAGTTTTACTTCAAGTGTGCTACTTTGGTTGAAGGCTGTTGCATGATACCATAGATGGACGACGCGTCTCCCATTCATTCCATTGTAGTAAAGTGAAGCCAAAACATCTTAATATGGTGGCTGCCATATTGGGAGAAAATACGTCATTTGGAGCCAGAGTCTGCGCACTAGAGCTTCGTTTGGAGCCAGAGTCTGCGCAGTAGTGCCGCGAGGTGGAGCCGCGATCGCAAAGTCCCGCCCAAATTCCCACATACCCAATCGCAAGATCACAATCACGACACCACACCCCGTTTTTATAGTATCAAATAACTACATAAAATCAAACTTATTAGAAAACCGAACACTTCAACATAAAGGAACATTATAAGAACTACCTCAAATGATGGAAAACATCTTTGAAATAAAAATGTCGATGTGTAATTTAATTATTTAGTTTGCCTCACATCCCGTTCGATTACATGGAGAGGGCGGGGTTTATGACCTATACTGCAGCCAGCAACCAGGGGGCGATCAAACAGCCAGCAGCTTCACTTTTCAGGACGTGTGAGGCACACCCGCATGATACATTAATTGATGCATTAATTGTAATAAGCTACTACTGAAATGAAATTCATACAAGGTTTTCAACATCATATATGAGTTTGTTTGCTTAAAATAAACAAATAAAAAATGTGTAATAATATCAGTGAGCATTTACTTGTGTTTAAATTTAAACCGATTGGTTCGCATGATAATGAGCTCGTTGCACGAGACAGAGCTTCCTAGTTCGTAAATTAAATATGATGTGCGTGCAAATGTCCCTTGAATATTAATATAAGAATACATTTAAACAGTATTATGTAGAGCCTTCATGTCTCTTTATAGCACTTAGGGGAAACCACGCAATTCACATGGATTACACCGACGATGTTTTTCGCGATGAACTTTTTGAAACGTGAGCATCTTTGGTGAATCTCTTTCATCATCGGATGGACATAAATCTGCATCTTAATGGTGAGTGATGACAGAATTCAAATAGTTTTAAAGGGAACTATGAAATTAGTTAGAAAATATAGCGGCATGTTCTTATTTTTACCAGCTTCTGCAAGCGTGTATGTGATAAGTGTTCATATTTGTTCAAGTTTTACAAACTTATCGCATTTATCCCTGTGGTAGGTTTTGATGCTGGAATGCTGCTTTATGCTGGTCCTGAGCTATGGTCTTGAGCAGGATGGACCATCTTAAGACAGCACATGAACAGCTAAAGACAAGCATTTTTGACTATATCGTCAGCCAGGTAAGGTTGTCATTTTTAAAAAGAAAACAAATCATTAATCTTCGTTTGTCTGTGTGTGAAATATTGATATTTGTTGTTTTTTAGATCAGCTGCTATAGAAGACAAACTGAAGTCTGAGGGCAGAGACAAGCAAAGGAATAGTAAGTATATTTTAATGTTATATAACCTCTGTTATAGAGTTTTTTGAATCAGGCCTAATGGAGAAAAACGTAAAATGTGTCCATTCCTACGGTGACCGGCAGCGGACATGTTCGGTTCACTTTTGTCTTGGCCACAACGTATTAACTCGTGGGAACGTCATAATACGACTTGTCATGTTGAGGGAACAACATCCTTTTCTCGTGGCCACGAGATGCTATGTTGAGGGAACGACATCCTTTTCTCGTGGCCAGGAGATGCTATGTTGAGGGAACGACATCCTTTCGTGGCCACGAGCTTTATTATTTGTATTATTTTTTATTTTTAGAATTTGTTTCTTAAATAAATTCGTTTTGGTTAGATTTATGTATGTTTATAACGAATGCCATTATAATTTGTTTTATATTTTAAGTTGTCTTTCTTAAATTCGTTTTGGTTGGACATAGCATATGTTGTTTATAACGAATGTCATTATAATTTGTGTTTTATTTTATAATTTGTTTCTTAAATTCGTTTTGGTTAGATTTATGTATGTTTATAACGAATGGCATTATAAATTGCGATTTATTATAATTTGTATATATAAATACACTATAATTTGAATATCTTCTCATAATTGTGCCCCCCTATGAAAACGAAATTCAAAACTTTCACAGGAGTGGATCTCCCTCATCAACAATGTCAAAAATTCACGTGTACGACCACCTTCATCGGCAGCTCCCTCACCAACTACATCATCATCTCTAAACACAACATCTAATTTTGGGTTAAATCTCTGACGTCTAAAGGCTCGAATAGCACTTTCCAAGATGTTGCCCCTATTAAAAACTATAAAAATTAAATCATACAATAAAACACAAATTATAATGACATTCGTTATAAATAACATATGCTATGTCTAACCAAAACGAATTTAAGAAAGACAATTTAAAATATAAAACAAATTATAATGGCATTCGTTATAAACAACATAAATCCAACCAAAACGAATTTATTTAAAAAACAGACAAATTATAAAATAAAACACAAATTATAATGGCATTCATTATAAACATAGGCTATATAAATCTAACCAAAACAAATTTAAGAAACAAATGATAAAATAAAACACAAATTATAATGGCATTCGTTTTAAACAGCAAGTCTAACCAAAACGAATTTATTTAAGAAACAGACAAATTATAAATTAAAACAAATTATAATGGCATTCGTTATCAACATATAAATCTAACCAAAACGAATTTATTTAAGAAACAAATTCTAAAAATAAAAAAATAATACAAATAATAAAGCTCGTGGCCAAGAAAGGATGTCGTTCCCTCAACATAGCATCTCGTGGCCAAGAGAAAAGGATGTCGTTCCCTCAACAGAACAAGTCGTGGCCACGAGAAAAGGATGTCGTTCCCTCAACATAGCATCTCGTGGCCACGACATATTATGACGTTCCCACGAGTTAATATGTCGTGGCCACCATAGACATCATATAGGTAGACGCCCTATTGGCCGCTGGGCGCCGAGATTTGCGGCCGCCATCTTAAACCGGTCGTACTCCTAGTTTTGTTGCGTAGCAGCAGTTAAAATGCCAGAGCACTGTGCAGCAATTTCCTGTTGTAATCGGCGGAGCATCTCAAGTAGGGCTCGGGGGATTACTTTTCACAAGTAAGATTTAACATTACTATCGTACTATTGGTTGTATTTTAAATCTAGAGAATTGAGAAGGAGCAAGGATCTTTGATAGTACTGAAATCGTAGCTAGCTAACGTTAGCTAGACTATGTATCTCTCTCCCTCAACTCAAGTGTTTTTCACATAACTTAGCCTACTATGCAGATCAGAAAGAAGTTCGAAAGCACTTGTTAGATGCACGAAACTTACTTTTAGCGTTAGGTAACGTTACTGGGATATCTTATCCCGTGCGAATTGGACATTAATATTACAGACGTCTGTGTATAAATTACATTTACATTACATTATCACTCCATCTACCCATGTAAAGTTAATCCCGCCCGAATAGGGCTTTAGATTACAGTTGACACAAGAATGCTATTTTGTTATTATTGGTAACGTTATAACATTGGCCAGCGAATTTAGTATTTTGTTGTTAGCTTCACTATTTACTGAATCAAGTAAGTTTTCAGTAGTCCTATTTCAGAATAGGAGTTTTGTTGAAGAAAGTTTCTAAGAAATGTGAAGAAAGAAAATATTCCACATTCCACTATTTGTTTGTTGTACATTTCCTTGAGTTCTATTTTATGATAAAGGTTTTAAAGTATAATTTTGTCAGTTAACCCTTTCCTGTCACTAACATCACTATTCTGATCTGTAAAAACTTAACTCACAGTTAAATGTTTATCTAAGATAGTGGAATTTTCATATTTATTTGGTTCCACAGTGTTTGCTGATTTGTATTTATTAAAACGATATACGTTATTTTATTTTATATTAGTCTACATCAAGGTGTATTCCTTGTAAATACCAAATGCATGTGTCGGAGGGTAAGGGGATATTTGAATTATTTATGAATAAACTAGTGTATTCTGAATCAGTGTCGCAAATATCCTGACTAGAAATCTCCACTTTGAAATGCATTACAGATTAGCTACATTATGAAAGAGTTTTTGGTTTTGATTTGTTTTAATTCGTTAAGCAATAATTTAAAGCTCTCCATATATGCATTTATCATGCCTGTAAGGCATGTATTGTTTTGATGGATAATTTTAAATTGTTTCCACTCTCCGCACAAACGAATGGATATGCGCCTAGAACACGATATTTAACGTTTAAACCAACATTGTTTTATACTTTAACTGTTTTATATCTATAGATTTTATTTTAGGTCGTGATGATTTGAGGAGGCAAAATGATCAGACAAACAGTCTTCTGCAGTTGTTCGTTACTTAAAAAAAACACAAAAACATTTATATTTGACAAATAAAAAAATCCTCCCAACAACATTCCAACTTAACTTAATGTTGGGAGTCTAGTCACATCCAGTATAATTGCTTTTATTATTCAGGCAAGGAAGGTTTGAAATATTACAGTTGTGCGTGTGGTTTCTGCCTTGAATGGCAGCTCAGGAACACAAAAAAAACTTCTCAACACTATTCACTCATTTTTTAAGAAAAAGTCCAGCAGCGTAAGTTGTCATGTGGTATCCGAAATGTGTTGCACGTACAATGTTAAGTAACTCTGCATAGTATTGCTCTTGTTGAATACTTAGCAGGTTTTGATGGAAATTATAGGCTATGGAAAAAATAGCTGCCTGGGCAAACGTGCACTTGTTCAGTGTATTGTCCCATGACTCTTTTGTAACATCTTTTATTTTAACAAGTATGTTATAAAATCCCTTAAAATAAGAATAAATATAATGCTGAACTCTGAGATTTTACAGCGTCTTGAAATGTTCGGCTCTACCAATACTACATAGGCTAATGTAATTCAATCGTGTATGCATTCTTGACGATCTGATATAGGAACGATTTTATAAGGTGCTTTTTTTATTATTGCACTAATTTTACGTTTTTTGTGTGTTGTCAAGAATGAAAATGAAGGTTTGACAGGGCAGAATCAGTGTGATGACATACAAGAAAAAGAAACTTTACGGGTGAGAACAGACAGTTGTTTTTTAACACCTGGCTGCTATTGCATTGCATTGTTTTTTATACATTGTATAAATTCTATTACTACACACGTTTGTAGGATTATATTTGCACCAACCATTAAAAAGTAATGAATAAAATACACAAAAATGTAAAACATTAGTATGATCTCAGCCAATATTCAAGCTAATAAGTATTAAAAATGATAGCTGTTTTATTAGGACATATTAAACACAAATGTTAAAAATAAAACCTGGCAATTAAACAAGGGTTAACTGAAAAAATAGGTACAACACTTTTTTTCTGGTGTTTTATTTTCTTATCCACATGTAGGGCTGTGCCGATATTCGGAAGCGAATTATAATGCGCATCTCCTCAGTAATGCAGGTTCTGTGATTAGCCGTAAATCTCATTCACCTGTTCATTCATGCAGCCGCGTTTACTACACAGAGCCGTAGTTCACTGACAAGCTACGCAGTTTCACGTGCATTATCGATATGTATCTCCTGATATTTGCGTAGCTTGTCACAGAACCGGCATTACTGACGAGATGCGCATTGATATCGCGTCTGAATATCGGCACATCCCATGGTGTCCCCATGACAGATCTAAAACAACTAGCCTATCTTGGAGCAGAAAAAAATAAATAATTACATTTATTCATGCAGAAGTGCACGATGGGAATAACAGAATCATGACTTTGATATTTACTTAAATAATCTTTGTAAAAATAAACTAAAATATGTTCATAAATTTACATTTTAATGTAATGTTTAATTCTTGCCTGAATTAAATTGCTGTAAAAAAAAAATTACATTTGTTTTTCTGTTTTTATTTTTATCAGTGAAGTTAAAGATTCACTTAATTGATGATTAACAGTTTCCAGTCGCAAACTCACAGAAAAACTTAAGTCCCTGAATATATGATTTACCTGTGCGAATGTACAGGTCCAGTTTTGTCTAGACGAAGGAAAGTAACTTTCATGCCTTTTCTCTGGCCGTAACAAAAAATTTGTGAAACGGGGTGCATCTTTTAGTTGTTTTTGTTCAGCCCATAGGTTCTTGTTCAGCCGCCGCCTTCTTCTTTGAAGTTTAACGGCGGCCTACATCCGTCAACGTTGTATTACCGCCACCTTTTGGTTCATCCTCCTACAATATTACTCCATTTATTACCATAATTAAATTCTACCCATCAAACCAGTACTTATTAAAAAATTACTAATAATTTTCCTGCCATCTCCAGTCATTCCTCTTTTCAGAATATCTGTAATCCCAATCCCTACCAGCCCATCTCTTCTAAATTCATCCATCATTATTCTTCTTTGTTCCTCATATCTACTGCATCTTAAAAGAACGATCTATAGATTCTAGCATTTGACAAACCTCACAAAAGCCTGTAGGATGCTTCCCTATAATGTGTATTGTACTATTCAAATTACTGTGTCCAATTCTTAACCTTGTCAATACTATTTCTTCTCTTCTAGTCCCTCCCCTGTTCCTCACAGTACCAACTTTACTTTGAATAGAATGAAAATGCCTCCCTCTAGCCTCCCTATCCCACTGCCTTTCCAAACTAAACTTTTCCCTTCAGATTTTGACATCTTTATATTTACTTCAATATTTTCTTTATAAGTTGCTTGTTTAGCAAGCTTATCCACCCTCTCATTTCCCAAAATGCCCAAGTGAGCTGGGGTCCAAATCAGTTGAATCTCACTACCTTTTTCCTTTACTCTCATATGTTGTTAATATTAAATACACCAAATCTTGCCGACTATTAGACATACCCGTTTTAAGACTATACAGTGCTGACAATGAGTCACTTGCAATTAACACTTTATTTATTTGGTCTTCCTTACCAATCCACTCTAATGCCATCAAGATTGCATATAGCTCAACTGAGTATACATTCAAATCATCTGAAGTACGCTTGTTTTCCCCCCTTCCATGATTAACTATAAATATTGCTGAACCAGTCCTTCCAGTTTCAGGATTCTTTGATCCATCTGTATAAATCTGACAATAATCCCTGTATTTATCATTCACATAACTATAGTACTTAGCTACAATATCTATATTACTATTTATTGTTTTGATTTGATGCATTTTAAGATCAACTTCCATGGTTTCAATCTTCCATACTGGTAAATCAGGCCATACCACGGTCGGGCAAAACTCTTTTCTACTTACCCCCAATTTCCTAGCTAATTCATCTCCTACCCAACCAAAACTACTTTTCTGCACCCTTTCCTTTTCCCAACAAGCTTGCAAAACTCTCTTAGTAGGGTGACCCTCACCATGTCCTTTTAAATTAATCCAGTAGTTTACGAGCAACTGTCTACGTCTAATATTTAATGGCATTTCTCCTGCTTCCACTTGTAGTGCACATACTGGAGATGATTTTACTGCTCCTAGACATAGTCTCAGTGCTTTAGCCTGAATAATATCAAGCTTCTCGAGTACAGATTTGGCTGCTGATCCATACACCACACATGCATAATCTAACCTTCACCTAATTATGCTTACATATATATATATTTCAGTGAATGATAATCCGCTCCCCATTCTGAACCTGATAGACATCTCATTATATTCATTACTTTTTTGCATTTATCCTCCACATTTCTTATGTGTTCTCCCCATGTTAATCTTGAATCAAGGTGTACTCCTAGAAAGCAAAATGATTTGACTCTCTCCAAATTACTTCCATATAGTTTTAATTTGACTCCTTCATTAATTTTCTTCCTTGTAAATAACATTGTTTTGGTTTTTTCAACTGAGAATTTAAAGCCCCACTTTATTCCCCACTTCTCAACCTGCTGGATATTATCTTGTACTTTCTTGACTATATATTCTACATTTCTTCCCCTTTTCCATACTGCCCCATCATCTGCAAATAGAGACCTTCCCACGTCCGCATGAACATTTTCAAATACATCATTTATCATAACCGAAAATAAAGTGGGACTAATTACACTCCCCTGAGGGGTTCCATTTTCTGCAACATGCTTACTTGACCATTCTGCCCCCATTTTAACCTGGATTGTTCTTCACTTCAAGAAATCCCTAACCCAGTTAAAAATTCTACCTCTGATTCCCATTTTATACAACTTAATCATAAGTCCCTCTCTCCACAGCATGTCATAAGCCTTCTCAACGTCAAAAAATACTGCTACAACTGACTCTTTATTTATTTGTGCTTTTCTTACCTCATCTTCCAAACATAATACTGCATCCATAGTACCCCTTCCTCTCCTAAATCCACTTTGACATTCATTCACCATACGATGCTTCTCCAACATATACATTAATCTCTCATTTACCATTCTTTTCATCAGTTTACAAATATGAGAAGTCAGGGCAATAGGTCTATAATTTGTTGGTTTACTGGAGTCCTTACCAGGTTTTCTTATTGGGACAATAACTGCTTCCTTCCAACTCTTTGGCACTTTCCCTTCCTCCCATACCTTATTATATAATAACAATAATTTATTCTTCCCCTCCTCACTTAACTGCTTCAACATGCTATAACAAACCTCATCTTTCCCTGGAGCAGTCTTCCCAGCTTTTGCCAATGCTCTACTTAACTCTCCCATACTAAAAAGTGTATTTTGCTCACCCTCCTCATTATCCATTACACTCAACGCCTCCAAATTTTCAGACCTAGTTTTCTCTCTGCCCCTCTTCCCTTCCTCAGATAAATTATTTGAGGAGTGTACATTAACAAATGCATTTACCAACATATCAGCTTTTTCCTTGTTTGTCACTGCAAATCTATTTCCATCACACAATACTGGATAATTCCAGTCCCTTCTCTCCCCACCCATCTTTTTAATCATAGTCCATACCTCTCCTATCTGGGTTGAATTCCCAATTGAACTGCAATAATTCCTCCAATATGCTTTTTTTGCTAGTCTAACTATTTTTCGAACTGTTGCTTGAGCATATTTATACTGAATCATGTGCATGAAATTATGAGTTCTTTTCATTACTTTAAATGCTTTATTACGATTCTGGACTGCTTTTTTACATTCATCATTCAACCACGGCACTTCTCTCCTTCTTATACTACCTCAACTTTTTGGAATAGATGCTAATGCCGCCATTAATATACCCTTTTTCACCTCAAATTCCAACATTTCTATATCCCCTTTATACTCAGTCTGATTCAAATAATTGTCACTTTCCCTCTGGAATTTATCCCAATCAGCCTTCTCAAATACCCATCTCCCCCCCCTTCCTTCAGTAACTTGGGGAACATTTATTTTGATATTACACAGAACCGGATAATGATCACTTCCTACTGTCCCTTTCCTATATACATTCCAGCTACATATTGCTGCTATACTATTAGACACCAGTGTAAGATCAAGTACAGACACCCTTCCAGAATTAATTTCTATCCTTGTTTTAGTTCCATCATTTAAACATACTAAGTTTTTCTCCTCTAATAAATCTTCAATCACTTGCCCATTTACATCCGTTTTTTCACTTCCCCACAATGTATTATGTACATTGAAATCCCCACACCATACAATATTACTATTATCTTGTCCTTCTATTCCCTCAAGTTGGTTTAATTGCAATCTCCTACAGGGATTATAATAGTTAATAATTACAAATTTCTTTCCCACACCCCATACTTCCACTACTACATACTCATGCTCACTCCCTATACCTAACACCCTGTGCGGAATCCCTAGCTTTACAAAAGTAACACATCCCCCTCCATTACCATTCACCCTATCATGTCTAACTGCTACATACCCATACATAACAAAATCCAAATTAGGCTTTAGCCAAGACTCCTGAACACAAATAATGTCCGGTTTATCCCCCTTACTCGTGATATACTGTTTAAATTCTTGCCCATTTGCTATCAAGCTCCTTGCATTCCATTGAAGGAGCAACATTACTAAAACTACTAACCCACACATGAAGTCTCTTGACTTGCCTGCACACTTAATTCATCCCTCACCTCTTCCCATTTCAAGCCTACCATATCCAAATGATGTATTGCTGCTTTTACAATAATCTGAATTCTTTCTGTTTTAGATCTGATTTCAGCAGTAGCATTTATCGTCCCTGCTATAAACGTCACCAATTTCTTCTTCTCCTCCCACTGTTCATTATGCCCCCCCTGAACATCCCTTGCCACCCTTTCCATATAGTCCCTTTTCTGGTTCTCTTTTTCTTTTCCAACCCTTCTAACAGCCTCAGAGTAGGAAATGGTTTCTCTTATTCTTATCTGTTGTACCTTCTCTTCTTTTTTCATTACTTCACATCCCCAGAATGCAACACTGTGATTCCCTCCACAACTACAGCACTTTGGTCTCACTTCCTCCCCACATTTTCCATAATCATGATCCCCACTGCACCTGGCACATCTTCTTTTT
This sequence comes from Cirrhinus molitorella, assembly GCA_033026305.1. Taxonomy (NCBI): domain Eukaryota; kingdom Metazoa; phylum Chordata; class Actinopteri; order Cypriniformes; family Cyprinidae; genus Cirrhinus; species Cirrhinus molitorella. The sequence goes on along the minus strand of CM065141.1, from coordinate 5,017,063 downwards.
CCCTTGCATACCTTAGCTATATGCCCAAATTCTTGGCATTTATAGCACCTAACTGGCTTAGGAACGTACTCCCTTACACTATATCTCACAAATCCATAATATACCTCTCTCGGTATCTCTTTAGAATCAAACTCAACCAAAACAGATTCTGTTTCTGTTTTTCCAATACCCCTTGTCATCTTTATAGCGTTTTTAACTGAGCTATCTCGTACCCTCATGTTCTCCACTAACTCTTTCATATTTACAGCGACTGGGACTCCATATATCACTGCCTTACTACCACCCATTCTTTTCTCTCCCACCCTTATTACTTTGTCTACTTTAATTTTTCCGATACCGCTCAATTTTTTTGCCTTTTCCATCTGTCTCTCACTATTACACCCCAAAAGTAAATTTCCATCTCCCAGTATTCTTGCATATTTTACCTCACCGACTTGTGCTCTTATTATTTTTGTGGATCCATTCTCTTAACCCCTCCTTCCCCTTCAAATCGCACTACCACATTAATCAATCTTTCTTTAACACCTTCTCCTTCATCCTCCCTTTCCTCGCTTTCTGTTCCAGTTGGAGTTTGCCCCATTTTTTTTCCTCTTCCGACTTACTCCTTTCTTTACTTGACTCCCCCTTCTTACCTCCTCCCAATCACTCCCCTCCTGCTCACTATATTCCATACCATCCACATTCCTCCCAGCCATTGTACTAAAGTTGACAGGATGAACCGAGAGAGAAGCTGTGGGGTAACACCGCTACCGGACCTATACAGGCCGTCGGCCGATGCCTCCCACCCCACCTCTCAATCGATTCACCACCAACTCTCAGATCGTATTCAAATCAGTCCTTATTCCACGGGTCTTTACAATCTTTAAATCCTGGATGGGAATCGCAGATAATACACCGGACTGTTAAAGTGAGTCCGTTCCACCGTCCACTGTTTACCTACAGCCGCCAAAAACTGTCCTCCCGAGTCTCGCGAGATCCCACCCCCCACCCCCCCAAAATCTTTGTCTACTTCTAATTGGAAATAGTTATTTTCTGATAATGTACTCACATCATCCCTGTGTGTCTCTCTTACCATCTCTGCAGGCGTCAGCTCACTCCTCTGCATTGGCCACCAGCTTCTCTGCATTCTGTACTATGGAGGGTGAAGACTCATACCAGCTCTGCACCACATCCTGCACACACACACTGATCAGTGAAAACACAATATACCGTTCATGAAGTCTGACTGTCACCATCAGCCGCTCATACCTGCAGCAGGTTCAGTGCTAAACGTGTCAAGAGAGAACTGTTCTACTTCCACTCTCAGTGGCAACTGAGCTGTAGATCGTGTCTGCTTTGTTTGGCAAACACATTCCTAAATTTTGGAATATGGTTGATTTTCCAAAAATACAGCAGCAAAACGCAACCTTATACAATTTCTAATTACATTCTGAGACAGTGTATCCTTCATAACTAATACAATGGCAGAATTCATTATGATAAAATAATGACTCCAAATATAACAATAGATCAGTCTGATTATAAATGAAAAACTCAATTCTTGTGTTTAATGTATTTTTGTGCTTTATTAGAGGGAATCAATAACTTCAGACTCTTGTGGAACTAACTGTAAGCAGTAGGTGAGTCACTTTTGTGGATCTATTCACAAACAAACAATATATAAATAATAGACAGCAATGCACTGGAACAACACTTCTGTGTGTTTCTTAATATGTACATGAGGATTACATTTTAAAAGTTAAAAATGTATGACAAAAGAAACAAAAAAACTATCAATTAGTTATCAATAAATTTGTTTATACAGCTCTTTCATTGATGTAATTCAAGTTTCTTGGTGTCTTCTTCTTGCTTATCACGCTTCTTTAATATTGTTGGGAAAAGCTTTGAGATGTTGGGTTTGCCACGTGCTTTTCTGGTTTCTGATTGTTCCACAGACTCAGGAATGGACCGCAAAGACCCCAATCCTGAGCTGTGAGATGAGACTTTTGAGCGTAATGAGCTAAAACCTGAAGCGCTGTCTGCTTTTGACCATGATCTGAATGAACTGTAAGCAGAACTTCTCACAGACATTGTGTCTGACCGCTCATCTCCACTCACTGGGGAAAATAAAATAAAAATCAGTAAGAGGATTGAAAAATATAGAACAAAATGTAACAATTTCAGTATGTTTCTAAAAATAATGTAGCCTTTTAGTAATCATTACTAGGTGACCTTAAAAATATCATACAAATACTGTCAAATGGACATTTTTTAAAATTGGAATAGAAAAATAGAAAATGATTTGCTTTTGTCAAGAAACCCATGGATCTGCTCCAGAAGACATATTTTAACCCCCTGAGGCTTATGGGTTAGTTTTACTATATATATATAATATATATTCGCTTTTTGGAGCTTCAAAATAACAGCCACAATTAATTAATATCAACATTGCTATTTGTGTAAAAATTGAGAAAATGGAAGAAGATGTACATAAAGTTGAAAACTCTGAGGAAAAACATAAATTTATAACAATGTAGACTAAATATTATTTTCACAACAAAACACACTAATTTAAAACGAGATCTAATGCTTTAAAAAAGTTCACAGAGAAACCAAAGTGTACTGAAAGTGCCAAATAAAACAAGATCCACTCACATTTTGGTGGTAGTAAATTCATGCTATCGTGCCTTTTCATGGCACCTGACCATGTGTGATATGAATCTCTGGACTGTGATCCAAAAGAGTCTCCTGATCGTGATCTGAATGAACCATAAGCAGAACTTCCCAGAGAGCATAAATCTGATCCATCATCTCCACTCACTATAATAATGAAAGCAGAGAGCAGATCAGTACTACAACATTTACATGAATGCATTTGACAGACACTTTTATCCAAAGCAAATGACGTTAAAGAAACGTATTCAACAGTTCATGTGGTTGTGAATTATACAGATCAGATCAGTCAGTCAACATTATATAATCTCTAAATGGGTCTGAAAATGGAAAATTCACTTCAGTGGAGCACTTTGGTTCGCACAGAAGTATAACATTATATGACTGCAATGTTCAAATGACTTCAACCTTCAAGCTCTTTCAGTGTTGGAGTAACGTATTACAAGTAAAGCGAGTTACGTTATCTGAATACTGCTAAAGTATTGGATTACTTTAAATTTACAACAGTTTTTACATTTTTCCCACTTATTGACTGATGGCTCTCCTGTCCTCGTTTTAAGAGAATTTGGGAGTGAGAAGCAGAAATGCTTCCTTAAGCCTGAGACTTATTCACTTCACTTTTGTTGTGAAAAGGCCTTTATAACACTGCTGGTTTCCTAATGAACATAAACAATGCTGAACCTGATGAGTATCAGGATGGGAGGACATATAACAGATACTAAGACTGTAAGAGGTGTTATTGAGTATTAAGAGCTCAACCTGAGGTCTGATGGACACTTGAAACGATTTAAACTGAAAAACCTCAAGAACAATGCGTGCAGATAATATTCATAAAATTTTGTGATTTCACTCACTAGTCTCTGATCTGATATCCTCACTCCATGTTCTGTCTATTTCAAAATGGCAGCTGTTGTTTTGTGCCACTGTCTCCTCAATCTTCTCCAGCAGCTCCTTGATCTGAGTGTGGTCACTCCTGTTCTGATTGTTGAGAACATGATACCTGTTCCCACATTTGTCTACCAGCCACTGGAGATCCTGCCCTTCACTCTCAATGTGCTGCTCTATAGATGTGTCTAACAGATAGTCTCCACCAGTGAACAGCACTATAGTGTGACTCCAGACTCTCTCACCGAGAAGATCCAGATGACCCTGCAATGCTTTTCTCTGAGTCTCTTTAAACCTAGTGTCCACACGTATCATCAGAAGTACAGCGTGTGGTCCTGGAGGACACAGAGACACACTGAGCAAAATCTCCTGTTTCAGTAACTTAGGACTCTGCTCTACAGTGTAATTCATCCACCATCCTGGAGCTTCAATGACAGTGATGTGTCTGTCTGCTACTTCTCCATGTCTCCTCACACACTGAGCAGATCTCTTCAAGTCAAACTCCTCTCTGCCCAGGATGATGTTTCCTGTTGAACTCTTACCAGAAAGTTTATACCCCATTAACACAATCCTCAGCTTTGAGAGATGTTGGGCATAATCTGCAACAAAAGACAAAACCCATTCATCCAAACTATTGTACTGACAATCTGTAAGTAATTCTCCAAATACATTTAATTAAAAGTCAATCCCATGTTATTTGGTCCAAAAATTCTACAGTTGGTTGCTTCTGAGTAGTGAATGTAAACTAATATCTCAGCTCAGGAAGGTTGGTTAAAAAAGCACATTACAAGGTATATGGACATACCAAATGTTGAATGAAAAATATTAAGTTTGAAATAAAGAGAAATGTTTTACCAAATTCTGGATTAAGTGTGAGAATAATTCTCACAAACTGTATTTTTGCAAGCCTTTTTAATGTAAATAAAAATATGTTTTAGTTTTTATAATACACAATGTCTGTAAATAGTGTGACAGAAAAAACTGGGAGTAACAATACCTTACATTACTTTAGAGCTTTTTTACATAACTACAAGCCAGAGTGCAATACCAAACAGAACCACAGGGAGCTGCCAAAAGATACTAAAACAACATATTCAGATCAGAATTGGTAAGGACTCAAAGAAATTAGGAAAATAAAAAGTGGTCAAGCAACCTCCATTAGATCACTTGAGATGGACAGACCCTAAAATTTCGGCATTAAAATAAATCAGAAATAATGTACAGTCATTATCTCAAAACTATCCTGAAAATGACATCAGGACCCCAACATGACACAGAGCCTGTATGTTTGAATTAAAAATTATGTATATGAAATGCTAAGAGAAATTTTCAAGTATTCTTGACCAACAAGCAGCATCAGCAACATTTGCAGTCAGACTGATAATATTAGACATCATGACTGTTCTATTCATCCAACAACTCAAGAGTCACTGCAAACAGAGAAATACAGAGCAGAATATCAAACACAGCCATGACTGCTTTATGCAGTATGTTCACTCACTCATCTGTGATCTGATGTCATCTCTCTGTTTTTTCATTCTCTTCAATCGTTCTTCTGCTCTCTCTTCCTCTGCTCTTCTTCTCTCTTTCATCTCCTGTAAAATCATTCTGTCTATTTCAAAATGGCAGCTGTTGTTTAGTGCCACTGTCTCCTCAATCTTCTCCAGCAGCTCCTTGATCTGAGTGTGGTCACTCCTGTTCTGATTGTTGAGAACATGATACCTGTTCCCACATTTGTCCAGCAGCCACTGGAGATCCTGCCCTTCACTCTCAATGTGCTGCTCTATAGATGTGTCTAACAGAGAGTCTCCATGAGTGAACAGCACTATAGTGTGACTCCAGACTCTCACACCGAGAAGATCTAGATGACCCTGCAATACTTTTCTCTCAGTCTCTTTAAAACTATCATACACACGTATGATCAGTAGTACAGCGTGTGGTCCTGGAGGACACAGAGACACACTGAGCAAAATCTCCTGTTTCAGTAACTCAGGACTCAGTACTACAGTGTAATTACTGCACCATCCTGGAGCTTCAATGACAGTGATGTGTCTGTCTGCTACTTCTCCATGTCTCCTCACACACTGAGCAGATGTCTTCAAGTCAAACTCCTCTCTGCCCAGGATGCTGTTTCCTGTTGAACTCTTACCAGCTCTTCTATACCCCATTAACACAATCCTCAGCTCTCGTTTGGCATCACCTGCAACACAGACAAAACACACTTATTAAAAAAAAAGGTAATGATAATCTGTACATTACTGCTCATTTTACATTTACATTTAATAAAAAGTCAATCCATCTGGACCAAAAATTGTAAAGTTGGTTTCTCAACTATTTTTGCTTTTCCATTTTGTTGTTATTTTTGTTGTTGTTGTTGTTGTTGTTGTTGTTTTGCATGATTATCTGTATTAATTAGTAGTTCCAAACCCACCTGTTGTGCATCATGGCATTCTTTGTGTCATGAACCACAAAAAGAAGACAAAATAATTATACAGTAGTGAATGGAAACATTAGTATTTGAGCTCAGGAAGGTTGTAGCTACTTGGATCAAAAAAAGATCTTTAAAGCACATTCCAAAATATATGAACATGAAAAAAATTGCATGTTGGCTCTTTTGCCTTATAATTGAGTCAAATGTAATTGTCAAGATCAAAATTCCACATTTAGGGGCACTTATAATGGGAATGATTTAAGTCACTTTTTTTAGAGAGTGTCTAAATGTCCAAAAGTGCAAAAATGTCCAGGTGTGAGAATTTACAAATAGATGTGAGATGTTTTTGTTTTTTTTTTTCATTTATTTATTCATTCATTTTATATATTTATTTGTTTATTTATTTATTTTTATTTTTATTTTTTTTTTTGGTGACTGAGCAAGTGGATTTTTTTTAAGTTTGAAAATAATTCTCACAAAACAGTATTTTATGCAAGCTTTTCAAGATCAATTAACAATAGATTTTAGTCTTCATAATTCACAATGTGTGTAAACAGTGCAACAGCAAAAACTGGGAGTAATAATCCATGTTACATTTGTTTAGAGCTTTTTTTAATATAAGTAACTACAAGTAAAGATGCAAAACCAAACAGGACCACAGGGAGATGCCACAAGACTACTAAACCAGCTGCCTTGGCCTGACTGCACAGAGGCTATAAAATAATCAACATTTTCGGATTAGACTTGAGGACACTTTTGGGTAAAACTATTATTCTGTCACAAATCGTGTACATGCGGCTCCCTCCTCTCACCATTAGAGGGAGCCTTCACTCAGAACTCAATTCACAGACCATATCACGGACTCTATTTCCCATAACCCCTTTCACCATGGAGATTGCTCTCCACCTGCCGTTTTGACCCCTTGCCTGTTTACCGGATTACTTTGTTTGCTAGCTGCCTGCCTCGACCCTTTGTATGGACATTGACCACTCTCTGAATGTTGTTCCTGTTTGCTCCCTACCGACCCTTCCTGTATGGAGTGATATTGTGGATAATTTTCAAAAGGAATTGCAAATTGTATTTGCAATTGCTTTTTCCATATGTGGACGCATAAAGTGTGCCATAATCCAAACACAAATGCATGTATTGCATTATCGTTTTCGTTTTCCCTTTCACAAACACACAGTGACTGCCAAATTTCAAATGGAAATGCAAACTCCATTTGCAACTGTATTTCCTATGACTTACGAGTAATGCCCCTGTCATATTTAAACACCAATCTCAATTTCCACGTCAGCTTTTTCACTTTCTCTGCATCGCGTATGTAGCCTGCCAAAATTGCAATTCATTTTGCGTTTGAATTTCCGAGGCATTACAGGAAAACCTGTCAATCAGCGTCAGGGTCTATACTGTGGGACGTGATTGGATAGAGACAGAGCGCATTTAGGCCACACCCACACCGGGGGAAAACAATCCAAGGCTCTCCATTGGGTGCCTCATTGTCATTTGTGACTTATATAGCAAAAAACAAAACAATGTCTAAAAGCTGCTGTGACGAGGTGTAGCACACAAGCTAAAAACACAGAACTATGTTTTATAAGCTGTCGACCCCAAAAAACGACTGTTTAAGGACACAAATAGTTGTAGATGTATTTCTCCCTGAGCCATTCAGTTGGATCATTTCTCCAACAAAACGAAAGTAAGGAAAATCACTGACACACAGACCAATAAAATTTTGTTTCTCAATGTATCTCCTCCGTTCAGGTTTACATAGGATGGTGAAATAATCATTTGACATGAATGTTTACTGTCGCCGATTAAGTTACCCGTTTTGAAACCGTAGGCTATTTGTACATTTTGAACGTTAATTTAAAAACATTTACTGCATAATTGTGTTTAGAGAAGAAACAAGTTGTCGACAAATCCTTTACATTTTATGGTTTTCAGACAGACGAAAAAAATATGAAAAATGAGAAGCTATAAAATTATGGTACAAATGTATGTGTACAAGTTATAAAAAAAAAAAAAATCACAAACTATAATGGCATTCGTTATGAACATATAAACGCGAAGCCATAACGAATTTAAAGAGAAACTGAAACGCACCGATACATCTATGATTCGGCACGAATACAAACATTTCCCATGAGAGGCTCCGGCGCATTTTTTTTCCATTAGTGGAATAAGAATATATGAGATATTATTCGGAAATGTAAATAGTTCAGAGCGCACAGATGAAACGCAGTAATGTTAGCGTATGTTCGCAGCCTGCTGTTTGGGAATGCGGATCTGGGACTTAATTATAAGGAATAACTTTGACGAGACCATGCTCAAGCATTTTAGAATGACAAAACCAGCATTTCAGTTGCTGTAAAAGATTGGTTTGTCCAGTTATGCTGTCCCATCGCAAAGTCACAATTATTTTTTATGCACTTTTTTTTGTATTTTTTTACTCACATTTTTAGAATTCATGCACATCTGGCACTTCCATAGCGTTTTATGCAATATACCAAAATGTGCATAAAATAGGTGGATGGAAACACTGAGTTTTTAGCTTCCTATATTGTAGAGATTAGTGGTCCTTTGAGCTAGATGATTTGCTTGGCAAAATATAATGTTAGATCAGTACAATAAAATGTTTTTCGTTCTCACACATTACTGTTGGTAATGTTAGTAATGCTGCATCTGTTCCTTCACTCAGAACTCCATTCACGGACCATATCACGGACTCCATTTTCCATAACCCCTTCCTGCCTGATCACCCGGCTGACTTCCTGCACAGCTGTCAGCCATTACACCTACACACACACTATAAAAGCCATGCACACACAAAGTCTGCACATGGATCACTACTATGCTGACTCCTTTGTTACTGACTCCTGTGGGCAATTGCTCTATCGCCCTAGAGCTGAGAATAATACATATAAAGGGAAAACAATAATAATTATTAACTAATTAAAGGGAGCTATAACAAAATAACCAAACATATCTTGTGGGCATTGACTCAAAAACGGTTACTGTGGCTAATTCAAGTAAAAAAAAAAAATTAAAAAAAATTAAAAAAGCCATAGGTAAGCACTAATTAAATATAACAAATGGTCAACCTCCATTAGACCACTTCAGATGGACTGACCCTAAAATTTCTGCATAAAATATTTTAAGGATAATGTGAAGTCACTATCTCAAAATAATCCTGACATTTGCTGTTAAATTAATAATTTTAGGAAACATGACTATCATTTTCATACTGATCCATCCAACAAAACTCAAGAGTCACTGGAAACTGATGTTCTTTTCCTTTTTTTTTTAAACTCTTGTCCATCATTTACATGAAAAGAGACAAAACAGAGCAGAATAACAAACTATGAAGTATGTTGACTTACACTTCTGTGATCTGATACTTTCTCTCAGTTTTTTCATCCTCTTCATTCGTTCTTCTGCTCTCTCTTCATCTGCTCTTCTTCTCTCTTTTATCTCCTGTAAAATCATTTCATCTATTTCAAAATGGCAGCCATTGTTTTGTGCCACTGTCTCCTCAATCTTCTCCAGCAGCTCCTTGATCTGAGTGTGGTCACTCCTGTTCTGATTGTTGAGAACATGATACCTGTTCCCACATTTGTCCAGCAGCCACTGGAGATCCTGCCCTTCACTCTCAATGTGCTGCTCTATAGATGTGTCTAACAGAGAGTCTCCACCAGTGAACAGCACTATAGTGTGACTCCAGACTCTCTCACCGAGAAGATCCAGATGACTCTGCAATACTTTTCTCTCAGTCTCTTTAAATCTAGTGTCCACACGTATGATCAGTAGTACAGCATGTGGTCCTGGAGGACACAGAGACACACTGAGCAAAATCTCCCGTTTCAGTAACTCAGGACTCTGCTCTACAGTGTAATCACTCCACCATCCTGGAGCTTCAATGACAGTGATGTGTCTGTCTGCTACTTCTCCATGTCTCCTCACACACTGAGCAGATCTCTTCAAGTCAAACTCCTCTCTGCCCAGGATGATGTTTCCTGCTGAACTCTTACCAGCTACTCTATGACCCATCAACACAATCCTCAGCTCTGAGAGATGCTGGCCATCACCTGCAACAAAGACAAAAGTTGGTTTCTCAACCATTTATGTTTTCCTGTTTGTTTGTTTTTTGTGCATGAATACCTATATTAGAAAGTTTGAGGATAATTCTCACAAAAATGTATTTTATTTTAATTCACAATGTGTGTAAACAGTGCAAGAGCAAAAACTGGGAGTAACAATCCATGTTACATTTGTTCAGAGCAGGGATCACCACACTCGGTCCTGGACGGCCAGTGTCCCACAGAGTTTAGGGTCCCAACCCTAATCAAACACACCTGAACCAGCTAATCAAGGTCTTAATATGTATACTTGAAACTTCCAGGCAGGTGTGTTGAAGCACGTTGAAGCTAAATTCTGTAGGACACCTACCCTCCAGGATCAAGTATGGTGACCCCTGGGGGTGTTCCATAAAACAAGTTTACCAAATAAGCCAGGCTTATTTCAGTTAGTCTGACTTATTGTCACTTAATTTGGCTCAAAATAAGTCCCCTAACTGGGGAACACCCCCCAGGTTTAGAGCTTTTTATGTAAATAACTACAAGTAAAGATGCAAAACCAAACAGAACCACAGGGAGATCTATTATATAGACCCACCTCCTGTGGGTGATTGCTCTAATGTCCCAGAGCTTAAAATAAGACATAAAGGGAAAATAATAATAATTATTAACTAATTAAAGATACCTATAACAAAATAACCAAATATCTTCTTGACATTGAATGAAAAACCACTACTATGGTTTAATCAAGTTTTAAAAAAAAGGTAAACACTCGAAGAAATCCTGACAGGGTTATCAGGACCCTAACATTCACATGAAAACAGACAAAACAGCAGAACACAAACACAGTCGTGGCTGCACTATAAAATATGTATACTCACTTATCTGTGATCTGATGTCATCTCTCTGCTTTTTCATCCTCTTCATTCGTTCTTTTGTTCTCTCTTCCTCTGCTCTTCTTCTGTCTTTCATCTCCTGTAACATCTTTCTATCTATTTCAAAATGGCATCTGTTTTGTGCCACTGTCTCCTCAATCTTCTCCAGCAGCTCCTTGATCTGAGTGTGGTCACTCCTGTTCTGATTGTTGAGAACATGATACCTGTTCCCACATTTGTCCAGCAGCCACTGGAGATCCGGCCCTTCACTCTCAATGTGCTGCTCTATAGATGTGTCTAACAGAGAGTCTCCATGAGTGAACAGCACTATAGTGTAACTCCAGACTCTCGCACCGAGAAGATCCAGATGCCCCTGCACTGCTTTTCTCTGAATTTCTTTAAATCTACTGCTTGCATCTATAATCAATAGTACAGCGTGTGGTCCTGGAGGACACAGAGACACACTGAGCAAAATCTCCTGTTTCAGTAACTCAGGACTTTCCTCTACAGTGCAACTCCTCCACCATCCTGGAGCTTCAATGACAGTGATGTGTCTGTCTGATACTTTTCCATGTCTTCTCACACACTGAGCAGTTCTTTTGAAGTCAAACTTCTGTTTGCCCAGGACTATGTTTCCTGCTGAACTTTTGCCAGCAGCTTTACTACCCATCAACACAATCATCACCTCTGAGAGACATTGAGCACCACCTGCAACAAAGACAAAATTCACTTATTCAATATATGGTACTGAGGCAGGAAGGTTTTCAAACTATGTAGTGCCTTCTTTTTAAGTCACTTCCTAGACCCTGTTCAGGTGTTGCAATAGTTGTCGTTTATTCCAAAAAATAAAATAAACCCTAAATGTAAATTAGGCCAAACTTAAATCAAATAAACAAACAAACAAACAAACAATTGAAAACCATAAACCTGCTGGCATCTTACACTTCCACAATCTTTCCATACACTTTGGCTCTCGTGCATACTCCTAATGAGTACAGGTAGATCCCTTAACCCTTCAAGTTCCAGCTACATGAAGGCCAAGGCCACAATCATAACTCTCAACCAGCAGGGGTCATACTACACATACTCATTTCCCTGTCACTCCAACTCTACAGCATAATTTCATTATTATTCTTTGGTGACCAGCTGACCTTCAAGGACTTGTCCATGCCCTTGTCATTTCTAGGCTGGACTACTGCAATGCTTTTCTGACTGAACTTCCATAATAAGCAATCAAACCTTGACAAATGATTCAGAATGCAGCAGCATGACTGCTCTTCAACAAGCACATAAGTAGGGCTGGGAATTGATTCCAAAAAGATTCAGAGGCATTGGGAATCGAGAGTAGATTCCAAGTGTTGGATTCAAGCCCATCAAAGGGATTCAGAGCCTTTTTTAGTTCAATAAAGTTTATATATGGGTGCCTCTTAAACAAAAGGTTGCATCATACAAATTGTAATGGATGAGCCTAACACAAGTGGATCCATTCGCGAAACTTTATTAATAACAGTAATCGTGGTAAGACAGGCGGGTCAGGCAGGGACAAACAGGATCAGCGTAGGAAACACAAAGTGGTAGTCAGTATCCGAGCGGGAAGTCATGGTGGGCAGCTAGCATCAATCGTAATCCAAACAAACAAAGCAAGGGGGTCGAAGGACCGACGGAGAACAATCAGGAACCAAGGAACAGACAGAAACAGCAACAGGAAATTAGACACGGGAAATAATGCTCGGAATTGATTGACAGGCTAAACAAGACTTTGTGATCTGAGCTGGGAAATGAGGCTGTATTTATAGACTGTGTGGTGAACTTAGATGGCTGACTAGGGTGAAAGTTGAAGAGTGATAAGAAGGGGTTATGGGTAATAGAGTAAGAAATAGTCCAGTGTACATTGAAGGCTCCCTCTAAAGGTAAAAGGAGGGAGCAATAGCGGCACAGTTCATGACACGAATACTGCATATTTCGGCTGCTATGTCATCAAACGTCGCTGAATGAAAAGAATTGGTACTGAGCTCATCTGAGCTTGAGGATGCAGCCTTCCGTTAAGTACCCATTAACTCATGTTTGCTAATAGTGATCTGATTCGTTTCCAGAAAAATGTTGTTTCGGATAAATCATTTTAATGAACCAGTTAAAAATGATTAAGAAGTTATTTCACAGTGGAACTGGCTTATTTTGCCAACAATTTGTTTTTTTTTCTCCGGCCTGTCAGTAATACAGATAACACATAATAGTGTGTATGTGTAGCTATGCTATCATCATTCAGCCCTTTTTTTTTTTTTAATTAATTAATTTTTACATTTTATTTAACCATACTATGACAGACAAGACCGGGACACAGAGAAAAATAAAAAAAATATTGGGAAGAAAGTCAACAGAAGGAGAAAAAGAAAAAAAGAAAAAGAAAACAAAAAGAAGGAGGATAGAGAGAGAGCAAAAGCCGATAATCTGCTTCCATACTTGCTGAAAAAAACAAGAAAAAAACAATTAAAGACACAACAGTAGAGCAACTGCAACAACATCCAATGTCTGTATGAATCACAGTAAATACTAAATGTTAAATGTTATTACGCAGCACACATAACTAATTTTACAAAATATGTTTTGAAGCAACAGTAGTTTAGGACAGTGTGTGTCTGTGAGCACCTGTTTTACACCAATGTGAATGCTTGTGTGTACACCTGTGTGCACACCTGTGTGTGTGTGTGAGCGCGCTTGTATTCATAAGGTCCCTCCATGGAGATGCTTGATAGTGTGTGTGGGGAACCACAGCCCTGCCCCACAAGGCATGAAGCAGACATGGAGGAGACCCGGGCCCCAAACATCCGGAGACCCCCCAGGGCACAGGAGTCCCAGGAGAACCACCGCAGGGACAACTGCGGCCCCCACCCAGAAAAGGGCAGAGGAGAGCCATATTGCTAAAGTAAACATCATTCACCTAAACTGTGCATGTCTTCCTCCATTCATGCAATAAACGCATGTGACGAATTTGCTGGGCAAAGCAGACAAAATTGCAATTTAAAATACAGAAAATGTATCATAAATTTTAAAAATAAAGCTTATTATGATAAGGCTACTTTTTAAGACATTTATATCCTGTAGTCATTGCAAAATTAGGTTACTGCAATCTAAATAAACAAAAACAACAGTGAGGAATCGATTCTTGGAACTGAATCCTATCAATTCCACAATTAAGAATCGGAATCGAATCCAAAATTTTCGGAACAGCTGTAACGAATTTGCTCAAAGGGGAAATATTAATAATTAATCATAACTCATTATAAGTAATTATAATATTTGGACAATTTAATAGAATTAGCTTGATAAAGCAGAATTCGCATTATAATCAATTGACCTGTTCATCCAGCGAACATTCAGGGTAAATTCATATGTATACAAAGAAAAAACATTTTTCTTGGCTGCAGAAAAAAATAATTTGCTCATATACTAATATATTAGAGCATATAGCTTTGATCGGAAATCGTAAAGTGACATCTTGCAAGGCAGAATCAGAAACTCATGTAACTCAAATAATTTGTACACAAGAACTTTATTAACTACAGACTAACACATAATTAATCTAAACCAGCACATATACATACGCACACACACCAGGCATACATGGTACATGGAACGGGATATTAAGGCTAAGCGGATAGATAGGACCGGAAAGAGGAAGGGGGAGAGTCAGAGTTAACCATCTCTAAAAACCATCAGTTTCTAGTTCAAAGCACAGTATATGATATCTTACATCAGACCTCTGTCTGGTACAAGGTATTATACTTGCATTTGACCTGCATGTGGGACGAGGGTCTCGCAAAGCCACTGAAGAAAGTCTGAATGGTTCCATTTGATGGCTGAGGTTGCAATTTCTTGAAAATTTACACTATTGTAACGTCGCTGCACATGCGCAGTACTTTCCAGTTTCGCTTTTCAATCCGATCAAGTGTTTACATGTCCTCTCATTCGGATTACAAAAGGGATAACCCACCCCTTACAATCAGATCGAAATTTTAATCAGATCTGGCCAATTTAATCCGATTTACATGTGACTTTTTTATTCCGATTGTGCTTCTAGTCCTATTACAATCGGATTAGTGTCCATGTAAATGCAGCTATTGTTTACACTTATCACTGAACTACATGAAAACAGACAGAAGAGAGAAACATAGCAGAATAACAAAACACAGCTGTGGCTGCACTATGAAGTATGTAGACTCACTCATCTGTGATCTGATGTCGTCTCTCTGTTTTTTCATCCTCTTCATTCGTTCTTCTGCTCTCTCTTCCTCTGCTTTTCTTCTCTCTTTCATCTCCTGTAAAATCTTACAGTCTATTTCAAAATGGCAGCTGTTGTTTTGTGCCACTGTCTCCTCAATCTTCTCCAGCAGCTCCTTGATCTGAGTGTGGTCACTCCTGTCCTGATTGTTGAGAACATGATACCTGTTCCCACATTTGTCCAGCAGCCACTGGAGATCCTGCCCTTCACTCTCAATGTGCTGCTCTATAGACGTGTCTAACAGAGAGTCTCCATGAGTGAACAGCACTATAGTGTGACTCCAGACTCTCACACCGAGAAGATCCAGATGACCCTGCAATACTTTTCTCTCAGTCTCTTTAAAACTATCATACACACGTATGATCAGTAGTACAGCATGTGGTCCTGGAGGACACAGAGACACACTGAGCAAAATCTCCTGTTTCAGTAACTCAGGACTCAGTACTACAGTGTAATTACTGCACCATCCTGGAGCTTCAATGACAGTGATGTGTCTGTCTGCTACTTCTCCATGTCTCCTCACACACTGAGCAGATGTCTTCAAGTCAAACTCCTCTCTGCCCAGGATGCTGTTTCCTGTTGAACTCTTACCAGCTCTTCTATACCCCATTAACACAATCCTCAGCTCTCGTTTGGCATCACCTGCAACACAGACAAAACACACATATTAAAAAAAAAGGTAATGATAATCTGTACATTACTGCTCATTTTACATTTACATTTAATAAAAAGTCAATCCATCTGGACCAAAAATTGTAAAGTTGGTTTCTCAACTATTTTTGCTTTTCCATTTTGTTGTTATTTTTGTTGTTGTTGTTGTTGTTGTTGTTTTGCATGATTATCTGTATTAATTAGTAGTTCCAAACCCACCTGTTGTGCATCATGGCATTCTTTGTGTCATGAACCACAAAAAGAAGACAAAATAATTATACAGTAGTGAATGGAAACATTAGTATTTGAGCTCAGGAAGGTTGTAGCTACTTGGATCAAAAAAAGATCTTTAAAGCACATTCCAAAATATATGAACATGAAAAAATTTGCATGTTGGCTCTTTTGCCTTATAATTGAGTCAAATGTAATTGTCAAGATCAAAATTCCACATTTAGGGGCACTTATAATGGGAATGATTTAAGTCACTTTTTTTAGAGAGTGTCTAAATGTCCAAAAGTGCAAAAATGTCCAGGTGTGAGAATTTACAAATAGATGTGAGATGTTTTTGTTTTTTTTTTCATTTATTTATTCATTCATTTTATATATTTATTTGTTTATTTATTTATTTTTATTTTTTTATTTTTTTTTTTGGTGACTGAGCAAGTGGATTTTTTTTAAGTTTGAAAATAATTCTCACAAAACAGTATTTTATGCAAGCTTTTCAAGATCAATTAACAATAGATTTTAGTCTTCATAATTCACAATGTGTGTAAACAGTGCAACAGCAAAAACTGGGAGTAATAATCCATGTTACATTTGTTTAGAGCTTTTTTTAATATAAGTAACTACAAGTAAAGATGCAAAACCAAACAGGACCACAGGGAGATGCCACAAGACTACTAAACCAGCTGCCTTGGCCTGACTGCACAGAGGCTATAAAATAATCAACATTTTCGGATTAGACTTGAGGACACTTTTGGGTAAAACTATTATTCTGTCACAAATCGTGTACATGCGGCTCCCTCCTCTCACCATTAGAGGGAGCCTTCACTCAGAACTCAATTCACAGACCATATCACGGACTCTATTTCCCATAACCCCTTTCACCATGGAGATTGCTCTCCACCTGCCGTTTTGACCCCTTGCCTGTTTACCGGATTACTTTGTTTGCTAGCTGCCTGCCTCGACCCTTTGTATGGACATTGACCACTCTCTGAATGTTGTTCCTGTTTGCTCCCTACCGACCCTTCCTGTATGGAGTGATATTGTGGATAATTTTCAAAAGGAATTGCAAATTGTATTTGCAATTGCTTTTTCCATATGTGGACGCATAAAGTGTGCCATAATCCAAACACAAATGCATGTATTGCATTATCGTTTTCGTTTTCCCTTTCACAAACACACAGTGACTGCCAAATTTCAAATGGAAATGCAAACTCCATTTGCAACTGTATTTCCTATGACTTACGAGTAATGCCCCTGTCATATTTAAACACCAATCTCAATTTCCACGTCAGCTTTTTCACTTTCTCTGCATCGCGTATGTAGCCTGCCAAAATTGCAATTCATTTTGCGTTTGAATTTCCGAGGCATTACAGGAAAACCTGTCAATCAGCGTCAGGGTCTATACTGTGGGACGTGATTGGATAGAGACAGAGCGCATTTAGGCCACACCCACACCGGGGGAAAACAATCCAAGGCTCTCCATTGGGTGCCTCATTGTCATTTGTGACTTATATAACAAAAAACAAAACAATGTCTAAAAGCTGCTGTGACGAGGTGTAGCACACAAGCTAAAAACACAGAACTATGTTTTATAAGCTGTCGACCCCAAAAAACGACTGTTTAAGGACACAAATAGTTGTAGATGTATTTCTCCCTGAGCCATTCAGTTGGATCATTTCTCCAACAAAACGAAAGTAAGGAAAATCACTGACACACAGACCAATACAATTTTATTTCTCAATGTATTTCCTCCGTTCAGGTTTACATAGGATGGTGAAATAATCATTTGACATGAATGTTTACTGTCGCCGATTAAGTTACCCGTTTTGAAACCGTAGGCTATTTGTACATTTTGAACGTTAATTTAAAAACATTTACTGCATAATTGTGTTTAGAGAAGAAACAAGTTGTCGACAAATCCTTTACATTTTATGGTTTTCAGACAGACGAAAAAAATATGAAAAATGAGAAGCTATAAAATTATGGTACAAATGTATGTGTACAAGTTATAAAAAAAAATAAAAATTACAAACTATAATGGCATTCGTTATGAACATATAAACGCGAAGCCATAACGAATTTAAAGAGAAACTGAAACGCACCGATACATCTATGATTCGGCACGAATACAAACATTTCCCATGAGAGGCTCCGGCGCATTTTTTTTCCATTAGTGGAATAAGAATATATGAGATATTATTCGGAAATGTAAATAGTTCAGAGCGCACAGATGAAACGCAGTAATGTTAGCGTATGTTCGCAGCCTGCTGTTTGGGAATGCGGATCTGGGACTTAATTATAAGGAATAACTTTGACGAGACCATGCTCAAGCATTTTAGAATGACAAAACCAGCATTTCAGTTGCTGTAAAAGATTGGTTTGTCCAGTTATGCTGTCCCATCGCAAAGTCACAATTATTTTTTATGCACTTTTTTTTGTATTTTTTTACTCACATTTTTAGAATTCATGCACATCTGGCACTTCCATAGCGTTTTATGCAATATACCAAAATGTGCATAAAATAGGTGGATGGAAACACTGAGTTTTTAGCTTCCTATATTGTAGAGATTAGTGGTCCTTTGAGCTAGATGATTTGCTTGGCAAAATATAATGTTAGATCAGTACAATAAAATGTTTTTCGTTCTCACACATTACTGTTGGTAATGTTAGTAATGCTGCATCTGTTCCTTCACTCAGAACTCCATTCACGGACCATATCACGGACTCCATTTTCCATAACCCCTTCCTGCCTGATCACCCGGCTGACTTCCTGCACAGCTGTCAGCCATTACACCTACACACACACTATAAAAGCCATGCACACACAAAGTCTGCACATGGATCACTACTATGCTGACTCCTTTGTTACTGACTCCTGTGGGCAATTGCTCTATCGCCCTAGAGCTGAGAATAATACATATAAAGGGAAAACAATAATAATTATTAACTAATTAAAGGGAGCTATAACAAAATAACCAAACATATCTTGTGGGCATTGACTCAAAAACGGTTACTGTGGCTAATTCAAGTAAAAAAAAAAAATTAAAAAAAATTAAAAAAGCCATAGGTAAGCACTAATTAAATATAACAAATGGTCAACCTCCATTAGACCACTTCAGATGGACTGACCCTAAAATTTCTGCATAAAATATTTTAAGGATAATGTGAAGTCACTATCTCAAAATAATCCTGACATTTGCTGTTAAATTAATAATTTTAGGAAACATGACTATCATTTTCATACTGATCCATCCAACAAAACTCAAGAGTCACTGGAAACTGATGTTCTTTTCCTTTTTTTTTTTTTAACTCTTGTCCATCATTTACATGAAAAGAGACAAAACAGAGCAGAATAACAAACTATGAAGTATGTTGACTTACACTTCTGTGATCTGATACTTTCTCTCAGTTTTTTCATCCTCTTCATTCGTTCTTCTGCTCTCTCTTCATCTGCTCTTCTTCTCTCTTTTATCTCCTGTAAAATCATTTCATCTATTTCAAAATGGCAGCCATTGTTTTGTGCCACTGTCTCCTCAATCTTCTCCAGCAGCTCCTTGATCTGAGTGTGGTCACTTCTGTTCTGATTGTTAAGAACATGATACCTGTTCCCACATTTGTCCAGCAGCCACTGGAGATCCTGCCCTTCACTCTCAATGTGCTGCTCTATAGATGTGTCTAACAGAGAGTCTCCACCAGTGAACAGCACTATAGTGTGACTCCAGACTCTCTCACCGAGAAGATCCAGATGACTCTGCAATACTTTTCTCTCAGTCTCTTTAAATCTAGTGTCCACACGTATGATCAGTAGTACAGCGTGTGGTCCTGGAGGACACAGAGACACACTGAGCAAAATCTCCCGTTTCAGTAACTCAGGACTCTGCTCTACAGTGTAATCACTCCACCATCCTGGAGCTTCAATGACAGTGATGTGTCTGTCTGCTACTTCTCCATGTCTCCTCACACACTGAGCAGATCTCTTCAAGTCAAACTCCTCTCTGCCCAGGATGATGTTTCCTGCTGAACTCTTACCAGCTACTCTATGACCCATCAACACAATCCTCAGCTCTGAGAGATGCTGGCCATCACCTGCAACAAAGACAAAAGTTGGTTTCTCAACCATTTATGTTTTCCTGTTTGTTTGTTTTTTGTGCATGAATACCTATATTAGAAAGTTTGAGGATAATTCTCACAAAAATGTATTTTATTTTAATTCACAATGTGTGTAAACAGTGCAAGAGCAAAAACTGGGAGTAACAATCCATGTTACATTTGTTCAGAGCAGGGATCACCACACTCGGTCCTGGACGGCCAGTGTCCCACAGAGTTTAGGGTCCCAACCCTAATCAAACACACCTGAACCAGCTAATCAAGGTCTTAATATGTATACTTGAAACTTCCAGGCAGGTGTGTTGAAGCACGTTGAAGCTAAATTCTGTAGGACACCTACCCTCCAGGATCAAGTATGGTGACCCCTGGGGGTGTTCCATAAAACAAGTTTACCAAATAAGCCAGGCTTATTTCAGTTAGTCTGACTTATTGTCACTTAATTTGGCTCAAAATAAGTCCCCTAACTGGGGAACACCCCCCAGGTTTAGAGCTTTTTATGTAAATAACTACAAGTAAAGATGCAAAACCAAACAGAACCACAGGGAGATCTATTATATAGACCCACCTCCTGTGGGTGATTGCTCTAATGTCCCAGAGCTTAAAATAAGACATAAAGGGAAAATAATAATAATTATTAACTAATTAAAGATACCTATAACAAAATAACCAAATATCTTCTTGACATTGAATGAAAAACCACTACTATGGTTTACAGTTTTTGCCCATTGCTTACACACTAAAACCGAATGCTTAGACCAAAGTCTCAATACATAAACTTCTTGTAGCATACCTTAAACACAGTGTAACCATAGCTTAAACACATTGTCAACTTTGCACTTTGTTTACAATTCTGTAACACACTTATTGCGAAACACTACACACGTTTTCTTACATTTGACACTTTGTTCAAAAACAAAATCACCTGTTATCATTGGGAAAATACTGTGTTCAAAAAGCAAAACTTATCTGGCAATTGTAGGCACTTAAATACACACCTGAAAACACTTGCACAGAAAACAGAACACTAATTGGTCTGAGCATTAGCACTACAAATAGGCCTCAGGTAAGCCATTTTGAGAACTTTGCAAGAGGCATGCGGAGACATTGAGGTGGGATCCATCCAAGGGTGATATTTTCACAAGGCGATATTTTCCCTGATGCCTAGCCCGCGAGGACATTGCCTGTGATGTTGACGAGAACTTGTGGCCAGACCCAAACAGAAGGCGGGATCCATAAGCCTCCCCATCACCCCATTTTTTTTTTACTTTTGTATTGTTGCTAAATTTACTTTATTTCTGTAAGAATGTTTGTTTATTGTAAAAACTATTGTTTGATTGCTGCTGAATTT
Source organism: Cirrhinus molitorella (assembly GCA_033026305.1). NCBI lineage: Eukaryota > Metazoa > Chordata > Actinopteri > Cypriniformes > Cyprinidae > Cirrhinus > Cirrhinus molitorella. Next base: position 4,995,534 of record CM065141.1, on the reverse strand, counting down.
CTACTTTTGAGTTTTACAGAAGACTGAGTTTGAGCAAATGACAATTAAAATAGAAACACAAAGACTGCAGTGTTTTATATAAAGCCCATCAGTGTGTTGCTGGTGATATGAAAGAGTAATTCAAATGGTGCTTGTGTGTATGGTTTTGTTGCAAGAATTTCATTTTTAGAAAGGAGTGTTACGTTTTGATTGCAATGTTTCATTTTGGCATAGATGTGAGTTGGTAATCTCCAAGTGCTATGTCTGATTGGCTTGTGTGTAGAGTTTTGACATAATGAGCCAAATTCTGCAAAAAGTGTGTAAGCAATAGGCAAAAACTGTAATCAGGTTTTAAAAAAAAAGGTAAACACTCGAAGAAATCCTGACAGGGTTATCAGGACCCTAACATTCACATGAAAACAGACAAAACAGCAGAACACAAACACAGTCGTGGCTGCACTATAAAATATGTATACTCACTTATCTGTGATCTGATGTCATCTCTCTGCTTTTTCATCCTCTTCATTCGTTCTTCTGCTCTCTCTTCCTCTGCTCTTCTTCTGTCTTTCATCTCCTGTAACATCTTTCTATCTATTTCAAAATGGCATCTGTTTTGTGCCACTGTCTCCTCAATCTTCTCCAGCAGCTCCTTGATCTGAGTGTGGTCACTCCTGTTCTGATTGTTGAGAACATGATACCTGTTCCCACATTTGTCCAGCAGCCACTGGAGATCCGGCCCTTCACTCTCAATGTGCTGCTCTATAGATGTGTCTAACAGAGAGTCTCCATGAGTGAACAGCACTATAGTGTAACTCCAGACTCTCGCACCGAGAAGATCCAGATGCCCCTGCACTGCTTTTCTCTGAATTTCTTTAAATCTACTGCTTGCATCTATAATCAATAGTACAGCGTGTGGTCCTGGAGGACACAGAGACACACTGAGCAAAATCTCCTGTTTCAGTAACTCAGGACTTTCCTCTACAGTGCAACTCCTCCACCATCCTGGAGCTTCAATGACAGTGATGTGTCTGTCTGATACTTTTCCATGTCTTCTCACACACTGAGCAGTTCTTTTGAAGTCAAACTTCTGTTTGCCCAGGACTATGTTTCCTGCTGAACTTTTGCCAGCAGCTTTACTACCCATCAACACAATCATCACCTCTGAGAGACATTGAGCACCACCTGCAACAAAGACAAAATTCACTTATTCAATATATGGTACTGAGGCAGGAAGGTTTTCAAACTATGTAGTGCCTTCTTTTTAAGTCACTTCCTAGACCCTGTTCAGGTGTTGCAATAGTTGTCGTTTATTCCAAAAAATAAAATAAACCCTAAATGTAAATTAGGCCAAACTTAAATCAAATAAACAAACAAACAAACAAACAATTGAAAACCATAAACCTGCTGGCATCTTACACTTCCACAATCTTTCCATACACTTTGGCTCTCGTGCATACTCCTAATGAGTACAGGTAGATCCCTTAACCCTTCAAGTTCCAGCTACATGAAGGCCAAGGCCACAATCATAACTCTCAACCAGCAGGGGTCATACTACACATACTCATTTCCCTGTCACTCCAACTCTACAGCATAATTTCATTATTATTCTTTGGTGACCAGCTGACCTTCAAGGACTTGTCCATGCCCTTGTCATTTCTAGGCTGGACTACTGCAATGCTTTTCTGACTGAACTTCCATAATAAGCAATCAAACCTTGACAAATGATTCAGAATGCAGCAGCATGACTGCTCTTCAACAAGCACATAAGTAGGGCTGGGAATTGATTCCAAAAAGATTCAGAGGCATTGGGAATCGAGAGTAGATTCCAAGTGTTGGATTCAAGCCCATCAAAGGGATTCAGAGCCTTTTTTAGTTCAATAAAGCTTATATATGGGTGCCTCTTAAACAAAAGGTTGCATCATACAAATTGTAATGGATGAGCCTAACACAAGTGGATCCATTCGCGAAACTTTATTAATAACAGTAATCGTGGTAAGACAGGCGGGTCAGGCAGGGACAAACAGGATCAGCGTAGGAAACACAAAGTGGTAGTCAGTATCCGAGCGGGAAGTCATGGTGGGCAGCTAGCATCAATCGTAATCCAAACAAACAAAGCAAGGGGGTCGAAGGACCGACGGAGAACAATCAGGAACCAAGGAACAGACAGAAACAGCAACAGGAAATTAGACACGGGAAATAACGCTCGGAATTGATTGACAGGCTAAACAAGACTTTGTGATCTGAGCTGGGAAATGAGGCTGTATTTATAGACTGTGTGGTGAACTAAGATGGCTGACTAGGGTGAAAGTTGAAGAGTGATAAGAAGGGGTTATGGGTAATAGAGTGAGAAATAGTCCAGTGTACATTGAAGGCTCCCTCTAAAGGTAAAAGGAGGGAGCAATAGCGGCACAGTTCATGACACGAATACTGCATATTTCGGCTGCTATGTCATCAAACGTCGCTGAATGAAAAGAATTGGTACTGAGCTCATCTGAGCTTGAGGATGCAGCCTTCCATTAAGTACCCATTAACTCATGTTTGCTAATAGTGATCTGATTCGTTTCCAGAAAAATGTTGTTTCAGATAAATCATTTTAATGAACCAGTTAAAAATGATTAAGAAGTTATTTCACAGTGGAACTGGCTTATTTTGCCAACAATTTGTTTTTTTTTCTCCGGCCTGTCAGTAATACAGATAACACATAATAGTGTGTATGTGTAGCTATGCTATCATCATTCAGCCCTTTTTTTTTTTTTAATTAATTAATTTTTACATTTTATTTAACCATACTATGACAGACAAGACCGGGGCACAGAGAAAAATAAAAAAAATATTGGGAAGAAAGTCAACAGAAGGAGAAAAAGAAAAAAAGAAAACAAAAAGAAGGAGGATAGAGAGAGAGCAAAAGCCGATAATCTGCTTCCATACTTGCTGAAAAAAACAAGAAAAAAACAATTAAAGACACAACAGTAGAGCAACTGCAACAACATCCAATGTCTGTATGAATCACAGTAAATACTAAATGTTAAATGTTATTACGCAGCACACATAACTAATTTTACAAAATATGTTTTGAAGCAACAGTAGTTTAGGACAGTGTGTGTCTGTGAGCACCTGTTTTACACCAATGTGAATGCTTGTGTGTACACCTGTGTGCACACCTGTGTGTGTGTGTGAGCGCGCTTGTATTCATAAGGTCCCTCCATGGAGATGCTTGATAGTGTGTGTGGGGAACCACAGCCCTGCCCCACAAGGCATGAAGCAGACATGGAGGAGACCCGGGCCCCAAACATCCGGAGACCCCCCAGGGCACAGGAGTCCCAGGAGAACCACCGCAGGGACAACTGCGGCCCCCACCCAGAAAAGGGCAGAGGAGAGCCATATTGCTAAAGTAAACATCATTCACCTAAACTGTGCATGTCTTCCTCCATTCATGCAATAAACGCATGTGACGAATTTGCTGGGCAAAGCAGACAAAATTGCAATTTAAAATACAGAAAATGTATCATAAATTTTAAAAATAAAGCTTATTATGATAAGGCTACTTTTTAAGACATTTATATCCTGTAGTCATTGCAAAATTAGGTTACTGCAATCTAAATAAACAAAAACAACAAAAACAACAGTGAGGAATCGATTCTTGGAACTGAATCCTATCAATTCCACAATTAAGAATCGGAATCGAATCCAAAATTTTCGGAACAGCTGTAACGAATTTGCTCAAAGGGGAAATATTAATAATTAATCATAACTCATTATAAGTAATTATAATATTTGGACAATTTAATAGAATTAGCTTGATAAAGCAGAATTCGCATTATAATCAATTGACCTGTTCATCCAGCGAACATTCAGGGTAAATTCATATGTATTCAAAGAAAAAACATTTTTCTTGGCTGCAGAAAAAAATAATTTGCTCATATACTAATATATTAGAGCATATAGCTTTGATCGGAAATCGTAAAGTGACATCTTGCAAGGCAGAATCAGAAACTCATGTAACTCAAATAATTTGTACACAAGAACTTTATTAACTACAGACTAACACATAATTAATCTAAACCAGCACATATACATACGCACACACACCAGGCATACATGGTACATGGAACGGGATATTAAGGCTAAGCGGATAGATAGGACCGGAAAGAGGAAGGGGGAGAGTCAGAGTTAACCATCTCTAAAAACCATCAGTTTCTAGTTCAAAGCACAGTATATGATATCTTACATCAGACCTCTGTCTGGTACAAGGTATTATACTTGCATTTGACCTGCATGTGGGACGAGGGTCTCGCAAAGCCACTGAAGAAAGTCTGAATGGTTCCATTTGATGGCTGAGGTTGCAATTTCTTGAAAATTTACACTATTGTAACGTCGCTGCACATGCGCAGTACTTTCCAGTTTCGCTTTTCAATCCGATCAAGTGTTTACATGTCCTCTCATTCGGATTACAAAAGGGATAACCCACCCCTTACAATCAGATCGAAATTTTAATCAGATCTGGCCAATTTAATCCGATTTACATGTGACTTTTTTATTCCGATTGTGCTTCTAGTCCTATTACAATCGGATTAGTGTCCATGTAAATGCAGCTATTGTTTACACTTATCACTGAACTACATGAAAACAGACAGAAGAGAGAAACATAGCAGAATAACAAAACACAGCTGTGGCTGCACTATGAAGTATGTAGACTCACTCATCTGTGATCTGATGTCGTCTCTCTGTTTTTTCATCCTCTTCATTCGTTCTTCTGCTCTCTCTTCCTCTGCTTTTCTTCTCTCTTTCATCTCCTGTAAAATCTTACAGTCTATTTCAAAATGGCAGCTGTTGTTTTGTGCCACTGTCTCCTCAATCTTCTCCAGCAGCTCCTTGATCTGAGTGTGGTCACTCCTGTCCTGATTGTTGAGAACATGATACCTGTTCCCACATTTGTCCAGCAGCCACTGGAGATCCGGCCCTTCACACTCAATGTGCTGCTCTATAGATGTGTCTAACAGAGAGTCTCCATGAGTGAACAGCACTATAGTGTGACTCCAGACTCTCTCACCAAGAAGATCCAGATGACCCTGCACTGCTTTTCTCTGAGTGTCTTTAAATATACTGCTGGCATCTATGATCAATAGTACAGCGTGTGGTCCTGGAGGACACAGAGACACACTGAGCAAAATCTCCTGTTTCAGTAACTCAGGACTCTGCTCTACAGTGTAACTCCTCCACCATCCTGGAGCTTTAATGACAGTGATGTGTCTGTCTGCTACTTCTCCATGTCTCCTCACACACTGAGCAGATGTCTTTAAATCAAACTCCTCTCTGCCCAGGATGCTGTTTCCTGTTGAACTCTTACCAGCTACTCTATGACCCATCAACACAATCCTCAGCTCTGAGAGACGTTGGGTGTCACCTGCAACAGAGAACAAAACACACTTATGCAAGATGATGTTGTACTGAATACATGTAAATGTCTGTTCAATATAAATTTAATAAAATCTCTAAATGAACAGTTTAGATGCAAAACCAGCTAAAAGCCATCTCTGTCAAAAATGAGATTATGATACTGAGTGAATGCTCTCGATACACATTATGTGTCCATCAAATACTTTTACTTCAAAGTCACTAAAATCCCACCCTCAGCCTAATCAGAAGTACTTACTTAGAAACCTATACATCGGAACCTGATAAAAATGCATTTAATCATCACTAATCATAAAATAAACAGCCAATGAACGCCTATATATACACACATCTAATAGACAACAAAATGGCAATCTATCCAATCAAATATACAGCTTATCAGAAAAAAAATGTAACAACTTTATACAAAATTATAAAAATGCAAAAGAATTATTGACAAATTAAAGTATTATAAATACACTACACTTAAATATAAATATTATGAAAATATGGAATTTAACAACTTGAGACAATAAAAATATAAAAATATACAATTTTAACAGTTTGTAATAGCCTAATATTAGACCTGTGATGAGAACAGCCAAAATAGTCCTAAGATCCTTTACATGAAATTTACACTCATTATCAAATGCAAGTAAACTTTTGAAACATTTAAATTAGCATTATTTTATATTTTATAGCATTATTAAATATAGCATTATTAATCATGACAAAAATAATGCTTATTTAAATGTCAAAGTTTTACTTGCATTTGATAATATGTCATGCATCCCACAAGCTGCTAAGTGTAACATTCATACACATTACGATATTATTTGACTGTCTTTCATTTTATAAATAAAAATAGATGGCAATTGTAACCCTACCGAGACATGACTACTTGCAACTTGAGACTTGACAGTTAGTAGAGATCCCGCAAATAGTAATTTCAGCTTTTTGAATTTTGTTTTTCTTTTTCATGAGAGAGCACTAAATTTACCTGTTGGAGAACAATGGACAAATGATAAAGGACATTCCTAGGTCTTGTAAGTATCTGTGTTTTCATTTTGACATGTTCATTGTTTATCTATATTATTTGCCATCATGTGTAGGAAGACAGTAATTGATCATGATGTTTGACTAGGCCCCATGGTTCAACATGCATGTGATCAGAGGATTAACTGCAAAATTTAATAGATAAAAGAGTGAAAGTTTATCATTTGCATGTGTTTACTTAACTTAATCATTCTAAAACAGTACAAAAAGAGATGAAAGAGCAAACAACAAGAAACATCTTTGACAAAGATTAATTATTAATTTATGAACACACTCAGAAGAATTCAACAAACTGAATAGGAAAAGTGGTTGGAAAATGAGGAGATCAGGGCAGCAATGGTTAAAAAAAAAACTCCAGAACAACATTTCCAGCTCTCATCTCTGACAAATTCAATCATTTATTTTAACTATATTGAATTTAATTTATGACTGAACAATGGCTTGTGTTACACACAGAGAGTATGAGCTAACTGAATATCTGTCATTCTACAAGTACAATAAGATTTAGTTTTAAAATTCCAAATTGATACTAAAGCTTAAAAAAAATACAAATTATTTAAAATGGCAATATACAATTTTCAATTATAAAAAGTTTGCAGCAGTATTAAAATAGTGCAAATAATAGATAAGATGTGCAATGCAGCATTAATGTATGTGTCATATTTGGATTCTTCTACAGATTTTTTTTTAAAATAGAGCACAAACACTGCAAGCTAAAGTTTGACATAATTTTCTTCTGTTGTTCAGGTTTCCAAAATAAAACTGTTGATTATGTGTTGAAGTAAATAGTAAATCCATTGCTGCAAGTCATTTGATTTAAAATTTTTATTAGTGTATGTTGATCTAAATGCAGACTGGTTCTAATTGTAAATACAACTGTGTATTCACCATTGTTGAATGGTAAGGCGGTGAAACAATGTTGCGTTTTCAACATTGATTAAATTTGCAAAATCAACACCTAATTCAACGTTGATCCAACGTCTAAAGAACGATCTTAATTCACCCATGCTGAAGATAAGGTGGTGAAACAACGTTGTGTTTTCAACGTTGGTTCAATTTGCAAAATCGAAGCATAATTCAACTTTGATCCAGCGTCTGATGAAGTTAAAACAACGTCACGATTTCAACATTGAAACAACTTTAAGATTTCAGGGTGAAAAGACATCAGAATATCAAAGTTCAGCCATCAATAAAATAAATAAAAAGACCAGAGCATACATTGCTGAAAGTACTAAACGACATTGTGCCATAAAAGAATGTAAGATTTAATCCTTGTTTGGCTCAACCACATTCAAGTCAAATGTCCACCTAATCTTAAATATTTGGCCATTTCTATATGATAGAAAGGATTGCAAATCTGTGAATGTAAACATTTTTTTATTATTGCGTCCAGTCATTTCACACAAATAATCGGTTCAGCTCCTTCCTAATAGGTGGCGTGAATTAAACAAGGGTTTATGATCAGCCTTTCCATCCAGCCTTTCGATTCGATTTCACAATGCAATCACGATGCATTCTTTGCAACCACGGTTTTCAATAATCCTGCACATGGCTACATTTTCATCAGTAAATAGTCTACAAGCAGTCAGATATATGAACTCCCTTTTTATTTTATCTGTAGGGCCCTATGAAATCCATTTTATTTTTTCCCAAATTCCCAAATTATTTTCCTGGATTCCCTTTTTTTCTGTTTTAATTTTTCTGGACTCCTCCTTAATGGTTATATAACATCTTATTAATCAAAACGGATGGCTAATTATTTAAAATCATGAAACTTATACAATTTAACGCCAATTTATTAAAGGTTTAACAAAAATGACATGTTTAGGGCCTTATGAAATATTGTATTTTATTGTTACCAAATTCTGGATTTACCATATCTTTATGTCAATTATTTAAATGCATTTTATTTATTCTTACAAAACCCACAGAAATTCCGTGTTGTGTATTCATATTAACAGCAGGCATAAAAAAAACATTTATCTTTTAATTAAACAATTAAAAGTAAAGAGGATTTACTATTAACATTAAAACATGAAAGAAATATTGTGTAATTATTTATTTAAAAAAGAAAGTTTTGTTAATTTTTCAACAGTAGTAGTATTACGTACATTCTTAATATTAAAAATATATTTCTGTCATCTAACTTTTATTTTGATGTGTTGCCGTGAATAGCTGTGACTTGTTGTGGCTAGATTGGATACAGCTGGGCTGGAACCTAACAGTACAGATTTTACTCAAATGGAACTTTCAAATGTGAATGAAGTGACTCGCAGAGCAGTTCTGGAGATGTTGTCCATGTATTTATGTCCTCATTTATTGAGATGCCAGATGCTAAAAATACCACGAGCGTCACGAATGCGTTATAATATATAGTAAACACAAACTTCTGCTTCATTAATAAACTCAGAGACAGGCAGAACATCCAGGATTCATATTTAAATAGTCATTTTGCGGCTTAATATGTACACATATTAGTTCATATCGCGATTTGATTTCATTTTAAAACATACTTTTTTCCAAGCTTTGACAAATTCTGTGACATTCCGCGTTAAATAATACATTCCGTGTTTATGACTGGATTCTGCGATTCCGTCCTCATTTTCCGCATCATTGAAATCATAGGACACTATATCTGCTTCAAATAAAACTTAAAAACTTACAAAATAAAAGTCTTAACAGAGTAAATACACTAGTAAATGAACTCTAGTAGTAAGTGAACACTAGTAAATACTAAAGGCACATGAAACTGCCTCCTTCTGCCATTTTAAACTCGGCTGACTGACACGCGTATATGCGAATGACGTCATAGGCTATAATCGATTAAGGTCTATTTCTGATGAATCGCCCACTTCCGCATCGGGATGCTACGATTAATTTCAACACCCCTAGTAATAAGATGTTGGTCATGCAACCAATATGATAAAAATCACAGGTCTCAGCTGGTCTCAGCTCTCAGCTGTCAAAAGTTGTCATCACCTCAGCTTTCAAAGCTATGCCTATCCATCCAGATTCATGGCACTCATTGGGAGTATGCTGGCACAAGAATTCTATTTCATCATAGACTTAACCTTCAAATGCAAACAGTACCAAGATTCTCTGATGTGTTATCAGAAGCAGCTCATTGGATTTGTCAAACCATTACCCAAAGTAATGGCTCATAGCATTTATCCTTTAAAACTCAAATTGTTCCAAGTATTGAACTCCCTGTCAGATGCTGTAAGAGCACTCCCAGGGGAGCAAATATGTTTCTCTTTCTACTACAGGCAAAGCTCACCCATCAGATGCCACAGGTATTGAACCCTGTCAGATACCATGAGAACCTTCTCGTTTGAGTGAATGTTTTCTTTCAACTACTGCCGTTTACCCATCCATGCTGCAAGTATTGAACTCCAGTCTCAGCCTTTCAGTCAAGCAAATCTCAGCCTTTCAGTCCATCTAGTGACAAGGCATTCCTGTCCGATGCCATGAGCCTTGGTCCCCTATCTGATGCCCCCAGGAGCCTCCCGGCAACTTAACTTCACCCTTCCATCCGGGGCCTACCCATCCGATGCTGTGAGCATTGGTCTCCCGTCGGATGCCATGAAGGTCCCCTGGTCAGCAAATTTTACCTTTTCAAAAAGGCTACCGGAGCGGCGTCCAATTCTTCCATAAGCTGAAATTTCGTGCATGCTCACTCAAAATGAGTAACAAATCTCCCTTTTGACCAAAGGGATCCAACAATCTCAAACCACCCATCCCGATCCTTGTCAACCCATAAAGTTAGACATTCTACCTAAATGTATCCACACCCTCCACACAGATTATCAGCCTCTCAAATGCTCGGAACTCACCACCTCTTCTAAATCCGACCCAAATATCAACCCTTCCATCTCACACTTAACAGTACTCAACATTGAAACAATTTCCTTCTTCATCAAACAAAGCAAGACAGACCAAGACAAAAAAGATCATCTTATTTACACCTATCTACAGCTCTTTTCTCCTAGCCAACCATACCAGTCCATCCTCAAATTCCTCTGCCTTAGAAAAGTTTACTTGCATTTGATAATAAGCTGTGTCTGTTAAAATTGCATGTATGCCATTTTAAGACAACTATAGTCCGCTAAATGTTCAAAAATTTCATTAAGAACAAAGTGGAAAAAATATATATACAGTCAGGTCCATAAACATTGGGACATCGACACTGTAATGAAAGTTATTAATTTAAGCACAATAAAATATGTATGATTAATGGTTATTAATTACACATACTTTCTACACTTATCTGATACAGCCGAGTCAATAATAAACCGAACTAATGCCCTCGTCCAGCGAGTGTTTAGCCGCCTTTATTCTAACTCTAAGAAAAATCAATTTCCTAGCCTTGAAAAGTAATCTTTCCCACCATAATTGGCTAAGTTACAGTTTTGTAACAAAATCAAAGCAGTTTAAGTGATGTAATATTTGTGAGCAATGAACACAGCAATGATTCAAACGTGGATACAAAATGCGGGTTTACTGATTACATTAAAGGGGAAAATAAACACTAACTAGCAAATAACGAACACTGAACAGATAACACATTAAACATAAAACGGAGAGAGAGAGAGAGAGAGAGAGAGAGAGAGAGAGAGAGAGAGAGAGAGAGAGAGAGAGAGAGAGAAGATTGGCAAACTTTTACATCAGCGGCACAACCAAATCATCAGATTGAGATTTCACCCTTGGTACTAACAAAATTGGACATGTGACAAACTACACATACCTTGGGCTGAAAATAAGTGCAACTGGTAATTTTAATTTGGCTGTGAATGAACTGAAAGAGAAAGCAAAAAGGGCCTTCTATGCCATCAAAAAATCTATCCAAATTGAAATCCCAATTCGAATCTGGCTCAAAATATTCCAATCAGTAATTGAACCTATTGCACTATATGGCAGTGAAGTGTGGGGTCCTCTTCTAAATCACGAATTTGAAAAATGGGACAAAAATCAGATCGAAGCCCTGCATGCTGAGTTCTGTAAGAGTATTCTCAGAGTACAGAGGAATACCCCAAACAACGCATGCAGGGCAGAATTAGGACAATATCCTCTGCTAATACGCATTGAGAAACGAGCCATCAAATTTTGGAAACATCTAAAAATGAGTGACCCCAACTCTTACCATTTTAAAGCCCTTAAAAACCATGAAGTGAACCCTGAAAAAAGTCCCCTGATTCAGACAGTCCTGAAGCTGCAAAAACAAACTAACACGACTAACAACATCCAGCATCAGGACACTGAAATATTCATCCACAAAATTTGGCCCAACCAAATTATAAAAGCAGAAAAACAAAATTATTTAACCTATTGGAATGAAACAACAGAAAAACAGAGTAAACTTGAATGCTATTTGGCCCTAAACAGAGACTACACAACTGCAGACTATCTGAGTAGAGTCAAAGACTGTAAATTAAGACAACAAATGATGAGGTACAGACTGAAACTAACTATTGAGACGGGGAGATATCGACAGAACTGGTTGCCCAAAGAGAGCCGCATCTGCCCCTACTGTGATGATGGCGAAGTGGAGACAGAGCAACACTTCCTCACCTCCTGCCCTAACTACGAAGAAATTAGAAACACATTTTATCCCAAATTTGAAACACTTTACCCCGACTTCAGTATGTTAAACAAGAAAACACAACTTCAGTATTTATTAGGTGAGAAACAAGATTGTATCTTACTAGCAGCAAGATACATTGATGCCTGTCACAAAAAGAGGGAGGAGTCAACAAATCAGTGATGCGCCTACAAACACACACACTGACTTTAAATTGTTTGCAGAATTCTATAATTCATGGAACTAATTTGTTATATTCTTTGCTAATTATCTACATATATATTTATTTATTTATTTTGTATACATGTCTGTGTTAAATCCAATGTAATCACTATGCTTTGGCAATACATTGTAACAATTGTCATGCCAATAAAGCTCATTTGAATTTGAATTTGAGAGAGAGAGAGAGAGAGAGAGAGAGAGAGAGAGAGAGAGAGAGAGAGAGAGAGAGAGAGAGAATTTGAATTTTGAAAAAACTTTATTCACAATAATCCATCACACAAAAATTACAAAGAAAAAAACAAAACACCTTCAGATACAACACACAATGCTCCACGACTACACCAAATCATCTCAAAAGTTGATAAATCATCCATAGTTTTATAAAACTTAAAATCAATCAACACTCTTGACTTGACCAACATTAAAAAAACTCCAGTAGCACTTTGACAAGGTTTTCCTTCAATCCGATTCTTCCTACTCACATATACTGCCAATTTTGCTTGTCCCAAAATAAAATTCAACAACTGACAAATGTGCCTCTTATTCCAGCTATACCTGAAACCCAAAATAAAAATTCTAGTTGAAAAGGATTCATTAAAACGGCTGAAGAATCCTTTCAACAATGAAAAAAGTGATTCCAATCTAGAACATTGCAAGAAAGCATGGAATATTGTCTCTCTTTGAGCACAAAAAGGACAATCAGGACTAACTTCTGGATTTAATACAGAAACAAAAGAATTGACAGCAATAATACCATGAAGAACCCTCCACTGCATATCCCCACCCCTTTTAGATAATGGCGGTTTATACAAGGATCTCCACTCAGGTTTTACATTTTCTCCTAACTCAAAAAAAGGCCTCCATGGTGTATCAACCCTTCCTTCAAATTTTTTACAATTAAAAACCATAACACAGGTTCTATACAAGGTGTTCCCTTTTGTTGACAATAAATCCAACCACCAGGACTCCAGGATCTTAAAAAAGGAACCTGTCTGCCCATCAAAAATTGGTGAAATCATAAGACATGGAAACAAGTCATGTACATCAGGAGAATTCACCCCAGAATAATAGTCTTTTAACATTTGATTCTCTTCAGCTGTAAGAGCAGACCTCAGTTTAGACAAATAACAAGAAACAAGACGTAGAGACCTAATGCCCAAATGCTGGGATACCATTTCCACATTCTCCAAATTTGGGCCAGCCACAGTCAGCATTTGTCCTAAAGTGACAGTCTTTGATCTTATAAGTGCAGAACCACATCCTGAAAGGCTGCTATTGTCAGTTACATCCAAACGAGCTCCGAGTATCAAAGGTTCCTCTAAAAGCCAAAAAAGAGAGTATGGGCTTTCAGCTTTCCGAATTTGGAACAGGCTCCACACTTTAAAAAGGTTTTTATAAAAAGATGGTAGCTCTGACAAGTCCATTCTTGAAGAGTTCAACAAAAAAAGATGTTTGTCTAGTCCAAAAGTCCCAACTTTTCGCAAAATGGCACAGGCAACCATTCTCCAACTAACATCAGATGCGCCATCCAAAAGTCTCTGTAAGAACTGCAGACGAAAAGCAGCAATTCTGCTCTGTAGATGTACCAGTCCTTGCCCCCCTTCTTCCTTTGGCAGGTACAAGACACTCTGCTGAACCCAGTGTAGTTTATCCCAGAAGAAGTTGACAAGAACAGCTTGAATCTTCTTTAATAATTCACAAGGAGGATCCACACAGGCCGACCTGTGCCACAGAGAGGAAGCAACCAGATTGTTTACAATAAGAGTCCGTCCTCTGTAAGACAAATTAGGGATCAACCATTTCCATTTCCCTAGACGTCCCTTAATTTTCTCAACAACCCCTTCCCAGTTCTTCTGTAGAGTCATATCATCCCCCAAAAAAACTCCTAAATATTTTATACCATCCTTCCCCCATGTTAATCCATCAGGAAGGTTTGGTTTGCCATCAGCCCACCGACCAACCAGAAGTGTCTCACATTTACTCCAATTCACTCTAGCAGAAGACAGTAGCATAAAATCATCAATTAGTTTAAGTAAAATATGTACATCATTTTCCCCACTAATAAGAACCATAACATCATCCGCATAAGCAGACAAACAAATATTATTTTTACAATTAGGTAGACATATACCACACACCTTTAGTCTGATTTGCTGTAACAGTGGTTCAATAGCCAAAGAATATAGCATCCCAGATAAGGAGCACCCCTGTCTTATGCCCCTTTTAACCTGGAATGGAGCACATAAACCGCCATTAATCTTCAGTATACTTTCAACTTCACTATAGAGTACCTTGACCATCTCTATAAATTCATGACAGAAACCAAAGGCTTTTAGAGTTTCCCATAGATAAATGTGCTCAACTCTATCAAAAGCTTTTTCCTGATCCAGAGAAATCAGGCCAACATCTAAATTTAACAGCTTGGAAACTTCTAAAACATCCCTAATTAGGGAAATATTATCAAAAATAGATCTACGAGGAACACAATAGGACTGGTCCGGGTGTATGACCTGATCCAACACTCCAGATAACCTGTTTGCTAGAGCCTTGGAGAGCAGCTTGTAATCACTACACAAAAGCGAGACGGGGCGCCAGCTCTTTATATCAGTCAGGTCACCTTTTTTAGGTATGAGGGTGATAACTGCTCTACGGCAACTCAACGGCATCATACCTTTAGACAAACTGTCATTCAGCACCTGCAACAAGTCCAATCCCAGCTCCGTCCAGAAAGATTTATAAAAATCAACTGGAAGCCCATCAATTCCAGGAGCCCTCCCTGACTCCATGCCTTGCAGGGCCTTATGCAGCTCTCCCAGACTCAGAACCCCTGAGAGGGCTGCATTACCCTCTTCAGACATCTGGGGCAAGGAAGCATAAAAAGGACTTTCTTCATCACACCCCGACACAAACTCGCTCTTGTAAAGATTCTGATAAAAACTAACTGCTCTCCTACGAATAAAAGCAGGATCCAGCAACACCTGGCCATCTTCAGAGCGTAAAGCCTGAATTAAACGTCTCTGCCCATTCTTTTTTTCAAGGCTAAAAAAATATTTGGATGGCACATCCATCTGAGCTAAATTTAAAAACCTCGACCGGACCAGTGCCCCTTGTGTTTTGTAACCAAGTAGATCAACTAACTGAGCTTTTTTCCTTGAACAAACTTCTAAAAAATAATTATCTCCAGTAGAGTCAGCTAACTGTTGACATTTAGTTATATCAGTTTCCAGATTCTCTAAAGATCGCTGTAGCTCTCTAGTTACATTGAAAGTATACTGCTGACAAAACTGTCTGATTTGAACCTTACCAAAGTCCCACCACTGTTGTAAGGTTTGAAATTCAGACTTAGTATTCCTGTAATTCTCCCAAAAAAACTTAAAAGAATCCCTAAAGTATGTATCACTGAGCAAGGAAACATTAAAATGCCAATAGGCACTTCTGAGTTTAACAGATTTCAAAACAAAATTACATTGCACCATCGCATGATCTGAAAAACATACTGGAGAAATTAAACACCTATTAAAAAAATTAAGTTGGTGTTTAAACCCATAAAACCTATCTAATCTGGCAAAAGATATTACATTATCCCTTGTATGAACCCATGTGTATTGTCTCTCCTTCCCATTCAATTGTCTCCAAATATCACACAATTCATGCTTGTTAATTATTTGGATAAGTCGTTTTTGTGAAGGCAGATGAGGCTCTAAATGATTCCTATCAAGAATACACTCGGTACAATTAAAATCCCCACCCAAAAATAAAAATTCTTCAGATGAACAACTTTGTAAAGTAGAGCACAATAAATCTAAAAAAAACATTCTTTCAAAAGCAGCAGTAGGAGCATAAACACAGATAAAAACAAATACATAACTTTCAAAACAGGCTCTCACTTTTAAAAGTCTGCCTTTAACAATTTCTTCAAATTCATAAGAAACTGGACTAAAACTTTTTCCAAACAAAATAGCAACACCAGCACTTATTGAAGTATGGTGACTCAGTACAGAAATTCCTTCAAACTCCTTTGCCCAGCTAACAGCATTTCCATCATCACTGTGCGTTTCTTGCAACATAATAACATCAAGCTTCTTTTGTTTAATAAATTCATTTAACATGGCTCTTTTCTTCATATCCCTAGCACCATTCATATTCAGGGTAGCTATGCGTACCTCACTCATAGCAAAGAAGAAAAAAAACCAAACACACAACAATCCCAAAACATCGTTTGGATTCCTAAACATCATTGTTCAATCCTTTGTTAGGTTCCTCACAATTTTCTTCAAACGATAAACTTCTTTATTCATGAAACAACCCTCTGCCATTAGATTCCGAGTTTTCTCAACGAATTGCTTGATATCAGGAAAATATTCCTGAACACAAACCCCTCTCTTATTTTTAGTTGATCTAAGAAACAGCTTGATATCATCAACATTGTAACTTCGACTAGAAATGTCACTCTGAGAAAGCACCACACTAGAGTCTGACAGCTCACTGTCACTCTCTGTCTCATGATCATCACTAACTTGCAAGTCAGGTTTTTCAGGGATATTTGCATCATAAGAGTTATTCCTCTTTTTCTTTTTTTTAGGTACTTTGAACATGTTTTGCTCTGTCTCTATATCTGCACAAACCACCTCACAACTATTCCGCAACATCGATATGTCAGTATTTTTTATAAAGTCACATGACTGTCTTTTTTCGGGGTTCTCGGACACTTGTACAATATTCACTGAATCATTAACAGATATTGCAGCGTCTGTCGCACTTAAACCCTCACGATTCACCGCAGAAGAGCCAACTTCAGCATCTGGTCTCTTAGCCGCGGGAAGATTCCCTGTAACTGACCCTGTCTCAGCCCGACTCAAGCCCGACGGCCCGGCTTCAATTACGTTACGCGTACTGGGAGCGGAATCAACATCCCCTACCCCAGTGACTTCGTTCTCTTTTAATTTGTCAGGACAATTCCGAATTAAGTGCCCTATATTCCCACAGCCAAAGCATTTAGTCTTCGCAGTTGTAACAAAAATTACATACTCAAAGCCATCAACTTTAAAACTGAGAGACAGGTCTAGCTCAGCATCATCGTTGGTTATCATATATGTGAAACGCCTAAAAGAAACAATATGTTTCAATAGAGGAGAAACACTACTAATCGGAATTTTTTTGATAGAAGACACTAATTTACCATAACGTGACAACGCATTGGTTAATATATCGTCACTAAAAAACGGGGGAACGTTGGAAAGAGTGACTCTTTTTGATGGTAGCGAGAGGGGTAAAACAGAAACAAACTCGCCACCAATCACTACTCCATGCTCAACTAACTCATTCACTTTCTCAATACTGTTGAGGAAAATTATCATGGCATTGTTCATCCTGGAGGCCGATAAAATACATTCGTGCCCCACTACTTCACCAACAGCCATGCAACAATCCTCAACATTTGCGGTGGACACAACTTTAATAGCATGGCGCCGCGTTAACGAGCTCAAACCTTGCGCACACGGGGCCGTCATGCTTTCCCGATTAAACCGGTAGCACACGGCCCGGCTACAGATGCACAGTCAAAAACAGCAAAATAACCCAGCAAAAAGAAAGGAAAGGAAGAAAGAGATCCACTCACCCACGCTCACAACACTCCGTCCACTCACGCCCCACAACCACACCGGAAGTGTGAGAGAGAGAGAGAGAGAGAGAGAGAGAGAGAGAGAGAGAGAGAGAGAGAGAAGATTGGCAAACTTTTACATCAGCGGCACAACCAAATCATCAGAGAAAACCTGAATCTCCTTGACCTACAAGGGGCACAGCTTTGCTATCGCATCTAACAGTTAAATGGTTCCTTGCATTGGTTTCCTTTGTGTGGTGCTTACGCAAGTGTCCAAATGTCAGCTCATAGGTAGTCCTGATGATTCCATGGAGTTGGAGCCTTCGTTGATCCATTGATCGGCTGATCGGATAGTTACAAAGGGCAGTAGATGCCAGAATAGAGAGAGAGAGTCCGGCCTCATGCTGGAGTCCCCGTGGCGGGGGTTTCTCCCCGGAAGGGGAAGCATAGAGTTGTGACCCAAGAAGAAGGAACTGAACTGACCGGGGGTGTGTCTGGCAACTTTTAAGTTCATTCAAAAGTCACCACCCATCCCTGGGGAATTGACGAATGACAGTGCGAGGGTCTTTTGGAGGGAGAAGTTCCTTTGTGTCACCAGACCGCCTGATTTGCATCTTGATAGTTTGGTGAGATTGTGTAACTTTTGCCCAAAAGTGTGATGGAAAGCATACATTGCACATTAAAGTCATGTACTGTACACCGTCAGTTCAGAAACGGAAAGAGAATTACGTTGATACTAAACACGCCAGGTATTGTACAGTATCAAGGGTTAGACACACAAAGGGCTCTACAAGTAGTATTGTCATTAATATGATGTTGTGCTTGAACAACGGTGGCTGTGAGCCTACACACAAACTCAGGAATACACTATTTACAGTCTGACTATGGTTTTTCTAGCTTGAATGTAAATGTCCTTTTCCTTTCCTTCTCCATATTCTTCTCTTCCCATCACTCTGGTACAAGTTGATCTTGGTCTCATCTGTCCATAGGATGTTGTTCCAGAACTGTGACGGCTTTTTTAGATGTCGGAATCTGGCCTTCCTGTTTTTGAGGCTCACCATGGTTTACATCTTGTGGTGAACCCTCTGTATTCACTCTGGTGAAGTCTTCTCTTGATTGTTGACTTTGACACACATACACCTACCTCCTGGAGAGTTTTCTTGATCTGGCCAACTGTTGTAAAGGGTGTTTTCTTCACCAAGGAAAGAATTCTTCAGTCATCCACCACAGTTGTTTTCCGTGGTCTTCTAGGTCTTTTGGTGTTGCTGAGCTCACCGGTGCATTCCTTCTTTTTAAGAATGTTCCAAACAGTTGTTTTGACCACGCCTAATGTTTTTGCTATTTCTCTGAATGGGCTTGCTTCACTGATAGTGACAGCTCTTTGGATCTCATCTTGAGAGTTGACAGCCACAGATTCCAAATGCAAATAGCACACTTGAAATGAACTCTGGACCTTTTATCTGCTCATTGTAATTAGGATAATGAGGGAATAACACACACCTGGCCATGGAACAGCTGAGAAGCTAATTGTCTGCAGTTAAAGCACATCTTGTTTGTTTCATTTGAAATCCATTGTGGTGGTGTATAGAGCCAAAAATGTTAGAATTGTGTCGATATCCCAACATTTATGGACCTGACTGTATATCACTCAAAAAATACAAATAAAGTTGCATTTATTTCATTAGTCCATACAGTAAGATCATTATATACAACATTAAATCATGTAACATTTCATTTTATTTCTATAAACTTTTTACAAAATGACCCTGTGATGGGGTGGTAAGTGATGTGATGGGGTGGTATGGACAAAGTGTCTCTCTATATGAACTGCTGGTTTTTAATCTTTAAAAACTGTGGGAGGTGAGACATTAAAATAGGATATGTAATAGAAAACTAATGCTTGTGCTCTGAAAAACAGAAATGAGCATCAAAGCAGTGACTGGGAGCATCATATCCACACATTCTTATGGATTTCCATGTGACGGAATGAACCAATCATGGTTAACAGAAAATACTGATTAAAAATTGATTAGCCTATATTTAGGGTGGCCATATGTGCCGTTCATATAGGACAAGTCTTGGCTACAATTTAAATATTTCCTAAAACATCCAAAGTACTTTGACCAATAACATAAAGATATTGTACAGAATCAACCAACTGTGGCACTGCATATGAGAAGGTCAGATCTACAAAGCATGATCAAATCAATGCAATGTGTTTGTTCATTTGTTTGACTTGAAGCACTGCTGCGCACCAATTAATTGTCTTTGATTACATTTACCTGTCTGCCGTATTCTCCCTTTCAGAGTCCACCTCATCGTCCGGTGACCGCTGTTTTGTTGCTTTTCTTTTGTTTAATAAACATTCTCAGATGCTTTTCCTTTTTTATCTGTAATGTAATATACTTAAACTATAGCTTATAAATGAGTTTACAGTCATTTATAAATGACTTAATATTTATACATACTTAATATACTCTATATTGCATTTTTTTTCTTAAATGTATACCTTTTGGTAATGTATTTTGTAAGCATGATGTTTGGTATGAAATAAAGCTTGATTATATGAATTTGTATGACATTTTTACTCTTAAAAGTTACACAAGCAGATGTTAAGTTGAAACAACAATTTAATGAATTATTTTTAATATCAAACAGTATTTAAAAGTATTATACATACTTATCTCATGTCTGATATAACACGCAGAAAAGGCAATATTTATAATCGCTGCTACGTTCTATTTTTACTGTGGCAGCGTTGCTGTCTACGCGCCCGCGACGTTGTGACAACGTAGAAATGTAAGACGCGAAAGGTCCAGGGGCGGATCTACCGGGGTGGCACAGGGTGGCAACTGCCACCCCAAGAAAAAGCTGTGCCACCCCACCTGCCACCCCACAATTACCACAGAATAAAATGTATATGTAAGCAGTGTTTCGTGTGCTTCTTTTCACCCGCGTCAATGACAGTAATGAAAAATAATAGCCAAAAACACGTCTTTCAATAAACTGATGATTGCACGCGCACACAGCGGGCCCAGTGTAGTCGACCTTATGAACAAATGACTCTTATGAACTGGTTCAAACACACAAACTGCGGCCCAGTTCACTAGCGAATTGTTTTCATTTGTTCGTGAATCAGATAATTACTGCTTCTATGCTGGTTTTTGCTGGTAATTTGCTGGTCCTTTGCTGGTTTTTGCTGGTCCTAAACCAGCAAAGGACCATCTTAAACTAGCTAAGGACCAGCATAAACCAGCAAAGGACCAAAACCTACCCAACCAGCATATACTGTTTTATTCAGCAGGGCTGTATTTATTACATTATTGCTGTTTTTTATTACATTGCTTCAATGTACGTTTTGCAGCGGTTCAGAGTTCAAATACCCAGGCACTGTTGCTAAAAGTGTTTCAAATCTCCCAGCATATTAAAATTATTTTGAAGTCATAATATAATATTCTTCAAGTAACTGTGTGAAAATTACGCTTTATCTTATGTGTACTGTAGTGCTGTGTATCACCAGCAAAGTCACGATACAATACGTATCCCGATACAGAGGCCACGATACAATACGTATCATGATACAGGACTGCACTGAATTTCACCAAAAGAATTTAGGAAAACGCTGCATACTAGGGCCATTGCTAACTATTGGCAGAATGGGCAGTTGACCTCTGCATTATGAAGGGCCTCCATAACTGTACCACAGTGCAAAATAAGTAATAGCATGTGTTTCATGTTTACATTGAGCACTCCCAATCAGGTACAATATTTTAATTGTTTGCATCTTGTTTTTAAGCCCATAAATAATGTACTTATTCTAATACATTTATAGCCTATTGTAATTTACTCATTCTAATATATTTTAAAAAAATAATCTTTACATTGCTGGTAGGTTACCATTACACAAATCATCACACTCTCTACATTTAAAAAATAAACAAAAATTTGAAGAGTTCTAAACTAATGCACAGTCTTCACTGTAGCTCACGCACACACTTGTCACTCAAATAGATCACGTTGCGCGCGCACAGACATTCAGCTGCCCCGCAATTTTATCAATAAAATAGCTTAATCGCTGAAGAGATACGTTCTCTCTCAACAAGGAGCTGGTAACATTTCTAAAGCAATAGCTTCACTGTAAATAAAGAAACACAGCAAAACTGTGGTAATTCATACATACACAGCCTCTCTCTCTCTCTCTCTCTCTTTTATAAATTAACACTTGATAAATTACATTCAGAATGTTTAAGTGGAGATCGCTAAACTGCAAGCTAACCGGTGTTTTCAGAAAGCTAGCGTGTTTTTATCCACATTGGAGAGAAAGCGCGTACACATGGTTGCCAGGTTGACAAAGACAGGTAACACATTTAGCAGATATGTTTCGGGCATTACGTCTCTTTATATCGGGCAACCCCGAAAGTGTTCCTCTGCAGCCAGATTAAACCTTGTTGGAGCCTATATATTATGCCCAATTCATTATCTTTTAAAAACCTTGCACTTTTCTACTCCGTTTTATACTGTGTTCTTGTAGTCAAATTAAGCGCGGTCCACTGCTACGTACGCGCCACAATATCGATACAGAGACAGCTGTATCGATACTCGTATCGTAAAATCTCTGTGACGATACATCGAACACAGCCCTAGTGCATTTTGCAGAACTGAGAAATTAGATATCTAGTTGTGTGTCAGAAGACCAAGAAACTGCTATAGCAGGGTTCCTCAAATCTTATCCTGGAGGGCCAATGCGCTTCAGAGTTTAGCTCCAACCCTGATCAAACTCATCTACCTGTGATTTTCTAATGATCCTGAAGACACTGATTAGCATGCGCAGGTGTGTTTGATTAGGGTTAGATCTAAACTTTTCAGGAAAGTGGATCTCGTGAGCCAGATTTGAAGATCCCTGTGCTATAGTATGGTGTACTGCAATGAAATTTGGCCAAATGTGCAGAAGATGCTGAATTTTCTTTTTTTGTTTTATGTTCATATTCAATTTGAGGTATTAGAGCTGTTCGTAAACTGCAAGATTACTTCACAGTAGTAAAATAAAAATGATTTTTGTTGCTCTTAAACTTCCAGTAAAACGTCTAAGTAATAAATGCTTATATTGTGTATAGACTTGTTGAAATGTTATTTATTTTTCATTTTAAACAGTATAGATTACTTAATGGTAATGCAATATTTGTGAACACAACTGTGTATGTCAGACTATAAATCCCCAGAAACTATGCATGTGGGCTTGCTTTGGTGTTGCCACCCCTCATAGACCCCATGCCACCCTAAAAATATTTTCTGGATCCGCCTCTGTTTGTATGTTTTAATGCATCAACTCGTCAATTACCTTAAATGCTCAGAGCGCTACCCTGTACCAAGATGGCGGCTCTATTGACGCATTCGTTCCAATAGCCTACGCGACATCTAGTGTATATATATATATATATCTATGAAAAGGGCCTATTTCAGTTTGCAGGAATAGCGCGCTTGCACCGTCACTTCAAAATACACGAATGCATTTGGCAAATAAACCTAAAATGCTACCCATGACGAGTCATTATAAGCTATTTTATTTTTTAAAAAGCCCCTAGTGTTTAAAAATAAAAATAAATCTTACCGTATTGAACAAAGTGAAAGTGAAAGCAGTTAAAATGCCTCACAGAAACAGTAAACACGTCAGCAAGAGTTCGTTTTCTTACTATTTAAATTACAAGGAATCACAAGTTTTTAAAATAATAAATGCTTACTGGAATCCATTTTACTCCACACTGTCTCAATCGATGTTCCGATATAAATGTGGGTTTCACCATTCAAGTAGTTTTCCTTGTAGGATACGTTTGATTTTACTTTTCGTCAGGACAGAGAAGCACTTGGGGCGGGTATTTACTGGTGTACGGAAGAGTGTAAAAGTAAAGTTTGAAGTCATCTTTGACAGAAAGACGTAAGCATTTCTTTTCTAAAGACAACACATTTAAAACCAATTAGCCTATTTTAGAAAGCGATTTCACCCGGCAAAAAAAACTATATCGCAAAACGAAGATACATTATTTACTTATTTTTAAGGGCAACTCTTAACAAGCAAGCTGCACATTTACATTTAGTCATTTTAGCAGACGCTTTTATCCAAAGCGACTTACAGTTGGGAAATAGAAATTGAAAGCTGTAGAATAATTTAAGCTTAGGCAATAAAAGCGAGAAGTTATACATTACAATAAAAATACAAGTTAAAGATACAATTATCAACATGGACTGAAATATGTTTTTGTTTTTGTTTTTAGTAAAAGATTTAGTACAGAGGAGAGTAAGGCCTAATGTCACTTTTTGATACATTTCATGTTTTTTTTTTTTCATTTATTCTTATTCAAGATTAACAAATGTTAACACAAACGCTAACATAAAAGAAAGCTATATAAAACAATGTTTATAAATGTTATATTTACATAAATAATAGTTTAATTATTTTTAAGGAACTGAGATGTGTCTTCTGCACTGTAAACCCAAATTAGTAAGCAGAACTCAAAAAATTTGATGTAACTCGTTGCCTCAAATTTTTTAAGTTCATGAACTTAAAAATTAAATATTTCAAAAGTTAAATATTTAGATTACATGCTACATAAAACTTTTCATTACAGTTAAATTAAAACTTGTTATGAAATCAGCTTAAATATTTTCAGTTACAGTGTATCAGAAAGACTCTCAATATATACTTGCATTGAAATTGTCAAAGAACATGCAGTATATGTAGTCTTCAAATTTTGCTGTCCATCCTCAACCTAAGAACAGGCTCTACTCTTTACCACAACGGTAACACTACAAAACCAACATAACAGAAATCTATGCAAATCCTAACATATCTCAACATTTAAATACTAACTTATGTCTCCCTATGTTAATCTTGTGCAAAAAACACACACAATAACACCTAATTTCAACATTTATTTTAAATGTTGTCTGATGCAAAGCATGCTGGGAGCTAGAAAACTCAATCATTCTAAGTTCACTTTACTACAACGGCATTTTGAGTTTACAGAACTTATTTCAATTAAGTCCAATAAACTTTCATTGTTATTTGAGTGAAAATAACTAATTTCATTTAATTAATTTCACTGTTCGGTTTTACAGTGTGCTGTTGCTGTTGTAAAATATTTTATTTAAATTGGTGTTTTTCACCTTTTTACAAGTGGTTAAATTAAAAATTAGGTAATTATTTTTAGGACAGTAAACAAAAAAGCCTTTCATAAACCAATCACCTCACAGCTTCTTCACATGTTCTCAATCTGTAGTTGCTGAAACAACTGAGAATCTCACGGCTTCCTTCTGCTGCGGCTCACACCTACAAAACATAGGTGTAGACATCACTTTTTCTGTGTTATCATGTTTGGTTCAGGAGATATGACACAAAATACATAATTATGTATAAATTATGGCGGAAAGTAAAAGGTGTTTTTGCGAGGTGTTTTTGCGAAAGCTCCTTTTCTGAAAATGTTCAGGGCCGCAAACTATACAAGTGCATTTTGGAAAACAAAGAAAGCTTTTGTTGACTAAATTTGAAGCAAATTTATTAAACAGAATGAAATAAATACATACATTATATAAAATAAATACTGTAATATTGTAAAATATTATGTTATACGTTCCAAGTCTATAGGAAGGAAAGACGCATAACAGCGGAATAGGCAAATGCTAGGGGCGCCGAAGATCCCTAGGGGCGACAAAACGAGTGTTTTTTTTTATTTTTCTCGTTTTAACATTTTTTTATTATTATTATTTTTAAATATGATGCATTTAACATATTACAAAAAAAAAAAAAAAAAAAAAAGACAATCCCACATAAATATAACTCTTTTATTGCTGTCCCGAATCATGATCAACGCATATTCAGGGCGAATTCCAAACGACTTTTTTGCTCCCTTCAAGGGCACTTCGGGAAGGGGACGCCATTTGTAGGGACGTTTCAAAGGAAAGTGAGCAACTCAATCCCTTCACGAAGGGCACTTCCAGAAGTCCGTTAGTGAAGGGAACATGCGATGGTCACTTCACGGAAGTGATTTCCGTTTGTGATCATGTGATCTTCAGTTAGGAGCTGTTGCCCTGCCTTTTAAAGAAAATTTCGGGTTGATTTCGACTTCACATACAAACGTAAGTAGAATAAGCTCATTATATTTGTCTTTATTTTCATGTAGCCTAATACAAAATATTTTTTTCAGTTATACAAATAGGTTTTAAAACGGTCCCAGCTAACAATTTTTCGTTATAAAAATGTTCCCGTAACGTTCCCATAAAGTTATGAAAACGTTACATTTGAATGTTCTTAGAATGTTCAAAACGTCCAGTTTTTTAGACATTGTATTAACGTTATTTTTTCGTTATAAGAACGTTATTGAAAACATTTTTAGAAACGTTTCTGTCACATGTCGTGTAGGGAGGACAAACGAGGAGTTCAAGGTTGAGATCAGGTGCAAAACAAGCCTTTAATAAACAAAATCCACAGTAATAATCCACGTAGGAGACACGCACACACCAACGAGAATGGACAACCTAACAATGATCACAGGAAACTTAAATAGGGTGGATAATGAGGCAGACAGGTGAAGGCACTTAACTAATAATGAGATAATGAGGGGTGGAGACAGGAACATGACCAAATAAGGACAGGACTAAACCAAATACAGACAGGACTAAACCAAATACACAGGACTAAACCAACATGAAAACACTACAAAAGAGTCCCGAAACCTGACATAACTCCCCCCCCCTCCTGGAAGGTGCGACCTTGTGCCGAAAACAGAAACATGGGGGGGGCTTGGGTGGGGGCTCAGGAGGGGGACGGACATCCGGGAGGAGGAGAACCAAGGGAGTCCAGGGAGGAGATGATGGAGGGAGGAGCCAGGGAGACGACAGGAGGGAGCTGAAGCAGGAGGAACCAGGAGAAACCCAGATCACAGCCAAGATGGCGGCCCACGGTGGAGCCGACGGAGGGAGGAGCCATGGTGGAGGAAGGGCTGACAACTCCAGGGGGCCGACCGACGGCGGCGGAGCAGGTGGAGCCCGAGGTGGAGAGCCGAAGATCCAGGGCGACACCAAAGATCCGGAGGCCAAGGCAGAACAGATGGCACCTGCGACCGAGGCAGAGGCGGAGATCTGGAGAGCCACAGTGGAGACCGGGGCGGAGCCGTAGGGACGAGGGAGCCCGGTGGAGCTGGTGGATCAACGGGCGATGGTGGAGATGAGGGAGCTAAGTGCCATGGTGCAGCCGCAGGGTCGGAGGGCCGAGGCGGAGTCCGAGGATCGGAGGCTGGAGGTGGAGCTGAAGGATCCTCCGGACTCAACGCCAACGGAGCTGGAGATGGGCAGACCCGCGGCGAGCCCACGCCACAGATGGTGAGCATCGGGACTGACAAGATCCAGTGGAGTGGGCGTTGAGGCAGGAAAACAGTCAATGAGAGAAGGTGGGAGAGGGAGGCTGGGTGGGATTTTGTGTTCCTGCAAATGTTCAGAGGATGACAGAAGAGAGATAGATAATTCAGTGTCCAAGTCATATAATTCTCTTGAGTCCAGGTGTAGCTCACCCTCAGCAGTGGCGGCGTGGGCGGGGCTTTCCGTAGCCCCCGCAATCTCCACGGTTACCGGCTCACGCACCTGGTCAGACGTCTCGGGCTCTGGCTCCAGGGCAGTCGTCCGCTCGATCGCTCCTGATGGCGATGGCTCAACTGCGGCAGGCTCTGGCTCTCCGTCTGCGGTAGGCTCGGGCAGCTCCGCACAGCTGGGTGGTGGCTGGCTGGGCTCTGGGTCTGGAGTGGCACTGGAGTGGCAGACGGTGAGGGGGGATCCGTTTCTCGCCAGTGTCCACTCCACGAAGGCGGCGAAATTCGCTCGAGGACCATCTTCGGACGACAGTGCTCTGCACACGGTGTTGAGGCTGGCGTCGTAGAATGAGCAGAGCACGTCGTCCGGATAGCTGGTAATGTTGGCGATGGCTATGAACAGTCTTGTATGGTCCTCGAGCGAGCTCTCCCCCTGCTTCAGCAGGAGAAGGAGATATTCGGGACGGCACAGGGGGTTCATAACGAAACAAACCAAAAATATATACTGAACAAAAAACGAAAAACAAAAGATGGGGGAAACATACCTGCAAACTCACAAGAGGTGAAAAAGGTGACAAGTTTACGAATGTAATCATTGCACTGTATGTGGGTCTGGGGGCATCCTCACACAATTTTTTTATGATTTTAAGTATCTAAAGCAATATAGTGCACTCTGACAAAAAAATAAAGATAACAGACAAGATTTGACTGAAGTGAAAAATAAATACCCACCGTAAAACTTTGAAACATAAAACTGAATAAAAAGCTATTTTCTACTTCTAATACATCAGCAATAAGCACACGTCAATGCGATCACTCATTGTGTTAGGTCAGTGTTTCCCAGTTCCATTAAAAACATGAAACTTAAACAATTTAACATCAGTTTAAAGGTTTAACATAAATTACATGTTTAGGGCCCTATGAAATGTTTTATTTTTGCATTTACATTTAGGCATTTGGCAGACGCTTTTATCCAAAGCGACATACACTTTTTGTCCCAAGTGAACACACACCCGGGGAGCAGTTTGGGGGTTCGGTGCCTTGCTCAAGGGTCTCACCTCAGTCGTGGTATTGAAGGTGGAGAGAGCGCTGATTAATCACTCACCCCACCGACAACCCCTGCCGGACCTGGGACTCGAACCTGCAACCTTTTGGTTACAAGTCCGACTCCCTAACCATTAGGCCACGGCTGCCCACCTTATTTTATTTTTACCAAATTCTGTGTTCTAGCATGTCTAATTATTTGAATGCATAAAAACAAGTTTCATTTAATCTTACATCTTGGACATAAAATCAAGGCATGTGGCAAATGAAGGCAAATTAAAGTGTACTCTGTTTTCTAGCTATTTTTTTTTTTTTTTTAGAGAGCAAAAAATGGAAAGGCATGACTAAGAAGCCAGAAAGTGCTCCACTGCTGCAGTCTACTGGATAGGCAAATGGTGTTTTATGTATTTATTTAAATTTTACATAAACGTTTGTTTACCACAAAGTATATTTGGTCGTCCCACTGAAAATAACACTCAACTTTCATAACTTTAGAGCTTTAAAGTGTTGTAGTTTAATAGTTATGTGTGTAATGCTTGAAAGTCATTGAATATCTCTGTCAAAAGGTTGTACAAACCCGAAATTAAACCATGCAGTGCATGGTTAGCCTATACTTATCATTACTACTTCTGGTTTTCTTTAGTACAATAGAGCTATTTATAACACAGAATTCTGGGCAGAATTTTAAAGATTCTCACTAGATCTCGAAGCAGTAACAGTGTCGCGAAATCAATTTTTGCACCCGAATAAAGCTGTTCTGGGCTCGTGCAAGTTTGTTTGCATTGCGGTCTGAGCTGAAACTATACGCGCTGCGCAGCTCAAACTTAGCGCGCATTAGTTTCGCTTTCGTTTGCCTTTTGATTTTTCGCAACAGAACTCGCGGCGCTTGTGAGATGAACAACGCGGTGGTCGCGCCAGTGAGACCCATTCCCACCGGCTGAAAACAATGGTCGCAGTCTGGAGCCCTGTCACCTCAAGTGTCACGCACACTTCAGAGCTAGTAGTAAATAATCTGCACATTTGCACCATTCGTGAACAGAGAGACAAGCAGAATTCATATTTAAATAATCGTTTGTGGTTTAAAATGTACACCTTTTGGTCCATATCGCGAGTTTAATATCATATGTAATTGATTCATCCAGACTTTGACAAATTCCGTGACGTTCCGTGTTAAAGTGTAAATTCCGTTTTTATGACTGGATTCCGCGATTCCGTCCACGTTTTCCGCATCGCGGAAATCATAGGGCCCTAACTATGCTGTTAAACTACCTAGCTAAAGATAAGTTATTAAAAGCAAATAAATCGTCAACAGCAAACGTACCTCAGAATTCAAGTAGTCCGCGTCCATGGAAAAGACAATGCTGTAAGTTATCCTAAATTGTGATTGGCCAAACGAACAAGACGATGCTGTTATCTTGATTCTGACTGGCCAAAAGAGTAGACGCTCTGTACCAAAGACGTTTTGCTGCAAAGATGGCATTTCAATTGGCTCCAGTCCAGTGTGCTATTTGTGAGAGGTTTCCCCCCCCCCCCCCCCCACATTTTTATCCTAACGTTTTTAGAACGTTCCATTAACAGCTCAGTGGTAACGTTTGTAATGCTAACGTTTTTAAAACGTTCCACCAAGAACGCAATGATAATGTTTTATGCTAACGTTTTAAAAACGTTCCACAAACAACGCAATGAAAACATTTTTTATCCTAACGTTTTTAGAACGTTCCATTAACAGCTCAGTGGTAACGTTTGTAATGCTAATGTTTTTAAAACGTTCCAACGCAATGATAATGTTTTTATGCTAACGTTTTCAGAACGTTCCACTAACTACACAATTATAACATTTTTTATGCTAACGTTTTTAGAACGTTTATCAAATCCAGATAACGTTAAGGAAACATTCTACTAACGTTATGCAAGAACGTTTTTTGGATGACTTTGAGAGAACCTTTAGAGAACGTTAGAGAACGTTCCCTGTTAGCTGGGGTAGTGTACGCAGGTTTAAGCACGTTTAGTTTGAAAAACTTAAACAGTAAATAAGATACTATTAGACAATATTCAAATAAAATAATAAAAAAGAAGAAGAAATGTTTATTTGCAAAACCTGATGAACGCTGAACGCTGCACGCACGTGCTGCGTTGTCAAGGTGACATTTGGTCCTTCGCCAAGGGAGTTCCAAACGCTTATATGAGGCAGACATGCCCTACTCCCTTGAAAGAACACACTTAAAAGGGCTCTGCCCTTCGAAGGGAGTAGGGCATAGGGATGCTCACTTCTGTTTGGAATTTGCCCTCAATCTTTCCTTACGCAATGCGCATGCGCAGCAACGATGATAGAACTGTTGTATAATTCAATTTAACAGTGCTGCCATCTACTGGAACTCAAACACTTCATAAATTAGATGACAAACATATGATGAAATCATAGATGACTTTGCAGCAAGAAAAGCAAGGGGAGTAAGACTGTAGAAGCCATTTTGCCTATTACACTAATGTTTGTGTATTGTTTTACTGTCAATAGCTATCATAATCTTATCATTATAATCTTAATCTTACATAACTTGTCAAATCTTATTTAAATGCTGCAAGAAAGTCAAGACAAGTTTTTTTTTTTATAGTTCTGTTTTTTCTGCTATATTATATTTAACCCTTGTGCATTGTTCATATTCACTATCCTTTCATTATGTTTGGGATGAAAACATCCACTAAATTAAACTGCTGTAAAAATGTATCAGATAAATATTTATTTCAACATTTTTGCATAAATCTGTTAATCAACCTCAGTTCTGATCAAAACTACTAAATGTTAAAAACAGATCCAGGATTTTAACTCTTTAATTGTTACTAATCTTTCACATATCCAAAACTGTGATGAAAAGTAAAAAAAAAAAAGTCCACAATTACATTTTATATTGAAAATAAGTAATTTTGTATGTTTTTATTCTTAAATCAGTGACATAATTTATGAACTTGGTAATTAAATAGTAAAAATCATGGATTAGTTTTAAACATTTAGTAGTATTGATCAGGACTGAGGTTGATTTATAGATTTATGCAAAATAAAATATCCAATACATTTTATACAGCAATTTAATGTTGGATGTTTTCATCCCAAACATAATGAAAGGGTAGTGAATTTGCCCACAGTGAACATCCCCAACATCACACAAGGGTTAAGTTTTATATATATATATATATATATATATATTCTGCAATATTATTCTTAAGTTCTCTGTAATATAGTTTTGGTTTTTCTACAATATTATTCTTTATATTGTGTTTATTATTTGTGTGTGACGTAATTCATGTTTCCAATATAAATACAAAAATCAAGTCAAGCTGTAGTTTCTGTGTGAATTTTTGAACAATGATTATTGATGGCATGGGCTTGGGGCACCAACTAAAATCTCGCCTAGGGCAGCAAACTGGCCAGGGCCGGCCCTGCATAACAGAATATAAATGGTGTTTTGTGTGTCAGCACTGAGGATCGATCAGCAAGGTCAAAAAGGTAATTTTCAAAAGAGAAAACCCACTTTACAATGTAAATGAAGAAATGCATAACATTTTTAATTGTACAGATGCAGGAGGGTTTTAAAGGCTTTCAAGAGAGAGCTCAGGCTAAAACAACAATCATAATACATCTAGCTGATAAGCAGAAACTAACCTGATAAAATTACATGATTTACAGAAACTATGCAGTAAAATTAATGAAATGCAATATAAATGCCTACTTACTAGATTCATCCTAACCCAGTTTCAATCAGATCAAAGATATGTTCTCGTCCCAGCTGAGTCCAATAAAAATAGCAATCTGGAAGGTACACTTGAAACAGACAAAAGCTGTATTCAGTATAACACACTACTCTTTACTTGCCTTTACATTTTCCATTCACTCAGCATTTTTTGCACTGTGTCAGTGTGCATTATCCTAAAAGAGGCCACTGCCATCGGTGAGCCCCACTGACATGAAGGTGTGTATGTGGTCTGCAACAATCTTTAGAAAGGTGCACTCTTAAGAAAAATGGTTCTATATAGTACCAGAAAAGGTTCTTTGGCTTGTAACAATAGCAGAACCCTTTTTATAGGGTTCCATAAAGAACCATGCTTTGAAAATGCTATATAGAACTTTATAAATAAACTTTATTATAAATAACCTTTTCAATGCTAGTTTATTTTCATTAATATTAGTATATTTATGTAATTATTAATATTATTTGAATATATTATGTATAAATTAACTGTTTTATTGCTTTTTACTCTTCTGTCTGGTATTTATTTCAGTATCTTGTAGTGTATATACAACAACAACAACATGTGTCAGTTAGGTACTTTTTATTTTTTAATGACATGAATTGGTAGCAAAAAATGAATTTTGATAAATTTAATTTTGTATTTAAAAGAATGAAATAATTTACCTGTGTTGACAGTCTGTAGTTGGATCTCTCAGCTCCAGAAATTCACTAATAAGGTGCTTTGACAGTTATAAATTTGAAAATCAAAATGGCGGGAATAAAGAACCCTAACTCTAAGAACCATTTCAGCATTAAAAGGGTTCTTCAGGATGCTATGGTTCTAAATAGAACTGTTCAAAGAACCATCTTTTTTAGAGTGTGGTACATACCAATGTCACTTCTAGGATTATGTAAGTTTGTTTAGTGTGTACAAAAAAAAAAACAAAAAAAAAAAACAATTCACAAAAAAATACAGATTACGTTCCAGCAGAAACAAAAGCTTATATACAGCCAAAGCTGCTTTAAGACAAGACTCGGAGTAAGGCTGCACGATTCTTGCTGCATCATGATTTTTCTCCATGGGAATTGAGAACACTCTTACATGATTCTCATTTTTCAAATCAAAGTTCATTGCACTCAAGTACAAAAAAAAAAGGACATTCAGTACAATAAAGTGTTGGAGTAAAAAAATAATCTTTAAGTTGATGAACATAAGAGAACATTAACAATAATAAATAAAATAACTAAACAGTGCAAAAGTTCAAAATCTCTAGTAGCCCTTCAGGCAGGCACTCTTCAGACATTGGTCGCCTAAAAAAATTAATACAACTAGCACAAATAAAAACAACAGTATGAGTGGAGTTGGACGATGTCTACGGTAACATATTAAGTCATAAAATGGCATGATTTACATGATTTACATTATTTACAGTTCAGATACCCTACAGGTTTTCACAAAAACAAAAACAAAAAAAAATCATATACAACGGCATTACAACCTTAAAAAGGATAAATCAAGTATATTATCTATAAAAACTCCTAAAAACATGGGTCGACATTTGCAATAAGTGAAGAAAAATTAAAAAAGGCAAATCCATTCACAGCTTTAGGAGCTGAAATATTGTGGTGTCCCTGGTAATGGCTGTACACATAGCAGCACTATGCTCAATAACACTGTCAGGCATTACAGGTAAAACGAAATGAAAAAGCCAATTACAACTTTCTAAGGACAGTCGGTTCCTTTCAAATGCATTCATATAAAGACATTTGTGCCACGTTTTGCCTTTGAAAGGAGCTACACACATATTTATTCAATGACATCATTGCCTTTTGAAGTGTAATCTAGCCCTATCACGTTTCTTGTCTTTCCTTTCCCAACTGTAATACAGCTGAATTTTTCTTGCCAATTAAACTTATTTAAAACTTTTCATGGTTTTACATTTGATGCAACCAAATTGTGAGTGTGACCAATAACGTGTGAATGCAGGATGATCTAAATGCAGGGAAATACACGGAAGTGAATTGGCATCATTTAGAAATGAGATCACATTTATACATGAATTGAGATCATGATTTTTATTTTTTTTTTTCAATTAATCGTGCAGCCCTACTGCAAGGCAGGCAAAACAAAGGTTGCACTGAAGGAGGATCAGACATCAAATATCCTCCACAGAAAAATATATTACTTGGCAAGCCTGTCGCTAGCAGGACAAAAGGTTGTCATGATTCTAGGGGCCCATGATTTTGCTGAGGTAAAACTAAGATTATGAATGACTTTAAACTTCAACATCATAAACCCACCATTGCTTATACCAGTATAAAAGTATACCCTGTGTTTGCATTGCTTTCTTATGGTCACGTAAAAACATTAAGGGGATCCATACGTCCAAGAGCAGAGCTAAGTGTATTTAAACTGAGAAGTAGATAGCCTAAACAATTAAAGTACATAGACAAGCAAACAAGAGCAGGTATACAGGTCCTTCTCAAAAAATGAGCATATTGTGATAAAGTTCATTATTTTCTGTAATGTACTGATAAACATTAGACTTTCATATATTTTAGATTCATTACACACAACTGAAGTAGTTCAAGCCTTTTATTTTGTTTTAATATTGATGATTTTGGCATACAGCTCATGAAAAATTCCTATCTCAAAAAATTAGCATATCATGAAAAGGTTCTCTAAACGAGCTATTAACCTAATCATCTGAATGAACTAATTAACTCTAAATACCTGCAAAAGATTCCTGAGGCTTTTAAAAACTCCCAGCCTGGTTCATTACTCAAAACCGCAATCATGGGTAAGACTGCCGACCTGACTGCTGTCCAGAAGGCCATCATTGACACCCTCAAGCAAGAGGGTAAGACACAGAAAGAAATTTCTGAACGAATAGGCTGTTCCCAGAGTGCTGTATCAAGGCACCTCAGTGGGAAGTCTGTGGGAAGGAAAAAGTGTGGCAGAAAACGCTGCACAACGAGAGGGGGACCTGCGGAAGCAGTGGACTGAGTCTGGAGTAGAAACATCCAGAGCCACCGTGTACAGGCGTGTGCAGGAAATGGGCTACAGGTGCCGCATTCCCCAGGTCAAGCCACTTTTGAACCAGAAACAGCGGCAGAAGCTCCTGACCTGGGCTACAGAGAAGCAGCACTGGACTGTTGCTCAGTGGTCCAAAGTACTTTTTTCGGATGAAAGCAACTTTTGCATGTCATTCGGAAATCAAGGTGCCAGAGTCTGGAGGAAGACTGGGGAGAGGGAAATGCCAAAATGCCTGAAGTCCAGTGTCAAGTACCCACAGTCAGTGATGGTCTGGGGTGCCATGTCAGCTGCTGGTGTGGGTCCACTGTGTTTTATCAAGGGCAGGGTCAATGCAGCTAGCTATCAGGAGATTTTGGAG
Source organism: Cirrhinus molitorella (assembly GCA_033026305.1). Taxonomy (NCBI): domain Eukaryota; kingdom Metazoa; phylum Chordata; class Actinopteri; order Cypriniformes; family Cyprinidae; genus Cirrhinus; species Cirrhinus molitorella. Next base: position 4,959,967 of record CM065141.1, on the reverse strand, counting down.
CACTTCATGCTTCCGTCTGCTGAAAAGCTTTATGGAGATGAAGATTTCATTTTTCAGCACGACCTGGCACCTGCTCACAGTGCCAAAACCACTGGTAAATGGTTTACTGACCATGGTATTACTGTGCTCAATTGGCCTGCCAACTCTCCTGACCTGAACCCCATAGAGAATCTGTGGGATATTGTGAAGAGAAAGTTGAGAGACGCAAGACCCAACACTCTGGATGAGCTTAAGGCCGCTATCGAAGCATCCTGGGCCTCCATAACACCTCAGCAGTGCCACAGGCTGATTGCCTCCATGCCACGCCGCATTGAAGCAGTCATTTCTGCAAAAGGATTCCCGACCAAGTATAACTAACAATAATTATTTGAAGGTTGACTTTTTTTGTATTAAAAACACTTTTCTTTTATTGGTCGGATGAAATATGCTAATTTTTTGAGATAGGAATTTTGGGTTTTCATGAGCTGTATGCCAAAATCATCAATATTAAAACAAAAAAAGGCTTGAACTACTTCAGTTGTGTGTAATGAATCTAAAATATATGAAAGTCTAATGTTTATCAGTACATTACAGAAAATAATGAACTTTATCACTATATGCTAATTTTTTGAGAAGGACCTGTATAAGCAAAACATCAAGCATCAATAAAAACATAACGAGTCCGAATCCAGTAAGAATTCAGTTTCTCATCAATCAAAGATAATTCAAGAGGCAATAATTCAACAGTTCAGTAGAAATCCATCATGAAATGTTCCAAACCATAAAGCATAGTCCAGGAAAGAGGTGACCGAAAATGTACAAGTCCAGGTGAAATGTCCATATTCTTTGATGAATGAGAACCAAAGAGAACCCTCTGAACAAATACGCAAAACATAATTCAGAACATACAATTCACAACTATAACACAAAATTATGAAATAAATACAACTTACATTAAGGTGTACAACAAACGATGTTCCTAACTTGCATAGACCTAAGTTAAGCACAGTCAAAGCCATACCAATACTTCTTCCAAACAATTGAGTCTCTCTTAAAAGGATATCACTTCCTTTACCACCCCTCCACCTAGTTCCCCTTGAGGTCCGGAATAGAATTACAACAAATTACACACACACACACAAACACACAAATCCTATACAATGTCTATAATATTTCTATAAATATAATTGTTTTCTTCTTTATATAAGGTGTAATGTATGTCAGCTGGGGGAGTGGTAGCTGACCATTCACACCATTTTGCAATGGTTATAGGTCATTAATATGAATATAAAATGTATAGCATTCAAATAACAATGGATAACCATGAAACGACAGGGGACTTGAGATGAATTTAATTTACAAATAAGATGGGAAACCTGCATACTTTTAAATCCAGCACCGGCGCTACGCGCTACGCACTGCGCGTAGGGCACCAAGTGCCTGGGGGGGGCACCAAAAAATCTGGGTCATGAAAAATCACAACAGGCTACTAGTATAAATAACAAATAAAATATGTCTAAAGCATGTTGATATACAAAAGCAATATAAAATATAGGCCTAGACCAAATTAGCCGAGAAAAGGTGAATCTCCTGTGCGCCCCCCTTCCCCACCTCATTCCTACATCATTTTTAAAAGCATATTTGCTGGAACACATTTCCAACAATCATTAATAATAATATTTTTCTGCAAATATGAATAAATATTCTTTAGTCTATTTGATTTATTATGCTGGTATTTCACAGCAAACCTTTTTTTTTTACGTGAGAGAGATGAAAATGACCTCTGACTGCATTTACCTCAACGATCTGATATTAGTTTGAGTATTTTCTAACTTCAATCCATATTAATTTATAGATTTATAGATAAACAAACCACAATCTCAATGTTTGTATATTTTCATACTCACAGAGTTGTCAAATTATGTACAGAATTATTATATTGTGCCTCATCAAACCTCTTTTAAAGGTAAAATAGAGTTTTGTAGTAGAATCCCTGAATATTTTGTACTGTTATTTGCAGTTTAAAATTTACACTTTAAAATTCATACTTCAGAAAATTCATTTTTTTTGCACTTTTAACTTTCTGTGTTTACATTGTTCCGTTCCAAATCTGTGTTTTTAGTAATTGTGTTGGTATTTGGTATTTATAATTTTAACCTTTATATTATTTATTTATTTTCATGTTTGGTGCTAATTTAAAAAAAATTATTTATTTGCAGCAGTTATTTTGGAAGTAAAGAGAATCTAACTAAGAAATACTGAATCGTTGTTATTCCTTTGTTATTCCTTTGGTGGTATAGGGTGGTTGGTTTGGGTGGGGGGTGGGGGGGTGGGGGGGACCACCAAGCATTTGTGCTTAGGGCACCCAAATGGCTAGCGCCGGCCCTGTTTAAATCGACACCTGCCACTGTGTTTCTTATTTGTCATATATGATTCTTCCTTAGTGTGTCCTAAAAGCCGGGTCACACGTTACACAGCTTTTTTTAATAAAAATAACTGCCGACAACTCCATCTTGTCTATGTTTCACAACCAAACGTGTGGAGTGATGCAGGAAATAACATAAGACCAGGCATAAGGCAAGAGTTCTCACACAAGACTGGATTTTTTCCTGTTACAAATTGTAGCCTGGAAGATTGTGATACAAGTTGTCTTTCTGCTGGTTTGCAGTGAAAATATAAAGGAGAAGTGGTTGCTTGCAGAAGCCATGTGTGCTTATGTTTTGTTGCAGATATGTCACTCGACTTTCTAAACTTTACTTTGCCCTGTGTGCAGTGCTCTTAGCTGGTCGTCGCCAGTTTTCATTTTCAGGCAAAACACATTTCACAATGCAAGACTTGCTGTCGCTGTCAGTTCCAGATATCTGGCATAATGCCATGCACACACTGCATGATTTTACCATGCTAAATATCTGGACCTGTGGACAGTGAAGCATTGGTTATAAAACACCAAAATATACAGTTTGGAGACGGAGGCACTCACAGTTTAAAACATTGGTGGCCAAGTAATAGAAAATACTAGAGTCTAGACATAAACCCTAGAATTAAAAGCAAGTAAAAATGATTCAGTTTATATGGCTCTATAGCTGATATCAGTGTTAGCACTCAAAACATGCAATGTTTTATAAAGAAGTGACAGAGCTTTAATTAAAAGACTAAAACCAATGTGTAAACCAGTTATTGTGAAGTCAAAGCTCAGTTATAAAATAGTCTCACATACACAGAGAACTCTGGACTACAATATCTCGTTAGGGAATAATTAACTTACCGTACTTGATAAAATATCCTCACATACACGTAGTACAACTAAACATTCTCATCAAGAAATAAGCGATTTATACAATATTATCATATTATACATACACAAACACTTTTGTTGGAGGTGTGTAATAGAGCTCTGCTGTCGATATACTAATGATTAGGTAACCCTAAATCCTAAAACACACTTTTAATCAATTTACTATAACAATAAAAGGACTTATCAAATAAAATGCATAATAGAAATAATTCTTTAGGATGCAAGCTGTTTAATCGCGTAAGATTATTTTAATCCTCGGGTAGTTATAAAGCCAATAATAAGTGAAAGATGCAAGAGTACAACATGTAAACATCAAAGTTCCATTTATTTGATCAAAAATACAGAAAAAAAAGTAATATAATGAAATATTTTTGTAATTAAAAAATACGTTTTTTTATTTTAATATACTTTAAAATATCATTTATTTCTGTGGTGTACAGCTGAATTGTCATTAGCCATTATTCTAGTCTTCAGTGTCACATGATCCTTCAGAAATCATTCTAAAATGCTGATATACTAATTGTATTATCATTGTTGGAAACAGTTGTGCTGCTTAATATTACTTTTTAAAAGTGTAATTTTACTGTTACGCTGATATCATTTTGATTCACATATATGAAATAATATAAAGCAGTATTTGTTGATAAAGTAAACCGTTGTGCTTGCATCAGTTTAAACTTAATGTTCCTGCACTGACAAAAGGCACGTCAGATCATTTCATGGGGTCTTCAATTGCTGTCTTCGTCTGCTTCTGATATGTTTGAACTGTAAGCAGAGCTTCTCATAGACATTGCATCAGACGGCTCATCTCCGCTCACTGCAAAAAATATATAAATAAAAAAAAGGCAGAAAGTTGTTTGTGACACAGTGTGACACTTTCTGACATGTAATCATTTAATATATATTGTATTAAAATGCCACAATAATATTTTCTGTGGGAAAGAAGCAACAACGAAAAAAGACTAGACGTTTCAGTCATACTGTACTTCAAGTCAGTATAAAGAGCTGGACACAAATCGAAATACTCACAAAACATGTAAATAAAAGCTGCAGGAAAATCAGTAATTAAGACAATGTAAAAATTTATGCTGAATTTATTGAATGAAAGCCATGTCAAATCAACCAAATTTTAAAAATTTCTCTGGCTAAAATTTGCATAGATATACATCTTTGATTTTTAATGTTTTGGCTCACACTTCTTGATAGTTTGGATTTCTCTATTTTTGTTTGTATTTCTTTAGCAATAATAATTAAAAAAAAAAAAGTTAAGCAAAAAGACTCAAAAGTATTTTTCAACTTTGGTTTAAACTGGTTTCCAAGCTCAGAAAAGTGCTTATATGCGAAAATATCTCATCCAACATGTCCTCCGATTTATTAGCCCGACGTGAGTCGTTTTCACAAATCCTCAAAATACGTCTCCATAGAGCGTATAAAACAATTGCTCCCCTATCAGCAACAGGTATCCAATGTTCTTTCAGGATTACGTGTAGCCCTAGTTCAGTTGGTAGAGCGTTGCACTACAAAGGGGTATAATCAAACGAACACAGGTTCTCATAGCATGTTTTGTTTTTTTGTTTTTTTTGTTTTTTTTTGTTTTTTTATGGAATATACACTATAAATCATGATTTTACACTATTTCTAAGGGGTAGGTTTAGGGTGGGGTTAGGTGTGGTCATTCATACAAATTACACCTAGTAAAATATGTTTGAATTACCTTGCGATCAGTATAAAAACTCATACGTGATTCTCATTTTCTTCCCCAACTTCAAAATCAGGCTCAGGAGGCTTCAGACTCTGGAGCGACAACTGCTACATAACTTGACTTTGGAGTGGCGGCTGTGACATCACTTGGCTTTGGAGGAACAATGGCTGAACTTGAATGCAAACTTTTTTTTGAACAGTAATCGTAGTGAGACAAGCAGGGTCAGGCAGGAACAAACATGGACAACGTAGAACAAACACAAAGGTGTCAGTATTCGAGCGTGGGGGGTCAGGGCAGGCGGCGGGCTAAACTGGGTAATCCAAGGGCAGGCAAGGGTTGGTAGGCGGGCGGAGAAGACTCAGGAAACCAGGGAACAAACAGGATCGGCAACAGGAAAACAAACACGGGAAAACGCTCGGAATTGACAGTAAACTGAACAAGACTTCACGATGAGACCGAGTCAGAGCAGGGCTTTTATAGTGTATGAGTAATGAGGTGTAATGGCTACTAGGTGTGTGCGGGTGAAAGCAAGATTGCAGACAGGGGTGAGAGGTGAGAGGAGACAGGAAGTTCACGAGAATGGGGTTATGGGAAATGTAGTGAATGAATGGAGTGAGTTAAAGTCCATAAGAGAAGTGAAGGCTCCCTCTAGGGGTGAAAGGAGGGAGCCACAGCGGGACAGTTCATGACACAACCCACTCATAATGCTATCATAATAAAATTACATCATATAGAAATAGAACAGCTGAGTAAGTGGCAGGCCTGGAAAATGCAGTGCTCCTGATAACCAGTCCATCTATATATTTCTTCCACAATTAATCTAAAATGATTTAATCTTCATTTAAGTAATTTTGTTTTATAGCAAAAAAGCAGAGATAAACCTAATGTCACAGTGCATTTTATTTTTTTTCTTCAATAAATCAATGTTATTGGTAACCCTTTACGTCTGTTTGTCTTTTTAACAAGCATTTAGCCAATTAAAGGCATTAAAAAGTGCATCTTTTAGAACCGCTCAAACTGTCAGTCAAACTTCACAACTCTGCCCCCTGAGCGCCGCAAACTTACGTTTCAGCACAACAATCAGAGAGCAGAAGCAGATGAACGTGTTCGTCTTTTAGCTAACGATAAAATATCTTTTTTGAATAAGTGCACCGCTGTCTTTATGAAATAAACACTAGTATGACTATAAAGGTTCATATAATGCATTTGAGTTCTGTGACCATCACCACACCGGTGATGTTGATGTAATGTGATATCGTTGTTTTAATTATGGACAAATTGCACACATTCGCTGGTCAAAAACCCATGATGTAACTGCATTTGAGTTTGACACAAAGCATCTGTTCCAAGAATCCTTAGTATTTTTGGCCTGAACCCCTATTGATTTACATATGCAAACTGCCATGCTCTGAAACAAAGGGTTGTAAAATGAGGATCCAGTTTCAAACCTCCCACTGAGAAAGTCAGCCTTCTCATTGGTCGAACCCATTTGGGAAGGTGTGACTCTCTCCAGACTTTAAAGGGCTCACAACACAGTTCCACCCTCTCTTCTGCAAAATCTCCGAAACTGCATGGTAGGTTAAAGAAACACTCCACTTTTTTTGAAAATAGGCTCATTTTCCAGCTCCCCCAGAGTTAAACAGATGAGTTTTACCGTTTTTGAATCCACCCAGCCTTTTAGCGTAGCAGCATATTTTGGATGACAAAAGCAAAGAAGACTATTTTGAAGATGTGGAACAAATCTGTACCAAAATTTGAACAGAGTTCAGTAGTGTTTTACATATGGAGAAGATCAGATATGAAATTGCTGGTGAAATGAAGAGATATGGAAACTCTTGTTTTTTTTTTTTTTAAATATGTGACCCTGGACCACAAAACCAGTCATAAGTCGCTGGGGTATATTTGTAGCAATAGCCAAAAATACATTAAATGGGTCAAAATGATAGATTTTTCTTTTATGCCAAAAATCATTATCAAGTAAAGATTGCGTTCCATGAAGATATTCTGTACATTTCCAACCATAAATACATAAAAACTTAATGTTTGATAAGTAATATGCATTGCTAAGAACTTAATTTGGACAACTTTATAGGCAATTTTCTCAATATTTTAATTTTGCACCCTCAGATTCCAGATTTTCAAATAGTTGTATCTTGGCCAATACTGTCCTAACAAACCATACATCAATGGAAAGCCTATTTATTCAACATTCAGATGAAGTATAAATCTCAATTTTGAAAAATTGACACTTATGACTGGTTTTGTGGTCCAGGGTCATATATGTTTAAGAGGACCACTGATTATTGTTTTCAACACTCTGGACATATTGTTTGTGGATGTGGTAGAGTATATGTTTACTATTTTCTTATAGCCTTATCCTGCTTTGTAGTCATAAATTATTTCATTTTTACAGTGCTAGGCAGCTGCTTGGAGACTGTTGATTACTAGGCCAAAACTTGAGGAAACAGAGTATTAATATAGCTTTGAAATTTGCATCACCTGGCTGTCATTGTGAACAAGCCAATGACCTACAACAAGCTAATTCAGTTATAAGACTTTGGTAAAAGTTATCCAAAAACTCAAAAGCTAATTTATTACTCAAATGCTGAAAGAACATTTCACCTTTACACTTATGCCCTTTGGAGATCATTTTAACTTCTACTCAACTATTCCAAAAAAAAAAAAAAAAAAAGTGCCAAAATTTGTGCATAATTTCTGATATTCTAAATCAAAGGCTGTGATCCACTTAAACCTTGTTTAGTCTGTCTGTCCAAATCTAACTTGTGCATATCCGACTGAAATTTTAATGACTGATTGTCCACACTGTGCGACTGTTTAGATCCAAATTGTTTGTCCCTTGGTGCATTGCATTGGTGCATCTGCATTGGTTTCTGTAGCAATGACGTTTTGTTGGTATGCCTATGCTAAAAACAACAGCAGCAATATAGTTTGCAGTACAGATGTTATAGATGTTCAGACAATCCGTCCTACTGGATTATATTGCATTCTTTGAGGAAGTGGCAGAAACATAGGAAGCTGGAATGTGCTGTTTTATTCCCTGATGCTGTCTTAGCCAGTCTTAAAATTTAAATAGGTGTTTAGAATAGGTCTATATTGTAGTTTTCCATGTGACTTACACTTCGCCACAATACAGGTGTTCTACAAATAACATCTCACGTGGTATGAGAAAGTATCATAGGCAAAAAAATAAAAATAAAAAAGCTACTGATCTGAGCGGTCAGACTGAAACAGATTTCCAGAAATGCAATTTCAAAACACAGCTTTAAGGAGATTTGTAAAAATCAAATTTCATGTATTTTGTTAGTTAACAATTGCTAAATAGGATCAGATTCCAATCGGATATACACAAAAATTAATGTTAGAGGGTTTTTTTTATAAATAAATGCGCAAACATGATTTGACCTAACAATTGCATGCAAAACGACAGAATAGCAGTGAGGGTTGTTCTAGAATATGATGCACAAACGTTTGAGCTTCCATGTTAACGATATTCACTTTATGTATGTGCACTGGTCAAAGTTTACATATAAATAAAAGCCTAAATTAAATCTGTTTACCACTTTGTTTATGTGTTTTTTACCTTCTCTGTACATGACGTGAGAACTGTTAGCTAGTACACCAACAAACCGATAAAAGCTTCGAATCTTCCAATGTGTTTATATGCCATTGGCTCAATGAGGGGAGGTCAATTAAAGCTTACATTGGGTCTGCTGCTCAAGCTCTTCATCAAGACAAATCAGTTTACTACCATTTTACTCTTTAAAACTATTGCTTCACTATTGTCTCAGTGTCACTTTAATCTGTGTTCTGGATTTTTGATCACATGTCTGATGTTACAAATTGCTTATTGTTCCTCATTTACAAATTACTCTGGATTTAAATAAATGTCTGTGTTAATATGTGACTTTTGTATTTCACATACTCATCTGTGGTCTGCTGTCACCTCTCCATTTCTGAAATCGTTGTTCTGATAATGTACTCATATCATCCCTGTGTGTCTCCGCACCACGTCCTGCACACACATTGATCAGTGAAATCACAACACAGCATTAATGAAGTCTGACAGTCACCATCAATAAATAATACTAATACCCGCAGCAGGTTCTGTACTAAACGCATCTTTCCAGTGTAAACCAGAAGAAGATGCTGCTGCAGGACAGACAGGAAGTCTTGAGTCAGAGAGAGCTGTTCTACTTCCACTCTCAGCGGCAACTGAGCTGTAGATTGTGTCTGCTTTGTTTGGCAAACACATTCCTAAATTTTGGAATATGGTTTGATTTTATAAAAATTCAGCAGCAAAACTATGCAGCTTTATACAATTTCTAATTTGATTACATTGAGACAGTGAACATGTATCCTTCATAAGTAATGCAATGGCAGAATTCATTATGATGAAATATTGACTCCAAATATAACAATAGACCTGTCTGATTATAAATGAAAAACTAAGTTCTTGTGTTTAATGTATTTTTGTGCTTTATTAGAGGAAATCAATAACTTCAGACTCTTTTGGAACTAACTGTAAGCACTAGTTGAGTCACAAACAAACAATATATAAATAGTAGACAGCAATGCACTGGAACAACACTTCTGTATGTATATGTACATAAATATGAGGATTACATTTACATTACATTCAGTTGTGAACAACTGAAACATCTAAAAAGAAAAGAAACAAAAAAAAAAACTATTAATTAGTTATCAGTATATTTGTTTATACAGCTCCACTAATGTGTTCTCTTTCATAGATGTAATTCAAGTTTTCTTAGTGTCTTCTTCTTGCTTATCACGCTTCTTTAATATTTTTGGGAAAGCTTTGAGATGTTGGGTTTGCCACGTGCTCTTCTGGTTTCTGATTGTTCCACAGACTCAGGGATGGACCGCAAAGACCCAAATCCTGAGCTGTGAGATGAGACTTTTGAGCGTGATGAACTAAAAACTGAAGCGCTGTCTGCTCCTGATCGTGATCTGAATGAACTGTAAGCAGAACTTCCCACAGACAATGTGTCTGACCGCTCATCTCCACTCACTGGGGAAAATAAAATAAAAATCAGTAAACTTGTATAGAGCAAAATGTAACACTTTCAGTATGTTTTTAAAATAATGTAGATTTTAATAATCATTGCTAGGAGCCCTTTAAAATGTTATACAAATACTCTATTAATGAGATGGAGTTAAAAAAAAATTAGAATAGAAAAATATAAATATTTTTGTCATAAAAACCCATGAATCTGCTTGGTTTAGTTTTACAATGGATATATGCGCTTCTTGGTGTTCAGAATAACAGCCACAATTCACCACCATTATAAAGTTTGGAAGAGCCAGGATAAATTTGAAAACAACTTTGACTGTGTTCGTCTGGAAGAAGAAAGTCATATACCCCTAGGATGGCTTGAGTGTGAGTAAATCATGGGGAAATGTTCATTTTTGGGTGAACTATTCCTTTAAACTAATTTATTAAACTTTAATTTCAGGTTTGCATTTGCTGTTATATTCATATAATTCATATCAACTTTACTATTTGTGTAAAAATTGATAACGTGGTTGGAGATGTACATAAAGTTGAAATTAAAGTTGAAACATGATAACAAATTTATATTTTCACAACAAAACAGACTCACAGAAAGCATGGGTTCTAATGCTTTAAAAAAAGTTCACAGGGAAACCAAAGTGTACTGAAAGTGCCAAATAAAACAAAATCCACTCACACTTTGGTGGTAAATTCATGCTATCTTGTCTTTTTAAGGCACCTGACCCATAACTTGTGTGATATGAATCTCTGGACCATGATCCAAACATTGAGTCTCCTGATCGTGATCTGAATGAACCAGAACTTCCCAGAGAGCATGAATCAGATCCATTATCTCCACTCACTATAATAATGAAAGCAGAGAGTAGATCAGTACTAGAACATTTACAGGAATGCATTTGGCAGACACTTTTTTCCAAAGCGACTGACATGGCATTAGAGGAATATATTCAACAGTTCATGTTGTGAATCATATAGATACTCATTCAACATAATCTCTAAATAGGTCTGGAAATCGAAAATTCACTTCAGTTGAGCACTTTGGTTCACACAGAAACATAACATTATATGACTTAATTGTTTAAATGACTTTAACCTTCAAGCTCTTTCAGTGTTGGAGTAACGTATTACAAGTAAAGCGAGTTACGTTATCTGAATATAGCAAAAGTATTGGATTACTTTAAATTTTTCCCACTTATTGACTGATGGCTCTCCTCCTGTCCTCTTGTTGAGAGAAAATGGGAGTGAGAAGCAGAAATGCTACCTTCAGCCTGAGACTTATTCATTTCACTTTTGTTGTGAAAAGGCCTTTACAAACACCTAAAGAAGATAAACAGTGCTGAACCTGATGAGTATCAGGGAGGACATATAAAAAAAACAGACTGTAAGAGGTGGTGGTGAGTCTTACGAGCTCAACCTGAGGTCTGTGTGATGGACACTTTAAACTGAAAAAGCTCAAGAACAATGCGTGCAGATAATATTCATACAATTTCATGATTTCACTCACTAGTCTCTGATCTGATATCCTCACTCCATGTTCTGTCTATTTCAAAATGGCAGCCGTTGTTTTGTGCCACTGTCTCCTCAATCTTCTCCAGCAGCTCCTTGATCTGAGTGTGGTCACTCCTGTTCTGATTGTTGAGAACATGATACCTGTTCCCACATTTGTCCAGCAGCCACTGGAGATCCTGCCCTTCACTCTCAATGTGCTGCTCTATAGATGTGTCTAACAGAGAGTCTCCACGAATGAACAGCACTATAGTGTGACTCCAGACTCTCTCACCAAGAAGATCCAGATGACTCTGCACTGCTTTTCTCTGAGTCTCTTTAAATGCACTGCTGGCATCTATGATCAGTAGTACAGCATGTGGTCCTGGAGGACACAGAGACACACTGAGCAAAATCTCCTGTTTCAGTAACTCAGGACTCTTCTCTACAGTGCAATTCCACTGCCATCCTGGAGCTTCAATGACAGTGATGTGTCTGTCTGCTACTTCTCCATGTCTCATCACACACTGAGCAGATCTCTTCAAGTCAAACTCCTCTGTGCCCAGGATGCTGTTTCCTGTTGAACTCTTACCAGCTGCTCTATGACCCATTAATACAATCCTCAATTCTGAGAGACACTGACCATCACCTGCAACACAAACAAAACACACTTATCCAAAATATTGTAGTGACAATCTGTAAATAACTGCTCTAAATACATTCATAAAAAGTCAATCCATCTGGTTCAAAAATTCTAAAGTTGGTTTCTCAACCATTTTTGTGTGTTGAGATTTTGTTCAAAAGTTTACATACAATTGATTCTTAATACTGTGTTGTTACCTGAATGACCCACAGCTGTGATAGTTGTTCATGAGTCCCTTGTTTGTCCTGAACAGTTAAACTGTCTGCTGTGCATCAGCATTTCCAGCATTTTTGTGTATTTGAACCCTTTCCAACAATAACTGTATGATTTTGAGGTCCATCTTTTCACACTGAGGACAGCTTGATTAAGAATCAAGGGAATGTAAACTTTTGAAAAGGGTCATTTTTATAAATTCAGCTATTGTTTTCTCTTGTGGACTAAATGTAAATGTCTTTTATGTAAAATATCTTATTCAGGTCAGTACTAATTAAAAAAACATGCATTTTATTTGATCCCTCTTATTTTGGTTAAATAATTAACATTATGCATATTCTGCAAGGGGTATGTAAACTTTTGAGCACAACTGTATAACAAAAGAACCAAACATATCTTGTGGGCACTGACTCAAAAACAGTTGCCGTGATTAAATAAAGTGGAAAAAAAAAAAGAAAAAGTAAGCACTCGAAGAAATGTTAAAAAAAAAATTAAAAAATGGTCAAGCAACCTCCATTAGACCACTTCAGATGGACTGATGCTAAAATTTCTGCATAAAATATTTTAAGAATAATGTATAGTCATTATCTCAAAATAATCCTGACAGGGTTATCAGGACCCCAACGTGACACAGAACAGGTATGTTTGATGTTCATTAAATGCTAAGCAGTTTAAGTATTCTTGACTGACAAACACCACAAACATAAGCAACATTTGTTGTTGGATTGATGATTTTGGGAATCAACAATCCAATCATTTTCACACTGATCCATCCAGCAACATTTGTTGTTGGATTGATGATTTTGGGAATCAACAATCCAATCATTTTCACACTGATCCATCCAGCAAGACTCACTAGTCACTGGAAACTGATGTTCTTTTCCTTTTTTTGAAGTCTCAATAATGTCCAACATTCACATGAAAACAGACAGAATAACAAACACAGCATTGTTGACTCACTCATCTGTGATCTGATGTTCTTTCTCTGTTTTTTCATCCTTTTCATTCGTTCTTCTGCTCTCTCTTCCTCTGCTCTTCTTCTCTCTTTCATCTTGTGTAAAATCTTACAGTCTATTTCAAAATGGCAGCTGTTGTTTTGTGCCACTGTCTCCTCAATCTTCTCCAGCAGCTCCTTGATCTGAGTGTGGTCACTCCTGTTCTGATTGTTGAGAACATGATACCTGTTCCCACATTTGTCCAGCAGCCACTGGAGATCCTGCCCTTCACTCTCAATGTGCTGCTCTATAGATGTGTCTAACAGAGAGTCTCCACCAGTGAACAGCACTATAGTGTGACTCCAGACTCTCTCACAGAGAAGATCCAGATGCCCCTGCACTGCTTTTCTGTAAGTCTCTTTAAATACATCATTCACAGGTACGATCAGTAGTACAGCATGTGGTCCTGGAGGACACAGAGACACACTCAGCAAAATCTCCTGTTTCAGTAACTCAGGACTCTTCTCTACGGTGTAATTCCGCCACCATCCTGGAGCTTCAATGACAGTGATGTGTCTGTCTGCTACTTCTCCATGTCTCCTCACACACTGAGCAGATCTCTTCAAGTCAAACTCCTCTGTGCCCAGGATGGTGCTTCCTGTTGAACTCTTACCAGCTCCTCTATAACCTATCAACACAATCCTCAGCTCTGAGAGACCTTGGGAATCACCTGCAACAAAGACAAAACACACTTATCCAAAATTTTGTAATGATAATATGTAAATAACTGTTATGAATACATCTATAAGAAGTCAATCCATCTGGTCCAAAAATTGCGATGGTGGTTCTTCAACCATTTTTTATTTTCATTTTGTTGTTTTGCATGATTACCTATATTAATTAGTAATTCCAAAACCACCAGTTTTGCATCATGGCAATCTTTGTGGCATGAACCACAAAAAGAAGACAAAAAAAGTATACAGTATACAGTAGTGAATGAAAACATCAATATTTCAGCTCAGGAAGGTTGTAGCTTGGATAAAAAAAAAAAAAATCTTTAAAGCACATTCCAAAATATATGAAGATATATAAAAAAAAGTTCATATTTTTGCTCCTTAGACTTATAATTTAGAGTCAAGTGTAATTGTCAAGATCAAAGTTCCACATTTAGAGACATTTATAATGGGAAGAATTCAAGTCACATTTTTAGAGAGTGCAACTGCAAAAATGTCTAGGTGTGAGAATTTATAAATAGATTTAAGATGTTATTTTTTATTTTATTTATTTATTTTGTGGCTGAGAAAGTGCATTTTTTGAGGTTTGAGCATAATTCTCACAAAACTTTATTTTATGTAAGCTTTTCGAGCTAAATTAACAATACATTTTAGTCTTCATAATTCACAATGTGAGTAAACTACAAGTAAATATGAAAAACCAAACAGGACCACAGGGAGATGCCAAAAGAACACTAAACCAGCTGCCTTGGCCTGACTGCACAGAGACTATAAAATAATCAAACTTTTCAGATTAGACTTGAGGACACTGATTGGCTAAAACTATTATATAGACCCGCCTCCTGTGGGTGATTGCTCACTCGCCCAAGAGCTTAAAATAAAACATAAAGGAAAAATAATAATTATTATTAACTAAATAAAGATACCTAAAACAAAATAACCAAACATATCTTGTGGGCATTGACTCAAAAACCATTACTGTGGTTAAATAAGTAAACAAAAACAAAAAACAACAACAACAGGTAAGCACTCAAAGAAATTAAAAAAATTAAAAATGGCCATCAACCTTCATTAGACCACTTCAGATGGACTGACCCTAACATTTCTGCATAAAATATTTTTAAGATATTATAAGATATTGGGGTTATCAGGACCCCAGCGTGACACAGAACATGCATGTCTGATTTTCATGAAATGCTAAGTACAGTTTAAGTATTCTTGACTGACAAACACCAGTACCATCAGCAACATTTGTTGTTGGATTGATAATTTTGGGAAACATGGCCATCATTTTCACACTGATCCATCCAACAACACTCACGAGTCACTGGAAACTGATGTTATTTTCCTTTTTTTAAAGTCTCAATAATGTCCAACATTCACATGAAAACAGACAGAATAACAAACACAGCAGTGTTGACTCACCCATCTGTGATCTGATGTTCTTTCTATGTTTTTTCATCCTCTTCATTCGTTCTTTTGCTCTCTTCTCCTCTGCTCTTTTTCTGTCTTTCATCTCCTGTAAAATCTTTCTGTCTATTTCAAAATGACAGCCGTTGTTTTGTGCCACTGTCTCCTCAATCTTCTCCAGCAGCTCCTTGATCTGAGTGTGGTCACTTCTGTTCTGATTGTTGAGAACATGATACCTGTTCCCACATTTGTCCAGCAGCCACTGGAGATCCTGCCCTTCACTCTCAATGTGCTGCTCTATAGATGTGTCTAACAGAGAGTCTCCACAGGTGAACAGCACTATAGTGTGACTCCAGACTCTCTCACTGAGAAGATCCAGATGACCCTGCACTGCTTTTCTGTGAATCTCTTTAAATATATTATCCACACGTATGATCAGTAGTACAGCATGTGGTCCTGGAGGACACAGAGACACACTGAGCAAAATCTCCTGTTTCAGTAACTCAGGACTCTGCTCTACAGTGTAATCACTCCACCATCCTGGAGCTTCAATGACAGTGATGTGTCTGTCTGCTACTTTTCCATGTTTCCTCACACACTGAGCAGATCTCTTCAAGCCAAACTCCTCTCTGCCCAGGATGCTGTTTCCTGCTGAACTTTTGCCTGCAGCTCTATGACCCATCAACACAACTCTTAGCTCTGTGAGACGTTGGACGCCACCTGCAACAAAGACAAAATACACTTATACAGTATATTGTACTGAGGATTTGTAAATAACTGCTCTAAATACATTTATAAGTCAATCTATCTCATTTGGTCAAAAACATTCTATTCAAAAACATTCAAAAACATTCTAAAGTTGGTTCCTCAACCATTTTTGATTTTCCTGTCATGCATGCATGCATTCATTCATTCATTCATTCATTCATTCATTCATTCATTCATTCATGTATATATTTCTTTGTTTGTTTGTTGGTTGGTTAGCGTGAATGCCTAATTTAATTAGTAATTCCAAAACCACCAGTTTTGCATCATGGCGTTCTTTGTGTCATGGACCCCAAAAAGAAGAAAACAGATTATATAGTAAATGGACAGAAAGGAAATGGACAGCTCAGGAAGGTTGTAGCTACTTGGATCAAAAAACTGATCTTTAAAGCACACTAAAGGTAAATTAACATATATAACCATTTTGCATAGTTTTGCTCCTTAGCAGTTTAAGGTCAAATGTAATGATCAAGATCAAAGTTCCACATTTAGGGGCATTTATAATGGGAAGGATTCGAGTCACATTTTTTAAAGAGCGCCTGGCTAAGTATAGTGCAGGTATAAAAATGTTCAGGTGTGAGACTTTATAAATAGATTTAAGATGTTATTTTTATGTTGTTGAGAAAGGGCAATTTTTTGAGGTTTGAGGATAATGAAGATTAAAAAAATAAATACATAAAATCCATTCTGTGTGTGTGATCTAAAGCAGTGGTTTTCAAACCTGTCCTGGAGGCACCCCTGCCCTGCACATTTTGTATGTCTCCCTTATTAGACACACCCAAATCAAGTCTTGGAGTCTCCACTAATGACGTGATGATTTGAATCAGGTGTGTTAGATAAGTGAGACATGCAAAATGTGCAGGGCAGGGGTGCCTCCAGGACAGGTTTGAAAACCACTGATCTAAAGGCATGTCAACATCATCAATTATTAGTTTCTCTGTCAGAGCAAATGATTGTGTATTGGTTTGAAGTGACATAGGTAATTCCTGGGATTTTGTGCCTTTTGTGTCCCCAGTAAAGATCATGACATTATTGCCTTAAAATTTTCAACATCATCGATTTTAAAGTTGTCTTTGACCTAAATAACAGCTTTGGAACTTTAGGCATATAACATGTTTCTTTAAATATTTCTGAACATGGTTGCTGGGCATGGTTTGCTTGTTTGTTTTTAATATAAAAAGTTCGATTTTTAGCAAATGTAAAAACACCTCATGGCTGCCCTGGTGACCATTTTACTTCTGAACCAAACATGATAACACAGAAAAGATGATGTCTACACCTATGTTATGATGGTCAAGGATTGCAATAATACCATATACAAAAGACTTCATTCCGGCCATTACATTCCAGCTTAACTGAGACCTGGATTTGTCCAGAAGACTCCTCAACTCCTCACTAACAACTTCTCTTTCTCTCACACCCCTGTCAGGTTAAAAGGGTCATGTCTTCTCATTTCTAATAATAGGTAATACTCAACCCATTCTATGCAATAAAACTTCTTTTGAGTCTCATGATATTATGGTAACAGCTCCTGTTAAACTCCATGTTGTAATGATTTATCGCCTTCCTGGTCAACTGGGCACCTTTATAGAGGAGCTGGATGGGTTGCTATCCTCATTATCTGGGGATGGAAGTCCACTTGTAGTTTCTGGTGACTTCAAAATCCATCTGAAGAAGCTTTGGCAGACTTCCACTTCCACTGCCAGCTTCATTCAATCTCAAATGGCTTACCACCACAAGCACTAACAAATCATACAACCAGCTTGACTTTATTTACACACGCAATTGTATCACAGACAACATTTTGGTAAAGCATCTAGACATCTCTGATCATTTATTTATTACATTTAACCTACATATTAGTACCTATGTGCCACCAATTCCTCTACCAGTTGCTTTTAGGTGAAACCTTCGCTCCCATTCACCCTTCCATCTTTCCTCTGTAGTGTTATCCTCTCTTCCCTCAACCACCCATTTCTCATCTCTGGTCAACAACTGACACTTTATGATCCACTTTAACTTCTTGTTTAGACCAAGGTCTTTAACCCTGCTCCTGGGGACCCACTGTCCTGCAAAGTTTTTTCAGTATACCTGGCCTGTGACATTTTTAAGTGATATTGAAGGACTTGATTAAGACCTTCACCACATACACTACATCACTGGGTCCCATTATACAAGCACATGGTTTCTCCTACCATCGTTATGCTGATGACAATCATCTCTATCTTTAAGGGGTGGGGTGGGGTGGGGCGGGGGGGTAATGCGGTTTCCACTGTTAAAGAGTTGGATTCTCATGCTAAACATGGCAAGTTTCAAAAAACGATTTGGACATATAACATGTGAATACATCTCTGAATGAAGACAGGGAATGAATCTCTGTCATGAAGGTTGTATGGGCATTTCTCTTGGAAAAGTGCCAGTGCGCCCATCAACACGCTTCATTCTGCTGCACTGCTGCATGGGATTCACTCAGGAAGAATGTCTCTAAAGTGTGGTTTTGGTTGTAATGCAAAGATAACTTTGCTGAGCTTCCAGAAGAACCCAGGTTTACGTGAACTGTGGATGCAGTTTGTTTTTCCAGGGCAGCAACATAGTTTTGCAAGTGTGTTTGCTGACGAATGTTTTATAAACAAGGCCCAGTTCGACACTGGTTTTTCACTTTGTTTGCTACTGAAAGATGGAGCATTCCCAGCTATAAAAGATCACAGTCATGATCCAGAACTGCAGATGGTAAGTGAAACAGCACAAGTGCTCGTCAAACGTAGCTCCGCCCATGGCACACCTCCAGGAGCTGTTTTTTTCAGAGAGAATTGTAAAGCTGTATCTTTCTTTTATAAATATGATAAAATGAAAGACTTTTGGGAGTTAAGAAGGATGTAGTACTACTGTATAGGTACTCATGATTAACATGAGATTGGGTGAAACTGCATTTGTTATGCCCCCATTAATTTCAACCAGTCAATCTAACAGTAGCTGCATGGCTCTCATGCTGCCTGGCAAACATCTCGGCATTGATGAAGGAACATCACCTGCAGTTCAACCTGGCAAAGACTGAGCTTCTCATTTTCACTGCCACTCCAACTCTACAGCAGGATTTCATTATTAGTCTTTGGTGACCAGCTGACCTTCAAGGACCACATGTAAAGGCGGCTCAATCATGCAGGTTTGCATTGCACAACATCAGGAGTATCAGGCCTTTCCAAACAGAGCATGCTGCATAACTTCTTGTCCAGGCCCTTGACATTTCCAAGCTGAACTACTTCAGTGCTTTTCTGACTGAACTTCCCTCATGTGCAATCAAACCTCGATAAATGATTCAGAATGCAGCAGCATGACTGGTCTTCAACAAACACATAAGGGCCCACATCACACCTCTTTATTTCCCTACACTGGCTACCGGTTACGGCTTGCATCAAATTCAAGACATTCAAGTTTAAGTTCAATTTATTTGTAAAGCACATTTAAAAACGCCTCCAGGCGACCAAAGTGCTGTACATGTAAGAATATAAAAGAAGAAAAGAAATGGAGCTAAGGATAAAAACTACAATTAATAACAGCAAAATGGATATGACAATCTATAAAACTGTTTCACAAAAAAAAAAAAAATTAATTAAAAAAAATACAGACAGCCCACACTCACAGACTAAAAGCAGTAGAAAAAAGATGGGTTTAAAGACACGACTTTAACTCAAAGAAAGACAAAGCAGAAGCTGATCTAATAGATATTGGTAACTTGTTCCACAGTATAGGCCCAGCAACTTCAAATGCTCGATCTCCCCTCGATTTTAACCAGGTTTTTGGTATTTGAAGGACGAGTTTATCTTTGGATCTCAGGCCTCTGGTAGGAGAGTAAGGATGGAGTAGCTCTGATAAATAAGAAGGAGCTAACGCATTCAAAGATTTATAAACAAGAAGTAAAAGTTTAAACCCAGTCCTAATATGAATAGGAAGCCAATGTAGAGATCTCAGAAGGGGAGAGGCATGATCGAATTTCCTCTTTCTCTTCAGCAATCTGGCTGCCACATTTTGCACAACCTGCAAGCGTGCTATTTGAGACTTGGGTATACCAAAGTAGAGTGAGTTGCAATAATCCAACCGAGAAGTGATGAGAGCGTGAATAGCAGTCTCTAAAGAACGATATGGGAGACACAATTTAATTTTAGACAGCGAACGGAGAGGAAAAAAGCTTGACCCAATGGCCGCGCTAATCTGCTTGTCAAATAAAAGACAGCCATCTACCAACACACCTAGATTCCGAATCTGAGGAACAATGAATTGAAGTGAACCAAGGTCCAAATGATTAAGTGGCCTAGATTGTGAGGGGTTAAAAATAATGACCTCTGTTTTGTCTGAGTTCAAGAAAAGAGAGTTCTTGGCAAGCCAAGTTTTCACATCCTCCAGACTGGCTGTTAGGTTGTCAAGAGCAATCCAAAAAGACATTGATGTTTGCTTACAAAACAGCGACAGGATCAGCACCCTCCTAGTTCCACTCTTACGAATCTACATCCCCTCCAGAAGCCTGAGATCTGTAAGTAAGTGGTACCATCACAGAGAGTCATTTTCATTCACCTTTCTGGCTGGTGGTCTTCCCACACCTGCACTTATTAACAGAAAACACGAAACATTATCTGACAGCAACACTAATTTAATCCCATACCCGAACCGTTTAACATAAAAACTGAGAACCACACCCCCATTAAATTTCCTACATAGGGTAGAGTAGACAACATTCATTTATTAAAACTTTTATTCAAATTGTGGATAGATTAAATACAGAAAGCAAGCAAAGACTGTTCACTTTAATATAAACACTACAGCTATCTATCAGTGGCAGCACGATTGGCTACATTGTTCAGTGTGTATTGGACCGAATCTTGGTTATTGGACCCGCAACCCGCCTGTGCTTGTCACCATCCGACCCGCCCTTGCACCGCACTCTACACATAAATATTATTCCACCTGTTACATCAAATGGTTCACCTGTGTGTACCCGCCTGCATGTAGGAATCTGGCTTCCCCCTTGTGGACAACATAACAACTCTGGTTCCAGAGAGTGACTGTAAATTAAGTTTAAAAGAAATATGGTTGAAATGTCATTTTGCATCAGAGATTTCATTGTAATCTTTCTCATAAAGTCACTGAATTCACCAGAATGTGTTGCCATCTGCGTTTGATGTTAGAGCGTTGTTGAGAGAGAACAAGAATGGTTTAGAAACTCTGCCAGAGGGATAAGGGAAAATATACTTACCTGAGATTATTTTTTTAAACTCTTGAAATTTTTTTTTACGTAATATTGAATAAAATATTACTTAATTATCAAAGAAAGAAAAAAATAATAGCCATAATATGGATTATTGTAGATACTGTGATACTAAGATTTCCTTACATTGCTGATTTCATCATTAACTCTTCACCTGAACAGTTTATGTTTTTGTATATGGTATCATTGCAATCCTTGTCCATTAAAGCATAGGTGTAGACATCATATTTTCTGTGTTATCATGTTTGGTTCTGGAGAAAATACATAATTTGTTTATGGTGGAAAGTAAAGTGGTCACAATGGCAACCACAAGGTAAACATTATTTTCACTTATCACCTGGACTACATGAAAACAGCCAGAACAGAGAAACAGAGCAGAATAATAAAACACAGTGTGACTAAGTATGCTAACTCACCCATCTGTGATCTGATGTCGTCTTCTCTGTTTTTTCATCCTCTTAATTCGTTCTTCTGCTCTTTCTTCCTCTGCTCTTCTTCTCTCTTTCATCTCCTGTAAAATCTTTGTGTCTATTTCAAAATGGCAGCTGTTGTTTTGTGCCACTGTCTCCTCAATCTTCTGCAGTAGCTCCTTGATCTGAGTGTGGTCACTCCTGTTCTGATTGTTGAGAACATGATACCTGTTCCCACATTTGTCCAGCAGCCACTGGAGATCCTGCCCTTCACTCTCAATGTGCTGCTCTATAGATGTGTCTAACAGAGAGTCTCCATGAGTAAACAGCACTATAGTGTGACTCCAGACTCTCTCACCAAGAAGATTCAAATGACCCTGCAATGCTTTTCTCTCAGTCTCTTTAAATACATCATCCACACGTATGATCAGTAGTACAGCATGTGGTCCTGGAGGACACAGAGACACACTCAGCAAAATCTCCTGTTTCAGTAACTCAGGACTCTGCTCTACAGTGTAATTCCTCCACCATCCTGGAGCTTCAATGACAGTGATGTGTCTGTCTGCTACTTCTCCATGTCTCCTCACACACTGAGCAGATCTCTTCAAGTCAAACTCCTCTCTTCTCAGGATGGTGTTTCCTGTTGAAGTCTTACCAGCTCCTCTATAACCCATCAACACAATCCTCAGCTCTGAGAGATGCTGAGTGTCACCTGAAGCAGAGGACAAAACAGACTAGACAAGATGATGTACTAAATACATGCAAATGTCTGTTCAATATACATTTAATTAAATATCTAAATAATAAAGCATAATGTACAACATTCATTGTTTGTATTATAATCCATGCACATGAAACACATTTAACAGTTTAACACGATGCAACAAATACAAAGAGTCACTGCATGCTGGTGTTTGTAGAATGGTTAGTCTAACTAGTGCCTGAACACTTAAGTAAAGTTCCTCTCTAAATGTGGATTACTGAAGTATTTAGATGGGTGTAATACTGTAATTAGAAAAAAAAAGGGTCTTCTGAATGATTGTTTTTCTTTCAAATAGTTAATAACGTGTATGAACTAGATGCAAATGAGCTGCCAGGTGAGAGCACATGGCCAACACCAAGATAAAGCCATGTGCTCAAGCACAAGACAAACAAATAGACATTAAACAAAGATAAAACAGACAAGACTGTAAGGGCAGGACCCTGACAATATTATTTAATTTAATCTTTTAAAAAACAAAATGATCCCCTTAGAAGTCTCCAGGCTGCAGCTATACCCATCTCCAGCACAGAGACTGGTGAAAATCTTGGTACTGTGGGTAGTTTTAATCATACTGTAAATAACAGTAAGCCTACTACTTTTTAATTTACTGCAAATAAACTTTTTTTGCTCTTAACACTGTCTGTACCCTAAATACTCTGCCTAATATTAAGAGTTAAGATGCAAAACCAGCTAAAAGCCATCTCGGTCAAAAATGAGATAATGATACTGAGTGAATGCTGTCGACACATTATACGACCTCCACCAAATACTTTTACTTCAAGTAAAACTTTAGAGGCTTTTATATATATATATATATATATATATATATATATATATATATATATATGAAAGCATTCACTCAGTATCATTATCTCATTTTTGACCGAGATGGCTTTTAGCTGGTTTTTCATCTGAACTCTTCGTATGCATATACAACTACACTCATTTAAAAAGGCACTGAATATATAGTGATTATTAAATAAACCGGGCAAGTTCACGAAGTTCAGCTCTTAAATCAGCGGTATAGTTCATCATGTCTTCTCAGTAATTATATGAGAACGTCGTGGAAAATCACAAAGAATATGCGACTGTGTGTTCTGGAAATTAAAACAAGATTTAAAACCCAGTGTAACTAAAAGTAATGGTAATCATTTATAATGAGGTTCAAATATTAACATTAATTAATTACGTTAGTTAAGTTGAACTAAACGTTTGCAAAAGTTTGTATACGTTATGGACCTGAGATAACTTGAACTAATAATGAAGTTATATTTTTAACTAATAATAAACATTAATAAACGCTGTATTGCTTATTGTTAATGCATTAACTGTCGTGAACTAATATGACCTTATTGCAAAGTCCTACTAATGTAATGTTTGCTATTAGTGAAAAGGCGATTATTTTCAAGAGAATAAATGCTTACCGAAGTCCATTTTACTTCAGTCAGAGTTTCACAGTACATTTAGTTTCGCCAGCAGACTAGTTGTCTTTACTTTCAGTTTACTTCTAACTTGTTTGACCGTAAACACGAACTTTACCTTGACACAAGGAAGTGTAAAGAATAATGGCACTTCAATAAAGTAACTTATTTTACAGTTGTAGACTTCGGACCTAAGACTACAAAGTCTCAATAAGAAACAAAAAGCTTATTATATACTATATGCGTAAACACTTGTTGGAGGAGTGTGAATTTGCCATCGCAGAGCTCTGCAGTCCTCCCTTACCCTCACAGCCTGCATCTTAAGAGCTATTTTTACCAACTAGTAGTTAGTCAAGGTGAATATACCAATTTATAGACACCTCTTTAAGAAGTAGACATGAGGTAATCTTCATCTAGATACTTGATTTTTTACAGCCAATAAACAAGTACAAGATCCAAAAGGTCAGATTAAAACATGGCCACTCTTTTAAAATAATAGTTTTATTTTAGCAAAAAGAAAAGAAAACCTTTTCAGGTACTTGTATAAATTTAATATAATGCATACACTATTAAATGCTACATTTACAGAAATAATACAAGGCATTCAGATTTATGTCATCTGCTGTTGCCGAGGATGTTCAGAGCTCTTCTGAATGATTGAGATCCCATCCATATCCAGCTCCACTGAATGAACAGTGAAGGAACCAATGCCCTGTCAAACACAACAAGCGTGACCAACAACGTTCATAAAATAGATTTTACTCAAACCATTTATCTTTTTTCATTCCTTTATGGTTAAATTAAAAGTTAGGCAATTAGTCTTAGGACAGTAAACACACAAGCCTTTCAGGAACCAGTCACCTCACAGCCTCTACAGTTTGTAAAGGGTTACAAAACAACCATTCTTCTTCACATGTTTTCATTCTGTAGTGGTTGAGCCAGTTTCTCTGACTCACCTGTATGTTTGTGAGAATCTCTCTCACAGCTTCCTTTTGCTGTGGCTCACGGGTGAGTAAAAACAGGAATCCTCCTCCTCCTGCTCCTGCCAGACTCTGTCCTAAACTCAACGGCTGAAGTGCGTTCATCATGGATCTCACTGCCGCTGGCTCACAGCCTGGAGCCATCAGCTTCTTCTGCTGCCAGTATGTGTCCATACAGTGTCCCAATCTAACTAGAGATCCTGAAAGAGAGAGAGAACCAAGTAAAAAAGTCAATCAAAATGTTATATTAATCAGTGTGTCTCACCATCTCTACAGGCTTCAGCACACTCCTCTGCATTGGTCACCAGCTGCTCTGCATTCTGTACGATGGAGGGTAAACGCGCATACCAGCTCCGCACCACATCCTGCACACACACAGTGATCAGTGAAAACAATACTGTTCATGAAGTCTGACTGCCACCATCCGCCGCTCATACCTGCAGCAGGTTTCGTGCTAAACGCGTCTTTCCAGTGTAAACCAGAAGAAGATGCTGCTGCAGGACAGACAGGAAGTCTTGAGTCAGAGAGAGCTGTTCTACTTCCACTCTCAGTGGTAATTGAGCTGCAGATCGGGCCAGTTTCACTCCTCCAAACAGCCCACCAACCTGATCCTGCCATCCGCCACCTGAAAACCAGCAAAAAAAATACAAAATACCTTCAAATTCAGCTTCTTAAAAAAGTAAACTCCTGTTTTGTCAAAGCTTCACAGCAAAGTAAAACCCAATATTACTATATAATGACATGATGTGTCCCATTATGGGAATAAAAGCATCTTTCATACCAGTGGTGAGAATCTGCTCCAGGTAAAGCACATCATGAATGAGAGAGTTTGTGTCGTAGCTACGTCCTGTGCATCTGTATACTGCTGCAAGAGCTGCACCTGCCAGAATACTGCTGGTGCCTAGAAACACACACATATACACATGCATCTTAATAAATGAGAATGTTGTGGAAAAGTTCATTTATTTCAGTAGTTCAACTCAAATTGTGAAACTGGTGTATTAAATTCATTACACACAGACTGAAGTAGTTTAAGTCTTTGGTTCTTTTAATTGTGATGATTTTTGATTTAACAAAAACCCACCAATTCACTATCTCAACCAATTAGAATACTTCATAAGATCTATAAAAAAATAAATCATTTTTAGTCAATTGTTGGCCTTTTGGAAAAAAGTATGTTAATTTACTGTACATGTACTCAATACTTGGTAGGAGCTCCTTTAGCTTTAATTACTGCCTCAATTCGGCGTGGCATGGACATTGAGATGATCAGTCTGTGGCACTGCTGAGATGGTATGAAAGCCCAGGTTTCTCTGACAGTGGCCTTCAGCTCATCTAAATTTTTTTGGTCTCTTTTTTCTCATTTTGACACCAGCAGATGACAGTGCACCCCAAATCATCACAGACTGTGGAAACTTAACACTGGACTTCAAGCAACTTGGGCTATGAGCTTCTTTACCCTTCCTCCAAACTCTAGGGCCTTGGTTTCCAAATGAAATACAAAACTTGCTCTCATCTGAAAAGAGGACTTTGGACCACTGGGCAACCGTCCAGTTCTTCTTCTGCTTAGCCCAGGTAAGACGCCTCTGAAGTTGTCTGTTGTTCAGGAGTGGCTTAACAAGAGGAATACGACAACTGTAGCCAAATTCCTTGACACGTCTGTGTGTGGTGGCTCTTGATGCCTTGACCCCAGCCTCAGTCCATTCCTTGGGAAGTTCACCCAAATTCTTGAATTGATTTTGCTTGGCAAGCCTCTTAGGGCTATGGTTCTCTTGGTTGGTTGTGCATCTTTTCTTCCACACGTTTTCCTTCCACTCAACTCTCTGTTAACATGCTTGGATACAGCACTCTGTGAATGAATGTTTGTGGCTTACCCTCCTTGTGAGGGGTGTCAATCATTGTCTTCTGGACAACTGTCAGATCAGCAGTCTTCCCCATGATTGTGTAGCCTAGTGAACTAAACTGAGAGACTCAGGACACCTTTGCAGGTGTTTTGAGTCGATTAGTCACCATTCTAATTTGTTGAGATGGTAGGTTTTTGTTAAATGTGAGCCAAAATCATCACAATTAAAAGAACCAAAGATTAAACTACTTCAGTCTGTGTGCACTGAATTTATTTAATACACAAGTTGCACAATTTAAGTTGAATTACTGAAATAAATTTACTTTTTCACCACATTTTAACTTATTGAGATGCACCTGTGCAATTTAATTATGATTATATTATATTATATTATATTATATTATATTATATTATGTTATATATTCATTTCAAGATGTAACAATCTATTAGATGCAACAAACAACAAGTGATTTACACACCGAGACCAGATCCATGTGGCAATGAAGACCAGCTGTGGATCTCTAGTCCACCACCCCAGCGCTGTAACAACTGCTCTTTCAGAGAGACAGGAGACGATACACACACCAGCTCACTGCACACACACACGGCTTTCAGCAGAGCACCTACAACACAAACACACAACTTATAATATTTACAGGTATTTGTACATTTACGTTCAACATCAAAACATTCTTAAGAACAATAATGTGTCAGATCCCACAGCATTTGTCAACACATGTCCTCTCACCTGGAGCATGAGGTTGGCAATAGTCTTCTAGGTCAGTAAGATTTTCACAGAGTGTTTCTGTGGAGATGCTGCAGGCCGGTTCACCGCTGGTACTGACCAAAAGCAGATGAGGCTCTGGAACGCGTCTAACTCGAGCTCCAATCGGCCGTTTTCCATCCACCTTGATGGCCACATTGACCACCAGTCCACCATGTTCAAACGCAATAGGAGGAGTGTCACTCCAGCCACCTGGTGACATATTCAAACACACACTTTTAGCAAACACTGCCAAAGACCTAAGGAAACCTAAATACTTTGCAGTTAAATTTTACTTGACATGAAGAGAAATAAAAATAAAATTCAACAAAAAGTCATTCTGGAAAATTACGAATTGCTTTAATTTTAGTCAACAAAAGATAATTTAATTTTAGTCAACAAAAGATAATTTATTAAGCAAAATGAAATATATAAACTAAATACATTTTCACTGCTGTTGAAACAAAGTTTTCTGAACTGTAATATTGTGAAATATTGTTAAAACGTTTTATATATGAATATGTTTTAAAATGTAATTTATTCCTGTGATGCAAAGTTTTCAGCATCATTACTACTGTTTTTTTGTGTTACATGACTCTTCAGGAATCATTCTAATATGCTGATCAAGAAACATTTTTTTTCTTATTATCAGTGTTGAAAACAGTTTTTGCTGCCAATAGTTTTGTTGATGGATTTTTATTCAGGATTCTTTGATGAATAGAAAGTTCAAAAGAACATTTTTTAATTGAAATAGAAATCTTTTGTAACATTCTAAATGTCTTCACTGCCATTTGGAATAGCAAATCTGCAACTTCCATTTAAAAAGACATTCTCATTTCAACTCCAAATGCCACACATCATTGTCAAACATAAACACAGAACTTTCTCATCAGTTAAAATGAAGAATGCTGTTCTCACCTGATAGATCCAGTCGAGCAGGACACTCCACCTCCTGCCATTCCCCCATGGGCGGTATTTCTCCTTGACCAATGAACACAAACTCACGCGCTGACATCACTGCCTTCCGCAGCAGTATCTGTCCCGCCCCCTCATAATGCCTGGCAGCTCTCACCAACAAATCTGGTCTTTAGACAACAATGACAAATCAGAAATTCTCACTTGACAACTCTCAAATTTGACATTTTTAAAATTCTGACCTGCTGAACCAGTGCTTTCTTTGATTGGCCAGTTCTTGGACACCTGCAGATAAGTTTCCTTCTTCTAGAAGCTTAAAAGCAGAAGCCCATGATGGATTCGCCGCTGGTCCACTGCGCAAACCACCTTTACCCTCACCAGCCACACAGCCAAGGACATCAGCGATACAGGCGAGACAACGAGCCGCTACTCCAAGATCACCACTGCTGCCTGCAGCCACTGAGAAAAAAGCCAAATCATCAGTATCCTCAAACTCAACACATGCATACCATTCCTCATCTTTTGCTCCTCACCAGAGTCTAGCTCCTGCAGTAGCGCCTCCTGCTGGCTGGCCAGTGCTGCTGCTCTAAAAAACGGCAGTAGACTGAGATCTGTGTGGCCCTGCAGAGTGTCTATGGTTCTTCGTCGACCCACACTGAAGAACAGCTTTTCTCTCCAATGCAGCTCTGTCTCCTGATCCGTCAGGATGAGAATATCCCTGAGCGAGAGTCTCCAGGCTTCCCTCCAGCTGTCCAGACCACCAGCGCCACCCAGAAGCCAACAAACACCCTCTAGTCCAATGGGTCCCGAACGTGGCATGAACACTGGGAACAGTCGGGCATCCAGCAGACAGCATGACTCTGTCCTCTCAGGTCCCCAAAGGTACTGAGGCCTTTAACACACACACACACACACACACACACACACACACACACATGCACATACAGTATATACAGTTTAAACTGAAAACATGCACAAACAAAATAAATAAAATAACCTTTAAGTCACTTAGGCAGCCTCTTCCTGTATAAGCAGGTAGTTTTAGGCTACAAAAATCTTAAAGGTACAGTCAACATTAGTCAAAAAACTGAATAAGAGAGGTATGAAAGTAGATATTCTTACTGTATTCCAGTCCGACTATAAAAATCACTCCAATTTTGATTAAGGAATGATGCGTTGACATCATCAGTGTAAGCCTGGGCGGCGATAAAAAGAGAATATAATGAATTAAAATAAAATTACCATGCATTTTCTTATTTACATCATTCTTTGTAATAAATAAAAAGAACTTAATCTTGGTTTGATAAAAAATGTCTGCTAAATGAATAATAAAAAAAAAGTAAGAAATTAACCTCTAAACTGTCATGAGCTCCAAAAGCTGTGTAAACTGTTAACATTAACTCTCCCAGCATCACTCGATGACCCTGAATGATGATGTCACTGGACAGAGGTAGTCGTTGGATGCAGGATGATGAAGTCAAATCAAGTCCAGACAGCAGGCACCCAGAATGCACCTGGACCGGACCCTGCAATTTACATTAGCACATTTTGATAACTGTGTTATTCAGGAATCTGATCAGTGAAAGAGAGCTTTGATTGCATTTCTTTAAATAGTAAAAGATTAGTTAAGACTCTCCAGACCTGTAGGTGGCAGTGCTGCACAACAGCTCCTGCTGATACACGAACATCTCCTTCTAGAACACTATTAATCACCCTGCTGCCTTCAGCCACAGACTTCACATCCTTTGAAACAGAAATTGTTTTGCAAAATTGTATTATTTGGTTGAAAAAGTGAACAAAAAAAACCCAGATACATGTTCACAAAATTTCCCACCTTAATATGAGAGAGAATCATTGTCTCTGTTCCAGTTTCTGTCAGACGAATGACATGTTCTCGACCCGATTGAGTTATATAATCATAGCGACCATCTGGAATGTACACTGGAAACCAAAAAAAATATGTTCAGTATAACATACTACTTTACACTTACTAAGTATGCATACAGATTAGCCAACATTGAACAAAATATTGCAGTGTATGGTATATAAAGGATATAAAAGTGCACATTGCATTTATAAAGTATAAAAAAGCACACTACATATAAACTATATACATAACTGCACGCAGTTTCACAATTTTCTGAAATAGTATTCAATATCTATATTGAATATCTATAGTATATACTATGGTATACAGTAGGCTTGTATTCCATTCCCAAACAGACTTTTTAAAAACGTAGAGGCAAAAATATAATGAAACAGTACACATAGAGATGGAGGATCCTCTGAGGGTCCTCCACAGCACAGCGCGGCCGCTCCTCACTACTGCCCCCTGAGGTCCGGAGGGTGAGGTGCAGCCTGTTCTCTCTCCTTTGATGAATTCCTGCTCTGTCAGGTCGGAGCAAAGGCACACCAGAATATCCAAAAAGAGAGATATCTGCAAGAAAGCAAGAAAAGTGAAAGGGGGAGACAAATCAGAGAAAGAGAACTATGTTGTGTGCGTTTTTACCTCAAGCGGTGGAGCTCCAGAATCCATGCCAAGATACGTACAACCGTCCAGTGGTGCCATAACATGAGTCTGTAGGAGTTTCTCTGCCACAGTCTTAGAGAAAAACACTGGCCCGGACACCTGAAACATAGCAGAAACACTTTTATGAAGCATTCCAAAAACAACTCAAAATGCAATCAAAATATCAAATGCAACTTTTAGTAAAGAAAATATATATGCTTTGTTGTTATATGGGACATTATATAGTATATTGGTGCAAACCCCTGTCCCACAGCCAAAAAAAACACATTTAAAAAGCATTCAAATCTTAGATGTTTACTAAGATCCTTTATATATATATATATATATATATATATATATATATATATATATATAGTGATATTTAAAATATCAGTAAGCTTAATATATATAAAATCACAATTTAGTGGGTACTTGCATTTGAGAGGTGGCTGTCCTGAATCCTAACCCTTAAAGTTCAACTTATGAAAATTATATTGAAATAATTTTTGCATTTTATTCCATATTCCATATATATATATATATATATATATATATATATATATATATATATATATATATATATATATATATTAGATTTTAGAAGTTCAAAAGTTTGTAAATTATATACATTTATGCAAAAAAAAAAAAGTGTCCCGCATTTTAATGTTACTACCGAAACAGTGTATGTTTTAGTCCATTGACTAAGACTGATTTTAACTACATCCCTACATTTATGATCAGAAAATATTCCTGTGTCCCGCTCTCTCATAGCTACATGTTGAGTAGATAGGCCCCATTATTTTGAGGTAAATGTGTTCAAAAGTATTTAAAAAAGAATGTCACTACCGAACACCATTTTTCTATAATTAAAAAAATTTTAGTGAGTTAATCCATAACATTTAGTTTTTATATGTTAGGGTGACCATACGTCCTCTTTTCCCCGGACATGTCCTCTTTTTGGACATAAAAAAATGCATCCAGCCGGGATCGCCTAAAATGTCTGGGATTCAGCTTTTGCTTTCAACAGTCGCCATTCATTGTGTGCGTTTTTGTATTAAAGCCATGTCCTGGACTGTTTTCTTAATCGCGCTCCCCAAACATTCTAATATTGAATATAATTTCCACGCATCACAGAGTCGCTATCAATATGCGGAGTATATAAATCGCTTTGGATGCAGGGTTGCCAAAACCTCTGTCTTCCATGGAATTGAGCCCATTTTATACTGTTGCAGCAGGTCCCGTGGGTTAAAAGCTTGAAATATTGCATAAATGACATTTGACTAAAATATGATAAAACTGTGGTAGATGTTAGTTTTGTGAAGGATGGCCACTGTGGTAGGAAGCTTTTTAGCTGTATTATGATCAATCTGCATAACGGTGACTGTAAAATAGTAGTTTTGGTATGGAAATGACATATTTGACCAAAACTAGGACCCCAACCCTGTAAAATTGTCACTACAGTAACAGTCATGATCAAAATATGTCATATATTGTTTTGGTAGTGAAAAAAGGGGGAGAATAAACAAAATTTTTGTACATTCATGCAATTTTTTTATTTTAGCATGTTTTAGTATGCAAGTTAAAATTCTGTAATGTGATCGCTACCAAAACATTACTGTCACTACCAAAAATGTGCAGTCACAACTGAAACATGGGATGTTTTGTCAAAAATAAAGTGTACTGAATTATCATCGAAGATGTTATGATGGTGTTTGGTTCAGTGTATATTCAAACTAATGAATCCTTAAGTTTAAAATCAGTATGATCAACTTTTTGCTTTTTACAAAGAAAATTTGGTTTTAAAACACAACAAATCTCATAAATCACTTAAAATATTGTTAAAATTGTAATTGTTATCGATTTCCTTCTGAAAACGTTTTAATAAAATATATTTACAAGGAAGATGTAAGCAAAATCTTAATAGGCTAGTATAACCCTTCTAATTAAATTACTATTACTGTGTTTCGATAGTGACAAATTTGGGGAGAGGACAAATATTCCAAAACCTTCTGAAAATACAAAATGGGAATTAACTGCACAATTACTAGAAATGTATACCTTCGATTTTATACTATTAGCATACATACAATATTTGTGGAAAAAGACTTAAGACATTTCCAACTCTGACTTTAAACCAATTCTGTAGAATGGCCCGTATACATATATAATGCAAAAACATTATCAAACAAATTCATACCAGGGGTACTTTCCCATCAGG
Source organism: Cirrhinus molitorella (assembly GCA_033026305.1). Classification (NCBI taxonomy): domain Eukaryota; kingdom Metazoa; phylum Chordata; class Actinopteri; order Cypriniformes; family Cyprinidae; genus Cirrhinus; species Cirrhinus molitorella. Next base: position 4,926,671 of record CM065141.1, on the reverse strand, counting down.
CAATGCGGCAGAGCTGATCATCTCCTTTGAGCCCTTATAGATAATGTTACGCACTCTGGTCTGTAAAAGCAATAAAAACATCTCAGAAAGTTAAATACAAGTGCATCATTTACAAAAAAAGAAATAAAATGAACCTAATTTTGAATAACACACCTCTGCATCAGTGAGATAGACGCCATGATTAACAGCAAAATTAACATCACCTGGCAACGCTACAACCCGAACCCCAGAGAACCCATTCCATGAAATCACTGCAGAGAAAATCAACATAAGATATTAATAAAATCTTCCTTAAATGTTTCTAAAGATGCTAACCGCTGATTTGTACAAAAACATGCTTTTTAAAATGTTTGTGCTTTAGATGTGACTGTATAAATGTAAGCTCACGCTGTTGTGTTGGAATATTCAAGATCATATCAGTGCCGCAGACCCAAACGCCTGGCGGAGAACCAGCGCAAATCTGAAACAGGATGTTTCACTAAACAGGCATTTGCTTAATAATGCACTCACCTATATAGAGAGAGTGGTGTATGAATTCATGTATATTTGTGTGTGCTTAACTGTGTGTTCTGCTCACCTTTGTGGACAGACAGTCCAAAAGCAGGTCTAAACAGCAAACAGCTCCTTGTACAGCGTCTGATCTCTGCACAGGCATCCAGCAGAAAGCCCTGCTGCAGCCGTCCCATGGGAAATCTCTGCCCTAAAAACACACATACGCCTATTAGCCCACATTTGAGAATCATCTTCATCTAAAATGCTTTTTTATTACAAACCGTGTGAAGGATGAGAATATGAGCTTCATCCAGAACATCTGCGTTCACCACCTAAACACAAACACACACATTTAAAGGGTTAGTTAGTGATTACTCACCTTCATGCCGTTTCAAACCCGTAAGGCCTTTGTTCATCTTTGGAACACAAATTAATATATTTTTGATGAAATCTAAGAGCTTTCTAAAGGCCCAGAAAAGTTAAAATAGTCCATGTGTCATCAGTGGTTCAATCATAATTTTATGAAGCTATGAGAATACTTTTTGTGCAAAAAGAAAACAAAAATAAGACTTCATTGAACAATTTCTTCTTTTCCATGTTTTTTGGATCATTTTATTGTTGTACCTACTACCTTTCTGGGCCTTGAGCGACATAGTTGCGTTGCGGTTTATGCAAGGCTAGAAAGCTTGCGGATTTCATCAAAATTATCTACATTTTTGCTCTGAAGATGAACAAAAAGTCTTTGGAAGGTTTGGAACAACATAAGGGTAATTAATGACAGAATTTTCCATTTTGGGTGAACTACTATCCCTTTAAGGGAGTTCTGGTATGTTTTCAGAGGAAGATCCTTATGAATTCAACTATAGAGAAAACTGTATTCTAATCATTTATCATGAACAGAGAAATATTACAGTGCCGGATAAGCAATAGAAATCATATGTAATTTTTCTATTCTAAAATGCAAAAAGATATATACAGTACTAAATTAATGGAAGATCATACTCTAAAATAATAAAAAATAATAAGAATTATAATTTTAAAAGATAAAATACTTTTGCAAGTTAAATATTTAACTTTTTTTTTTAGAGGATTTTTTTGGGGGTTTAGAAATAATAAATATTAGTAATAAAATAATATCTCATAAAATCTTAGAGGATCATATACACCACTAGTCATTTTTTTTAAATAGTAATTAAGATTTGTTTTAAGGAGAAAAAGGGGTCTTATAAAAATCTTTTATTAGATAAAAAATATAGTATAAACAAGTATTTTTTTTAAATATTACTACTACAAAAACACACATGCGCGCGCGCGTTTTCTATTTTAATGCATTTTTTTATTTCTACTATTACTCCAATCTTCAATGTCCATCAGAAATCATTTTAAGAAAAATCATACTTTAATTCAGCAAGGATGTATTCAATTTATTTAAAAAAATAATAATATTTTCAAACTTGACTATTCATGATTCCTGAAAACTGCACCAGTTTCCACAAAAATATTAAGCAGCAAAACTTCTTAACATTGATAATAAGAAACAGCAAATCATCATATTAGAATGATTTCTGAAGGATCATGTGACACTAAAGACTGGTGTAATGATGCTAAAAATTCAACTGTGCATCACAGGCATAAATTCATTTTAAGATATATTCAAATCGAAAGCAGTTATTTTAAATAGTAAAAATATTTCACAATATTACTGCTTTTGCCATATTTGGAATCAAATAAATTCAGGCTTGGTGAGCAGATGAGACTTCTTTTAAAAAAAAAAACATTAAAAATCTTACCATCCAAAAACTTTTGCCCGGTAGTGTATTAAAATAGAAATTGTGTAATAATATTTCATAATATTAGGTTGTACTGCATTTTTTACCAAATCAATGCAGCCCTTATGAGTACATGAGACTTCAAAAAAATCTTAATCCAAAATTTTGATCTGCTTTAAGCATCTATATTCTTTCTGATTTGGATCATTCAAGAAATTCCTTTGGCAATCCTGCACACACACACACACACAGAGAGAGAGAGAGAGAGAGAGAGAGAGAGAGAGAGAGAGAGAGAGAGAGAGAGCTCTCTAGGGTAATGTGAAGCTTACACTGTATCCGGCTCTAGCACTCAGATGTTCTGCAGCCACCAGCAGGGCATTCAGTGTGGCTCCGCCGCTGCCCAACCGGGCGTGAGGGTCGGGAACGGTCAGCAGCAGGGCATCAGCTGGTAGAACGCCACGCTTCTGACGCACCTCCAGCTCTGAAAAACACACAAAACTCCATCAGATTTAACTACACCTAGTCTGGAGATCTGTTTATGTGAGATAGACCCTACAACTATAATACAAGAAGTCATGTGATGGTTTCATGGTCCGTTGATAGCATCAGATTATAATACCATGGCACTCTGGTATATAATATGGTACCTAAATTCGTGTACTTATTCCAAGATACTTTTAAGAATGCAGTGGGATTACCACAAAACAGTGCCAGGGTTATACCACAGTACTTTTTGTAACCATGCATGTTTTAAACTTCAGAAACTGTTAAACATTGTTTTCATGTTTTATGACGCCTCAAGGCAGCCTAAGTGGATTCAGTAAAAACTCAAAGAATACAACTATTTCAGAAATTTAATGTAGATAATGCTCTTTCTAATAATTCGGCATACGATGTGAATAATCTCACCTCTCTGAAAGGCATAAACACTGTCTTTATGTTGACACGTGAGCACGATAACTGTCCACTTTAGCAATCCTTCATCTGCCATCCTGGCGTGCTTTGTTTCTTATTACGTGATTCTTGAACGAATCGTTTTTGACCCGGTTCTCTGTAAGTAACAGGTTGATCCAGTTCACAAAACGAACTGAATCGAACATTAGTTCCGGGATGATGACGCAAGACGCACAGCCGAAGTAGCACGTCCGACTCGAAAAACTGTCGAAGTTTCCCGAAGATTACCGAGGATTCTAACGAGCAAGTTGCTGACATTACGCACATTTGTGTGTCTCACAGAGGACTTGAATGAGACTCTTGTCCAATAAGTTTCTTTAATAATAAACAAAACGTACATGAAATATTCTTATGACTAGATTTTACAGGCCTACGTTTTTTTAAAACATGAAAAAAAAACTGAATTTTTATACATCATCTGAAAGCTGAAGAAATAGACATTAATCTAAATATTGATAAAATCGCCTTGAAAATTGTCCAAATAAAGTTCTTAGAAATGCATATGCCTATTGCTAATCAAAATTACATTTTGATATATTAAGGGTAGGAAATGTACAAAAATATCTTCATGGAACATGAACATCCTAATGATTTTTAGCAAAAAAAAAAAAAAAAAAAAAAAAAATCAATTATTTTGACCCATACAATGTATTGTTGGCTATTGCTACAAATATACCTGTGCTACTTATGACTGGTTTTGTAGTCCAGGGTCACATGGCCATCCCATTGGCCCCCCAACCAGAAAGAAAGGGGTTTACAATTAAATAATTATATTTTATAAATTAACACGGACATTGACGAAACACTGCCTGTCTTTTTCCCCCTTTTCCCAAAGCTTATAATACTGTTACAGCTATTAAATTAATCCAGTTTTGTATGTAATGGCAAAGTGATACATTTACTGTGAAAACCCATGAGAAAACCAAGAAAACTAGCTAGCATGTTTTGATTCTGGGAGAGTACACTAACTACCAACTGTGGAAAGGCTCCAAGGATCTCTGTTCCCTCAGGATGCTGTCTGTAAGCAGAACACACATTGATGTGCACCCAAACCTTTGAAAGCTGAACATTTACAATACTCAGACCTTATGTGATAATGAATACATTAAAAAGGTCCTGTACCAACATTTTTATATATATATATATATATATATATATATATATATTTTTTTTTTTTTTTTAAAGATTTATTACGACAGGACAGATCAATACTGACAGGAAGTGAAGTGGGAGAGAGAGAAGCGGGTGGGGTCGGGAAAGGTCCTCCAGTCGGAATTCGAACTCGAGACGCCCGTACCTCAACAGCACTATATGTCGGCGCACTGCCCACAAGGCTATCGGCGCCGACATTTTGATATTTTTGTAAAAAACAGAAAATATTTTAGATTTGTTTGACACGTAAGCTTTACATTTAAAAAGTCATCTAAAAATGACATTACTCACCCTTACGACGCTCCTTCTTCAAAACAAAAGGATATTTACTCTTTTTCATTGAATGGAGTTTACGAAATGACTAAAAAGCAGAATGAAAGTACTCAAATGTAAAGCAGATATTTTAGCCATTGTCCAACAAAGGTTTTTTTCTTGAGATGGTGTATTACAGAGGTTCTAAACTCCAGTCCTCCAGACCCCCCTTACAGACTGTTTTAGATGTCTCTAATTCAGACATTAACAAGCTGAGATAAATCAGATTCTTAATGAGATAATGAAGTGATGATTGAGTCATTAATAATGAACACCTACTGTTAAATACATCATCGCAAAAAAAAAAACAAGAAAGAAAAATGTTTCAGTAGAAAAGTACTGTCAAACAGCCACAGTCTGCATTTTTACATTTACTTTTAGTCATTTTGCTGAGTTTTTATCCAAAGCGACTTACAAATGAGGACTATGGAAGCAATCAAAATCAATAAAACGGCTATGATATGCAAGTGCTATGACAAGTCTCAGTTAGCTTAATGCAGTATACGTAGCAAGGTTTTTTAAATTGTATAATAAATAAAAAGAAAACAGAAAAGGTAAAAGATATAAAAATATATTTTTTAAGCAAAGAAATAGAATAGAGAGTGCTGGAGTTAGAGGGTCAGATAAAGGTGGAACAGATGTGTTTTTAGCTGCTTAAAGATACATGACCTATAGTCCACGCTAATTTAGCATCTATATAAAGTTCATTACTAAGTTCAGGAAAAGCAGAGTCATATACTCCAACCAATCAGGGCTGTCCATTTTTATATGGCTTGTGACAGGAGCATACCTCCGCCACCCCATCACCTCACTTTCGGCTGGTATCTATCCCAATTAATGGGGGTGGAGTACTCTGGGTTTGAGATAAAATTCAAAGCTCTGAGCCCCTCTCTTAAAAACAATGCCGAAATATATAATTTATTGTTATTTCTGACATAAATGCCATTTCCCACTGAAGAAATACATATTAAATGGCATGAGGATGAAAAAATGAACAGATTTTTTTAATAATCAGACTGCACTTATATATATTTTCTCTCTTTTAAGACAGTCTCTTTTAATCAACTTCCTCTTTTCTTCTCCAGGGTAGCAGAGTGAACCAGAGGTGGACAAAGTTCCCAGCTTCATTACTTGAGTGAAAGTACAAATACTACTGATCAAATATTACTCCACACTACAAGTAAAAGTTGTAAAGGCAGATTTTTACAAGTACTTCTATACTTGATGGCTTGAAGAGCTCTTTAAAAGATGGATACATTAGATAAACATACCACCGCAATTTATCAAAATTACTTGAAAATATGACATTTTGTTATTTTGTTGTCTCAAAAATTACTTACAGTGACAAGTGCTGCATGTCTTTCATCAATATATCAGAATCAGAATCAGAATCAGAAAGAGCTTTATTGCCAAGTATGCTTGCGCATACAAGGAATTTGTTTTTGTGACATTAGCTTCCAGGGTACATAGACAACAACACAGACAATAAAAAAATAAATAAATAAATAAATAAAATTAAATTAAATAAAATAAATAAAGGTAAATATAAATATAAATAGACACAAAAAATATTTATATAGAAAAATGAATTAAGAAATAAGTGGCATATACAGTTGTGCTGTTGATGCTTGATGAAAGTTATTGCAAATATTTTTATTGCACAACGGGGTGAACATTTAGCTGTTCATAAGTCGGATTGCCTGGGGGAAAAAACTGTTCTTGTGCCTGGTTGTCCTGGTGTTAGGGGGTCTGTAACGTCGGCCAGATGGCAAAGGTTCAAAGAGTGAATGGCTTGGATGTGAGGGATCCAGAGTGATTTTCTGAGCTCTTTTCTTCACCCTGGATGTATACAGTTCTTGAAGGGTGGGCAGGGGAGCACCAATAATCCTCTCTGCAGTCCGAACTGTTCTCTGTAATCTTCTGATGTCTGATTTTGTAGCTGAGACAAACCAGACAGTTATTGATGTGCACAGAACAGACTCGATGACAGCTGAGTAGAACTGCTTTAACAACTCCTGTGGTAGGTTGAACTTCTTCAGCTGGCGAAGGAAGTACAATCTTTGTTGGGCCTTTTTTACAATGGAGTCAATGTGAGTGTCCCACTTCATGTCCTGGGAGATGAAAGATCCCAGGAACTTAAATGTCTCCACTGTAGCCACAGTGCTGTCCATGATGGTGAGTGGGGAAAGTGCAGGGGGGTTCCTCCTGAAGTCCACTATCATCTCTACTGTTTTGAGCGTGTTGAGCTCCAGGTTGTTATGACTGCACCAGACAGCCAGCTCTTTTACCTCCTGTCTGTAAGCAGACTCATCACCGTCCTGAATGAGGCCGATAAGTGTGGTGTCATCCGCAAACTTCAGGAGCTTGACAGAGGAAAAATATTACTGTATATATATTACTGTAATGACAGTAATAAGCACACACATGAATTTTTCACAATCAAGACAGTGATCGATACAGATCAATGCTGTTTCATTTGTCAACCAAGTTGAGATATTCCAAAAAAATGTACTTAAGTACTCAAGTAAATGTAATTTGTTACTGTCCGCCTCTGGTGTGAACAGACCTCATATTAATGTGCGGGATTAGAACCAACACTGTAAGTCATCTCCCTCATACTGTTCTCATATGTGTCTTTATCAGTAGTTGCTTGATAGTATGATTCACATTCTGGTTAAATGGTTTACATAGTAGCATGGGAAGTTTTATATATGTTTGCTTAATATTGTTTTAAGCCATCTTTAAATGTTGTCTTCTGCTTCATTTATTATTGAAAATCTAAAAAATATCTTGGATGACATTTGAATGCATATTTACTGAATGAGCACTGTGCTACGTCCGAACTGATTGCACTGTATATTATGTATAATCATTTTTACTCCTGTTTTAATTCATTTTGAATACATTTTTAAAATAATTTTAAATGTTTTTATTTTTGTCATTATTACTTTTTTATGATTATTTTAACTCATCTTATGTACAGCACTTTGAATTACCATTGTGCATGAAATGTGCAACTTTAACTTGCCTTGCCTATGCTGGTACCCAGTATCCATTGCGGCATAAAGCGGTTTTGTAGTCATCATTTTATAGACTTTTTGTCACAACAAATATACTGCAGCACACTAACCTGAGAGAGAAGCAGAAAGCAGAATAACCGTAACAATGAATTTCAGGGTTCAAGCCCAACTAACGCAAACACTGAGCAAGTGTTATTGCTCAGATGTTTCTCTTTCATAGCTCAGGAAATAATCAGCCGTTTTATTTAAGTACAACTTAGTCTCAGATGTTTCTCCTAAAATTACTTACGAGAAATAAAATGGATACAAATGAGAAGATTGTCAAAATAAATTACGTATGAAGTCACCATTACTTTTGTCTCAAGTTTTTTGTATTTGTTTGTTGAAATCAATCAGCAAATGTTTTCTCATTTTTTGTGTGTTGAAAAGAACATTTATTAGTTGCAGCAAGGTTGGCATATAATGATTTTGCTTGAAATTGATTCAGTGCTAGTAAGTGTGACTGCACAATGACATCCAGTGGTATTGTGTTCATTGGTACCTGACCTTAAATGCTGCAGAATTTTTTCTGTACCCTTCCCCAGATCTGTGCCTCATTATAATCGTATCTCAGCACTCTACAGACAATTCCTTGGATTTCTTGGATTGTGCTCTGACGCACTGTTAACTGTGGGACCTAATTGTTACGACCGTCTAGGGGTAATGTCGAGCCGTAACAGGAGTCTCTCTGACAGGAGTCCCTCTCAAACAAACAATGACGGCAACGAGGCACGAAAGCCTCGAATGAGTGTTTGGTGCGGTCTTTTATCTCCGATCATGTGCTCAGCAGGACCAATCACAGCTTTCGGCAGGTTAACACTTCAGCTTCTGGAACACAAGTACATCTACACACAACACACAGAGAAATACATGCAAACATATCTCAAAGTCATAACACTAATATAGACAGCAGTTTGCCTTTCCAAATCATGTCCAATCAACTGAATTTACCACAGGTGTATTCCAATCAAATTGTAGAAACAATTTTAATACAATTTGTAAATTCGTAGATACCAAACATGGTATAGGTGAGGTTATATTAACGTGATCTATCATAACGCATGAATAACAGTAACAATACAATAAACCCGCAATGGTTCTAAATGAGTTTACATGGCTGCTGATATTTCTATAATTTTTTCAGAATCACTTTAAATCCAAGGTTCAAGCTCTGTTTAGTACATGTCTCTATCTAACAAAAACACACAGATGAGTCTGGATGAATCCCAAATCCAGCATGTAGAGGTTCTGTGAATGTTGTGTTGAATGTGTGTAAGTGTGTGAGTGTGTGTGTGTCAGAGATGCTGTAGAAGGACAGAGTGCCGGCCGGACAGTCCACATACACTCCTACTCTGTTAGATGGGAACGGAGCAGACATATCTGTGCTACTTTTAGCATGTATTGCACAGTAACTGCTACCTGTGCATACAAGAGTCCAAACTTTTTCATTGTATCCAAAAAAACAATCATTATTGTCGCCTTTTCTCTTTATAGACGTATACACTATCGATATATAAACCACGCCATTCCATTCAGCCTCCCAGTAACAGCGTCCAGTCAGATGCTCTCTACTCAGAACATTACAATATTCATCAAACCTGTCTGGGTGATCTGGATACACCTGTTTCTTTTTTACGTGAGTCACTGATCGGTTTTCATTAGATAAAGCAAGATGAACATGTGCCGTGTTTGAATCCATAGTGAGATAACAGGAGTCTGTAGATGAGACAACAACACAAACATTTGTTTTGTCTAATTAGTCATTCATTGCACCTGTCTTCCCCTCATTAGCCCATGCATTTAATTGTGTAGCCTGTATTAGACACCTCATTGTCTCAATGTTTTAATGCATTATTTTGTTTTCTCTATAGGATAAATGTTAAGACTTGACACTCAGAGGTGTAAGACCTACAATCAATATGACTAGATGGTACAACAAGTACAAATTTTATGCAGGGCATTTTATGTCCAGAATAGTTTTACATCCAGGTCAAAGTCCAGCTAGTGCAACCTGCCTCAGATGACTTTCATTTGATTCCTTACAGACTGACCCTTTTATATCCTTTCTGTTTTAATTACAGGTAAATACATTTAATTATAATACATTTTATGTGCTGATGTGTTTACCAAAACTTACATTTTTTTAGTCCTGGTGTTAGTCTGTTCTCTCCACTGTAATCCAACCTATAGACACACAAATGGTCATGTACAGATGTGAATAGATATAGATAAAAGACAATGAAATGATACTGTATGCATGTTTACAGATTAAATTGTACATACTTGATTGTCTCTAGTTTGTAATTTGTATTGTTGAGAATCTTAGAGAGCAGCTGAACTCCTGAGTGTTGTGGGTGATTGTAGCTCAGATCCAGCTCTCTCAGGTGTGAAGGGTTTGAACTCAGAGCTGAAGCCAAATAACAGCATCCTTCATCTCTCACCATACAACCTGACAACCTACAAGAGAAAAGCATCATCTTTACATACAATTCATTGTATATTTTACTTTGATAAATCAGTGTATAGAGATAAATACCTCAGTATGTGTAGGTGACAGTTGTGACTCTTGAGAGCATCAGAGATCAGCTTCACTCCTGAATCCTGCAGGTCATTGTTACTCAAATCCAGTTCTCTCAGGGGAGAGTTTGATGATTGGAGAGCTGAAGCGATGATTTCACACAACTCATCCGTGAGATTACAGTCAGCAAGTCTGCAAAAAAGTTACATTATTTTTAGATTATTATATAGTTTTTTTATCAGTCATGTTTTGTTGTATAACAAAGAAAAGCCAATTACTCTGCATCATTATTTTACACTTGTATTAGATATAGTGGGTTGGTTAAAATAGTTAGTTATTTTCTAGAATGAACTGTCTTCTTAAGGTCCTCTAAAGATTAAAAAAACAACCGAAACTCAGATGACTGTATGGTAATTATGACATGTTGTGAACAAATTAGTTCCAACCTTAATCAAACAACCCTGAACCAGCTAATCAAAACCTTACTATGCAGACTAGACTTTCAGGCAGGTGTGTTTATTTCTCCCTCAATCATCCTTCAGTACTTTGTGACCTGAATGGCACAGACACACCTGGACAAAATATGACTGATCAGAGGACTTCAATCAGTCATCATGTGGCTGACACATCCCAAAAGGACATTGATAACACCACGCAGCCACAACAACCACTGCTCATGGACACCATGCCAGCGGAACCCTGCCCACAGAACTCATTACAGACAGACTGTGACGTATCAGGACAGCTCCAAGACTCAGCACCCAAGGACGACTTTCTTGAAAACAGCCAGAGAAGCCAGGACAACATATTTCAGCCACCGGAAACATCAGAGCCACAGCCCCATTCACCTGACACATTATCCCTCTCTCCAGGATCTCCACTTCTAAGCTTCTCACAGCAAATGGAGGAACTTGTTTATGCTGGGACTAGACTCTCCCACTCTTTCGCTGCAAGCCCCCAGATATCAACAAAAAAACGGCGGGCCCCACAACCACCGAAGCCTGCAGGCCCAGCTCGCCCTCCTCCTCCTGTGAAAGCTCTTCGGCCGCTCCCACAACGCCAGGGCCCATCTGCTGTAGGTGAACCAAAAACAACTGATAACAGCTCTCAGTGATATGTGTCGGGTCCCCGCTATGATAGCAGCAACATTCACAAATGTTTACAGAACAAGCGGGAACCCAGTGTGCCTGTAGCTTTTCCTATCTCTGTTTTATCACGTGACAGCATCACAGCACAGAGACAGCATTAATAAAGATAATAAATTATATTTCGCCTAAATTCTGATTCTGGCAAAATATCAGTGCTGGTACTTCTAGATCTTAGTGCTGCGTTTGACACTGTGGATCATAACATTCTTTTAGAGAGACTGGAAAACCGGGATGGGCTTTCTGGGATGGTCCTTAAATGGTTCAGGTCATACTTAGAAGGGAGAGGCTATTATGAGAGTATAGGAGAGCAAAAGTCAAAGTGGACGTCCATGACATGCGGAGTCCCACAAGGCTCAATTCTTGTTCCGCTCTTGTTTAGCTTGTATATGCTCCCTCTAAGTCAAATAATGAGAAAGAACCAAATTGCATATCACAGCTATGCAGATGATACCCAGATTTACCTAGCCTTATCGCCAAATGACTACAGCCCCATTGACTCCCTCTGCCAATGCATTGATGAAATTAACAGTTGGATGTGCCAGAACTTTCTTCAGTTAAATAAGGAGAAAACTGAAGTCATTGCATTTGGAAACAAAGATGAAGTTCTTAAGGTGAATGCATACCTTGACGCTAGGGGTCAAATAACTAAAAATCAAGTCAAAAATCTTGGGGTGATTCTGGAGTCAGACCTTAGTTTCAGTAGTCATGTCAAAGCAGTAACTAAATCAGCATACTATCATCTCAAAAACATTGCAAGAATTAGATGTTTTGTTTCCAGTCAAGACTTAGAGAACCTTGTTCATGCCTTTATCACCAGCAGGGTGGACTATTGTAATGGTCTCCTCACTGGCCTTCCCAAGAAGACCATTATCCACTATTAAAATGTACAGCTCATCCAGAATGCTGCTGCCAGGATTCTGACTAGAACCAGAAAATCAGAGCATATCACACCAGTCCTCAGGTCCTTACACTGGCTTCCAGTTACATTTAGGATTGATTTTAAAGTACTTTTACTCGTTTATAAATCACTTAATGGCATAGGACCTAAATACATTGCAGATATGCTCACTGAATACAAACCTAACAGGCCACTCAGATCACTAGGATCGAGTCAGTTAGAATTACCAAGGGTTCACACAAAACAAGGGGAATCCGCCTTTAGCTTTTATGCTGCCCATGGTTGGAATCGGCTTCCAGAAGAGATCAGATGTGCTAAAACACTAGCCACATTTAAATCCAGACTAAAAATTAATTTGTTCAGTTGTGCATTTAATGAATGAGCACTGTGCTACGTCCTAACTTACTGCACTGTATTTTATGTATAATCATTTTTATTCCTGTTTTAATTCATTTTAAATCATTTTTTAAAATAATTTTAATTGTTTTATTGTTGTGATTATTACTTTTTATGATTATTTTAACTCATATTCTTATGATTTTATTATTTCCTTTTATGTAAAGCACTTTGAATTACCATTGTGTACGAAATGTGCTATATAAATAAACTTGCCTTGCCTTGGAGCTGATTGGAGCTAAACTCTGCAAGACAGTTGCAAGACAGTGGCCCTCCAGGACCAAAGTTACCCATTCCTGACCCAAACCCATCAGTGACTATACAAGATTACAGTCATTTCAAAACCGAAAAAGGCCCTTCCAAAACTCTTGAAACTAAGAGTTACTAAAAGTAGAATATATATATATATATATATATATATATATATTATATATATATATTGGACAATCAAACTGAAACACTGGCCAATATAGTGTTGGAGGTTTCATGGCTATATTTGCGCAGCCTGGTGGCCAATCTTCACTTATTGCACATTCAACCAGTAAGACCAAAGTGTGAAGGTTGACTATGTACACCCAATGGTTCAGACATTGTACCCTAAAGGTGGTGCCATGTATAAGGATGATAATGCACTAATACACACAGCAAGACTGGTGACAGAGAGGTTTGATGAACATGAAAGTAAAGTTGAACATCTCCCATGGCCTGCACAGTCACCAGATCTGAATATTATTGAGGCACTCTGGGATGTTTTGGAGGAGCGAGTCAGGAAATGTTTTCTTACACCAGAATCACATAGAGACCTGGCCACTGTTCAATAAAAGGAATGGCTCAAAATCCCTCTGGCTACTGTGCATGACATGTATTTGTCAGTCACAAAACAAAATGATGCTGTATTGGCCACAAAAGGAGGAAGTACTCACATAGCTCTTGTGCAGTTGTGAACAGCTGGTATGAGTCTTCTTCTGCCCTCCTCTGTTGTGTTGTATTTCTTCAGATCAAACTCATTTATCACCTCCTCTGACATCTGAAGCATGTAGGCTATTGCTGAACAGTGAGCAACAGAGAGTTTCTTCTCTGAGTGATTGTCCGATCTCACAAACTCCTCAATCTCTTTGTATAGAGTCTGATCCTTCACTTCAAGCAGACACAGGAACAGATTAATGGACCTCTCAGCTGAGATATGCTCTGAAGTACTCATGGTTTTGATTGTTTCTTTGATGTGTGTTGTGATTTTCTCTAAGGTTTCTGATGTGCTCACTGTGTGTGTCAGTAGATCCTGTAAGAGTCCCTGATTGGAGTCCAGTGAGATCCCCAACAGAAATCGCAGAAAAAGATCCAGATGACCAGTTTCACTATCAACAGCTTTATCTACTGCACCTTTGAGAAAGCTGTAAACTAAATCAACAAACTGCAATGTGTCACGTTTTTTGCTTACATCACAGTAGAATGCATAGAATGCAGCAAGGAACTCCTGAAAGCTAAGATGTATGAAGCAGTAGATTTTCGTCTGATGAATGACAGATTCCTCCTTAAAGATCTGAGTGCAGATGCCAGAATACAGTGAGGCAATGTCAGAGACGTTTATCCCACACTCTCTCAGATCATCCTCATAGAACATCACGTTGCCCTTCATCAGCTGTTTGAAAGCCACTTCAGCCAGTTTCACAATCACTTCTCTGTTGAACTGCAAGAGTTTCTCTGGATCTCTCTCTGGATCATACTTCTGATTCTTCACCTTCATCTGAATCAGCAGGAAGTGAATGTACATTTCACTCAGAGTTTGAGGGATTTCTGCTCCCTCATTGTCTTGTTTCAGGATGTTTTCAAGCACAGTGGATGAGATCCAACAGAAGACTGGTATGTGACACATAATGTGGAGGCTTCTCGCTCTTCTAATGTGAGAGATGATTCTGCTGGCTTGATGCTCATCTCTGATTCTCTTCCTGAAATATTCCTCCTTCTGTGCATCATTGAATCCCTGGATTTCTGTCACACGCTGGATGTATTTGGAAGGGATCTTATTGGCTGCTGCTGGTCTGGAGGTGATCCAGATAAGAGCAGAGGGAAGCAGATCACCTTTTATGAGGTTTGACATCAACACAGACACTGATGAAGTTTCAGTAATGTCACATACTTGCTCACTGGCATCAGAAAACATCAGCGTCAATCTACTTTCATCCAGACCATCAAAGATAAACACAACTTTACACGCATTATACATTTTTGGACTCAGATCATAGAGTTCAGAATAAAAATCCAGTAGGAGTTTGTGAAGACTGTAGCTATAGTCTCGGATCAAGTTGAGCTCTCGAAACGGAAGCACAAACATGAAATCTACATCCTGATTGGCCATTCCCTCAGCCCAATCCAGAATGAACTTCTGCACAGAAACTGTTTTTCCAATTCCAGCGATGCCTTTAGTAAGAACAGTCTTGATTTTCTCTCTTTGATATTGTGCTTCAGCTAAGGGTTTAAAGATGTCATTGCAGTAGATTGGAGTGTCTTTTAAGTGTTGCGTTTGGGGCTTTTTCTCCATGTGTAAAACCTCATGTTCTTCATTCACTCCCTTACTCTCTCCCTCTATGATGTACAGTTGTGTGTAAATTCTCTTCAGGAGGGTTTGATTCTCTTGTCCGTTGATTCCCTCAAATAAACTCTCATACTTGTTCTTCATGCTGGTTTTGTGTTGATTTTTGACTCTTTGCAGTTCTTTAGTCTCATCCAGCAGGTCAGGTTCTGTCTTGTTCTGGGTCTGACAGGAGTTTTGTCTGGAAAGCAGCCTCAGACTGCTGAAAAAAGGGCAGCAAAAAACAGTGACTGTCATGTGAGCAATGTTTGACTGCCATCATGGAAATTACACACAGGGAGAGCCATTATGGATAAGGCAATGTTCACAAGGATAGAAAATCATTTTCGGTAATATTTAGGACTCCCAATTCCCAAATGCTGAATTGTGTGGTATGGTTTACTATAAATTCACTGTGATTAGTTATATAAGTGTCTGGCAAATACATAATTGGCCTTCTTTCTGTACCTGGGGTCAGAGGTCACTGTTCCATCACTGAGTAGTGGGGGTTGCATCATAGATCCGTCACTCTTCATTGACATACAGCTGGATTGTGGAGATGATGAACTGCCTCTTTTCCTGTTGGTGATCCTGAAAATACAAACAGTGTTTCAGACCTGTCTGCTGTAGGTCTATAAATCTCTTGTCCCAGACTGCTATCATATTGTGCAGCTTGAATGCTGTTTTTTTTTTCTTACGTTGCCCTCAAAATACCAATTAACCTATTTGTTGGGTTTTGTAGGATCAGTGTGGCACCCACACTCATGTTTGTTTTTATGAACTTAACATCATCTTGTGTAAATCGCTGTCATGACAGTACAGTAAGGGCCAAATCTATGGCACAGGAACACATCTTCTTTTAAAAACCATTTGTTGGGACTGATGGGAGAAACAACTGTCATGTCCACAACTTCCAAATCTATATGTCAGTATGTGTTAGCATTTGTTGGGGCAGTGTGAAGCAGCCTTTACTGTACCTGGGGTCAGAGGTCACTGCTCCATCACTGAGTAGTGGGGGTTGCATCATAGATCCGTCACTCTTCATTGACATACAGCTGGATTGTGGAGATGATGAACTGCCTCTTTTCCTGTTGGTGATCCTGAAAATACAAACAGTGTTTCAGACCTGTCTGCTGTAGGTCTATAAATCTCTTGTCCCAGACTGCTATCATATTTTGCAGCTTGAATGCTGTTTTTTTTTCTTACGGTGCCCTCAAAATACCAATTAACCTGTTTGTTGGGTTTTGTAGGATCAGTGTGGCACCCACACTCATGCTTGTTTTTATGAACTTATCATCTTGTGTAAATTGCTGTCATGACAGTAAAGTAAGGGCCAAATCTATGGCACAGGAGCACATCCGCTTTTAAAAGCCATTTGTTGGCACTGATGGGAAATACAACTGTTGTGTCTGCAACTTCTAAATCTATATGTTAGTACATGTTAGCATTTGTTGGGGCAGTGTGAAACAGCTTTTACTGTACCTGGGGTCAGAGGTCACTGCTCCATCACTGAGTAGTGGGGGTTGCATCATTGATCCGTCACTCTTCATTGACATACAGCTGGATTGTGGAGATGATGATCTGCCTCTTTTCCTATTGGTGATACTGAAAATACAAACAGTGTTTCAGACCTGTCTGCTGTAGGTCTATAAATCTCTTGTCCCAGACTGCTATCATAATGTGCAGCTTGAATGCATTTTTTTTTCTTTTATAAACATTAATAAACCTGTTTGTTGGGTTTTGTAGGATCACAATGATGCTTATTTTTATGAAAATAACATCATCATGCGTCAATCGCTGTCATGACACAGGGTTCCCACTCTAAGCCAAATGTCAAATTCCCTGACTTTTACTGACTAAAAAGCAGAACTTCCATGACCTACAATAAACGGATCCATCCATTTGCAAATTTATTTACTTGTTCACAGACAGTTTAGTACAAAATACACATACAGACTACTTTTCAAATATTTTCTGTTTGTCAACAAGTTCATCATTCATTATTTTTATTTCTTCACATTTAGTTTTTGCTTTTTTATTGTCTACTTTTAACATCCAGTCTTTATGTCATTATGTAGCCAAAGCTCTTGAAATGTACATTTTCCTGGCATGTTTACAGGTGCAGCCTGATGACTGCATTTGATTTAAGGGATAGTTCACCCAAAAATGAAAAATCTGTCATTTATTACTCAGCCTCATGTTGTTTCAACCCCATAAGACCTTCTTTTGTCTTCAGAACACAATTAAAGATATTTTATATTTTTAGGCCCAGAAAAGTACCAAGATGATCGACAAAGTAGTCCATTTGACATCAGTGTTTCAACTGTATTTGTTCAAAGCTACAAGATATCTTTTTTGCCTAAAGAAAACAAAAATAACAACTTTATTCAACATTTTTGTCTCTGTGGTACTCTTTCAAGCTCGCATCCCCAAGTGAATTACAGTTTTTATTACTGTTACACTTTAAAATTACAGTTGAACCACTTTGTCGATCATCTTGGCACTTCTCTGGGCCATGAGGTAGGACCCTGCTGTCTAAGGGAGGGTCAGGGACCATTCGGATTTCATGAAAATATCTTAAATGGTGTTCCGATGAAAGAAGGTCTTGTGGGGTTGGAACAACATGAGGGTGAGTAATGACAGAATTTTCATTTTGGGTGAACTAAGCCTATAAGTGATTGCAAGTTGACAAGTGGGAGGGGAATAAAATGGCACTGAAAAATAGCCTAACAATAGGCAAAATGTGAAATACGGTATAGAAAAATTGCATTTTGGTAAATGCAAGGACCCGTGGGAACCCTGATGACAGATTACAGAAAGCCATCACAAATTACAAGACACTATCCACAAGCACTGAGGCGAATCAAAACGACTTTCTGAAGACCGGAATGAGTTTTATTGTAGATTTGAAAGCCCCCACACCTGCCCAGACGAACTCTTCTCACAACCATTAACACCTCCAGCAACCCCCCTCCCCCCCCCTCCTGCCTTAAAAATCAGTGAAAACGATGTGCGCCAGATCTTCAGGAAGAACAAAAGAAAAAAGGCACCAGGCCCAGACGGTGTGACTCCAGCCTGTCTGAAAACCTGCACTGACGAGCTGGCCCCCATTTTTTCACAGATTTTTAACAAATCTCTAGCGTTGTGAAAAGTCACTGCCTGCTTCAAACGCTCCACCATCATCCCCATTCCAAAGAAACCCAAGATAACAGGACTTAACGACTACAGACCTGTGGCACTAACGTCTGTCGTCATGAAGTCGTTCGAAAAACTGATTCTGGCTTATCTGAAGGACATCACTGGACCCTTACTGGACCCCCTGCAGTTTGCTTACCGAGCAAACCGATCCATGGATGATGTAGTCAACATGGGATTACATTACATCCTGCAACATCTGGACCGGCCAGGGACGTGAGGATCCTGTTTGTGGACTTCAGTTCGGCTTTCAACACCATCATTCCTACACTCCTCCAAACCAAACTGAACCAGCTCTCAATTCCTAGCCCTATCTGTCAATGGATCAACAGCTTTCTGACAGATAGGCAACAGCTGGTGAGAATGGGGAAATTCATGTCAAGCAGCCGCACCACCAACACCAGCGCCCCTCAGGGTTGTGTTCTCACCCCTCTGCTCTTCTCCCTCTACACCAACGATTGCACCTCTAAAGACTCCTCTGTCAAGCTTCTGAAGTTTGCAGATGACACCACTCTCATCGGCCTCATTCAGGATAGTGACGAGTCTGCCTACCGACAGGAGGTTAAAGAACTGGCTGTCTGGTGCAGTCATAACAACCTGGAGCTCAACACGCTCAAAACAGTAGAGATGATAGTGGACTTCAGGAGGAATCCCCCTGCACTTTCCCCACTCACCATCATGGACAGCACTGTGGCTTCAGTGGAGTCATTCAAGTTCCTGGGATCTTTTTTGTAAAAAAGGCCCAACAAAGGTTGTACTTCCTTCACCAGCTGAAGAAGTTCAACCTACCACAGGAGTTGCTAAAACAGTTCTACTCAGCTGTCATCGAGTCTGTTCTGTGCACATCAATTACTGTCTGGTTTGTCTCAGCTACAAAATCAGACATCAGAAGATTACAGAACAGTTCGGACTGCAGAGAGGATCACTGGTGCTCCCCTGCCCACCCTTCAAGAACTGTATACATCCAGGGTGAGAAAAAGAGCTCACCCTGGATCCCTCACATCCAAGCCATCCCCTCTTTGAACTTTTGCCATCTCGCCGGCGCTACAGAGCCCCTAACACCAGAACAACCAGGCACAAGAACAGTTTTTTCCCCCAAGCAATCCACCTTATGAACAGCTAAATGTTCACCCCATTGTGCAATAAAAATATGTGCAATAACCTTCATCAATCATCAATAGCACAACTGTATATGCCACTTATTTCTTAATCTATGTTGCTATATATTTTTTGTCTATTTATATTTACATATGTGTATTTTCTATTCTCATATTATCCTTATTTATTTTTTATTGTCTCTGCTGTTTAGGGTTGGGCGATGTTGACCAATTAGGCATCGTACGATGTCCAAAGTGAAACATCGCGATGGACGATGGCATCGTTGGCGGGGGCGGGGCGTTGCGGGGGTGGGGCTTAGCCTATCGTTTCCTACCTGACCGGCATGTTCTTTGTTTTACCCATAACCATAAATAAAGATAAGTTACAAATTAGGGACTCTGGCATGAAGTAGGCACAGTGATCTGCGTCGTTATAATGGCGTCGACAAACTTGGTTGGTAAAAAAGGTACAAATTCACCTATCTTGAAATACTTTGGCTTTAGACCTACTGAAAGAGGACAGTCACGAGACACGTCTGAAGTGGTGTGCAGGATTTGCGGTCAAGTTATCCGCGCAAAAGATGCGCAGACTACAAATTTACATGACCATTTGCGTGTGCACCCTCCCGCGGAATACAGTTCATTGCCAGTGTCATCACGCACAACTGAAGTTCGCAGGAACTAACAAACCACGTGACTCACGGGCCCCGACACTACAGAGTGCGATGCGGGACAAAACTTGATGGGCCAGTGCCACATTAAATATCTAAAAACAAATAAATTTGTATTCATCTATTGCACAAAAGCAGAGAGAACAACTAATATAACACAAAAATGATTAGCAAGCGCAAGGCAGTTTCGATTAAGTTACTGTTTCAGCTATTAAAACAGTTACATATTGTATGCAATGCCAAAGTGATTAGCCTATATTTAGTTTTGTTTTTTTTATTAAGTTAATTTAGAAAAAAGTTTGGAGCATTTATTTTATTCGCTAATATACGTTTTTGTTTTTTAAAGTAAGGAACAGCGGCCAGCGGAAGACTGTTCATAGTCTATTTGATCAATTTACCTTCTCAAATCATCATAACTTGTCTAAAATAAAATCTATAGATGTAAAACAGTACAAGTAGCTATAAAACAAATTAAGTTTAAATGTTAAACAGATAAATGTGTGCCATTAGGCAAATATTCAATCTTTTTTTGCGGGGAGGGGAAGCTGAAGCCACTTTGCGATGCAGGCGCCAGCGCAATCATTCGCATTTTTTTCAGCAGAAACAATTTAAAATTAGCCTATCCGTCATTTTTGTTCACAAAGGTAAGAGTAGCCTAATACATCATTTGAAAATGTTAAGGGTGTAAATTTATTTGTGTGTAGGCCTACTCACAATTTCAACAAATCTCAAACAAACATAAATACTTAAATGGCAGCGCTTCACAAAAACACCAAAACTCACCTCACAAACATGATAAATTCATAAATATATAAAGCTTTAAATTATTGCTTAATGAAATAAAACAAATCGAGAAAAAAAAATCTTTCATTGGCATGTAATTTGTAAAGATGCATTTCTCTCCGGTGTATCTAAATGGTATATTGCGTCTTTGCAACACTATTTATTAATGAATCATTCAAATATCTCCTTATTGTTTCCCCCGACACATTCACTGTAATTACTTTTGCCGGTGCTTTGTGACAAGATGATCTTGTGTTGAGTCTTTCAGATGCGGTGTGGCCGTCTTGCTCATACGCTGTTCTTATCCTTATATATGTTCTGCTTATAATACAGGCTTATGCTCTGGTTAAAAGGTGGTGTGTATTCAAGCAGGTGTACTGTACGTTGGTCAATTTTTATAACAGATGCATTTTTGCTGGTTTTTGCGGGCGGGAGCGGGACAAAACATGAATGTCGCGGGTGGGAGCAAGACAAGATTATATTTCTGCTGGAGTGAAACAGAATCGGGAAACAGAGCGGGACTGAAAAATCCGGAGGATTGTCTATCGGCCATCGGCGATGGACAATGACATTGTCTATCGGCCCAACCCTAATGTTGTTGTTGTCTATGTACACTGGAAGCTAATGTCACAAAAACAAATTCCTTGTATGCGCAAGCATACTTGGCAATAAAGCTCTTTCTGATTCAGACAGTAAAGTCAGGGCCAACACTATGGAAAAAGGAGCACATCCTCAAAAGCCATTTGTTGGCACTGATGGGAAACACAACTGTTGTGTCCGCAACTTCCACATCTATATGTCAGTACTTGTTAGCATTTGTTGGGGCAGTGTGAAGCAGCCTTTACTGTACCTGGGGTCAGAGGTCACTGCTCCATCACTGAGTAGTGGGGGTTGCATCATAGATCCGTCACTCTTCATTGACATACAGCTGGATTGTGGAGATGATGACCTGCCTCTTTTTCTGATGGTAAGACTGAAAATACAAACAGTGTTTCAGACCTGTCTGCTGTAGGTCTATAAATCTCTTGTCCCAGACTGCCATCATAATGTGCAGCTTCAATGACCTGTCTGCTATATGTCTACTAAACTATTGACCCAAGCACTCCATAGTGTTGTACAGGGTGGTGCAGCAAAGTACATACATTTTGAGGGGCAGAAAAAAAGAGGACACCCCCCTTTCCAAATATATAGAAAGTTAGATACAAATCAACATCTTTTAATTTTTTCATTTTTTCACATATTTACATTTAAACAAATGTGTTACGAATAAGACAGTATGGAGCCATTATCAATAAATCAGTATTATTACTGTAATTTTTATTTTATTTTGTTGTTGTTGTTGTACCTGGGGTCAGAGGTCATGGCTTCATGGCTGAATGTAGAAGGAAAGTCTTTGATGGACTGATCGCTCTTCCTTGACACACAGCTGGGTTCTGAAGATGCTCCTCTATTCATTTGACTCTGATAAGCATCATCCTCTTCGTCTCCCTCCTGTATCACCTCACTGTGACTCATTTTGGAGATGTTACCCTGCTCTTTTTTTTTTTTTTTTGAGCAGGAGAGCATACAAACCGGAACCATGCGCTTTTCGTACCTATTTGCTACCTTACCTCATGTTTATTTCCGCTGTTTTAGTCCGTGATGCTGCACATGTTTGCTCTCGTGCATCAAGCGGATTTTAATGACAAATTAACGCATTATTGCACCGTAATAGAATGCGCGAGCGCGAATCTCTCTACTCGCATGCGGATTTCCTTTGCTCTGGCACAAAACCGGGCGCGCGCGCCCAGATGCAAGCTGATCTAGCCCAGAGAGAGTGCGCGCACTTAAGGAACATCGAACTGCCTCCTCTAATGGATCGCTATGGGTAACGTCTCCTTCGTGACTCGTGTCTGAAGCTTACATACAAATATTACAACAGTATTGCCCAGCGACAACCTATGACGTCACTGCCGGTGTTGTGCTTAGGGGCGAATTCCAAACGTGAATCAAAAGTGATCATCCCTATGCCATACTCCCTTCGAAGGGCAGTGTGTTCTTTTAAGGGAGTATGGCATTTCTGTCTGGTATAAGCGTTTGGAACTACCTTAGCAAAGGGAATGACTGACCAAATGTTACCTTGACAACGCAGCACGTGCGTGCAACATTCAGCGTTCATCAGTTCTTGCAAATAAACATGTATTCTTCTTATTATTATTTTATTTAATTATTGTATTACTGTGTCTTATTCACTATTTAACTTTTTCAAACTAAACGTGCTTAAACCTGTTTACACTGCCGTTTAAAACATATTCTATAACTGGAAAAAAAATAAGTTAGAGCATCCTTTTTCTATACTTAAATCCTTTCACTTAATCCTGTTGAATGAATATATTTTAGTAACACTCTATACACCATCTCTATTAAATTCATAACCTATTCTATTATTTAAAAATGCTATTAATTCCTTCCTTTCATCATCATACATTTTACAATCATATATCACATGCTCCACAGTTTCTTTCACCCCACATTTCTCACACAGACCAGTCTCATGAATTCTGACTATAAACAAAGATGTGTTCAATCCTGAATGTCCAAGTCTCATCCTAGTAATTATGACCTCTTCTTTCATATTTCTGCCAATTATACATTTCTTACTATTGACCAATTTTTTTAATATTATACAAATGTCGTCCCTTATTATCTGTATTCCATGTTTCCTGCCACTCTTTAATAATATTTTCTTTAATAATATATTTAATTTCTCCTTTACTTAATGGAACATCAAGATCTTTTGCTTCCCTTTTTAAAGCATTTTTTGCTAATTCATCAGCAGCTTCATTACCAGTTATGCCTACATGAGCTGGTACCCAAAAAAAACCAACTACCACTCCTTTCCTTTGAATTTGCCATAATAATGAAAATTTCATACATCAAGTCGTCTCTAGAAGATTGAAGAGTAAATAAGGATGTTAAAACAGAAGCCGAATCAGAATATATCACTACTCTATCTGGGGTTGCCTCCTCAACCCATGTTAAACCTATTATGATAGCCACCATTTCAACAGCATATATTGACTTCTTAAATGTTAATTGTTTAGCAATTGATATTTTAAACTCGGGATACACCCCTATTCCTGTAATCCCTGTTGATCTTTAGAATTTTTCTTGTATATACTTAACATGATATTTAACCATACCCATTTCCTCCCATTCCCGTTTCTTATCTAAAATCTCTATTTTGACCTCAGGGATTATCCATATCGGAACCTCTCCCCATACAGGTGACACACTACGTTCTATATTTATAAAAGACAAATGTATGTGAAGTCAAAATCAACCTGAAATTTGCTTTAAAGGGCACGGCAACAGCTCCTAACTGAAGATCACATGATCACAAACGGAAATCACATGTTCCCTTCACTAAAGGACTTCTGGAAGGGCTCTTCGTGAAGGATTCAGTTGCTCACTTTCGTTTGGAATGTCCCTACAAATTGCGTCCCCTTCCCGAAGAGCCCTTGAAGGGAGAAAAAAAGCTGTTTGTAATTTGTCACACTGCCAAATTATTACCCCTCTCACTGAAATCGCTTACCTGAGTGCCTAACCCCTAAACCTACCAATACTAGGGGGGTCGTAATCTGGCGGGGGTCAGAATTCGGCATAACACTGGCCCTCTCTATAAGCGAATTAAGCGCAGTGTTGCCAACTTTTTCTGATGGAAATTAACTAAACCTCGCTTGAAAAGTCACCAAATGTCACTAGATGATGTCATATGCTAATTAGCATATTCATGACATCAGTTTTTCGCATCGTCATGCCTCTCTCAAATTCTCAATAAAACGGTTTTCATTTATACATATTTCATAGATATTTTGACATATTTACTGTTTCTGTTGTCAGACAATGGGGTGAATATGAAATAGTGAGTCACTATTAGTGACTGAAACACGGCCCATTAAGACTAGATAACCAGCTCTCGAAGATATTAATCTACACTAAAATCCGGATTCAGAATCACAAAAATGTCTAATGAAACCAAATCACATACAATTTTAACAGTGGCTGTGCTGTGATTTTGGCAATACTTGCCTGTAAAATAGAGTTAGAAGCAACAAAATATCTTTTTTTTATCTGAAAGTACTGTTCCCAGTCCTCTGCCGCTCTCTGACTGGGGTGCGGGACGAAGCGAGCACGGTTGCAATCATATTTCAAAGGAAGCCTGCGCCAAGGTCCTGAATGCATCAGTGTCTTTACGCAAAGCCATATACCCATATAAAATGCTGTATAAAATGCATTTTATGATGATGTTACAATTGTCAATTCGTTTTATAAGCCGTCACCCCTTTACAAAAATTATGGTTTTATTATAGTGAAAGTGTTGTATAGTAATCAGTAAAGTTTCTCATTATTACAAGAAACTTTATGATTATTATGAGATGTTAAGCCATTATGAGAAACTTTCTCATTATTATAAGATGTTAAGTCATTATTACGAGAAACTTTCTCATTATTATAAGATGTTAAGTCATTATTACGAGAAACTTTCTCATTATTTTGAGAAACTTAGGAACAACAGTAGAAACTGAATGAAATCTTCTGAAGGACTTCATTCCACAATCTGACTAGTGATGCAGCCTGAAATCATAATCACATTATCTTTGTTCATTTAACCAGAGGAGAGCTGAGCTGACTGCTTCTGGTTCCTCCCAAGGTGTTTTTTTCCCCCATTTCAGTCACCTGCTGGAGTTTGGGTTCCACTGTCACCTCTGACATGCTTAACTGGGGTTTAAAAGACACTGAATATTCAGTAATAAAATTAATTTGACTGTAGTGTCACCACTGCACCATTTGGATACAGACTGGATCTGAGTGGCAACTATGACCTCGGAATAAGCAAGAGACAGACTAATATTAGTGTAGATGCCATTCTTCTTATGATGCAACGAGTATATGATATTGGAAGTGTTCCCAGTTCTGGTTGACCTAATTAACTCAGCCTAACAATCCTTTAACGGATTTTAATTTTAGAAATGTTTAAATGCGTTATGTGTAAGCCAGGTTAAAGAGATTGGTCTTTAGTCTAGATTTAAACTGACAGAGTATGTCTGCCTCCCGAACAAAGTTAGGTAGATTGCTCCAGAGTTTGGGCACTAAATAAGAAAATGATCTGCCGGCTGCAGTTGATTTTGATATTCTGGGTATTATCAGATTGCCAGAGTTTTGAGAACGCAGCGGACGTGAGGGACTATAATGTGATAAGAGCTCGCTTGGTCTTAAAGCCTTCTTCAAACAGCTACGCTCACAAATATAACAATAACTTGCGCAAAATTTGAGAATTTGTTATTCATATGGTCTGGTCATATGGCGCATACCTGTGAATACGGGACAAACTGCGTTTTAGCTTTCATACGGGACTGTGAGATTCTATAACATCCTGTGTCCCTTGTAATATGTTTTCTAACATAAGTTTTCATGTTATCTCTCATACTTGAAATATAGACAATGATGTAATGACAAGATCATGAGACTGTCTGTTTCCTTATAAGGATGACTTGTACCTTTCCATATTTCTGCTGACAACCCAATATTTCACTTCCCTATATATAATACATCACTTGCTCTCAATAAACTGTCTTTGAGTGAATTGCACTGCTGCTGTGTAGCTCATTCATTGGTCCAGGATCCTGTCTCCTGTGCTGTATCGTTTCAACCTAGCTTGAATCTCGGCGATAAAAGAATATAGAATACTTTTTATTCTAACAGTTTGGGGGCTTGTCTACGAGGGGGGGAATCTCCCTACGAACCGGGAAACCCATCCAGAAAACTGAGTGAAAAGACACACCGGCAAACAACACTTCGGTGGCAACAATAATTTTCATTAATTATTAACGAAGAGGGTGATTGGACAATCACTTGGCGCTAGTGGAATTTGTTCCATTGTCATTACACTGCGGCTAGACGACAGTAGTTACTTATTGGTCATTATTAGTGGGGTGGTGAATGGACATACATGGGTAATCACTTGCCGCTAGTGGAATTCATTCCATTTGTTGCTACACTGCGGCTGGACAACAAGTAGTTGCTTATTAGCAATTATTAGCAGAGCGGTGATTAGAGATACAGTACTAATCACACTGTATCTTCGATCATGGAAGCGTAAAATTAATTTGTGGATAATAAAAAAAATAATATTAATAAGTCTGTTTATGACATGCATTTCAATTGTTACTGCATGTTGATATATTTTGACCGGAAAAGAAGGTGATGGGGTGACCCGAATGTGGTTTGGTGGGAGCTGAACAATTTGGCAAGAGCCCAGAATATAAATAAGCACCCAAATAAAAGATGGTTGTTAGTGGCGATCAGGACTGAAAAGTTTTGTGTAAGCCAAAAACATAAGGACACCACCCATGGTCAAAATACGATACATGTACTACAATTGAGGTCGAGCAATACAGCACAGGAAATTCGCTTACGCTACTTACTAACCCTTTTACAAATGGAAGATGGGGGATTCAGTATCGAGACCACTGCCTAGGGAAACACCAGTTGATTTTATGTACTGAAATAATCAGTAATTTTATACTGAACCATACATCATTATATGTATGGTGGGATTTGTAGAAGATGGCATGCAACTGGGCAAAAGTTTAGTCAAGGAGGCATTGGGAAGATCCAAATTGGGAAGAACTTACTTCAGAGAATTTTAAGAATTAAATGAGTATTTGTTGTATTGTACTTTGTAAAGCATCCTTGAGCCTGGGAAAGGTGCTATATAATAATAATAATAATAATAATAATAATATTAATATTAATAAAGCATGGGTTGAGAAGTCTAAACTCCCAATAAATAATGAGTGTAGATAAATTGGGGAAGCGAATTAGGGAACTAAATTCATCTGGCAGACTTGTAGTTAAAACTCAGACAGCTTTGTTCACTGGGCAGACGCCTCAAAAGTGTCAATATGATTCGGAAGCGAGATTGCAGGTTATTCGAAAGTCAAATGCAAAGGGAGCAAAATAAGAGTAAGTTTCAGCCACAGCAAAGAAGCACATTATGACATTTCTATTGCTATCAAATAGTTAATTCTGTGGAAATTTCAGGAACTGACATTGAATGTCATGTACCACCTCCTTTGGAGGTAAGAGCTCCTGGGTTTAAGACATTTTTTCATAAATGTACAATCATTCCAGAAGCTCCACTAAATTTATTAGCACGAGACTTGATGCACAAATTGAATATGGATATCAAGTTCACTGATAATCGAGCTGTATTCTCTTTCCTGCCTTACGGGTTTAAGTAAACCCCCTGCCTACATGGGAGGAACCAAGTGTTTGACAACCAATCATACCCAATTCTGGCATACCACAAAGGGTAGAGACTATGATTATGGTCACAATATAAGGATCATACAGGGTTTATTGATATGGAGCCTTACAAGGCACAGCTTAAGACTAATAAGCCAGTCTACATTAAACAATATCTTTTGTCTAAAGATAAAGAACTGTGTATTAAACCTTTGATTGACAATTTTGTCCAGCAGGGTATCCTTGTGCCAACTCATTTACCATACAACATGCCCATCAACCCAGTGATGAAAGCTGATGGGAAAACATGGCATTTGACTCAGTGCCATAAACAAATTGATAACGCTGTTAGCACAAATTGTGCCTGATGTTCAAATTGTAATCCATTCTATTCCATGTACGCACAAGTATTTTACAGTTATAGATTTGTGTGCAGCTTTTTTCTCTGTATCTGTACATCCAGAAACTCAGCCAATCTTAGTTTTGTAACTTAGCTGGACACGCCTTGCTCAGGGCTACGTGGACACTTTCCTTAGTTTTCTCGGCAGCTGTTCTGAGGACACCTGAAAAAATTACTGACTTGCCTTCTCCAGTATGTGTCCTCCAATTCACAGATATCCTGGTGTCAGCTGAAACCAAGGAAGACTGCGAGAAAGCATCCATCGTCGTCTGCAATGTGCTTGCGCAGGCCGGATTCAAAGCCTCCAAACAAAAGCTGGACAATCTCTAAGGACAGGGTCCAGATGATCAGGAGAATGACGTCCCCACAAACTGTGCAGCAGCTTCAAAGTTTCTGGGACTTGTGAACTATTGCAGATCCTGGATACTATGACAGGCATATGCCTAAACACCTTTAAACTGGACTGAAGAGGCCGAAGTCCACTTCAATGCACTGAAGCAAGCCATCACTGCAGCCCCTGCTATGGGCCTGTTGGACCTCTGAAAAGATTTTCAATTGCATGTCAGAGAGGCGGAGGAAGTGGCCATAAGTGTCCTGTTGCAGCAACATGGTTCTCCATATAGACCTGTAGCACACCTGTCTAAGAAGCTAGATAATATAGTTTCAGGTATGCCAGTATGCCTTTGTGCTGTAGCGGCAGCTGCTATGGTTGTGCAGATGGCTGAGAAAATTGTCCTGTCACACCTGTTGACCTTGTATACCTCACATATCAGGAAGGAGCAATCCTACATAACATGCAGACCCAACACATGACAGCACAATGATGTTCAGGCTACGAGGCAATCCTGCTGGCCACCACTAAAAATCCATTAAGACAACATCATCCATTCACCCTGCCTTATTAGATGTTTTGGAAATGGCTGACATGGTAGAAAAAAGCAGATGAAGCTGCAGGGAAAGTGGCCAAAAGAAAGAGATGGGGAAGAAATGGTTAGATTTGGGTAGAAGACTCCATCTTCCACCACTAAAACGCTCACCGTTTGAGATATTAATGGGTAGGTCTTTCTCGACCCCATGGGTCAAAGGCTGTGCAGGTATTACTTCCTTACGTGACCTGGAGGTGGTGCAGGAGGACTACGTAACTTCCCTAATTGAGAAACTTAATTTCATATGTGCTAATGTTTCTTTGTGTTTTCCTTTCCCCTCAGAACAGCCTAATTACAACTTTTTGTCCCAGAGCATGCTGATCAAAGTTTGAAGCCAACGAGGATAGGAGAACAGAAGTACCTTGGATATGCCACAGTGATTGCAGTAATCACGACCAGAGTTCTGACGGACTACCAGCCACAGTGGATACATGCTTCAAGATTGAAGCATTGTTCTTCAGGAGAGCAGGAAAGCTCCAATTCAAAATAGAATCCTAAAAGGGGATTCACCTTACTGCTTAACAGGGAGGAGGAAAAACACTGACTAAGTTGAGGAAGGAACTACCTCTTATAGTGAGGTGGGGGTTGTCCAAAGCTGGAAGATAGATGGTCCATTGAGCCAGACAGGCTCTTTATACAACCCTCTATGCAATGGCCCAATTCTGATTGATGGGTTTCCAACCACTAGATAGTTTCACTCAGAGCACAGTTTTAGAAGCTGTTATAGCATTTGATTAAACTATTGTTAACCTAATGAAAGCAAATTTAGAGGAAGAAGAACTATTTAGAGAAATAATACTTGAGAGGATATTGTAGACAATTCAGATAACATCATGGATATTATCACCCACATGAAGGAATCCATTCCGGAGCCATAGAGAGTCGATTCCTGGTTCAGCAGGCTGGACAGTGTATGGGGAACCTGGATTTTCACCACTGTTATTCTGATGTTTATTGTGTTACTAATCGCTCCATGTCTAATGCAGTGTATTAGCAATTTCATTATGTGTATCAAGGAATCAGATGAAGATGAGTACAGTATTTATGCTCCACAAGGAATTATATCAGTGTGTATCCTCCATCTAACAATGATTTAACCAAGATACTGATTTACTTGTTTTGATATGAAGACACAGGAGTGCTTGGGTAAGACATTCTGTCTTAACCCTTTAACTGCCATTAGCTATTCAAGAAGGCTGTTAATGGCAGTTAAAGGGTTAAAGTGGCCATTGAAAGATTCTGTAACATCCTGTGTCAGTTCCAAGTTTTCATGTTATCTCTCATACTTGAAATATAGACAATGATGTAATGACAAGATCATGAGACTGTCTGTTTCCTTATAAGGATGACTTGTACCTTTCCATGTTTCTATGTATAATTATACATAATACATCACTTGCTCTCAATAAACTGCCTTTGAGTGAACTGCACTGCTGCAGTGTGGCTCATTCATTGGTCCAGGATCCTGTCTCCTGTGCTGTATCGTTTCAACCTAGCTTGAATCTCGGTGATAAAAGAATATAGAATACTTTTTATTCTAACAGGGACACTTCTTTAAAGGAACAATGATATTAGCAATGATATTACGCAGCACCTGAATAATAGTCCCCAGCTATTTTACTATTACCTTAGTGGCTTAGTGCTGGGGACTATATTCAGGTGCTGCGTAATATCATTGCGCCCATGCACCCATAGTACAGCAGCAAATTTTCTTGATTACGCCAGAACGAGAGTATACTTCCCAGTCATATCAGCCTAGAAAATCGCAACTTTTCATTTTCTGCGGGTCTTAGTACACGATGTAACTACAGAAGTGTCAAGTTTTTGTTTTTTTAGTCAAGTCTTTGGTTTTATTTTTGAGCGCGATGTTTATGGTCTAATCTGATTCAATGATTTATGCTAAGCTATGCTAAAAGGGCTACTGGGAGAACTGGAGATCGGCTGAATGGATTCGAAAACAGTAAAACTCCTCTGTTTAACTCTGGAGGAGTTGGAAAATGAGCCTATTTGCAAAAAAAGTAGGGTGTTCCTTTAAAGCCTTAAATACGGGTCGGACATCCATATTTCAAATGAAGTGGCATATGACAGTACCGGCCCTCGACCCAGGTACAGATTGCAATGTCAAGTTTAAATTGCTAGAATATGTGGCGTGTATGAGCGAGGTGCTGGCGTGATCGAATAGCTCCCCTATTTATGTTCATACAGATAAGAGTTACACATAATTCGAAACTGCAGTGTTTACTTATATTTTTGCACACTCACAGTGAAAACACGTATAATGCCATCTCTTCTGAGTGACTTGAGTTACGACTCGTCCTTGAATCTTAATTTTTTCTTTTGCGACATGCTCAAATTCACACTGCGCTTCATGTGTCTAACTGAGATTACATCCTTCAATGTAACCTTACCCATTGTAATCAACAACAGCAAATCTGATTGGTTAATAAGAAATACACATCTTGATTTGAATAACTCAAACATCTCTTTTTACAGTCAAATCCCAAATATTCCAGTATAAATATGCAAGGGATAATCAATGGAATAAAGGATTTTAAGTGCACAACGTGGAGGCTAAAAACCACCCGATGCAAAGCAATGTGTATTTAAAGTCCTTTAATGCAGAGCCAGCCATTGATTATCCTGCTTATTCCATGGTCATTTGCAAATTTATAGACAAGTTCAAACTAGTACCGCTCTTTGCAGTGCAGTATTTGACCGAATGGGTAAAAATGAAGGTTATTTTCATCAGTTACAACTCGTTAACTCTTGCATTTTGGCCGCTTCAAATCAAACAAAGAGATGAAATAGTGCAGTAAGATCACATTTATTTGAATGAATTATAGCATTTATTTAAATTAATTATCGATCGATCGAGAGAGAGTGAGCAAGACGGAGAGAGAGAGAAAGGGAGAGATGACAGTTGTGCATGTTACCTGCTGCGTGTCTCTCTCTACAAACAACAAATTTAATTCAAAAACAGCAGTTTTACCACCTCGTTGCTGAGGAATATAATGTAGCAATCCAGTATCTAGGCTATTTTACTAATAAGAATCACAGGGAAGCACTGACAACAAGTTTATGTATGTGTTCAGCACAATGCTCCGACTTCTCACTCTATCTCTCTCTCTCTCTCTCTCTGTGTGTGTGTGTGTGTGTGTGTGTGTTAGTGTGCATCAAATAAAGCAGCGCATTAATATAGAACGGCGATTAAACTTGTTTATTCCATGGATTGTCTGGATACTATATATATATATATATATATTTAAACAGTTGCCCACAGGAAAGAAAAAAAATAAATAATCGCACCCCCACTTCCCTTACTCACAGCAACATCACATATGAGTCTGGATAAATCATAAGCCCTGCATAAA
Source organism: Cirrhinus molitorella (assembly GCA_033026305.1). Taxonomy (NCBI): domain Eukaryota; kingdom Metazoa; phylum Chordata; class Actinopteri; order Cypriniformes; family Cyprinidae; genus Cirrhinus; species Cirrhinus molitorella. The sequence goes on along the minus strand of CM065141.1, from coordinate 4,893,671 downwards.
GTGGTTCAGTGAATGTTGTGTCAAATGTGTGTAAGTGCGTGAGTGTGTGTGTTTCAGAGACACTATAGAAAGACAGAGTGCCGGCCGGACAGTCCACATAGACTGCTACTCTATTAGAGCAAGATGCTGGAGCAGGAATTTCTGTTTTATTACTATTATGACAGGCAGTAAATCTTTTAGGAGTGCAGGTCAGACTCCAGGAATTTTCACTGTAGTCAAACCAGCAGTCCTTGCCCATGCCTTTCCTGCTGATTCCTTTATAGACCACTGAAGTACGAGCTCCTTGTCCGTTCCATTCAACCTCCCAATAACAGCGTCCAGTCAGACTCTCTCTACACAAAACATTACAATAGTAATCAAATCTGTCTGGATGATCAGGATAAGGCTGGGACTCTTTCACACGTGTGACCTTTCTGTTCCCCTCAGATAGAAGAAGTTGATTGTATGCTGTGTTTGGATCCAGTGTGAAATCACAGCTGTCTAACAACAAAAAAGATAATAAAAAGATAGGTATATATCTCCTCTTAGGAAGTAATAAGTAACAAAAATCTTCTAAAATGTATACACTTTTTAATTTTTTTTAACAATGACCCAGTTGGCAACAATTGATATGTGAGGACATGTCCATGTAGAGTATGTCTATGTGATTAAAAAACGTACATTTCCGTAGTCCTGGTGTAATCCTGCTCTCTCCTCCATGGTCCAAACTACAGTGACACACAAAGTATTTTTTTAACTGTCTTGCCCATTAGTTATTCACTTGCAATCATATTAATGACGTCCAAAATAGGGAAACTTGACACAAAACAAAAAAAAAGTAAAATAAAGAAGGAAGATTTGTGGACAATTTTAATGCACACCTACTAAATTTGATTAGGGAGCCTAATGTTAGAAATCAGATAAAACACAAAATTAATTGTACATACTTGAGTCTCTTCAGGGTGCAGTTTGGATCATTTAGATGAGAGAGCAGCTGTACTCTTGAGTGTTGTGGGTGATTGTAGCTCAGATCCAGCTCTCTCAGATGTGAAGGGTTTGAACTCAGAGCTGAAGCCAAATAACAGCATCCTTCATCTCTCACCATACAACCTGACAACCTACAGGAAATAAACAATGTTATATACAGGTCATTGAATACTTACTTAAGTCAGTATATAGTGATAAATACTTCAGTATGTGTAGTTGACAGTTGTGACTCTTGAGAGCATCTGAGATCAGCTTCACTCCCGAATCCTGCAGATCATTGTTACTCAAATCCAGTTCTCTCAGATGAGAGTTTGATGATTGGAGAGATGAAGCGATGAATTCACAACACTGATGAGTAAGTTTACTGTCAGCAAGACTATAACAAAGAATTAGAAAAAGCAAATATAATTTGATTTGTAGACATTTCATTTCTCAACAGATCTCAACTAATTTCTAAACCAATATATGTATTATATAAATATTTTATGGTATTTAAAACCTACCATCTCAAAACATTTGTGTTACATGTAAGAGAGGCAGTGCTCCAACTGTGGACTTTTGTCTCTACACAGTGGTCCAGATCAGTGTGTAAGCAGTGTGGAAACTTATTATGAAAGTTATCATGTTCCTCAACACATTTCATATTGTATTGTGGCATATTAACAAAGGCTATAGAAATACAGAGACGGTTCATTCCTATGTTTATGAATGAGAAAAACTGCAAAGCTCAATATGGTGAAATAGTTCAGCCTTCTAAATGAAAGAGCCAATCACTGATGGGTAAAATCATTACATCACTGCAGCAGCCGTTAGAAGTGCCGGTTCCCATAGAAACCCAAAGCTGGACCGGCTAATGCGCATGCGCAGTCATAAGCGCGTTGCACCTTTGCATTTTTCTAGCTTGAAAAATAAGCTTTTTAAATGCGCTTTGAGCATAAGAAACAACATTCATGGGGCAGTTTATTTCAGATTTTGTTGCTGATTTGTACGGAGCCCGGGAAGTCACCTGTAGGAGAAAAAAAGAATAATCCGTGGCGACGGTTTTGCAATTCGTCCCCTCAGTTTATAAACCGTACTCACAAATTCTTAAACTGTTCCCTCGGATTAATAAACCGTACCCACGAATTTCCAATTCGTGCGCTTAGATTTAGCAAACTGTACTTTCGGTTTTTGAATTCGTACCCACAAATTCATAATCCGTGCACACGCTTTCACAATCTGTTCCCACGGGTTTGTAAACTGTACTCACGGATTCATTAGCCTATTATAGAAGAACAGCAAGATCCTGACGAATCATACTGTATATTTTTTTATTGCATATTATTATGTGGAATAGACCTACATCAAATTGTCTTTAGTGATTCTCTACCAGTTGTAGCGGGTACGTGGTGGAATACAACGATTTAATAAGAAAGATGTGCGTCAAAAAAATTTTTATTTGTGATCATCTTAGCAAATTATTATTATTGTATAATAAACCTGCCATTGTTTTATGACTTTTGACTAATTTTATATGTCGTTTTGGTAAAAATATTCTTAAATGTATATGTAACCTAAATGTAATGATAATAATTATTATTATTTTTATAGGCTAAATAAATGAGTGCACTTGTAAAATGTTTATCATAAAACAATTAATGAATGCTTATTTTTAAGTAACCTTTTACAGTTGTAGAAATGTGTTTGTGTAGGCCTAGTATTCATTTTTAATGTGAAGATTTGGTGATTTTTACAGATTTTTTTTATACTAAGCTTATTAAGAGTTATATGTATGCTTCACTTTTAATATTAAGTAACTAGGCCTATTACAAAGGCCCTTTCAAGGGATTTTATTTCTATAGTCTTTGGCTATTATAACACTGAATTTAGTTAGAGAGCGAAGGAATTAATGAAATCTGATAATTAATCAAAACCTGTACATTATTTGTATTGCTTTTTCTATTTTGAAAAATAAAGTTTACACCTGAACCGCTAATTGAACTCTCAATATTTTATTTTAGCCACCAATCAGTCATTAATCAATGGTGTTTTATCCTATTGGTGATTAGCCTAATGTAAAATAAATGCTAAAAAGAAGACTATTTTGTGAGTGCAGGGCATCATACTTTAAAGCACCAAAATAAAATATTAAGAGTTCAATAAGTGGTTCAATTGTAAACTTTATTTTTCAAAATAGAAAAAGCAATACAAAACACATAATGTAGCCTTGGTTATGTTGTCATTTGCTCTCTAACTGAATGCAATGTTATAATGTTATTTATAATTATATATTTATAGTTATTTAATAATAACATTTACAGTGAAACTCTGGGGTGAAAAGCTCAGTATAATAAAATCACCTAAATAACGTTAAGAATGAATAGTAGGCCTACATAAACTGTAAAAGGTTATTTAAAATAAGCATTCATTAATTATTTTAGGATAAATATTTTACAAGTGCACTCATTTATTTAGCCTATGAGTAATAATAATAATAATAATAATAATAATTACTATTATTGCATTTAGGTTACATATACATTTAGAAATATTTTATCCAAAACGACATACTTTATTACTTTAAACAACATACATAATTAGTCAAAAGTCATTCAAAAAACAATGTCAGGTTTACTATACAATAATAATAAAGTGCTAAGATGATCACAAATAAACAAATTTTTGACGCACATCTTTCTTATTAAATTGTTGTATTCCACCACATACCCGCTACAATTGATAGAGAATCACTAAAGATTTGATGTAGGTCTATTTCACATAATAATATGCAATAAAAAAAATATACAATATGATTCGCCAGGATCTTGCTGTTCTTCTATCGGCTAATGAATCCGTGAGTACAGTTTACAAACCCGTGGGAACGGATTGTGAAAGCATTCAAAAACCGAAAGTACAGTTTGCTAAATCTGAGCGCACAAATTGGAAATTCATGGGTACGGTTTATTAATCTGAGGGAACAGTTTAAGAATTTGTGAGTACGGTTTATAAACTGAGGGGACGAATTGCAAAACCGTTGCCACAGATTATTATTTTTTTCTCCTACATGTGACTTCACGGGCTCCGTAGATTTGAAATATGTAATGTAATTGCGATTTTGGGATTTGGGAAGCCATTTATGGGATTTCAGGATTCATTTAGATAGGACTTGGTCTTGGATGAGCTGCCCGGAGGCATGGTAAATATGGCTGCCGAGTAAACAGACTTTCCTTGAAAGGGACTTTGATATTAATCAGGCATTTCATGTCTACTATATAGATGTGAAAACATTTCACTTGGCAAAGTTGTCAGGTATTACATTATTTTTCTTTCATTCAATCCTCTCACTCCACACCAAACTCCTAAATCTCTGTATTCCTTGGTGATACAGTCACATTAGTCTAACTCTTGATATTGCTTAAAACAGAATTTTAATAAGTTCTACTCACAGAGCTCTTGTGCAGTTGTTGACAGCTGGTACAAGTCTTCTTCTGCCCTCCTCTGTTGTGTTGTACTTCTTCAGATCAAGCTCATTTATCACCTCCTCTGACATCTGAAGCATGTAGGCTATTGCTGAACAGTGAGCAACAGAGAGTTTCTTCTCTGAGTGATTGTCTGATCTCACAAACTCCTCAATCTCTCTGTACAGAGTCTGATCCTTCACTTCAAGCAGACACAGGAACAGATTAATGGATCGTTCAGTGGAGAAATCGCGACCATCTTTGATCTTGTCTTTGATATAGGTAACAGTTTCTCTGATGCTCTCTGAGGTGCTCACTGTGTGTGTCAGTAGATCCTGTAAGAGTTTCTGACTGGACTCCAGTGAGATGCCCACCAGAAATCGCAGGAAAAGATCCATATGACCAGTTTTACTCTGAAGGGATTTATCCACTGCACCTTTCAGTACAGTATAAATTACATCAAAAAACTGTGAAGTGCCAAGGCTGTTGTAATAGTAAAACACATAGAATGCAGCAAGGAACTCCTGAAAGCTGAGATGTATGAAGCAGTAGATTTTCGTCTGATGAATGACAGATTCCTCCTTAAAGATCTGAGTGCAGATGCCAGAATACAGTGAGGCAATGTCAGAGACGTTTATCCCACACTCTCTCAGATCATCCTCATAGAACATCACGTTGCCCTTCATCAGCTGTTTGAAAGCCACTTCAGCCAGTTTCACAATCACTTCTCTGTTGAACTGCAGGAGTTTCTCTGGATCTCTCACTGGATCATACTTCTGATTCTTCATCTTCATCTGAATCAGTAGGAAGTGAATGTACATTTCACTCAGAGTTTGAGGGATTTCTGCTCCCTCATTGTCTTGTTTCAAGATGTTTTCAAGCACAGTGGATGAGATCCAACAGAAGACTGGTATGTGACACATAATGTGGAGGCTTCTCGCTCTTCTAATGTAAGAGATGATTCTGCTGGCTTGATGCTCATCTCTGATTCTCTTCCTGAAATATTTCTCCTTCTGAGCATCATTGAATCCCTGGATTTCTGTCACACGCTGGATGTATTTGGAAGGGATCTTATTGGCTGCTGCTGGTCTGGAGGTGATCCAGAAAAGAGCAGAGGAGAGCAAATCTCCTTTCATGAGGTTTGACATCAACACAGACACTGATGAAGTCTTAGTCACGTCACAAACCTTCTCACCATCATCTGAAAACATCAGCTTCATTCTGCTTTCATCCAGACCATCAAAGATGAACACAACTTTACATGCATCATAAATCTTTGGGTTCAGATCTTGAAGTTCAGGATGAAAGTCCAGCAGAAGTTTGTGAAGACTATAGCTACATTCTCGGATCAAGTTGAGCTCTCGAAATGGAAGCACAAAGATGAAATCTATGTCCTGATTGGCCGTTCCCTCGGCCCAATCCAAAATGAACTTCTGCACAGAAACTGTTTTTCCAATTCCAGCGATGCCTTTAGTAAGAACAGTCTTGATTTTCTCTCTTTGATATTGTGCTTCAGCTAAGGGTTTAAAGATGTCATTGCAGTAGATTGGAGTGTCTTGTAAGTGTTGCGTTCGGGGCTTTTTCTCCATGTGTAAAACCTCATGTTCTTTATTCACTCCTTCACTCTCTCCCTCTATGATGTACAGCTCTGTGTAAATTCTCTTCAGGAGGGTTTGATTTTCTTGTACTTTGATTCCCTCAAATAAACTCTCATACTTGTTCTTCATGCTGGTTTTGTGTTTGTCTTTCACTCTCTGCAGAACATCATCCACTGGTTGAGGTGAATCCTGCTGATGGTCTTCAGTCTCCTCCAGCAGGTCTGATTCTGTGCAGCGGTGAGCTGAACCAGCAGAACTAGATTCCTCCATGTGCTTGTGTGATTGTAGAACAGGACGTGTTCTTGATCTCTTTCTACATTGAGGACAGTCAAAGTCTTCTGATGTTCTGGTCTGGTCCCAGTAATGGCTGATACAGTGTCTGCAGAAACTGTGTCCACATGTGATAGAGACTGCATCTGTCTGAACCTGCTCACAAACTCCACATCTGGACTGAATCTGGATCAGAACATCCTTCTGAATACTGAACAAACACACCATCCTGAATCACATTGATCAATGAGCATAGAAAAAATATTTGCTAATGATCACTACAGGTACAATAAGTCTCATAAGTATTATTATATTCTAACTTGATTTTGTATTAAAACCAAATGCTGATAAATTTTAACCAGTTGCATTGTTCTGGTGTAAATCATAGTCCTGAAGGTTTTTGCACAAGTGGTTAGAGCCGAAGATCTTTGCCCAAACCCGACGGGACCCGACGGGTTCGGGCTTAATTTCTATCATTTTACACGGGCTCGGGCTTGCGCTCCGTCTTGTGCTGTAAATGAGCGGTCATGTGATGCGTTTCGAATAGCGCGAGAAAGACGCGAAAATGGATGCTGAGGATGTGAAACGGAGGCTTGCCACTGGCTATTACGTTTTGGTTGCACCAGAAACTATGCATCCCTGCCAGTGGCAGCAGCGGTAAAAGGATGTTCAGTGCTGCTGGACGCACCATCAGTTAGCGCAGGACCGCGCTGAAGTTATCTACAGTGGATTCAATCATTTTCCTCAACAAAAACATGTATCCTTAATGAGAAAAAGGTTTTTCAAATTATAACAAAATATTATTTGAGTCTTAAATGCATAATGTAGACAGAGTATACAGGCTAATGTTGGCATTATTCTTTTATTAAATGTCTGCTGCTATTCACCGTCGCATTGAGGCTGGATTGTGGAGAGAAGTCCCGTGTAAGTGTATGTCTAGGCATATTTAGAGTGCTGAGATGTTACGATGTTACAGAGGATTTTTTTTTTTTTTTTTTCCAACTTCCAAGTGGCCAATAGCCTACGTTATTCATGAATAAATTATGTTAAACATGTATAAATGACTCATTCTTGACAAAAGCTGTGTGCGTGTACATATTGTCACAATAATGTCAGGCTGTAAACGGGTTTGGGCTTTTAAAAAGCTGTCAATCAAAATGTACTTGTCGGGCTCGGGCCGAAATCTGTCGGTCTCGGGCCGGGTCGGGCTTAACTTTTAAGGCCCGATTACAGCTCTACAAGTGGTAAGCTAACAGACTGATTTCATATTCACAGACAATCTGTAGGTTCTGAATTAATATACTGCTTTCTGTATTTGTAGTATTAGAGCATGAAAATGGATGTTATGATCATATGAACATATGTTATGTTCATGTATTCTTCAATAAGATTCAGTATGAGCAAAGAACGTATATTACCAAGAAGTGAAAGCCAATAGAACATTCCATTGCAACAGCGGCGCCCAGCAGCAGCCCTACGCTTCCGCCATTTTGGAGTGAAAGCGACTCTGCAGTCCACTAGCTTCTTGCTGCCGCTATAGCAAATATCAGCTGCTTTGTTTAAAAAAACGTACATTAAAGCTAAAATACACAACCGGAATGGTGACTCGTTTCCATTTGTTTCTTAAGAATAGTATACTATATTACTTCTGTTAAATATTAGACCATAACTTGTTTATTATTGAAAGGATTTCTGTATGTTACGTACTGTAATGTTATGTTATTATTGCAATAAGGACATGCATCAGAAAATTGATAGACAATAAATAGCCTATAATAGAATATAACAGCTCAGAGTCCTGCACGGGTCCTGTTTGATAAACCCGCACCCGCCCCGCACCCGCAGTAGTTAACAGAATACCCGACCCGTTATCCGACAGCAACACTAACTTAAATCCGAACCCGACCCGACCCGTTTGACCTTAAAACCGCGACCCGAACCGCACCCGCATTAAATCTCCGAGTGACATGAGGCAGACAAAACACCTTTATTTTTTAATGTAACAAGCACAAGTCATTCTGAGTTAATGCGTTTATGCGTTTAAAATGAACACACGCAACCCAACAAGAGAGAGAGAAAGCAACATCCAACGTGTAAACAAAACTATTGCGTACATGTGAACGATCTATTGTAAACAGGTCTAAATGGCTTAAGAAGCCAAATATGAGCTTTTCCTTCATAAAAAAAAAATAAAAAAAATAAAAACAATCAACTTTACTAGGCTGCATAAAAATATGTAGAACTGGCAGCGGAGTCGAGAGAGAGAGAAAGAGAAAGAGCGCGCGCGCACAACATCCAACAACAATAGGCTATACGTGCTTACATGTGAACAATCTATTTTAAACTAAAAGGATTAGATTAAAAATATAGTCAAATATGAACTTTTCCGTCATAAATTATATATATATATAAAAAACAGTCAACTTTATTTTGCATAAAGACATAGTAAGATTAAATACAGAACGCAAGCAAAGAGCACTCCCTTTAATATAATCACTAGACCTACAGCTGTCGATTAGCTACAGTGCTCAGTGTTTGCAAATCCCGCTGTAGAAGCCCGGTCTTCAGCCAGAGTGCGAACACAAGCACTGGACCATTTGAAAGGAGCTGCCTATCAGCGTGTACCGGATTAAGTCGAAATAGTCTTTGTTATAATTGTACCCGCAACCCGCCCGTGCCTGTCTCCAGTCCGACCCGCACCCTCACCGCACCCGACACGTCAATATTATTCCACCCGTTACGTCCATTTTTGCGGTTCACCCGTCGGGTACCCGCCGGTACCCGCCCGCGTGCAGGACTCTGTAACAGCTTCACAGTAAAGTGTGTTTGCAGTATAGTCTTTTAATGTCCGTTAAAGTATGACTGTAAACAAACAAAAAAAGTCTCCAAAATGACTTGATTATTCAGTTATGACGGACACAGCAATGCATTATTTCTGTAAGATCATCATGTTTGTAGTGTGTTCCAGGGTATTAAATCATACAATATAATGTATAAATACAATATTTTGTTCAGATCTATAATAGTAACTAATAATAACAGTAAATGTGTAAAGTAAAATAAAAATACTCAATAAAGCAGGCAAAACTGCCTCAAATAATGGTTGGATTCCACAATTGTTAACGTAAAACATATATAATAATACAATACAACTGTAGTAGTCATAAAATTTACTTATGACTTAATTTGATAATTTTTCCATTGCACTTCTGATTTGGCTGTGAGATTCGCCAATTTTGGTGAGTAAAATGTGATGGATTCTGATCTGTAAAAAAAAAAAAAAATCTGTAGAAAAAACATGTAGTAGTTTTTGCAGTTTTTCGTCTCACACACTACTTCCGTGCAGTGATTGCATTATTTTATTTCTACTTTGACTTCTCTTTCGTTGTCATTCTGTCTGCCTCTGTGTTGTTCAGTTGGAATTTTCACCCCAGAATGGCGGCCGCGCTACAGAAGCGCCACCTAGTGGCTGTTACCAGAAAAGCATCAGTTTCGCCTCTTGGTATTCTATACTCTTTGGTATGAGTGTGCCTTACCCAGGGTCAGAGGTCAGCGTTTCATCACTGAGATTAGGTGGAGATGCTGCAGTGTCCTCCTCCATCTCCTTGACATTCAATACAGATGCACTGCTGATCTTCTTCACCTCATTCAAAAGAAACAACTTTGTCAGTCATAAAAAAAAAAAAATCACTTTCGAGAAAACTCTGCTGATTGTAAATGTAAAATAAATTTAAAAATGCATACAAGTATGAGGCAGGTCTCTTGTATATTTTCGGTTGTTACACTTGCCCTCTTTTGTGGATAATTCAATTAAAACTTATGCCGTTTTTAAAATTATGTAAGATTTTTTCGAGCCTAGCGCCTCAAGAGTCTGCACTATTATTAACTGTGGTTTTTGCCAGCAACATCTGTATCTACCAGAAATATCTGTTCTTTTTCATTCAAGTAGATATAAACACTTGTCTAGCCATCACTGAAATAACTGCCCGGCCGGAGGCGATGCAAACATATGTGCCCCGACTTCGCCAATCAGCCTTTGCACCTATCGACATGGATTTTAACTGTAAACCATTTCAAGCTATATTTGCCTTCTTAATCTGACACACTAGAATCTCTGCAATCGATCGTAGTATCGAAACAGACGTGTTAAATATGGGAGAAATTTGCTGTGCAACTATTACTGAATACTATCTGCGTTACCGTTTTACTATGACTGTTATTGTTAAACATGGTTCCGTTAGTGAGATAACTGTACAATTTGTGGTTATGGTTTCACTACAAATTCATAGTTGAACTATGGTTACTGTAGTAAAACCTAGTTAATTTCCCTAAGAGTATATGATTTAAAATGATGAAATTATTAGGTACTTTAAGTATTTCTCGACTTACTGTGAAAGCCTCAAAACGATGTTTCCGGAAGTCTTTACTTGCGGTTTTACAGTGCTCATAGATTAAATACTCGGTGTTTCGGGTCTGACGTGATATAATTCTTGTTAGAAATCCGTGAAAATTAAACCAACTCAACAAAATCAACGCAGATGTTGCCTGCCACAGGTTTACAGGCACGGAGCGTGAAAACTGCGCATGCTCCTTGACACTGCGAACAAACCACGCCCATGTGATGACGTCAGACCCAAGCTGACTTGCTGCCTAGCTGCCCTGTGCAGATCTGAGCAAGAATTTTTTGATTTAAAAAAAAAACGATGCCTAGGCTAAAACATGGCAAAATTTGGGCTGTAAGTGAAAGTTTAATAGACGTCTAACCATAGCCCAATAATCATCAGTAATCAATAATAATAATCAATAATCATCAGTTAGACCACTATTGAACGACTACATGTATACATCTAACATAGACAGTGAATATGGGTCTAGGCTAAAACCAGACTGAATTTGCAAATTTAATAGACGTCTAACTATAGCCCAAGACTAGACTAGTCATCAAATATACAAGACATCATAAACATATATAAGACATCTAATAAACGCCTACATATATACATCTAATAGACAACAAAATGCCAATCCATTTGTATAAACAAATATACAGCTTTTATTAAGAAAAATTATTTGAACAACTTTAAGACAATACAAATTTATAAAAATGATAAAGAATTATTGACAAAAAATATTATAAATACAATACACTTAAATATAAATATTATAATTGGGAATTTACCAATTTAAGATAACAAAAACATAAAAATGGAAAAAAAATATATATATATATATATTGCCTTGCTCAAGGGTCTCACCTCAGTCGTGGTATTGACGATGGAGAGGGCGCTGGATATTCACTCCCCCCACTGTCAATCCCTGCCGGACCTGGGACTCGAACTCGCAACCTCTTGGTTACAAGTCAGACTCCCTAACCATTAGGCCACGGCTTGTATGGATAAATGACTTTTGTTGGTTTATTTAACAAATAAAACAACCAATAGTGAACTCAAAGGAAATTATTAAATATTGATTTTATATATTTTATAAAATGCTTCCCAACTGCATTTCTCAAGTTCAACTCTGTTGCTGCCAGGAAGCTGGTCATCACAGCATCTGCCAAATAATAAGAAAAAAATAGCATTTTTTTGACATTTATTTACATTAATTGTGACAGGAAGTCATTCTCTTGGATGCACTCTAAAAACGAAAACGAGATATATACTATCACCATTCAGTATGTAAAAAAAGCAGACCACCCCCCTTCACGTTCAATTTTTTAAAACCCTAAAATATAATACAGATTGAGGTGGTTAACAACTGCGGACAATGTTTGACATTTCCAAATGACCCGTAAAGGATTTTTTTTTTTAATTTCTGATTTGCATTGTAACTTAGCTGCTGTAAATAAAAAGTAGCCCAGTACACACATTAACCTCCAATGTACATGGAATAATAAATTCACCCCTGCAGTTTTTAATACATTATGCTTTCTGATTGAACGGTTTAGTTTTTAATTCTGCATTCCACATCTTAGCTATTTGCACTATTTTAATACTGCTGCAAACTTTTTATAATTGAAAATTGTATATTGCCATTTTAAATCATTTGTATTTTTTAAGCTTTAGTATCAACATGGAAGTTTCAAACTAAATCTTATCGTACTTGTACAATGACAGATATTCAGTTCAGCTCATGCTCTCTGTATGTAACAAGCCATTGTTCAGTCATAAATTCAATTCAATATAGTTAAAATAAATGATTGACTTTGTCAGAGATGAGAGCTTTTGATGTTTTGGAGAGGTTTTTTTTGTTTTTGTTTTTGTTTTTGTTTTGTTTTTTACAATTGCTGCCCGGATCTCCAACCACTTTTCTAGATGTTGAAACTCTTATTCAGTTTGTTAAATTCTGTGAGTGTTCACTGTATAAATTAATAGATTAATCTTTGTCAAAGCTGTGTTTGTTCTGTTGTTTGCTCTTTCGCCTCTTTTGCGCTGTTTTAGAACGACTGAGTTTGCAAACAGGTACAAATGATAAACTTGATCGTGAAATATTCAAACTGAGCTGAAGGCACACTCGCTTCAGCCCATCGGGCTCAGGTTGCACTTGCATTAAGCTTGTGAGTTTTTCTATGAATATGCCTATTAAACATATATGCTTTCTTGTTTACTTTTACTCTCAACTTTTTTTTTCCAGAATAGGCCTATACTGAAGTTTTGAAGCCTATATAACTTTAAATGCTCCCAGAATTAACGGTAAAGCCAAAACTTATTGTCTGCCATTTAGGCATGCAACATTTTTAATGGCCCCTTTCGGCCTCGCTATAAAAAAAATCCTGGAGGCGCCACTGTCTGATTCATGAACAAACTAATTATTTTCAACGAACCTGTTAAATCGGCTCGTGAATCGCACCAAATGATTCATCCACTAATTGCAATGATCCGATTGCTGCTGTTCTCAAGTCGACAACTCACTGATTCAAATGATACTTTTGGAGCGATTTTTGTAATTATAAGTTATTATAATGTCGACCTTTAGGATTAATAATTGTAACTCAAAATCTGTCATTTGTTTGTGAACTAAATCTGCTGTTAAAGGTGATCTGTTTAAGCCCACTGACATGCTTAAATCAGACGTGTTGAACCCATCAACATCAGCGTCACTGTTTTAGTTCAGAAAAACGAACATGTAACATTAGTTTAATTATGTGATGTCTGTTTTTATATTACCAGCAGTATAAAACTTCATCTTGTTTGGATCAACTAGCCGAGTAGACAGATTTATTCATTACCATACTGAAAATAAGTAAATATTGTTAGCTGATGCTAACTGTCTAGCTAACAAGCTTGCTGGAGCTATGTTGAGCCAAAGACTATATAATACCCCAGAACCGACACTCCCATAGGCTTCCATAGGAACTGAGGAATGCGGAAGTAAAGCGTGTCATGGAGCGGCCAATAGTTCCAACAAGCCCATTCATTTCAGCGCTTCTCAAGCACAGTCGCTGGTAAATTCAAGAAATTACTGCATTTTTTGATATTTGTTGACATCAGTTGACCTCTCGGAAATCTGGCCAGTAATGGTATTTTACGAAACGTGTTATAGTTAATGTTTATCTTTAGATAATAAACAGTTATACTATAATTGTAGCTAGATAACTGTAACGACTATAACCAGATACGAGTTGTCATATTTTTAGGTTTTTAGTCTTTCTGCAATCTTTTTCTCCCTGTAGGAGGGTAAATGAGTTTCAGCAAAGACTGCATTCAAGAAAAACTATAAAAATTTATACTGAATGCAGTTGGTTGCCTTGTGTTTTTTATTACATTATTTTAAACTTTTCTGTTATGTTAAATGCCATATTTGCTTGCATTTTTGTAATATTCACTTATGCTGTATATGCGAATATCACAAAATAACACAAATAATTCACTTTAACAATAAATCGTTAAATCGAAACCTATAAAAAATGAGTGTTTGATCATGTCCAAATGCACAATCAAATGTATTTAACCCTAAATACTACACTAACTATAATAGAAATACTATATTAGAAAATGTTATCTTTTAAATGGTCAGGATCATTATTGCACACATTATTTAGTAGCCTACTCCTTAAAAACTCCTTAAAATATTAAATAACTAAATTGAACTGAACTAGGCTATGTATTACAATTATTTAATTGAATAAAGTTACACTTGAGGTGTTTGGTCACATTTGACTGCCAATGAGTATGAGAACATATTAATGCTGTCACTTTATCACTCCCAGAATAAAATGCGATTGTAAAACGTATTCAAAGAAGATATGAACACACAATCAATGCACATTATGTGTTAATAATTACTCGAAATTGCTGCAAATATAGTGAAACTGCTGTCTATCCTACTTAAACCCATTCAAATACATTGACAGCGCAGAGTTGTTTGGAAGTATTGAGAGCTCCATGAACCACGTGACGACAAGATCAAAGCGTGTCGCAACTCTGATTCTCGACGGCTCTGGAATACCCGAAGCAGGTTAGAACTCCCGGTTGCTATAGAAACAATCATCATTCTATAGACGTCTAAAGATATACATGGTGCGCAATGGCTGATCTAGGCTGAAAAGCGTTTTTTAACGCTATTGGAGCACAAGGAATCATATTTATGAGGTGGTTCGTGTCAGATTTCATAGATTATTTCAAATATGAAATTTAATCATAAACTTGGTGAACAGTTTTGGAGAATTTGATGTTTCCCCATTCAAAGAGCTGCACTTGCATGCCCGAGAGGCATTTCAAAGATGGCCACAGAGTGGAATGACTTGCCTAAAGGGACTTTAGTTGAGATCATTTTTAGATATAAAGTCCAAATATTTTTATTTAACCACCTAGATAGATTACATCATTTTCTGGGACGTTCAGAAAATGGTAACTAACGTTACAGAAATTATCAAAGTGGGAACTGATGCCCTCTGGGAATTTGGCCAGGGGTGTTTTTACATCATAGACGAGGTTTAAGAAGAAAAAAAATTAATTATGAAAATATAATTAGATTTTCCTTAACAAAAGATGTGTGCTATAATATAAAATTTAATTCAGTAGCCTATATAAAATTGAAAAACAAATCTATCAGTACTTTTGTTACTTAAGTACATAAACAATGAGTGCTTTTGTACTTCCACTTACCTTTTACTGGAGAAATATTTGAATAAACCTATCTGTACTTTTACTCAAGTACTTGATTTGTGTACTTCGTCCACCACTCGAATCAAAAAGTTCTATTACTTTTCATAGACGTGAGCTTACGTTTGAATTTATTCAGAAACAGCCTGTATTAATGAAACATGTATGGTATAAATTAAGATGACAGTTAAAAACCAAGAGCTCTTTTTTATTTATTGAAAACATTATAAAATATGAACTCAGTTCATTTCTATGTAACATGTTTACACGAACCACTATAAGCAAAGGCAGACAGATCATCAAATGGTCCCACAACGATTTTCAAGAGAGATAATCCTGATCATTTGGACGAGAACATATACTGCGATTTTAACTTTTCCCTCATAGTCAAATCAAAAGGAACCCCTTAACACCTTCAGTAACATGATGCGAAACAGTAACAGCTCAGGCATTGGCGCTTAAGTCAAACTAGCGCTAGACGTTTTACATTCACAGTAAGATTATAATGGCGTTTGATACATCAGATCAGTTTTTGGACTTGCACATTATCAGAATACAGACTACCACAACACAATGGCACACAACCCACTCACTGTGACCAGAAACATGAACGGCCCAATACACTTACAGCATAAACTTTGGGATGACTTCCTGATTTTTTTTTTTTTTTGTTTCGTTTGTTTATACTTATCAAACAAGTTTCTGTCTGTGGTTTCCCTGCAGAAATAAAAACAGCATCAGCATGATGAATGTTTTGGCCGCTATTGGTCTCACGCACACATTCACGCATGCAAACGGAAAGTAAAGTTCATCGATTTTGGTCCATCATGGCACTGACCCGCGTTAAACAGATCAGAAGGATTGTCCATGTGTGAGGTGCCCAAGGCACGCTAGCTTCCTTTAGCATCCTAAGCGTAGAACACAGCCGATTAAATAATTACATTCTCATAGCTTTTTAAATATAGTGTTTGAGCTCAAGCGGATGTGTCCTGTGTTCCTACCTGCTAAATGCAACTTAAAAAGAGTAGTTTTATTCATTAATGGCTGTATGTGCACTTCCACTACCGTGCATAGTGTTCTGCATCGAAATGTGTCTTCCTGCATAGCACCGATCAATAAACCCAAAACCAGAGGACCCCAAACCCTAAACGCCTCACCTATGCAACAGCTACAAAGACAGATTTTTCCTAAATTTACATAACAACCCTCTCCGCGGGGAGATAAAATGATGGCATCGGCTGTCTGGATGCCGCTCGACAGACACCATGAGCGTTGGTATGATCTGAACAAGATTACAAACACAAATGTGTCCAGTCGCCATGTGTAGTGCACGGCTGTTAGTGTGTGCAAGGGTGGATTCATGACTTCCTGTGTCGAACTGTGTCCATATTGCCGTTTAGTCTGCTACGGCCTGATGTGGCTGAATTGCTGCCGTCGACGTGTCCAGGGACTCTGTCCCGGTCTGAAGACCCTTCTTGTCTGCGCCGGCGTGTTTCTTTGTATCGGAGTGTGATGTCCCTGTCAATGCAGAAGACTTGGTCAGTTAACATGCAAGTCATTACATTTGATCACTTTCTATTTCTTTTCTAATTGTACACTACTAGTCAAAAGTTTTTGAACAGTAAGATTTTTAAAGAAGTCTTTTTCTGCTCTGCATAAAAAATATATCTTTACCATTTCAAATAACTGTTTTCTAATTAAATGTTTTAAAATGTAATTTATTTGTGATTTCAAAGCTGAATTTTTAGCATCATTACACCAGTCACATGATCCTTCAGAAACCATTCTAATATTCTGATGTGCTGCTCAAAAAAAACATTTATTATTATTATTATGCTGAAAACAGCAGAGTAGATTTTTTTCAGGCTTCTTCGATGAACAGTAAGTTCAGAAGAACATAATTTATCTGAAATAGAAATCTTTTGCAACATTATAAATGTTTTATCATCACTTTTGATCAATTTAAAGCATCCTTGCTAAATAAAAGTATTAATTTCATCAATCATATAAAATATCACAATCATATATAATTATACTGACTCCAAGCTTTTGAATGGTTTAGTGTATAATGTTACAAAAGCTTTTTATTTCAGATAAATGCTGATCTTTGGATCTTTCTATACATCAAAGAATGTTTTACATATTGATGATAATACAGGGGTACAAACTCATCAGAGGTGAAAAAGGTGACAAACCAAACTATAAAGCAAGTGACTGTCTTTATTAATGTGAAATTACTCACTAGATTAGTTTAAAAACGCACATTCATTCATAAACGAAACTGCTGTGTTTGGAAATGTGCAGCGGCTCAGTTGTGACTTGTTTCAGACCATTTTTGATGATGAAATGGAGCAAAATCAGGCAATAGTCAGACAATGCAAGTCACTTAATATTAATTCTTGTTTATTTAACTGTTGTATTAAATAATTGTCTCATTTACAAACTCCCTTAAAAATCATTAAAAGCTGTCACTCGTCTTAGTTCATCGCGGTCAGCGAAAGCAAAAGCAAAGCTTTCTTATTCACACTCTCTCTACACTTTGTATGAAAGGTTTTGTGAGATATGTCCGTGATACATTATGGATATGATTTACTTTCTGATAAAAGATCAAAAAATGTATTAACATTTCATTATTAATAATTCATTTCATCAGCATTTTATATTGCTATCTGTGACTATGGTGATAGAGCTAATTGGCAGGAATATTACCGGATGAAGAATCGCCACAAGGTCCAAATGAGGATGAGGACTATTCCAAGTATCCAGCATTGTGTGACGAAGAAGGGGATTGGCAGCATGATTGTGGTCGGATCATACTTGACCACGATCAGAAACTCTGTAACAGTGATGGTCGCCACAATCCACGCTTGCTGGCCCAACTTTTTATGAAATTTCCTAGAATCCAAATAATACATTAGATTTACTTAATGCAAACTCACAAAAGCAGGTATGGCAGCACAGAAAAAAAAAAAAAAAATAAAAAAAAAGGTCCTAGTGAGCTGCCTAACTAGGTCACATTTTTAGGTCTCATAAGCACATCCCAGACAAAAAAAGAGGCACTCTTAAAAAAAATCTTAAGTAGCACAGCATGTATTATTTGCAAATAACTTCCAAAATGATTTTCATTAAAAACTAATGGCTATTTCTCCCAAAAATTGTACATAGTATTTATGTTACTGTAACTGCTGTCATGTAACTGCTCAGGCCATCTAAGATGTGAGTTTGTTTCTTCATCAGAACAGATTTGAAGAAATGTATCATTACATCACTAGCTCACCAACTGATCCTCTGCAGTGAATGGGTGCCATCAGAACCAGAGTCCAAACAGCTGATAAAAACATCACTATAATCCACAAGTAATCCACACTATGTCTTGTGATGTGAAAAGCTGCATGTTTGTAATAAACAAATTCATAAAGGCATTGTAACTTTTCCTTCCAGACAAAATATCCAAAGACTGGACTGATGCATAATAATACTTCCTCCAGTGAAAAAGTCCATCACCTGTTGTCCTCTTATATCAAAATCCATGACACATTCGTTTAGAACCGCTTTGGACTATTTTTGCTTAGAAAATAGTTCTTGATCTGTGCATATTTCTCTCCCGATTCAGACGAGACAGCTTTTTCACTGGAGACAGCCATATTATGGACACAAGACTGAGCAACAGTTTGAAGTTAAAATGTCTTATGATGAACCGACTGGAGTGGTGTGGATTATTTGTGGACTATTATGATGTTTTTATTAGCTGTTTGGACTCTCATTCTGATGGCACCCATTCACTGCAAATGATCCATTGGTGAGCAAGTGATGTATTGCTACATTTCTCCAAATGTTTCCATGAAGAAACAAAATATACATCTTGGATGGTCTGAGGGGGAGTAAATGATTTTTGGAGGAACCCTTCCTTTATTTCAAAAGCTCACTAGGGTTTGGAAAACCTCTAGATTATACTTACGGATCATCCATAAAGTCGTAGATCTCTCGCATGGCCACTCCACCCACGTTCACAAAGAAGACAAGCCGCAAAAGCACCAGGTAATGCTCCGGAGGCATCCACAACACAAACTTCAGATAAAACGTATTCAGCTCTGCCAACAAAAACTGCAAAAAGTGGGAGGAAAGCCATCATCAGGCATGTGATCAGCTGGAGAAAAGAAGGCAGGAAAATCTAACCACGCCCACAAGCCACACCCCCAGCACTCATTATTAAAAATATATATTTTAGCACATTAAAAGACATGGCTTATATTGTAATAATACATACTATTGTCCTGTAAAAAATAAAAAAGCAGCATTTAATAATCATGATAACAATATAATATATTATAACAAAGTATTAACAGAATTGTTATTATTAAAGCCAAAAGTTTGGAAAACATTACAATACTTAATAATTATGAAATAAATATCTTCTGCTCATCAAGGCTGAATTTATTTGATCAAAATAAAGTAAAAAGAAATGACAATATTGTAAAATATTATTACAAATTAAAAATAAAAAAAATGTTAAATTTTAATATTATAAACTAATTTTATCATTACTGCAGTTGTCAGTGTCACAATCTTTTAAAAATCATTACAATTTATTTGACTCAAGAAATATTTGATTATCAATGTTGAAAATTTTGCTTCGTCATATTTTGTGTGGAAATGGTAAATGGTGCTTAACTTTATTTTTCAGGATTGTTTGATAAATAGAACGTTAATTACATTTGTTAATGCATTTATTAAAAAAGTGAAGCCATTTAAAATTATTTCTATTTACCACTTTCATGCATGATGAATAGGTCATTATGCAGTGATTACATGCGCTGGTCATGTGACTCACCATGAAAATAATACCCAACACCGCCAGCCATCTCCGCAGATCGGATGCAGGACGCCATTCAAACTTTGCCCAGCTGTAAGGAGTAAACTGGAAGGCTATACGCTTAATCTTCCCTCTGAAACACAAAATTGCAAAATGTAATGACTGTTTAGTGTGTTTGACCTGCAGAGACATCTTTTACTGTTTTTTTACTTGTATGTTGGGATGTTCCACAATCCCTGCCACTGATACGGCTTCATGGAGAGCCAACCAAGAGTCTTCATGCCGCAGTAAATGCCCAACCCGTTACACACCAACACATCCATGATCCACTGCAGCAGGAAAGAGTCAATTCATGAGGATCTTTAATTTGGCCTCTTTAAAACAAGACGATGCATGATTCACAGGGTGTATTTGGTGTTTTACTCACATGGTCCCACCAGCACTCAGAGAAGTTGGGCAGCTGGTGTTCGAGGCTGTACTCCAGGAACTCAAACATCACACTGATGATCATACACATCCACCAGTCTCTGATCATCAGCGTCTGAGACACACAGACATAAAACACATGACTAATGGCTTCTAATTCAACTTTTTGATGCCGTCTGGTGATTTTAGGTGTGGTAGCACGTTTACTTGCCAAACCCAGACATGCTCTTGGGCTAAATAAATCAACTCTTGTTGATATATCTGTTACATCGTATTTTGACCAACCTTAATATACCAGCCGAGAAAATGGGCAGGAACAAATCCATCCATTTTGTCCTGTTGGGAAAAAAAACATATATAACAATAAATAAATAAAATAACCAATTTATTTCCTGCTGAAAAAATAAGCAGTACAAAAAATAAAATAAAAAGTATTAAATACAATATGAAATTAAAATGTGCACTATTTATTTCAATAAATGTTCCTGGCCTTATTAAATGGTCAGTGCATGTTATTTAAAAAAAAAATCGTAATATGTGGTCATAAGGGACCATTTTCTTGAAATTGAGATTTATACATAATCTGAAAGCTGAATAAATAAGTTTGTTAGGATAGGACAGAAGCTGAGACACAACTATTTGAAAATCAGGAATCTAACGGTGCAAAAAAACTATACATATTATATATATATATATATATATATATATTATATTATATTATATTATATTATATATACACACACATATACATATATATATAAACGCCTTTAAAGTTGTTCAAATTATATTTTTAGCCATGCATATTACTAATCAAAAATTAAGTTTTTATATAATTTTGATAGGAAACTTACAAAATATCTTCATGGAACATGATCTTTAAGGAACATGATACTTAATATCCTAATCATCCAATCATTTTGACCCTTACAATGTATTTTTGGCTATTGCTACAAATATACTTGTGATACTTAAGACTGGTTTTGTGGTCCAGGGTCACATATATATTTTTTTAAATACTGGTTTTGATTTGCAAATACATCACATTACTAAACTTATGTGCTGATTCATGCTGTTCCTACATAGCGGTGATGGTTTATACATCTCATATCACACTAATCTCAAATGTTCAATTGAAATCAATATTTCATGTCTATTTATTTATTAATTTAACAAATAACCATGTAAGAGTAGGATAATGTACAGTCAGTCAGGCATTATTATTACAGAGAATATTCTGTGATACAAAAATGCCTGTACATTATCTTTAACATACTATCTGTATAAGCATAATACATCTGTGATGAATAATCAGATGGATATTTAAGTGACTAGTCATATGCACAACCCTCTAAAACGGATGCATGTATACTATCCATGTCAATATTGCTTATGAATATTAATTTTAACGCATACCCAGATGTTGTGGAAGGGGTCGGCAGGATGTCCAGGGTCATAAATGAGGCAGTTTCCGCCATAATCTCTTTCAGGAAGAGGGACGCCAAGTTTTGGGTCAATGAACTTCATAAACTGCCTGCCGTCATGCACTGTCTGAAAGAAAAATTTAAATGGAACAATATTGACTATATATATATATATATATATATATATATATATATATATATATATATATATATATATATATATATATATATATATATATATATATATAAATAAAAGTTGTACTGTGGAGGCTGATAACAAACCTGAAACAGGATGAAGATGAGGAAGAGTTCATACACAACAGAAACGCAGAGCCAGAAACGCCAGTATGCTGTAAAGACAAACACATACTCATAAGCATGAACTCTCATACAAACACAAAAGCACTCAATATATATGTAATTTAAAAAAAATTATTTCGTGATTTAGTGAGTTCCCTTCAGTACAAATTCTTTGGTTTTTTAGCATTTGTGTGTATTTGAACCCTTTCCGCCAATGGCTTATGATTTTGAGATCTATTTTTTCACACTGAGGACAACTTAGGGACTCATATGCAACTATTGCAGAAGGTTCAAACACTCACTGATGCTTGAGAAAAAAACAATGCAATAAGAGCCAGGGGTGTAAACTTTTGAACACAATGAATGTGTTTTTCTTATTCTGGCTAAATATAATTTTTTTTTTCCATTTAGTACTGCCCTTCAGAAGCTACAAAAGATACTTACATGTTTCCCAAAAACAAAATAAGTTAAATTTACCCGGATCTTCAAATTCAAAAACTTTTCACCTTCATATTAATGCATTGCGTTTCCTTCTGGAGCATCAGTGAGGAGTTGAACCTTCTGTAATAGTTGCATATGAGTCCCTCAGTTGTCCTCAGTGTGAAAAAATGGATCTCAAAAACATACAGCCATTGTTGGAAAGGGTTCAAATACACAAAAATGCTGAAAAAACAAAAAGAAATTGTGGGACCTAAAGGATTTTTCTGAAGAACAGCGGGCAGTTTAACTGTCAACTCAAGAGACAAACTCAAGGGACTCATGAACAACTATTACTAAAAAAAAAAGAAAACTATGGATCATTCAGGTAACAGCACAGTATTAAGAACTTTTGAACAAGGTCACTGTTATAAATTCAACTATTATTTTCTCTTGTGGACTATATGTAAAATCTTTTATGTGAAATATCTTACTCAGGTCAGTAGTAAAAAAAATAACATGTATTTTGTATGATCCTTTTTATTTTGGTAATACAATTAACATTTTGTAGATTCTGCAAGGTGTATGTAAACGTTTGACTTCTAAAAAAGGAACAAGCTCGAATTAAGGATGTGAGATTAAGATTTTAAAGCCCTTTTCTCTATGACTACAACCATTTGTTTGCATCTGCGTCTCTAGACACTGTCTCTATGTTGAAGTCCCCCGTCGCTCTTCTATTCTAAAACAACTTCATATACTAATTTAACACTGTTCACTGTGACAGGTAGTCCAGGTTATAATTTGTGTCTACATTCATGCCCTTGAGAGGCTTGAATGACCGGAGGAGGAGTCCTTCAATCATCTTTCCGGTTTCTGTAAGCGATGTGTTGAAACCCCCATACCAGCTCATCCAGCAAAGCAAGTCAGCCCTCATAACAACAAGCACAACAGAGGGCGTTTTGAAGGAGATGTGAGTTACTGTTGCTATAACACTATGCTCATTGTTTCTTTACGCTGAAGCTGTATCTCAGAACCGTTAAAGTTAAAGGGATAGTTCACAAAAAAAAAATAAATAAAAGAGTACTGAGTACTGTCATTAAGTACTCGCCCTCATGTCGCTCCAAACCCGCAAGACCTTTGCTCATTTTCGGAACACAAAATAATACATATAAAAAAATTGACTCACCTAACTATAGCGATTCTTTTTTAAACTATTTAAAAATCAATTGGGTTACCTCAGAATCTATTTTTATTGAATTATTTTACTTTTCCTAATAGGTGGTGGAGAAAAGTTACTGCTTTCATTCCAAAAGTGGGCGAAATTCTTTCTCAGGGCTCCAGACTACGACCATTTTATCCTGCTGGTGGGACAAATTTTTGTGACTGGCATGACCACTGCGTTGTTCAGCTCATACGCTCTACCATTTCCGTTGCATATGAGAAGCATTTAACGTCAAATGAAATGAAAGTGAAACTAAACCGCGCACGTTTCAGCTGGGCAGCGCGGACCACTTGTCAGCTCGGACCACAAAGCAAACAAACTTGTCAGGGCTCAAAACAGCTTTACTCGGGAGCCAAGTTGATTTAGCGACACTGTTACTGAACAGAGCTGTGAGATCCAGTGAGAAGTCTTTGAATTCGCCGCACAATGAAAACGGTTGCTGCAAGATCTAGTGAGAATCATTTGAATTATAAACAGTGCTGACGTATGTCAGAAAACCAGAAGTATTAATGCTAACTATAACTGTGGTGTTGTGGTAGAAAAAAAATAATACATTTTTTCAGGGTTTGTACAAAAATTCAAACACTATTTTATTGACTTTCAAGCATTTCACATAACTATTTCCAGCACTTTAAAGCTCTAAAATGATCCAATTTGAATGTTATTTGTAATGGAATGACCAAAATATACTTTGTGGTAAACAAAGTAACATTTGTTTTGCCGGGAAAACATGACTAAAACGGTTTGCAAAGCATGTGCAAGTTCAGGGTTTTAGTAATTGAAAGTTTCATAGTTCAAGGTACTTTAAAATATACACTGTATATATGTCCTGAAATAAAAGTTTAGAAAAATGTGATGCATTGTTTTTGTTAATATGACCTCATCAAACAGTCTCTTTAAAGATATTATCAAGTATTTTCCATTGACTAATGTCTAGTCTTTATTAGACGTTTTTATTCTTTATTACTCAATTAATCGCAAAATATATCTTGAATCGGCACACAAGTATCGGCATAGTATTGAATCAGCAGATTAGGGTATCGTCCCAGCCCTAATAGCAATACTGAATTGCAATATTTGTAGAAAATAAATTCCAAATCATGAGGTAGGTGTATCATCCCATCCCTACACATTAAGATATTTTTGATGAAATCCAAGAGCTTAGTCCATGTGACATCAGTAGTTCAACCATAATGTTATGAAGCTATGAGAATCTTTTTTTTTAATTTTGCATAAAGAAAACAAAAATAACTTTATTCAACAGTTTCTTCTCTTCTGTGTCAGTCTCTGGTGCATGTTCAAGGGAGTACCAGAAGGCATGTGTGTGGTGCTGCTGACACAGGAGTTGGCATTTTGACATTGAATACCCATCTCTCCTAGTTCACTGTATTTTCTGGTTTGATTAAAAAAGGCTGGGCAAAAAATTGCAAGTCATCCTCTTTTTTTTTAAATCTTCAGACTTGTTTACAGCAGTACCACATGCATGTATCGTGGTACTCTTGTGAATACACAGCGAAGACTGACATGGAAGAGAAGAAATTGTTAAATCAAGTCATTATTTTTGTTTTCTTTGCACACAAAAAGTATTCTCGCAGCTTCTTAAAATTATGGTTGAACTACTGATGTCACATGGACTATTTTAACGATGCCCTTACTTACTTTCTAGGCCTTGAATGTGTTACTTGCATTGCTGTCTATGCAGGGTCAGAGAGCTTTCATCAAACACATATTAATTTGTGTTCCAAAGATGAACAAAGGTCTTACAGGTTTGGAACGATGTGAGGGCGAGTAATTAATAACAGAAGTCAAATTTCTGGGTGAACTATCCCTTTAACTAATACAGTCATGCTACACTGATTAGTTAGCTACATTACAGGTTATTAAGTAGCAGCTAACTATAAATATTTGTACACAAATGTAAAGTAGGGCTGCAAAATGCACACTGGCAATTTTTAGTATAAAAATTGTGACTGCAATTTAAAATGTGATTAAAAACTTGCTTGTAGAACTGCACAACTTTTATTATCATTGGTTTTATTAATATAACTATAAAACAATATATTTTTATTAGGATGTTGTTTACTCCTAAATTAAAAAACACTAATAATATTATAAACAGGGCTGTCAAACGATTAATTGTAAAAAAGTTTGCGTTCACTTAATATATGCGTGTATTTACAACACACACATTTAATGTAAACACATTAATCACTAATTAATTGTTTGACAGCCACAATTATAAATATTAATAACAAAAATGATTGTAACATTTCACTGCAAAAAAAAAAATTAAGATTCAAAAAATTAAATTTTACTATAGAGAACAACTGCAAAATTACAATACTGTTGTTTATACCACACTTTATTTATTGCTATATATATATATATATATATATATTTTTTTTTTTTTTTTATTAAGTACGCAGCCATAATTCACAGGAAATATAACTTTTAAAAACTCCTAATCTACAAAATCAATACTAAACTCTACAATTCTAAGTCAAACCTAAGCCGCAGTTCAATTATTTGTGACCCTGGACCACAGGTATATTTGTAGCAATAGCCAACAATACATTGTATGGGTCAAAATGATCGATTTTTCTTATATGCCAACAATCATTAGGATATTAAGGAAAGATCATGTTCCATGAAGATATTTTGTAAATTTCGTACTGTAAATATATTAGATTTTAATTGATATCTTAAACCATACATCAATGGAAAACTTATTAAGATTTCAGATGATTTATAAATCTCAATTTAAAAAATTTACACTTATGACTGGTTTTGTGGTCCAGGGTCACATCAACTTTATATTCCAACAAAAAAAGCATAAAATGCCATGTATGGACTTCTGGGAACACTACTGGGTGACTCAAATGACTTCATTTTTATGAACTGATTCATTGAGATAAAGACAAATGAATCACTCTTCTCAATATGACTTGCAGGGTCTTTTTACAAGCCTGTCTGGTGATTGAATCAGCTCGCACAATTGTAATACAATGTGAAAAACAATGATGTATTTGTTTAGTCACGCATCACTGCTAGTTATTCAAAAGCATGTTACTGGAAAAGCTACGCTATTCTTAAAACAGCTGAGGGACTGTCACATTACTGAAACCTGTAGTTAAGTCACTACTTATAGCTACTCCACCTCAACAGCACCATGAGACTTCACAATTACAGCACCTCAAAGTTGACCTGAAGGTGATGTGAAACTTGGGTTAAGGTTAAATCATAATCACGTCTGAATAAAGGTTACTGTTCTGATTTGAGTTCGGGTTAGATCATGTAAAGGTTACTGGTCTGACCTGGATGAGGACGTGTGAAGGGGCCATCTTTAGCTTGTGTTACTCCAAAACAAAGGAACACCAGAATACTGGCTACAATTCCTCTGAAAAAGACAAAATATGCAGCAATTAAAAACAGTGGAGAAAATGCGTGGTTCTTTATGTGCAAAACTCGTTGATATGACGCAAAGGTGTTTCTAGGATGATGGTAGCCAGATGCTAAAGAATAAAATAGAAGAATAAAACAGAAACAATTTACCACAGAGATTTTTTTTTAAGTTGTTAAAGATTGTTAAAGAGTTATAAGCAGGGTTCCCACTCTAAGCCAAATGTCAAAAACTTTCACAGAATAAAAAGCTGAATTTCCATGACCTATAATGAACAGATCCATCCATTTGCAAGCTTTATTTACTTGTTCAAAGATGTTTTTAGTTTAAAAAAAAAAAAATAATATATATATATATATATATATATATATATAAATAAAACTTGCAATTCTGACTTTTTTTTTTTTTTGCAATTGCGAGTTTGTATCTTGAAATTCTGACATTTTTTCTCAGAATTGTGAGATATAAACTCTCAATTGTAAGTTATAAAGACCATTTCAGAGGAGAAAAAACACTGATATGTTCACAGAATTGCGACTTTTTCCTCTCACAATTCTGGCTTTTTTTCCCCCCAAATGCAAGCTTTTATCATGCAATTCTAACTTTATAACTCTCAATTGGGACTTTGTATCTCACAATTCTGACTTGATTTCTCAGAATTGCAAGTTTATATCTCACAATTCTGAGGAAAAAAAGTCAGAATTGCAGAAGTTTGTATCATGCAATTTTGAGAAACAAAGTGAGAATTGTGAGTAAGTCACAATAACCTTTTTTATTTTTTATTCAGTGGCAGAAACGGGCTTCCATACAAAACGCACCAATTTTTATTTATTTTTTTTTACCCGTTAAATGCAGATATTTTTCTGTTCTATTTCTACAGAAATTAATTTATGGTTTTATGAACTCAAAGGTTAAAGGATTTTCTGTTTGTAATCGTTCATCATTCAGTTTTTGCTTTTTTCCTGATATTCCACGACTTGGACCAAAAAAATATAAAATTCTGTGACTTTAAATGTCTGGAACAGACCTTTTAAAATTCCATGATATTCCAGAAATTCCATGACCCATGTGAACAGTTAAAGTTACAGTTGAAGTCAAAAGTTTACATACATCTTGCAGAATCTGCAAAACGTTAATTATTTTACATAAGGACAACTGCGGGACTCACATGCAACTACCGCAGAAGGTTCAAATGCTCACTGATGCTCCAGAATGGAACACAATGCATTACAAGCCGGGGGTGAAAACTTTTAGAATGTAAAGATCTGGGTAAATTTAACTTATTTTATCTTCTGGGAAAAATTTAAGTAGCTTCTGTAGCTTCTGAAGGGTAGTACTAAATGGAAAAAAATATATGATATTAAGGCAAAAATAAGAAAAATGTACACATCTTCATTATGCTCAAAAGTTTTCACCCCCGGCTCTTAATGCATCGTTTTTCCTTCTGGATCACAAAATCATACAGTCATTGTTGGAAAGGGTTCAAATACACACAAAATGCTGAAAAACCAAAGAATTTGTGGGACCTGAAGGATTTCTGAAGAACAGCAGACAGTTTAACTGTTCAGGACAAACAAGGGACTCATGAAACAACTTTCACTAAACAAAAAAAAAAAAAAAAAAAAAACAGCTTTGGATCATTCAGGTAACAACACATTATTAAGAATCAAGTGTGTGTAAACTTTTATAGACTATATGCAAGTCTTTAATGTGAAATATCTTATTCAGGTCAGTACTAAATAAAAAAATAACATGCATTTTGTATGATCTCTCTCATTTTGGTCATATAATTAACATGTTGCAGATTCTGCAAGGTGTACGTAAAATTTTTTACTTCAACTGTATAAACCAAACCAACCAGCTATGAGATAAATATAGATATATTTTTTTAATTGGCCAATATAAACTTGTAATTGCGAGTTATAAAGTCAGCATTGCAGGGTATAAAGTCACAATTGCAAGGAATAAACTGGCTTATAACTTTTTCACTTTTCACTTTTGAACTTTGATTTAACACTTGCAAAAACCGCTAGTAAAACTACTACTAGCGGCTCTTTCCTTTGATAAAGGTCCTGTGCTTTTAATCACAGCGGGTCAGTCTGTAACCTGGACTTTGTGATCAGCAGCAGATGTCACACATAATCCTGTTAGCCAATAGAAAGCCTGGCACATGCCAAGGCCATCCCAGCTACAGCCGTGTGACATTTCTGTCCACATCGAACCACTTTAACTTTAGCTTCCGTTCAGGAGGAAATAGTGCGTCTCATTTTCTGGCGCTGCGAGCTACATTCTGATCTCAGTGCTAAAGGTAAAGGACGCACTGCATGCCACCCATACCTTTTAGTGTTGTACGCCGTGTCATGTGGCGTCTCCTCCAATAGTGTCACATAAACCAGAGCACATGTCAGGATAAACAGCACTGTCAGAGTATGTGCCCTCCTGCAGAGAGAAAGACGAAACAAGAGTACAGAGCTTGTATTCAGAAGTTTTTGGCAGAGGTCTGGTTTTGGCTTTTTTTTCACATTCAAAACCTGCTCAGCTGGTATACAGGTTGATCATGAACACAACCACGCCTCAACATACACACCTCAACACAGGCATACACACAGGGAGAGAGGAAAGATCAGTCTGGCAGTTTGTTACAACAAATCCAGTTCTTGGAACTGATTTTCAAGGAGCATTTTGACCTTTGAGAGGTCAAGGTTTTTAGTCTTAACATTTATGGCTGTTACCTAGAAAATCTAATCAAAAGTAGCTTTACATAATTGCAGATAGAACTTTTTAAAGCTTTTTTAATTGAGGAAAGCATAGCATTGAAGGGATACTCCACCCAAGACAACACTTGGGGGGGGGGGCAGCAATAATACATATTTTAATTATATATATATATATATATATATATAAAAAAATATGATATATTAATTAACTAATTATAATCTTATTTTTTATTTTAATATATAATTTTTTTTGGACATACGATCGCTTCAGGCTTTACAATTTAGACATTCTAAAAAAAAATAAAGCAAACAAAATGGCATAAATATTATTGAATTATTACAGGTATTAATAATACTAAAATTATTAATTTGTTCATAATAATTATTAGTTAATGCATTCAAATCAGAAATAGAGCAAAACTGTTTCTGTATTTTTTTTTATAAAGTTTACATTAGTGCCATTTATTTTTTATGTAGTATTATTATCATCATCATTATCATAAATATTAACAACAGCAATAATATAATTTAAAAACATATGCATAATATAATACAATAAAATGTAAAAAGAAAAAAAAAAGTTCTGAATATTGGCTGTAACAGTCCAAAACTAAAACAAACAATTTATGCACACAATTAGCATAATAATTATTAATTACAATTATAAATTATTGAGAATAATTGAGAATAAAAATGATGATGATGATGATTATTATTAATATTATTATTATTTATTATATGTTTTAAGTAACACAGGTATAGTTGTTGCAATAACCAAGAATACATTCATGTCCTTTTTTATTTTGTAAGGACAACATGAAAAAAAAAAAAAAAAAAAAAAAAAAAAAAAAAAAAAACTCATTGTATTGGGACAAAATTATCGATTTTTCTTTTATGCCAAAAATCATTAGGATTTTAAGTATAACGTTGCATGAAGATATTTTGTAAATTTCCTTCATAAATATATCAAAATTGAGTTTTTGATTAGTAATATGCATTACTAAGAACTTCCTATGGACAAATTTAAAGGCATTTTTCTCAGTATTTAGATTTTTTTGCATCTTCAGATTTCTGCTTTTCAAATAGTTGTATCTCGGCCAAATATTGTCAATGGAAAACTTACTTATTTAGCTTTTAGATTATGTATAAATCTCAATTTAAAAAAAAATAAATTACCCTTAAAACTGGTTTTGTGGTCCAGGGTCACATTTTATAATTATTATTTTGCATTCCTTTGGATATTATGAAATATATTAAATGTCATTTGTTGTTTATGTATAAACTACACATCAATCTGTCATGTTTTTCTTCTCTGTGGTTCAGTGTGTAGGAGACTAGGAGAGAAAGAGTCTCGCCCACAGCATCTGTCCATCTTAAAGCCTTTAATTGATCGAGTGTCATTCTGCTGAGGTTGCAGAAGAGAGAAAAGCCGAGCAAAGCTGTAATACTACTGAACAGCTTCTGGACACACACAGCAGAAAGACACTGAAATCAAAGAACACAATCATAATAATCCACTACTATCATAACATGAGAGGTGTGATTGTGAACTCACCAGAAGAATGTGTTGGTTCCATCATCAAACACTTCACACTCAGAGCGGCCGGTTAATGGGACATCATCTGTGCCTGACCTCTTCCACTCGCCTTTAGCCATCACAGCAGAACTTAAACCAAACCTGAATTAAACTAAACCTAACCCAACCCACCTGAGATTTCACTGAGAACTATCTAAACCCAACAAACATTAAATCAAACTTACACACACATGACTTCAAACCTAAACGTAAACCAACAACTGAACTAAACCTAGCTGACACTTAAACAGACCTGTCATGTCAAACTGAACTAAACCCAACAGACCAGTGCTGAACTCACTCAACCTGACCTGCAACTAAACTGACCCCTAAGCCAACATACCCAACCAAATCTATCCAACACACCTGAAATTAAAACCCAAACCTAACTCACTTTAAGACTGAACTAACTGACGTTAAACCAGAATATATCACTACAGCCCAAACCAACCAAGTCTCATCTGATCCACTTAAACCAGCGCAGCGGCGCGGAGATTTAAACCTGAAATGAAACATAAAACAACTAAAATCACAGTAAGGCACAGGAGCTCGTGCACATCCCGCCACTGGCCGGTAACGGAGCGCATTAACCGGATCAACAGTCGCTCATGGACGAGAGGTTTTGAGAGCCGGCAGGAAAAATGACCTCTTCAAGCTTCATATATGAACGCAACGCGAACGCACCATCCTCCGAGGACCAATAAAACGATTTTACAGAGCGCAGCAGACGCACGCGCACCTCTCGTGCACTTCAGAAAAATATAACCATCGTAAGGTCGCGCGGCATGGCGTCATTTCCGTTTGGCGTCACGAATTTGTGTTTTTTGTCATCAAACTGTGTGCACAATATTTCTGCATCCACGATAAGTGATGTATTTATTGTTTAATGTTTATGTATTTATGAATTTAATGACGTTATAATGTGATATATAACCGTAATTATGATATATATATATATATATATATATATATATATATATATATCAAAATATAAATAATACACTGCTAGTCAAAAGTTTGTGAACAGTGAGATGTTTAATGTTTTTTAAATAAGTCTCTTCTGCTCACCAAGTCTGCATTTATTTTATCCAAACACAGCAAAAGCAGTAGCATTGTGAAAAATTTTACTATTTAAAATAACTGTTTTCTATTTGAATATTGAATATATATTTAAGGCTAAATTTTTAAATATATTCAAATAGAAAACAGTTATTTTAAATAGGAAAAATATTGCAAATTACTGTTTGTGTTGTACTTTGGATCAAATAAATGCAGGCTTGGTGAGCAGAAGAGACTTCTTTAGAAAAACATTAAACATCTTTTGATTGTGTACTAAACATGTCATTTCTCCAATGAAGATTTACAAACATGTATCTCGAGGTTCACACAAAGGATGGCATATGGTGTGATGGAAAGATTTACATAATCATAAGAAATTTCCATCACATGATCACAGGATGCATAATAAGAGACCAGAACCTTCCACAGTGTGAGCAAAGTACATTAAACCTGGAGTTGTTGCATAAATTATTTTAAGACTGTGTCTTAAAAACTAGTTTGACTAACTAACAGTTAACCAAGTGGTAACCAGTCTTATTTTTCATATTCAAATTAGACCAATCTTATATGTAACTGGTTTTAATGACCTGTCTTACAAACAAAAAAATAAAATAGATGACTAACTTTTAAGACTAGTTTATGCAACCGGCCACAGAACCTTCAACAGTTTGAGCAAAGTGCATTAAACCAGGAACTTGTGAAAACTCACAGACAACAGTGACAATATTCATACATTACATAAGCAGCCTGCTTATGTAAAAACATTACCATGGTGATGGTGTATACAATTCTAAAAGACTTTACAGAAAAAAAAAATTCAGACTTGTTCACTAAGACACACAGGTTACAGAATATAAATATGATGACTGAAACCAGCAATTAAAAAGGTTATAAACCTAACGTGATCCCATTTAGGTTTACCTCAAAGTTTATTTAACGCAATACTGTGGTCAAAAGGGGGCGCTGTTGCACCATTCACAAATCACATTTTGTCCCACTTTACCATAGTGATGATAATTACATCCTTCACAGAAAGCAGATTCAGCAAAATATACCGCACTTTAGTAGTAAAGTAGAGCTCAGTTATTTATAGTCTTTTCGATTGAACTTCCTTGTTGCAGAGCAAGATTTTACTACAAAATCAGGGTGTTTGTGTGCATTTGTTAAACTTTAATTCAGACTTCTTCTTCCACTAAGACATACAGGTTACAGAATATAAATATGATGACTGAAACCAGCAATTAACACGGTTATAAACCTAACGTGATCCCATTTAGGTTTACCTCAAAGGTTATTTAACGCAATACTACGCTGTGGTCAAACGGGGGCGCTGTTTGACTATTCACAAATCACATTATGTCCCACTTTACCATAGTGATGGTGTTTACAACCTTCACAGAAAGCAGATTCAGCAAAATATACCGCACTTTAGTAGTACAGTAGAGCTCAGTTATTTATAATCGTTTCGGTTTAACTGTACTATTGCTAGTTTCAACTCGATTAATGTCTAGAATAAAGCGTTAAACTTGCTTGTTGGAAAACAAGATTGTACTAAAATTCAGGGTGTTTGTGTGCATTTGTTAAACTACAATTTAGACTTCTTTGTCCACTAAGACATACAGGTTACAGAATATAAATAAGATGACTGAAACCATCAATTAGGTCTATAAAGCTAATGTGATCCCATTTAGGTTTACCTCAAAGTTTATTTAACGCAATGCTGTACTGTGGTCAAACGGGGGCGCTGCTGCACTATTCACAAAACACAACTACTGAACAGAAACGACTCATATTTTAGAATAGACGAACGATTTAAGAGATTTTTATACAATGCTGTTGTTTTTGCGGCGAAGGCCACATCAACGCTGAGTTGTGAAGTTTATATTCTTATAATTGTACTAACTACTGATTTATTTTTTGCTACTTGTGAATTATTTAATCATTGCATAGATTGTATTGCTTCTCTTGTCCCAGACAGACCCATATTTTAATATTATAAAATTATAAATATAAGCATATAAATTATTATACGTCTTAAAAGCATAAAATAAACAAGTTAATTTAAAATGCAAATCATTTATGTAATATTAAAATAATTCACAGTGTAGTTACTTGTTTAGCAAGGATAAAGCAGTGTCATTGAAAAACGTCAATTCTGAAGAACATTTTATGAGAACAATAAAAAATAAAAAATAAAAAATATGAGAACATTTTTAAAAATGTAGTAAATGTCGAAATGACTGGTGTCTAGGCAATTTTAGAAAAAATAAATAAATAAAAATATTCAAACATAACCCACATTATAATCGTTAACATTTTCATAAATGACTATAATTTAATTTTTTTCTCTCAGTAACTGTAATAGATTACAGTTGCATAGGCCTATATTTTGTAATTAAATGATGTTATTCTGTTAACTAGTTACTCCCCAACACTGTGTGCATTATTCCCAGAGCTGGGTAGTAACTGATTAGATGTAATCTGGATTACCTAATCAGATTCCAAAAATGAAGTAATTGTAATCAGAGTAAGTTACATTTTATAGTACTTGTAATCAGACTACAGTTACTTTTTGATGGATTACATGATTAAATATTATTCATACAATAGCAATAAATTATTCATAATTCATTGATTCTCCCTAATTTCATTCAACCACTGGATGTACAAAAATAATTTCAGAAGGGTTTCAGCATTGCATCAAGTACTGCAAAAATTAATGATGAACACATTCATTTTTATATCCAGGGTGTCCGAAAACCAGTCAGTATCATGTGTGTGTTTATAATTTTGTTTAGTGTAAATAAATTTTTTTAATATCTTGTAGTATGTTTTTTTTATTATTATTATTGTTATTTTATAACAAAGACTATAGAAATACCCTTGAAAGGGATTTATTTACTAATTTATTTCATTAATTGTTAGCTTTTCATTAAGCTCACAAACCCCATGCAGTTCCTTTATGAACCCTAGTTTGGGAAACCTTGATGTAATATAATGTTTAATGCACTTTGTGTTGTTAATTACAATGAACGCTAACTATTTTCTCACTATTTGTATTTTTAAATCATTATGGTAAAAGATTATCCTATTTAAATCAATGTGATGGGGCAAGTTAGGTCAAAAGTAATCTAAAAGTAATCCAAAAGTGATCTAATTATATTACCTAAACTGTGTAATGTAACTGATTACAATTTTTGTCATGTAATTTGGAATCAGTAATGGATTACAATTTGTAAATAATCTACCCAGCTCTGATTATTCCAATCAAACGGCCAGATTATTTTGTTAAATTATGGAAATGTTGTATAGAGTATATGACACGATACATAAAATAACACATAGCCTATTCTTTACAAATAGCCTATATAGCTATTAGCATCTAACATTACTCCTTTTGACTGTCTGTTTGATGTATTGGATATGCTTGATAATTACTGTTTAATTATACGTTGTCATTATTTTAATATATTTTGCTCCAGGTGGTGCAATGTGAGCGGCGGGAGGGAAAGCGCTAAAATTATAAATTCAGACGAGCGCTTTGCAACGGGGCACAGCCAATCACAGCACACATATGTGCGTCTAACCAATCGCAGGCTAGTAGAGGCGGGTCTAGCAACAGAACCAAAGGAGTGGGGGATGTTGACCAATAGGAGCGGAGCTAGTGGTTTTACACTCCTGAGGCGCAGGACTTTAAATCTGACGAGATTAAATCACGGCCAGATCTGGAGTTTTACGATACATAACGACCTGTGTTGTAATTCACACGGACTTTTTTTTTGCCCTCAGGAAATTTCACACCTATTTGACTCGTCTTAATCTGGATTTGTCTACTATCGACCATGTCTGCCGTCTTGCTTTCCACCATGGCTGGGGAAAGACTGACCCCAAGGAAAACTGTTCCTCAACGAAGCGCAGAGATGCTTCCTCTATTGAAGCGCACTGGAACCTGCCGAAATCTATTCGGACCAGTGGATCATGACGAGCTGAGGCGAGAATTGTCGTCCAAACTTCGCGAAATATCCGAAAGAGACCAGCTGAGGTGGAACTTTAATTTCAGCGAAGGACAGCCGCTGGATGGGGATTTAAAATGGGAGGAAAGTCGAGCTGAGGAGTGTCCGCAGTTCTACAGAGAAAGGGCTGCCGTGTTAAAGAAGCCTTTTGTGGACTTGCCTACGACAGAAAGAATCAACCAAGTTGCCCCAAAATGTGGTGGTCGTTCAATGAACGTTTTGTACCAGAAAAACAAGTGTATCCGAAGAAAATCTCGCAAAGCAGTCGCTCGCGTCCAGGCGAAGACACTCACAGACATGCGCATTACAGGTAAATAATACTGCTAGAAAATAATAGTGAGATATAACAAAACAAAACAATGACAGTTTATTTTAACAGTGTTCATGTTTTTAATGTTGTGAATTTGTTTTCTTGTAGACTTCTATGGAAAGAGAAAGAAAACGGACTGCGTCCATAAGGAAAGCAGAAACATTGAGTGATAACACGTCTTCTGAAGAAAAAAGCGCAGTTAGCGCATCAGTCTTTGCGTCACAGAGTGGTGGCGGGAAAAGGCCGGAAGTAATGACGTCTTAGAGTCTGACTCACGTTATTACGTGATGATGTGATTAATGTGATGTATTTATATACTGATGTATGTGCCGTTTGTGCGGTTTTAACATATGTGTACAGCTGATGAGTAACTTTAAATTAAAGTCAGGACAAGTA
Organism: Cirrhinus molitorella; assembly: GCA_033026305.1. Taxonomy (NCBI): domain Eukaryota; kingdom Metazoa; phylum Chordata; class Actinopteri; order Cypriniformes; family Cyprinidae; genus Cirrhinus; species Cirrhinus molitorella. Next base: position 4,856,226 of record CM065141.1, on the reverse strand, counting down.
AGCCTATTTATTGTTGTATAATATATATCACCATGTATATATTTTGTAATGGCCTAAGTTATTTATTTATTGGTTATTCACTTGAGGTCGAAAATGTAGCTTTTCTTGAAGAAAATCACAATCTTGAGCCATGTTTGTCACCGTTGTAAAAATGTTGGTTTAATAAATGTGTACATATAAATCTATGTTGTGTCCAGTCCAGTTTGTGATTTTTTTTCCAGCCTGTGAAAAACATAAAAGTTATGTAATAACACATAAATTATATTGTTCTCAAAGCCTTTTCAAACATACGTGGTGAAAGGGGTCTTGTGAAACAGAAAATCAGCAACAACAAAAAAAAGTCTTTCCAAGAATCTTGTAGCTTTACAGTAAGAGCACAAATAACAATGTTATTTGGTTTATTCTTATGTAATACTAATCGAGCTTTGTCATTTAAAAACTTAATGATATTTAAAAAAAATTATATTTTCTAGTTAAGTACAGAAACTTTAACTTGATAATGGTTTAACATTAATGCTTTTAAATTATAATAGTGTAGAAATAAGTTGTACTCCAAAATTGCTAGTAAATTTCAGTTACAAAGAAAGTACATTTGAAGAAAGGTAACATTGAAATAAAAAGGAAATTTTAAAGTTGAAAGACTGAAATAGTATTTTCTTGTAAAATGTACTGTAATCTTTTAGAACTTTGAAAATTGCTACATTTAGAGCTTACATAAGGGTTAAACTTCTTGCAAATGTTGATAAATTGATTTCTATAATTTTGTTATTTTAGTTTTTGAAGCTATGTTTTTTTTAAGCATTTGGAATATGTTTTTATTTTTATATTTTCTGTTTTCTTTTAAATTTTTACATTTTAGTCAAATTATAATTTTTGGCTATATTTTTATATACACTTTAAGTTTTAGTCATTTAGTGTATCAAGTTAAATAAAAATACAAATGTTATAATGTTGCCTGTGTAACAAGCTAAAATTAATGTTTTATTTTATTTGATGTTTTTAATCTCAAGTAACAAAATGTTTTTAATAGTTTTACTTTTTACTTTCAGTTAACTAATAACCATGATAATAAATATGACTGAATATATAAAACATACTTATACTTAAGTATGTTTTTAAGAAGCTTTTCCCAACAAAATTATGTCACTTCACCAAGGCAGATGTCACTGAGGGACTGGCTATTTTATTATTATTATTTATTATCTATTTTTTATAATAAAAAGTACCAAAAGAATAGAAAGAGAAATTGAGGTCACAGATTATATATTAAACAATGTTTACAAGAAAACATGTTTGCAAACATTTTGATTATAAAAATACATACACCAGTCAAAAATTTTGAACAGTAAGAATTTTAATGTTTTTTAAAGAATTCTGAAATTATTTTTACTATTTAAATATTTTTCACATGAGCCTTCAGAAATCATTCTAATATGCTGATTTACTGTTCAAAAAAGCATTTATTATTATTATTATTGTCAATATTCAAAACAGTTTAGTACATTTTTTAAGGTTGGTTGATTACACAGGCACTTATATAAGAGGAAAATCGATTGGGACTCATGCCCTGTATATTAATATTACTGATTTAGACAGATATTATCCAAAGATCAGCATTTATCTGAAATAAAAAGTTTTTTTAACATTATACACTACATTCAAAAGCTTGGAGTCAGTAAAATTTTGGGAGGGTGAAAGAAATTATAGAATTAATTCTTTTATCTGCAAGAATGCTTTAAATTGATCAAAAGTGATGATAAAGACGTTTATATCCTTACAAAAGATTTCTATTTCGGATAAAAGCTGTTCTTTTGAAATTTCTATATTTATCAAAGAAACCTGAAAAATTCTACTCAGCTGTTTTCAACATAATAATAATAATATGTTTTTTGAGCAGCAAACCAGTATAACAGAATTTCTGAAGCATCATGTGACTGGAGTAATGATGCTAAAAATTCAGCATGAAATCACAGGAATAAATTACATTTTAAAATATATTCAAATAGAAAAGTTATTTTAAATAGCAAAAATATTTCAAAATGTTGCTGTGCTTCGGATCAAATAAATGCAGGCTTTTTATATTCACATGTATGTGTGTGTATTTATATGTACATAATAAATATACAAAGTAAACAATAAGTAGTAAAAAAATAGTAAAAATAAACTTTTATTTTGAATGCGATTAATCGCGATTAATTGTTTGACAGCCCTACTTTTTAACCATGTTAAAGTTTATGAACTGAGGTAAAGCACAAAACTCGCGATCTGAGGTATCATTACTGTCCACAGCCCAAACATTAGCCTAATACTAGGATTAGTGGTTTGTTCAAATTGCCTTTGCAAGCACAACTAAAAGAAAGAAAATGCCGTCGGGGGAGGGGAAGGGGACTGGATGTTTTCAAGACCACATAGGCAGAACAAAAGCGACTCGAAAACGAGCGGGAGAGATGAAAAAGTGCGGTAGAGATGAAAAGAAAGGACGAGAGCGTGCCATCTCACATTGACCTGCAAATTAGTCCGAATTAAAGCTCTGTGACCCGCGCGCTCTCCTCCCACATCTCAGCTAATTCCTCTCAGTGCGCGCGGCTCCCCGCCAAAACACCTGCTGGAGCGCGCGCATAGGAATGGCGCGTGCTGCATACGAAAACACAGAGGCTCGCCGGAGATCTGCTTAATATTCATGTGTGTTTAACATCTGTATAACAGAGAGCTCATCTTCACTGTTAGACAGCAAACAGCTGCGTTCAAGATGCTCCCCTTTGTAGTTTTACACTATTATTATTTGTAAAATCTCAAAGGTCCGGTCCTAATCCCAAACCAGTTTCTGATTGTATTTGCTTGACTTCAAACTAAACAAAGCCCTCCTAAAACTGACAATGTGATTACCTGTACAAACAATGATAAAAGAAACTCCAGATAAAAGAACCAGCATATGAGTTGAAAGGAACAGGAAGGGCCATCTGACTCCAATTACTTTTAACTGATGTGGTTTTCCATATAGGCACATACAAGGATGCAAGTCACGACTGGGGGGACCAAATGTAATAGTCTGAGACTAAAAGTCCACATCAGTCATGCACTATTGTAAATATGGGGGTGGAAGAAATGCACATCAAACATCATTTGAACAGCTTTGTATTTTAAAGGGAACCCTGGGTATTATAACTTGTATTGCTTAAAATAACATAAATTATTTCTCTTACTAAAATATGTAGTAGAAAACCCATTGCTTTATACATATTTTGGATTATATATTATTTTGATTACATAAAACGGTTCCACTCATGAGCTACTGGCACTGAGCTATATGCTATTTCTACTATGACCAATGTTTTTTTGTTTTTTTTTTATCTGGGCAGGGCTTGCTTGTTTGTTTTTAATATAAAAACATTCGATTCTTGGCAAATGTGAAAGCCCTTTCACACTAAAATGAAATTAAGTGAATAAGCCTAAGGCTAAAGGAAAATTAAATTCACACTCTTCAGCAAACTCTTCAGCATTGAGAAAAAAAACACAAATGTTAGTTAATACAAAGTAAGTTTTGCTTATTAGTACACTGCAAAAAATAAGCTTTTCTTATTGAGATTTTTTTGTCTTGTTTCCAGCCAAAACATCTAAAAATTCCAGCAGGAAGACCAGCTAAAACCAGGTACTTCCATCTTAAACCAGCTAAAACCAGCCAATCAGCTCAGGCTGGTTTTAGCTGGTCATCCAGTTTTGTCTTAGCAGGCTGGTTTTAGAGGGGGTTTTGTCACTTCCTTAGCTGGTCTGGCTGGGAGAAGAGCAGGAACAACCAGCTAAAACCAGCCTGACCAGACTACCCAGGCTGGGAAACAAGCTAAAACCAGGTACTTCCAGCTAAAAACCAGCTAAGACCAGCCAAATATCTTAGGCTGGGATTAGCTGGTCAGCAGTCTGGTTGGGAGACCAGCTGAAACAACCAGCTAAAACCATCCTGACCAGACTAGTCAGTATGGGAAACCAGCTAAAACCAGCTACTTCCATCTTAAACCAGCTAAGACCAGACAACGTGTTTGGGCAGTTTTAGCTGGTTGTAGCTGGTCAGCAGGCTGATTTTAGAGGCATTTTGGTCACTTCCTTAGCTGGTCTGGCTGGAAGACCAGCTGGAACAACCAGCTAAAACCATCCTGACCAGACTAGCCAATGTGGGAAACCAGCTTAAACCAGCTAAGACCAGCCAACCAGTTAGGATGACCTTTAGCTGGTCATCCAGCCTCATTTTAGCTGGTCAGCAGGCTGGTTTTAGAGGGGTTTTGGTCACTTCGTCACTTCCTTAGCTGGTCTGGCTGGGAGAAGAGCAGGAACAGCCAGCTAAAACCAGCCTGACTAGACTAGCCAGGCTGGGAAACAAGCTAAAACCAGGTACTTCCATCTTAAACCATATAAGACCAGCCAACCAGTTTAGGCTGGGATTTGCTGGTCAGCAGGCTGGTTTTAGAGGCATTTTGGTCACTTCCTTAGCTGGTCTAAAACCAGCCTGACCAGACTAGTCACTGTGGAAAACCAGCTACTTCCATCTTAAACCAGCTAAGACCAGACAACCAGCTTAGACTGGTTTTAGCTGGGGGTTTTTTTTCAGCAGGGTGTTGAAAGCCGTTATTTTGAGTTAGATGCCAAATGCTCTCCTCTTATTCAAATTTGACATTGAAGGGGTGAATAAAACATATTTGCCCAGCAGCAACTATAGTTGCGGCACATTCAAACACATACACAAAAAAAAACTGGGGAAAATAAATGCAGAACATGTTCACATAGGACATTATTAATACAACTATATACACAAAACCATTCAGAGAAATTTGGGCACAAATGGGTTAAAACACGAAACATCATAGGGCACCAAAATATATACACGAAGGGTGCTTGTGTATGTGAACCATACCTTGATCTGTGAACATAGTGAAATTACAGGCCAGATGTCATCCCTCATGAGTGCTGGGGTCACCAGTCTTTCTCACCCACTCCACAGCTGCGTCTCCATGGACACCAGCTGGCCAACCACATCCAGCCGGGGGAGGGGTCAGCTGAGGGCGTAGATCACCAGCTGACACGCTCACTCAAGCACATCAAATCCAGCCGATCTGTGATGTCAGAATGTTGACATGTGATCAAGCAGCAGTTATGAATTAGCAACTCACCAGCTGACCGAATCACTCTTCCTTGGGAAAAATGCTTGTCTGTGTGTAATTAATATACACTACCAATCAAAAGTTTTTGAACAGTAGAACAGAAAGAATTCTCTTTAGCTCACCAAGTCTGCATTTATTTGATCCAAATACAGCAAAAGCAGTAATATTGTGAAATATATTTTACTATTTAAAATAGCTGCTTTCTATTTGAATATATTTTCAAATTGAATCTATTTTTCTGATCAATGCTACATTTTTAGCATCATTACTGCAGTCTTCAGTGTCACATGATCCTTTAGAAATCAATTTAATATGCTTTTATTTAGCAAGGATGCTTTAAATTGATCAAAAGTGATAATAAAAACATTTATAATGCTACAAAAGAATTGCAATTTTAGCAAATGAGGCTAAAAATTCGGCTTTGAAATCACAGGGTAATAGTAAAAATAAAATAGTTATTTAAAATAATACAAATTTAATTCAAGTTTTGCTGTACTTTGGATGAAATATATGCAGGCTTGATGAGCAGAAGAGACTTATTTAAAAAAAAAACATTAAAAATATTACTGTTCAAAAACTTTTGACTGGTAGTGTACTGATATATTATTATACAGCAGTTTTTGTTAATATTTTGAATCAGATTTGATTTTTATATTTGCTGCTGTCAATTTTGAAGTTGTAGTAATTGCTTTTGTCTATATAGTTTTTATTGTTTTTTTATTATTTCTTTATTATTATTATTTATTGTTTTGGTCTATTTTATTTAATGCTAGTTAGCTACTTAAAGTTGAACTAAACAAAAATAAGAAAAGAATTTTAGTTTTAGTTTAGTTAACTATAATGACCCTGGTTCTTGGGTATTAAAGTATTAAATAAAGATGTACAAATAACATTATGTAGGTTACAGAAAGGTTTTAACTTAATTATAGAATATCTATATTATTTAGACATTTAAATAGAAGGTAAATTACTTTTACATACGTTTAAAAAAAAAAAAAAAAAAAATCATTTTCGTAGAACCGGTGGTTTGCAGCAGCTGAAGAGACCTGCTGTAAATGACCTTATAGCGCCATCTGCTGGTGCTTATAAAATACTGTGGCGCATGGTAATACTATGGTCCTTTGAGATGTACAGTGATATTTAGATTGTATTCCGATTTAGAATACCATAAGGTAATTTTCTGGCACGTGTCTAGGAAAAAACATACTTTTTTGTAAGTAGGGACTAAAGAACTCTTTGGCAATTATTCGCACGTTTGGTTGACCACTAGAGGGCGACGCCGAAATATAAATACAGGTGTAACGTCTGTCTATACATATTTACATATTTATTTGCAAGATTTTTTCATTTTAACTAAGCGAGATGGGTTTAAGATGCATGTTTGTGAACATAAAATCAGCTATTTAATTACTATGTTATTACCTGATGCTAACCTTTTAATATAAGATAGCCTACCTATCCAGTAGGGCTCGTAGAGCTACTGCTTAGTCCTTGATCTGTACTAACTGATAACAAATATACCCAATCCGATGCCCTACCTGTTATTAAAACTGGGTGGGAGCTGAAAGCCACCCAGAAACTACCGAGCATCATTATAGAGCCTCAAACCAGGCGGAAGGGCAAGATTATCCCTCAGTTCTCTCAGATCAGCTGCATATAGACGTCTGCTGCAGCGGGTAATTTCAGTTTGTGGGTGTTTATGTGTGTGATCCTCCCTAATGTGGTTGTGCTCAAACCACGGGAGCTAAAAAACCCTCCTGCCTCCTTCTGAAAGCAGAAGATTTCTACTGAAACTCTAATGAAGAAAAAGCAGGCAGCAGCGGAAAACAAGCTGTAGTCACTCAATCCGAGAAAATCTGTTTCAGAACAATACACAAGTTTCCCACAAGAGGTTATCACTGCTGTCCTTGAGTATAGCAACTAAACGCAGGCTGCTGCAGGGGATAGTCCCTGTAATAAGTGCACTGTAAATAGCCTCGGGTAAAAGTGTCTAAATGAATGCTTATGTACTGCGAAATGACTACTTACACGCAGCAATGTATTCGTTCTTGGATCTGGACATATTAGCATGCATTGCATTGCAAAATGGCTAGAAAGTTGCAGGCTATGTTGGAGAAGACAGAAGTAGACATCCCATGCTGAAGTTTTGACCTTCTGCCAACTAGTCAGTCAATATTTTAATTGAGTCACAAAGTGATTATTCAGTGCATTTGCCTAGTTTTTTTTTTTTTTTTTAAATCAAAAGAACATGTTGAAGGCCATGAGAACCAAAAGTGCAACTTAGTATCAGTGCAGGTGCAAGGTCAGCTGATAAATCACAGAGGCCTAAACATTTTATAGTTTTATCCAGACTATTCTAATGTCTGTTGAAAATATACTGTACTATAATGTTAACAAAACTATATGAACAAAATTGTGTACATGCCGAGAAATAAAATATGGAGAAAAAAACCTGATTTTATGAAGAAAAAATAATGATAAAAAGTATAACTAGTTCTTTTTTTTAGGGTATACACTGCCAGTCAAAAGGTTTTTAAGAAGCCTCTTCTGCTCACCAAGCCTGCATTTATTTGATTAAAAATACGGCAAAACAGTAACATTTTGAAATATTTTTACTATTTAAAATAACTGTTTTGCATTTGAATATATTTTTAAATGTAATTTATTCCTGTGATCAAATCTAATTTTTCAGCATCATTACTCCAGTCTTCAGTGTCACATGATCCCTCAGAAATTATAGTAATAGCATTAGCATTATAGCATTATTATTATTATTATTATTATTAATATTTAAAACAGTTGAATACATTTTTTTTTTTTTTTTCAGATTCTTTAATGAATAGAAAGATCCGAAGATCAGCATTTATCTGAAATTAAAAGCTTTTGTAACATTATACACTATATCATTAAAAAGCTGGGAGGTAGTATTTTGTTTATTCTTTTGTTATAGAAATTAATTCTTGATGCTTTAAACTGATCAAAAGTGATGACAAAGACATTTATAATGTTGCAAAACATTTCTGTTTCAGATAAATGCTGTTCTTCTGATCTTTCTATTCATCAAAGAAACCTGAAAAAAATTCTACTCAGCTGTTTTCAGCATAATAATAAATGTTTCTTGAACAGCAAATCAGCATATTAGAATGATTTCTGAAGGATCATGTGACACTGAAGAGTAATGATGCTGAAAATGTAGCTTTGATCAGAGGAATAAACAATTTTAAAATATATTCAAATATAAAGCAGTTATTTTAAATACTAAAAATCTGTTAGAATTAGTATTTTCTGTACTTTGGAATATATATATATATATATATATATATATATATATATATATATTTTTTTTTTTTTTCCCCCAAAATGTAGTTTGCATATATAAACCTATTTTGCATGTGTGTATTTCAGGATAAATTATAATTACATTTAAATGCAGCACTACTAATACTATTATCCACAAATTCTCTCTCTATCTTTCGCTCTATATTTTATTTCTCTCCCTTTTATACTGATTTTTTGCAACCAATTCACTAAATTATCATATACATTTAATATTTTTACGCTCTTTTAAATCTGCCATTATATTTACCAGACATGTTTCATGAGATTTACCTCAACACACCAATTTATTAATTTGCATGACAATCTTAAATGCAATCTTAAATCTGCATCAAAGATCTCTGAGATTTAATTGATGGTTAAAATTAAGGATCCGCACATAGATGAAAAATAGACACCGTTTCACAGGCAGAAGGTCTACAGGAGGGTGTGTGTGTTAACTGCTCTTTAATCGAGTCCCTCCACATCTGTGTCCACTCTGTATACTGACTGAAATAGAAGGGGAGTGAAGGCTGGCAAACAGCTCTGTCATTTAAATGATAAAAATACCAGTAGAGCTGGGAGGGTCCACCGCTGTAAGCACAGGCGGCACGGCCGAACATTACAGAGAGACTTGAGAACTAAACCACAGTATCCCTTCGGTCCCTCTAACAGGAGAAACACAAGCTCTGAGAAAGCGTCACAGCACCAAGTCATGTTAACCTGTTTCTCATAACCAATTAACTTAAAAACAGCTTCAACCAGCTTTACATGAACCTAGGCCAAGCTGGTTAAGATTGTGCTCCAGCTGAGAAGTGGCCAGAACTAGCAAAAAGATGAGCCTGACCAAACTGGGTGACCAGTAAAAGGATTTCTTAGTAGGGACAAGAAGATTAAAGGCTTTTTTCTGTAATAAAACAAATATTTAGTTTTCAAGTGATTATCTTGTTACGAAAATTACACGGATTTTGCGATGTTTATGGTTCTAACGTCACCCACCTCATAACTTACCTCATAGGCACAACATACGTGTAAATAATTAAAGGAACTTGGTTAAAATAATAATTCCTTCGTGAATCAAGTCGCACTTAAGGCGCGGCCACGTGTAATTTAAACAGGAACGCGCGTTTCCCGAAAGTTCCTCACGGAAATTTCGCCCTTGTTAAAGTCCCACACGCGAATTCGTCGCGGTGACCAACAGAGATCTGCTTGGTTTGAAAATTACTAATTTGCAGCTATGCTTTATACATCCATATACTATTAATAATGGACTTTCTTGCCCGGGCAATTTCGCGGCAAAATTGCTAACATGAACGCTGCAATTAGCCTATTTTATCCCATTGGTGACACAAATAGACTCGTGTGGATATTGAGGACATTAAATATTTTATTAAATACAGTTGAGCCAATTTACTTCATAAAATAGAATTGTAGGGAAGATATGATTTAATATACAGTACATTGACATTATTATGAAAAAAAAAAAAACTAAATAATAATAAATTCATCACACAGCCAAATAAAATAACATGTTGATAAAGTGGAGCGAGGGTGAACAGTCCAGAAGGTTCGCAGGAGCTTTTGGTGGTGGGATTGTTTGAGTCGCTCTGTCTACCTGCTGAAGAGCTTCATGAAGCTCTGGAAACCATCTTCACCGAAGAAATCAAACGTTCCCTCTGAGCTGCCCAGATGAACCAGAAGCAGGACCAGAAGACCCAACACCAGCAGAGGAATCAAGAGATTCCAGCCAGATGCCAGAATGTTGTACCACTTTGCTTTGTCCGAGCATTCCTGTGCTGCACGCAGGTCGCCCAAGGTCTTCTGATCTCGAGCCTGAAAATAGACAGACGCAAATAGAAATGAGTCTTGGAAAGTCAAGTTTTAGCACATGAACTCCTGAAAAAGCAAGGTTCTTCAGTGTGTCCCTGCATTAGGTCTAGCAAAAGAACCTTCTTACCTTCTCTAATAAAGGTTCTTTATTTGCATCTATGGTTTCATGAAGAACTTTTACCAATTACAGAATCTTTCCATTGCACAAAAGTTTCTTTATATTGGAAAAAGGTTATTTAGATTACTAAAATGTTCTTCACACTTTTAAAAATATGGTTCCTTTAAGGAACCAAAGTTCTTTTGGAATTGTGCAGCTCATCTCTATAGGGTTCTTGAGTTACTTTAGGGTTATTTGAAGGTCAAAAAGTTCCTGATGTTGTTTTGTTAGTTCTTCAAATGGTGTTTTTTGGTTTCTAGTTTTTTTTTTTTTTTGAAGCACCAGTAGATAATGTTTGTTCTTAACATCTACAGGTTCTTCCACTGGACCATAGAACCTTAATGGTCCATCATGTGGAATCCAGGAATTTTTCTGAAGAAGTTTGAAAGCCACAAAAAGGCGAAGATATTCAAAAGAGAGGAAAAACTACAAGACATTCATTTTTGAGCTCACCTTGATGGAGTAGATCAGAGCCATGAATCCCAGGCAGCAGAAGTTGACATAAAGAGTATTACAGAGTGACCAGACCAAGTAGTCGTTTGGTGGCTTCTTGCCCGCATGGCTCATGTTGACCACCGTAGAGGCGCCAGCCTTTCGGCCGGACTTGCAGTTAGTGAGCGGAGTGCAGTCATTCACGTAGCTGTATGTGGCGTTATCCATCCTGGGAGGTCAGGGGTCGAAACTCCTGGGAGAATCTGAAGAAGAATTACTGAGGAGAAAGATCAGGACACTACTTATACGACATGGAAGATGGGTGGAGTCAGAGATGGAGAGCGATGGAGAGAGAGGTCATTCATTATGTGGTTGTTGCTAGAGCGATGAGGGCAGGGTTCTGCTTCTATACATGGACCAATTTCGACAAAATCTGTAGGTTTGTCAAAAAACGGATAATTAAAATTTTAACACTGTTATTAAAGAACTCAATATAAATTTAAATACATAAATGGATTAATAAACACTTCTTAGTGGGTTAAAATGTTTTGCATTTATGCATTATCAGCTTTCTGACTATTTTTTTTTTTTTAGACTTTAAGAGCTTTTCACCCACTTCTATTAAAGAGGAGTTTGAATAGAAATGTGGATGGGATGCAAGCCACACTCAAACCTGCATCCCTCATCGTAGCACCAAAGCTCAAATGTTTAGGAAGATACAGCTGCAAACATCTTTCAAATTATTTTGGTCACCAAAGCCTCTTGTTACAAAATATTAGGATCCAGAGTGCAAGTGTAAGAAAATGGCGCCCCCTCCTGTGGAAGCGCTGAAAAAACAAAACGATTAAGAGAGTAGTTCACTCAAAAATACTTTGTTTTGAACAGATTGTCAAGTTTCGAAATCCCAAATAAATAAGATAAATAAAAATATGAATCATGTGTAATATTTTGATAAAAAGTGAGGAAAACAAAAAGAGACACATTTCTTAAAGAAAGACAAAAGATAGCGGGAATGACCAGGATTTCTAAAATGAATTCACAACTCAGTCATAGAGATCAAATATTCAGATTTATTAATTACAAAATGTCAAAAGATATTACATTCGTATTACCAGAAGTGATTCAAGTGAATTGTATCCAGTTAAGGCAAAAGGGACGGAAAGAGTTAATTTAATTTATTCAGCTTTAGATGGCATCAGTAGCCAAGATATAAAAGAGGGGGAAAAACAAACAAACAAACAAACACACAAAAAATGTAAAGGATCACACAGTACTAATGTTAAACACATTTGTGTTCATTCTCAGATTATTTTTGGCTATTCTACATTTCGCACACAATCAAATGCAGAAATATACCGATTTAGTTTGGATTAGCTCAAACGTGTCCATCAAAGGCCTCCATTTGGTTTGATGGCATTTATTTTGATTAAGGAATCAGTGTTGCATTTGCTAATACCACTTGTGTTGAGAACTGGTCATATTAGATATGATACTGTATTTCTAAAGCACATGAGGAATGAATTAAGCATCATGACTCTATATCACACTCTATAAGAGAATGAATGTGTTTGTGTGTGTGCAGAGAGTTGGCACTTTGAAATCACATCTTAGAAGCTGCGGCCACAGCGGACGGTCCACCACGAGAATAAACATGAATAGTGTTCTGGAGAGACAAAGACGGAGAAAATAATGATAAAATAAAGATTTCTGCCACAGAATAAAAGCAGGTAGTGACTTTTTATCTTGCAATTCTGACTTTTTTTTGTTCAAAATTCTAAATGTCTACAGGTCGGGTGTCTAAAAATGAACAGAAAACAAAACAATGGTGTGAGAAAAAAAAAAAGTCAGAATTGCAAAATAATGACATTTTTCCTGGAAATAAGCTTGCATATGTTTCAGCATCACTGAGATACTATTATCGTTTTTGTAATACTTAATTCATAATATTCATTTTTCATTTTAGTTTCAGTTTTACACTTTGAGTTTTGTCATTTGTTTTACCTTTTTTAATGTTTAGCATTATCAGGTTACAATAAATGAAATGAGAAATGTAATAAAATTGTGCTGAAATAAAAAATATTTTTCATCTTTTCATTCAGTTAACAAACAACAAAAAAGCATTTATACAGGGTTTGTACAGATACTGTAAAATGTAATTTCAAGACTTTCAAGGACTTTTCAAGCAGTTATTTTCTGATTTTTAAGGGCTTCAATCAGAGATCTCATCAAACAATGTCTTCTCTTTCAAATTCTAAATTCTAAAGATAAATTTATAAATAAGAAATACTAATTAAACGTGGCAAAAAAGAATTGGCTGTCACTACTAAAGTATTACAAAGTAATTAATACACTTTTACTAGAGTAAAACCACGGTTAATTTTCTTAAGGGATTTGTATTTGTGTATACTTTCTTTCTTATTCTTTGTTTTTATATTTTATATTTTTCTTATATAAACCATCTTAATGGTTTGATGTTTTCTACTGCTTAAGAAAAAAAAAAAAAAATCATGAAATCGCTCCAAAATCCTGATCTGAAACAAGTGATTCGCCATACACATTCCAAAGTCCCAAACTGTGAAATAATTCAGGAACCCATTCTGATCTAAATCAAATGATTTGCGATTTGAAGTCCCGACCGAAGTCAAATGATTCGCAAACCAAAGTCCTAATCTAAATCAAATGATTTGTGATACCAGATTTGAAATCCAGGTTTGGAGTGCCTTGAAACAGTACTGCCCTTCAGAAGCTACAGAAGATACTTGAAGCATGTTCCCAAGAAGACAAAATTAGTTACATTTACCATGATCTTCAAATTCAAAAAGTACTCCAAAATGCTGAAAAACCCAAAATTTTGTGGGATCTGTAATGTATGTAAGCTTTTGAACGTGGTGATTTTTATAAATATAACTATTATATTTTCTTGTGGACTATATGTGAACATCTATCTTATTCAGGTCAGTACTAAATAAAAATAACATGCATTTGAATGTTCCCTCTTATTTTGGTAAAATAATTAACATTTTGCAGATTCTGCAAGGTGTATGTAAATGTTGACTTCAACTGTATGACTATGCTTTGAAGTTTACATTATCTATGCATGTTTATTTTCAAAAACTTTCCAGGGCCTTGAAATGTCTTTTCAGATTTACAAACTTTCAAGGATTTCAAGGACCTATGGGAACACTGTTTAATTTTTTTTGTTTGTTTTTTTTTTGCTAGTGAATCGCTTGAAATAAATGACCAAAGTGATGGGTTTGAATCAATCAGAGAAGTTCCAGCATAAATTACTCAAATAATCTGTTTCAAGTAATCGGTTCCTCTTTTCACGTCTTCAGCCATATTTACACAACATTGTCAGTACTAAAACTGGCTTAGCTCACTAGGTTTATGACATTAACTGAAATAAGTTATTATAAGATATGATGTTTTTTGAATTGAGTGAACTTTGCATGAAGATGTGTGCAATAAAATAATTTCACAGATACACTGTCTTTCAATAATTCAAGCACTTTTCAAGTACCTCTTCAGGAATATTGCTATTTTAGTCATTAAAATTTTAACAAGTCAAATTCAAGTACTTCAAACACTTTAAGCTCCTTTGTACAAACCCTGTTTCTATTGTTTTACTCATAGCTATAATAATTATAATAATAATTTAACCACCACATTTACTGTTAAAAATACATTTTTCAAAGTTGCACATAAAAGAGCACATTTTCCAATAAAACACAAATTTTCAAAATTTCATGTTTCGTTCAAAGTGTTACTTGCTATTTCTTTGTAATCGCAACTTCTGAGTGAATTTTTTTTCCAGTGTACATGAATGTGTATTAGACTGATCTAATGGATTCTACCTTTTTCCCTTCAGCGTTGTGCTTATCCAGGAGAGTTTGAACACGGTTGCCGTAATCAGGGTGAACAGCCATCAGGTTTTGCACCTGTAAAAAAACGAGTTAATTAAAAAAACACACAAAAATCCATTCTGAATGAAATATTTTTTTCCAGGCATGTTCAAATATTCTTGACTAGTTTGCATGAGATTAACATGACTGAAAAATCTCACAGGACCAAAAACAAAAGACCATACCGCACGATTCTGAATAAACAGTTGAGCTCCTTTCAGATGGCCAGCCATGTTCTGACACAGACGCTCTCGTTCGGCTTCGTTCAACACCTCAGTGAAGAACGTGCGCACCTGTGGAGCAATAAATGTTATAACTCACCATAATTAGGATTATCTGTACAGAGACGCAGTCACATTCCCCAACACACCTGGGACACATTGTCATCATCTGCGCTGTTGTATCGGCCCACATCAGGAGACACTCTACACTTGGACTCGACGAAGCACGGCTGGGTATCAGGAGCGCTGAAGCTGTTGGGGAAGTAGTTAGGAGCTCCCCCTACAGGACAAGAGAGGAATGACCAATGAAATGCAAGCGTTTGGGTCACACATTCTGATCAGGTTATCCAGACAGATGTTGCATTGTTAACCTGAGTCACTATTAAGACACTAATACCACTTCTTACTCAACATCTTCTGTGTGCGTCACTCACCTTGGTTGTCATGCATGCACATGGGACCGTCTCTTTGGTAGTTAGCCACACGGGCGCGGTAGGGGCAGTTGACGGGCAGCTGAAGGTAATTCGCTCCGAGTCGATGCCTGTGTGTGTCCGGGTAGGAGAAAAGACGCCCCTGTGGCGACAGAATTGAGTAATTGCAGTGTTTAGTCAATCTAGTCATTGTTGCAATTGGTTATTAGTCACTGATGCTTTAATCCAAAGTGATTTACAGGGCGCTTATTACAAGTACGCAGAGCTTAAGTGTCTTGCTCAAGGATAAAACAGTGAACAAGCATCCTTTTTGTTCATCATAAGCCTGTGCAAACGAACCAATGAAAGGTTGCTTAATAGGTTTTGTGACATAGTAAACGTACCTGCAGCATCTTGTCAGGGCTGGGCTCAATGCCGGGTGGCATGTTACTGGGATCGAATGCCAGCTGCTCGACCTCAGCGAAATAGTTGACAGGGTTTCGGTTCAACACGAGGCGTCCCACAGGAATCAGAGGGAAGTCTTTATGGGGCCACACCTGAGATACAAAGCCAGTCATTGGGATGGACACACCTACATACTCATTCTTTATTTGCACTATTTCGTCAAAACTATGAAATAATGCAAATGGAGGTATGGGAATTGTGTAGTGACTAATTCTAGACATTAACGTGGTGCGACTTTATGGTTTTTACAAGTACGAGAGGTTCATATCTGCCTTAATAGGAGGGCCGTCAAATATTGTTTTGAACAAAAGGGGAAGACTTGAAGTCAAAGAGGTTGAAGACCACTAGTGTAGTGTCTTGAGGTGCATTCTGGGATGTGGATACCTTAGTCAAATCAAATGGATTCCACTTCCAGTTCTCTGCCTGTTCAAAGGTCATGACTTGGATGTAGAACGTCCAGGATGGGAAGTTGCCATTGGAGATGGCGTTGTAGAGGTCTCTAATGGAGTAATCTGGGTCTGTGGCAGCCAGACGATCGGCCTCTTCAACTGGCAAATTCTTAATGCCCTGATCAGTCTGAAAGAGAAGAATGAGTAATAAATATAAAATATATACAGTTATGGCCAAAAATATCGGCACCCGACCCTTGCAATTCTACTTAATGCAACACGTCTCTCAGAAAAATGTTTGTAGTTGCAAATGTTTCGGTACTCACATGTTTTGTTTCAGAAAAGAAAAGTCAAATCTGATACAATTCCACACAGAACCCAAAAAATGATTGCCACCCTTAACTTAATATTTGGTAGCAACCCTTTGGAAAAAATAACTGAAATCAATTCTTTTGCAAACTGCTCCAGGTCATTCAGATTTGAAGAATGTTTTCAGTTCTCTCCACAGGTGTTCTATGGGATTCAGATCTGGACTCATTGCTGTCCATTTCAGAACCCTCCAGCACTTCGTTTGTAACCATTTCTGAGTGCTTTTTGAAGTGTGTTTCAGGTCATTGTCCTGCTGGAAGACCCATGACCTCTGGTGGAGACGCAGCTTTCTGACTCTGGCCACTACGTTGTGCCCCAAAATTCTTTGGTAATCATCAGATTTCATGATACCGTTCACACAGTCAAGGCATCCAGTGCCAGAAGCAGCAAATCAACCTCAAAACATCTTTGAACCTCCACCATGTTTGACTGTAGGGACTGTGTTTTTTTCTTCGAAGGCCTCATTTCTTTTTCAGTAAACTGTGTCATGATGTCCTTCACCAAAAAGCTCTATGTTTGACTCATCTGTTCACAGTACGGTCTCCCAAAGGGTTGTGGTTTTGTCACATAAGTTTTGGCAAACTGCTGTTTGCAAACTTTTTATGTCTTTGTGTCAGGAGTGGTGTCCTACCATAGCGTCTCTTTTCATTCAGATGGCGACGGATAGTGCGAGCTGACACTGTTGTACCCTGTGTCTGCAGATCAGCTTGAATTTGTTTGGAAGTTAATCTCCTGTAGCCTTGAGATTGTCCATGTTTTCCCACATTTTTTCTCTCAAATCTACAGACAACTCTTTACACTTTTTTCCTCCATGCTCGGTGTGTCACACAATGCAAAGGTTGAGTCAACTTTTCTCCATTTTAACTGGTCACAAGTGTGATTACTATATTGCCCACACATGTTACTTGCCATAGGTGTGTCTAAATACAAATTACAGAAATATTACATGCTTGAAAAGCAATTATTTCTTACAAGTTTGACAAGGTGCCAATAATTTTGTCCTGTCCATTTTTGAGTTCTGTGTGAAAGTTTATCAAGTCTTTTCTTCTCTGTTTTTTCTGTTGTTCCAGTGCAAACAAAAACAATAAGAATGTGAATACTAAAACATTTGCAATTGGATTTATGAAATTAATTTAATTAGACTATTTTTGATGAGAAATTTGTATTAAAGGGATAGTTCACCCCAAAATGCTATGCTATGCTTATGTCCTACGTCATCTGCTTTTTCGTGAATGTGCGAACAACAGTAAGCGGAAGCTAGCGATTGTGATTTATAAAGTTTTAAATATGGATATTTTTCTTACACAAACATTTTGATTCACTTCAGAAGGCCTGTATTAACCCTCCAGAGTGTGAAGCACTTTTCATGATAGATGGATGCACTTTATTTTCCTTCAATATATCAACACCCATTTGCTGCCATTATGAAGCCTGGAAGAGCCAGGACATGTTTTTATTTAACTTCGATTGTATTCATCTGAAAGAAGCAAGTCATATACAGCTAGGATGGCTTGAGGGTGAGTAAATCTTTTTTTTTTTTTTCCATTTTTGGGTGAACTATCCCTTTAAATCATGAAAGTAGAATTCAGAAAAAAATAAAATGCAAAACACAGAATGTTAAATAGAGAATATTTGCAAGCAAATAAGTAATCTTAACATACATTCTCGAGGTCTAACAAACATTTGGAATACAATTCTTTCTTCATTAATGGTATGAAATTAATATTGTGCTAATATTTTCAACCATATGTGACCCTGGGCCTCAAAACCAGTCATCAGTCGCTGGGGTATATCTGTAACAATAGCCAAAAATACATTGTATGGGTCAAAATTATTGATTTTTTTTTATGACAAAAATCATTAGGATATTAAGCAAAGATCACGTTCCATGAAGATGTTTTGCAAATTTCCTAACGTAAATATATCAAAACTTTATTTTTGATAAGAAATTAATTCATTTGGACAACTTTAAAAAGGACACCTTTTTATTTTTTGCATCCTCAGATTCCAGATTTTCAAATAGTTGCATCTCGGCCAAATATTGTCCTATCATAACAAACTATACGTGAATGGAAAGCTTATTTATACAGATTTCAGATGATGTATAAATCTCATTTTCGAAAAATTGACCCTTATGATTGGTTTCGTGGTCCAGGGTCACATTGCCCTAATTAAACACCAAATCTGTTCTGATTGACAAATTTTGTCACTCTGAGCTGCATATATTGTACACACACAAACAAACAGTAAGTACCTTATAGTGGAATTTGCAGTACACCGACTGACCCTGAGCATTGACCAGTTTAAAGGTGTGTGAACCATATCCGTTCATATGACGGTAGCCATCCGGAATTCCCCGATCGCTGAACAGGAAAGCCACCTGCACATTCACATAAATCCACATGAGCGAGACATTCTACAGGAAAGTGAAAATGCAAAAGTGGGCATTTTCTGTAGCTGTACCTGGTGCAACGATTCAGGACGCAAACTCCAGAAATCCCAAACCATATCCGGATCCTTCAGATGAGTCTGCGGATTCCGCTTCTGAGAGTGGATGAAGGACGGAAACTACAACACACAGTATTGTTAATACTGAGACGAGGTTCTTCATGCCACATCATGGATGGTGTGTGGACTGTCTTTCTCACCAGAAGTGCATCCCTGATAAAGAAGATGGGGGTGTTGTTTCCTGTGAGATCCCAGTTGCCCTCATCAGTGTAGAACTTCACTGCAAAACCTCGAGGATCTCGGACGGTATCTGATGACCCAGACTCACCAGCTGTTAACAAACAAATACATATTTATCATGGTGCAAAGGTGGTGCTTTTTACTTTTTGTAGGTAAGAGTACGCTCCAGTCACATCGTTTCTGCATGTGCTCTTTAGCCTCTTACAAAACCATTTGGCTGAGTTTCAGAGACCTGAGTGTTCTGACTTCTGTTGCGACACCATTTCTAATACCAACAAAACATTCGATCCATAGAGTCCAGACTCCACTAGAAACGTAATAATATCCAGGAACGTACCCACAGTGGAAAAACGAATGGCGATGGGTGTCGTCTTTCCTACATGCTCAAACACTTTGGCTTTGCAATAGCGTGAGATGTCATGAGTCACTTCAAAGTAACCAAACGCTCCTGCGAAGAGACAGAAAAGATTTAGTTTGAAGTTCATACCCTAAATCAAATACAAGCTTACCCAATATTGTCCATGCAATCAGAACACTTTAATCAAATCGCAGCAGTCATTTTAAACCTTTCAGCAAGATTTTTCTCTTGAGAAGTTAATACGTTGATTTGAGCAACTAATCCAAAGTGACAGCAAAACATTTATAATTAAAAAAAATACTTCTACACTACCAGTCAAAAGTTTCTGAACAGTAAGGTTTTTAACGTTTTTTTTTAAAGAAGTCTCTTCTGCTTACCAAGCCAGCATTTATTTAATCCAAAATATAGCAAAAGCAGTCAAATTTTGAAATATTTTTACTATTTAAATGAACTGTTTTCTATTTGAATATATTTTAAAATGTAATTTATTCCTGGGATTTGAAAAAGCTGAATTTTTAGCATCATTAGTCCAGTCACATGATCCTCCAGAAGTTTTAATATTCTGATTTGCTGTTCAAAAAAAATATATTATTATTATTATTATTATTATTATTATTATTATTATTATTATATTGAAGAATAGCATTTCTCTGAAAAAAAGAATGAACAGAAAAAAAATTACTTGTGTGTTTTAAATATTGATTTGTAATATTGATAATAATAATGTTTCTTTGACAGCAAATCAGCATGTTAGAATGATTTCTGGAGGATCATGTGACACTGAAGACAAGTGTAATGATGCTGAAAATTCATTAAAATCACAATATAAAATATATTACAATGGAAAACTGATATTTTATATTTATTAATGTTGAATAATAGTGTTTTTGATCAAATAAATGCATATATAAGATATTTTCAAAAACAAAAAAAGTCTGCTCCTGCTCCTTACCTGCTCCTTTCGCGTGCACAACTCTCTCTGGTATCCGCTCTCGGTCAAAGTGGGCCATTTCATCAGTAAAAACCACATCCTGGACTAGCAGTGGTCCGCGTGGACCCGCAGTCATCGAGTTTAACTTGTCCCCCACTGGGACTCCGGCTCCAGTGGTCAGGACATCTGACCGCTAAAAAAACAAAATAAGACAGAATAGCAGCACATAAATCAACATATAATCAAAAATCATTTTAAATATTAAACAAAAATAATATGTATTTTAAATGATTATTCAATAGGCTAGTCATAATATTAGTAATGTTTAACATTTTTTTATATTTATTTTATATTGTCTGAATACATTATAATTTGTTTTATTAACAATTATTTATCTATAAGCAAATATTTATCTATAAGCATTTGTAATGCTTATAGATTACAAATATTTATCTATAAGCATTTGTAATGAAAATAGTGATTAAATAACTATAATAGTTATCTATCTACTTATCTTGTTAAAGTTTAACTGTAGCAGAGTAACTGGGGTTATATGTCGTATCTTCGTTAAATAAACAAAGGCAGAGGGGCCTACATGGCTTCTCCCCGTTCACTTTTCCACAACATAACCGGCATTATAAAAGTGATTCGCTGAGCGAGGTGTCAATCATGTTATTGACCAATCACGTTCGGAGAGGAGTGGGATAGAGGCGGGGGCTTGAGCGTCTTCCGTCGTTAAAGTATGTTGTTGATCCACTTCAACTTCGAATATATTTTAACTGAAACCCGTTTTTGTGCTTAATTTTGTGGAGTTTGGCTTGCGATCCTTTACAAGCTCAAAACAACCAATTTATGCACTAAAATAAGACCGTAGGCGATGCAGTTTTTAATACGTAACCCAGCACCTGCGTGTTAATGCAATTAAATACAAATATATTAAACCGTATTTATGCGTAGCAAGTAATACATGTCATAAATATATAATAAAATGCTTTAGTACCATGTTTACTTGCAGACTTTTGTCACTGCAATTATGACAAGTATCTCTCTCTGAGATCTCAATTGCATAATAGTCGATTTATAATGCAAAGCAACACTTTAATGTTATTTAAAGACGTTTTGCACGATAAAACAAAAATATAAGCAAATACTTAAGTCTTGGTGCGTTACAGCCCTTCGACCTTTGGCACAATTTCGCACTGCGCAATAACGCATTTAAATAACAAGTGTAAACCTATTTAAAGCACACAAAGCGAATTTATATTTTACAAAACATAATATCCCATATATAAATTCTGCAGCAGACCTGAGAACCGCGACCCTCCTTCCACAGCTTCATCTGATCCGTCGCCTTATCTCTGTCTGCCATTATTCAGCTCTTGGATGACACACACAACGCGATATACAACTTCTGCAGATCCAAACCACTAAGCTAGAGCTCTGTCTAAAGGGTTGTTATTTATTAAGGTTAGCAACAATTTGCTCTTTGTACTTCAACTTGAACCCTTGCGTGCTCTCCACCCAACTGATATCTATTGGCTACAATATACTTGCCAACCCTAAAAAAAACGCAGCACCTTTGGGCGGGGATATGTGGCCAGAAAGTTGTCTCTTATTGGTCAAGCACGATGGGTCTGCGTAATTTTAATTTTTAACTCTGGAGTGTGTATTTTAATTCAATACAAATGTATTTTGTATTAATATTCAGTGATCCAGCGTTCACGTGATACGTGTTACTTTTCTCAACGATGAACATGATGGCCAATCACAATTGTTATGAATGTCATCGTTTACTCATCGCAGTTTTGTTTTTGATTACAAGGTGCGGGACTGCAGTAACTTTGGAGAAAGTGGCGATTTACCGCCCTCAACATTAAACACGTATTTACATATTAAAATGCAAATTTACTTTTCTCTCACATCTCAAATAACGTCATATGAAACAACGTGACGCGTGATATTTTTCCTCAGCGCTAATAATGTAGGACCAATCAGAATTGTTGGTTGTGTCATCGTGACCTCATCGAAAGATTTTTTCGGTGGGTAAAATTATCTAACTAATATTATTTATTACTTATTCTACTGACCAAATTTCACATTCAAGTGTAAATTTACTAATAAGATACCTAGTTTCCTGGTTTTGTTGACTGAAATATGTATTTATATTGACAGTATTCGAGACTCTGAAAAAAACATTTTGAATTTTACAATATATTTATTGAATTTTATATATGCACGTGTATATATGAATATCTTGTTTTTCTTTTTTGGAGTTATGTATTTTCCTCCCCCTGGCAAATGTTTTTTTTTGTTTGTTTGTTTGTTTGTTTGTTTGTTTTTTATTTTGTTTTTGTCTTTCTATCTTTCTTCTTTTCTTTTTCTTTTTTTCAATGTTGTTTCTTGATAACATGTTGTATGTTATTGTTCTTTGAATAAAAAAAACATTATTTATATTATACAATACAAATGTACTTTTCTCTCACTTCTCACACAAGAAAGCAACAATTGACTTCATATGAAACAAACCACATAAAGCATCTTTATTTAAACAATTCATTTGATTGCAATATGTCCTACATTACATGTGCATGCATTGTAAAGTTATGTTTTATCATTCTTTAAATCTTTTAAAGTTCACCAACATTAGATGTACACTGCAAATGAGAATATTGCTTCTATTAGGGTGAATTTGGCACAGAATGAAGTTAATGACAAGCTCAAAATATTGTTAGTAGTAAAAATGAATCACAGCATTTGCAGCACTTCATCAAATCAAATGACTTCACTGCAAGAAGCTCAAATCTGGTGTTCATTCTACAAAACATTTTAGGTGTTCAGGATGTGATTCACACATTTTGGTATGAAGTTTTTACATTCTGTCATCAAAATATTTAATTATTGCGGCAGTTAAAACATTTTTAGATTTTCTTTCGTGCCGAAGAAAACTGAAAGGAAATATATATTCATCTGTACATATTCCAGTTTGATATGAATGCACGTTTTCTATGCAGTGTTGGGGTAATGCATTACAAAGTACAAAACTACAAATTACATGTTTCTGTGATGAGATAAAGTAAGGGATTACTCTTTATTTCTCAGTAATCCAGTA